>CM071628.1:31197044-32397044 GCA_036419045.1 Scirpophaga incertulas
GTGGAGAAGACCGACGCCGGCGAGTGCTGCGAAGACCACGGGAACGCTATGCGGAAGTGTGTTTCGAAGAAATCACTCCTTATGGCGGAGGCTCCGCTATGTTTTGGGCAGCAATTAATTCGACGGAGCGTACGGAGTTAGTTTTCATAGAAAATGGAACATTAAATGCACACCGGTACATAATGGAAGTCCTAATTCCATATGCACAACCCACATTGACTGCACATGGGGAAGATTCCATTTTTATGGACGATAATGCTCGCCCGCACCGTTCTGGCGACGTGGAAGCGTACATGCAAGAAGTTGGGATCGAAGTCCTGACCTCAATCCAATTGAGCATGTGTGGGATGTTCTAAAGAGACGGGTAAGATCAGTGCAACCTGCTCCACAAAACATCAGGGAGCTAAAAAGAGTCATTGCAGAAGAGTGGGAACGTATTCCTCAAAACGTTATTAAAAACATCGTGGAAAGCATGCCCAGAAGGATTCAAGCTGTGATTTTGGCAAGAGGAGGTCACACTCGTTATTAGGTTTTGACATTTGTAACTTTATTTAATAAAAAAAGTAAAAAAGTTTTGTCTTTATTGCCGACCACTTCTCATTGTTTGGACGTGTACATCGATTTTAAAGAATCCATAGTTTTTTTTTATTTTAATTGCTCGAATTCACTTCACGCGCATTAATTTACACGATTATAAGTAAACAGACAACGTCAAAGAAATAAATTTCATTTAATTAACTAAAATCGACCTTAGAACGTAAATTTCCTTAGGTGCCCGTTTTTTTTGCAAAAGAGTTTATATTGTTCAAGTCTATTTATTATTCTAAATTATATAAGTTCTTATAAGGTCAATAACTAATTCGGTATATATACTGGAATCGATATTAAGGTGACCTTAGAGACAGGGCCTTAGAGAGTATAGCATACTATATGATCGCTATGTCCTCCTTAAGTCTAATGTGGCAGGAAAGAGACCAGTCTGAAGAGGTCACTGTATTTAATTTTAAAGTGCATTGTGACATTTCGGCAGGACTTAGAAGCAAAGAATGCTATTTGATTATATACGGACATCAAAACAGTAAATCGACAAAATAAGGTTTTAATATATATTCTTATGGAACTATTTAAGTTCTTTTTAAAGTTGCTGAGTTCAAATATAAAGAAGTATTCTGCAATCCCAGATTAAAATAATGAAATATTTTCATATATCAGTGTAATTAATGTAATATATGAATCTAATATATCACTGTAATTGAATAGTTATAATAATAGGCAGAGGTCGGAATTAGGTAAAATTATTAAATATACTTGTAACAAACTTGTCGATATTTATGTGCACCTTCCCGGGATTTCTAATGGACAATCCAGTGTGGCCAATAATATTACAAATAAATAATAATAAAAAACCTTAGAGATAGACAAATAAAACAAAGATAATTAAAATACAATTTTTATTAGTCTACATTAATTCAAAATACAAACTATTGATAGTCTTAAGCAAATTGTCATACGCATATTTCGATTTTTTATAAATACGAGCGAATACCTTTGCTTCTAGCTTAGACTCGTGAGGTTATTCAAACGGCCCATTAGAATCATTTTCCTTGTCCGATTCATTATCAGTAAGATTTGAAGTGTTCGCCGAAGTGTTCCGACATTACTGTATAACTTTTGTGAGAATTAAAATATATAACCATTATAGCTTTGGGGTCATCCATAAATTACGTCACACGAATTTCGTGTTTTTTTGCCCCTCCCCCCGTCCTTGTCACAGCTAGTCACATTTGTGAGACTCCCCCCCCCTAGTGTGACGTCACAAATGTTGAAATTATAGAAATTATTGAATGATAAAAGCGGTTTCGAAATCAGTTTTATTTTCATTTTAATAAAATTAACATCAAATCAATTAACAATACAAAAAACGATTACTTATATTAAATAATTATATGGTCATTTCATGATTTTCTTATTATATTTTTCAAAATCACCTACTATAATCAATTAGAAAAATAGTACGTTTCGGGAGTACCCCTATTAATAGATAGAAGAAGATACTATTCCTTTATTTATTTACTAGCTTTCTGCCCGCGGCTTCGCCCGCGTGGATTTCGGGATTGGGTGTATAGAGGGTTAAGGGTCATAGCTTTTGCCCACGGCTACATATACGCGGAAGTCGGTTTATGGTGCGAAGATTTTATCGCGCTTCCCGTGGGACTATCCGTTTTTCCGAGATAAAAAATGCCGCAAAACTCCTCAAGAATCACTCTATCTATTGATGAAAACCGCATAAAAATCTGTGCAGTAGTTTTTGAGCGAAGCCTTTATTGCGCATCCCGTGGGATCTGTCGATTTTTCCGGGATAAAAAGTAGCCTATGTTACTCGGGGAGAATGTAGCTTTCCAAAGGTGAAAGAATTTTTGAAATCGGTCCAGTAGTTTAAGCGTGAAGAGGTAACAAACAAACAAACAAACAAACAAATAAACAAACAAACAAACAAACACACTTTCGCATTTATAATATTAGTTGGGATGAGAGTATACAGACTTTACAATAAAAGTTAATATTTACAGCACTTTTCATACTAATAGTAATAATTTAAAGTTTGTGTTTTAACAGTTACCTTATAATAGTTAGTTAGTTGTTAGCATTTAATAGATTTTGTAATGTGACGTCACGAAATTTAAGATCCCTCCCTTGTCACACAATGTCATACTTCGTCAACCCCCTCCCTCCCCCTAACCGTGTGACATAATTTATGGACGGCCCCTTTTCAATATTTTCTGGCTTCAATGAATTTCTCCGAATGGCCAAAATCCATTTGTATAAGTACAAGCTATGTTGTGCGAACTACAAATGTAGCAACATCACGCGTATTGGAATTTTGAAACTTCGGATATCCGATGTCATTGATGTAAGTTTGGCAACGTCACGCGTGCCAAACTTATAAATTTAACTTATGTAATCTTCTAGTTGTTGAATACACTTCGACTGGCTAAACTTACGAAACTTACACGAAATTCATGAATAACTAATAGTGACATTCAGTTATCTAAATACATATTCCATATTAAAAATACACAACGAATTACAGGAAACGAAAAGGTGCTAAAGTCATCACCCTCATAGTTTTGCACGAATCGTATCTCCCGGCATCGCAAACAACGCTTCAGCGGCCATAACTCAGCCGAAATAAAACGGTATTACGCCGCACTTACAATCTAGATCTCGTGTATTATAATTGCAGATCGCGAGGGTGGAAGCGAGAGGGGCGATGTACAAGTGTTTGAAGACGTTTAAGGTATTTGTATCGCTTACAATTCTTCTGAACATCCGACGCTGGCCGAGACAAATGGGTCGTTTTCACGCGATTCTCCGCCATTAATTAGAGAAACGCGCAGCCCTGATTGCTATCTGTCAGCGAACACGACTACATGTAGCGTATCAGCTGCGGTCGAAATCCTTAACAAACAAAAATTAAATTATCGGAACGCTTTTAATTTTATTTAATGATATACGCGGCGGTTTCAATTATTGTGAAACGCTGCGTCAGCTGACCTATTTGTTATTCCGGTTTTCGTATTTAATCAATCGGTTAATAGTGGCATAATTGTAGTGGAAATGAGCAATGATTATACCATGTATGCCATGGTTCATGTGTGTCATATCATTATTGTCGCGACAACAAAAAAGATAAAATGAAAATTGGTGTGCATATAATACAATACTTTTACAGTAGTTGGTCGTGTTCAATATTTTTTAAAAAGCTTATGCACTGTATTAAGTCATTTATTTGTGAAAAGACTAGCAATACTGGTAATATCTTTGTGCCTCTGGATAATTAATACTCAAAATTTTAAAATATTTTTGTTATTGTTTTTAATTTATTCGCAACTAAATCGTACGTAATCGTACGAGGTACGTTATCGTTATACGCCATCTAATAGATGATAAAATAATTTCACCTTTGTCTGTCTTGCTTTTATATTTTCAATTTTAACGACTTTTTTTTACTTTTAGATTAAGTTAAATAATTTTTAATTAATTTTATATTTTTTTTAAATAAATTATTAATATAAAATTATTCATCATAATATTAAATATTATTAAATACAATTAAACAACATTATTATTATTAATTGAAATTGGAAACACGAAAGTTGATGATTGTATCATCAACTTCCTGTGTGATAAAGAATAAATGCAGTGCTATTCTATTTTCTCCCGTGGATTTTGTAAGAGCTAATCAAGGACTTGAGCTCACTTTTACTTTTATGAGGTCAAAACTTGACACACAACTTCACCTGTTCGGTCAGTGTGGTATAAGTAAGTCAGATTCTCTGTGAAGAAACATGTGCCCATCAGTGGGACACTTAAAGGCAGACTCATGATGATCATGAAAATAGTTCAAACTTAACATCTGTAAACTTGCCAGCCACACATCTGAAATGACAATACTTCACATTATATTTAAGACTTTACTGTTTCATGATTTTATTTCGTTGTCAATTCTAAGATTAACAATATACGAGTATACACTACCGGTTTTTTTTCTAGTAATAAAATCACTTTAGTATTTTCGTGTTCGTTACTTTCGGTCTCTTGACCTGATTGAACCTTTTACCAGACTACATGCCGCTAGGTTCAATCTTTCTATTGACTTTGCTCAACAACCAATTTCGGTGATAGATGTCTGAATGGCGCAAAGGTCAAAATGAAGAAAAATATGTTTTAGACTCTCACCAATTAGCCTAGTCCATAGTAAAAATTGCAAGGCTTGTGTAACAGGAACTACAATAACGTATGAAAATAAATATATTAATCATAATTAGAAAAATAATTTCGATAGAAGTAAATAGAGAAATATCCGTCTTCATCACACAAATCACCTATCCAATCACAAAGCACAATCACAATTATAAAGATGGCGACACCTAGAAAGTGACTTACAAATCACTCTACTACGGATATCAAAAGAAAATTGTTAGTTATTTTTAATTCTGTGTAAGCTATCTACAAGTCGATTTAAATCTGTATTTAATGTGTATGTATATAATTATAATTTTTAATATAAACATTTCAAATTGATGTACTTTTATTTCTAGACTGAACACAATCCTATACTTAACATCATGTTGTTGAGAAATTTAAGCTGTGACAGATCTTTCCTTCATAGACGCACTCAAATTTTGTACGAGTTTCGCCATTATCATTTTCATTGGGCAGTAATTGAAAATATAACATAAAAGTTGCTTATTACTTTGAGTCTTTGAGTGGTAGCAGGTACTATTAAAATGTATTGTGAGAGGTAAATAAGTAGCCGTCTTAACTGGCAGTAGGTAAGGGAGAGGTATTGTTGTTGTGTGGCCACCCCAACAGCCGGAGTACCCATACTATAACAAAACAACAGTACGAGTTATGCAATCATTATTATAATAAATAAATATAAAAAATAAATGATTAAGACATTTATATTTGGTAATATCAAATAGTAAATTAATAAGTATAAGAAAAGGAATCTTAAAAAAAGAAAGGACATTGATCCTCATGTGAAATTAAAACTCTAAAATGTAATATTGCTTTTACTATAAATCTCATCCACTACTTTCCTTTTGCCGATTGCTGCCGATATAAGCATAGAAGGCTTAATACAACCTCCCACTAAACCGCTTTTTAAAATAACCTCGATCCAAGATTTTTTTGTTATATCTGTAATTTTAGTAATAAAGAAAAAATATTAATACTGTTCTAATTGATATATAGTAGGCAATTCTAAAGACTAATAAACATATTTTTAATTCCTTAAAATGTTTTTTACTCGTACTACTTAGGTACGAGTACTTTACAATGTAAGGGCTTTAACATGGTCTCGTAAGTTTACTAAAAAACCGTTAAAAGTCATGAAGCGCAAGAGCTGTTTAAATGGGGACTTGAAACTTCACGTATCTTATCTCAGTTGTTAACCACTCGAGAAAAAGCTAAAGTTTAACACTAAAAAACACTCGCGGTCCCTGCATTTACTCCGTAGCGTATAAGCCAGTAATAACATAAAAATGTTTGCGTATCGCTCCAGCAAATTGAAAGTTTGTGTAGACGAAGTGCGTGTGTAAACCTCCCATCCCGCAGACGATAGATGGGCGTCGTGCACAAAGGCTGCACTTTCCGAACCAGTGAGCATTTCAAAAAGCAGACCTTATCTTTGCTCTATCTTGCTTTGTAGATCAGATTTAAGCGGTTTCTCCCACCCTCGTGTAAGTTAATCTTCGATGTACACTGAAGTGAATTATCGTGGCGTCAATGAAGTGGATATTTGTCGATGTGAAGAATAAAGATATTAATTTGACCGATATTTAAACTTTTTCCCATTGAAGGGAGAGGCTTAAGAATAATCGTTAGATTATATCGAACTTTTACCAAATAAACTCGGCCTTACGATTGACTCTATTCACCTTTCAGGCTTCATCGAATGGTGATAACATACTGACGAGAAGTCATTTAATTTATATTACATTTTGTGAAAAAATAAAAATCTGACGTTATTAAGGAAATCTTGTTTTTATACTGTCTTTAATTTCGTTATATTGATCAACACCATCATAAATTAACAAAAATGAATAGCCATTAGCTTCCACTTTAAAATTGTAATATACTCCTAGTATGTTACGTAGTGGACCGTCATAGTCTTTGCCACTTATGTGTTATATATTAAAAAATCACATGTTATATGTAATTTACGCAAGTCATTTATTAGCGATGGACATTGGTAATTAAAGAACTATGCTATGAGTTATCTCGAGTATGATATATCTCGAGGACTTTCACTGGGAGAACGCGGTGAGATATTATGAGTACAGACATGGTGACATTAATATTTAAAACTAATTATATTTACTATATTTTTAATAGTTCTGTACTATGAAATCCTTTAGTTATCATATTATTAGTGTGAGCGTAAGAAATAATTATTTATATGGTTCTATTTGTTCGAAAATCGGTTACCTATCGTATTGCAATCGATAATGCTTTAACTTTGTGTCTAGTTTGTGTTTTTAAAAGACAGTAACACGATGTCTGTTAGCATTAAATATTTATCAAGCTCCGCACTGGCTAACTCAAATATTGGCCGGTATCCGTAGATCTTGAAATTTGAAGAAACGAAATTCGCATTCAGCCATCACAGGTTTTATCTCTAATAAAATTAAACTTTTGCTAGAGAAATATCGAATAACATAATCTTTTAAGTGTAGTTTGTAAAGTTTCAAAACACAACTTTGTATGGTGTACGATATCTTGATCAGCTTTAATTGTTATCTGTTTTCTACTCACAAATTAAATTTGAATTCATTCAATTCATTGGTTTAAATTTATATGGTACGTAAAACTTGCGTATAACAAAACGCAATTTTGATATTTTATGTCGAGGGCAAACAATTGCAACTGCATTCTCTACCTACCCTAATCCCATCTATTACTGGGACTGAGCTGTCAATTCACGAACATACGAGTACTTTTTCTTCGCTTCCGGGCTGCTGAGCGGGATCTAGGGTCGAGCATTCAACTCCCCTAAACGTGAACGTTGGAAATGGAAAAGCAACAACGAACTATGCACTACCGCACTCGCGTATCATGTAACCTCAACAATACTGAAAAGATACAATTAATAGTGGAATCAGGACTTCGTCGGACGTCCAATTACATCCAGCACGATATATATATATTATATATATATTAATATATATATATATATATATATAATATATATATAAATATTTCATAAAAGTAAACGTAATTAAATATTTTATATAATAGCTGTAAAGATAATTATGATGATAACGGTGACAGATAGAGGAATTTGTGCTGTCATTATTAATTAGAGGATGGCCATCGCTGAAGTTTTTAGTGGGCTCTCCTCCCCCTTCTGGGGAGGAGAGCCCCACATAACCGCCGGCTCTCCGCAGCTGGGGTATGCAATTCAATGCATTTTCCTCAGCGGAACAAGAAAAAAAAGGTCGGGAAATGTTTACAAACAAATGTCCTTCGTTCTGAAATGGATTTTTTTTTTATTCCATACGGTGGCAGACGAGCAAATGGCCCACCTGATGGTAAGTGGTAACCATCGCTCATGGACATCTGCAGTGCCAGGGGCACAGCTGAGCCGCTGCCTACCTGGAGAGAAATACTCTTTTTAAGCCTCGTTTGAAGTTAGACATATCGTAGCGCTCAGGAAACATCGCAGCTGGGAGCTCATTACAGAGTTTGTATGGTACGCGGAAGGAATGAACGCTGAAACCGAACTGTACTAGACAAGATCGGTTCCAGGTGATATGGATGAACTCTACTGCGGTGGCGGGTGGTGCGATGGTAAAAAGGTGACGAAGGCACCATCGCAATGTTGCCTTCAATGGAATTATTTCAACAAATAATAATCAATTTTATAATAACGATTCATACTTATTTCTTAAACTTCTTAGAATCTATACAAGCAATGCGATTGTAACCGTTTGACATTCCTTTTTTTATATTGGGAGTACTGTAGTATAAAGGAATGTACTATGGTATTAAATGAAAATGTCGCGTTCTCGCTTCTTAGTATTACGACCGCAGTAACTAATTACGAGCACTCTTATCTAAGGTTGTGTGCTGAACGAGTAAACTTAAGTTTTTAACTCAATTTTTGCATTGTGGTGATTGGTAAAATTGTACTTTTGTGCAAAGACGTTAAGTGAGTTACGTTCACAGCAAAATTCATTTGTTATGGACAACTTTCCATTTATAAAATTACTTTACACTATTATAGTGCACATTGCTTGACCTGACATGACCACTTTATAATTCAAGCGACGCAAAACTCCGTGATATTAAGTACAAAATTATACTACACATTCTGTGTTGTTCAACAAATCAAAAATGTTCTCCATCTCCTTCAGCGACGTCATTAGAAGGCTCGAGTAAGTACTTCCGAATGCGGAAACTGCGGTTTTCGATATGTGAACATATTTATGTATAGACATTTAATCTAATTATTCAAGTCATTTATAGCGACAGGCTGATTAATGAAGACTAATTATTAGATAAGGCGCGGGCACACCCAGAGCAATCGCTCGAGCTGTTCTCCTGAGTTATTGCCGAGTGTCAGACTGCTTGACTTTTCTGTGTTACAACAAATTTAGGTATAGAATTACTTTTTATATATTTATTTCTTTGTATAATTAATTCTATTATTCATTGTATATTCCGTAGGAACTCCGTTATAATACGACATAACCGCATCGAGTTTGGGCTTGTTAATTCGCATTGGCACTGGTGCTCCTAGATAATATTAATAATATGTATAATCGGCATAACAAGTAGATATCTTTTAAGTAGACAATTGTTATTTCTTATTTATATGCTTCCAAATTGATAATTATTTGCTGTCTGTATTCTGAATTAGCATTAAAATCATGTCCGATGTATCAACTTACGCCTACATAAAGTAGGTAAATTCTTCTGCTTATATTTTTACTTTAATTGCATAGTACATACGCGAAGCGGTAATTAAACGGGTGAACGAAAATAAAGACTACTTAAATTATTAAATTCACATATCAACAATTTTTTAGATTCTATATCCAGATATAGATATCCAGATATAGATAGATCTCATAACTAATAATGCAAAAGACTGAAACGGGGGTGGGACTGCTAAAAGCCCGACGAGCTATCAGCAAGAGCTAGCGTGCAAAGACAGGCAAAGTGACAGTGTTTCAGATTGAAACTTACGTCATCATAGCATGTGCACAGGATAAGCTAGGCTAAGACCTAATAATCTTTATTTTGTCTTAGCCTAGCTTATATGTATATGTTTAGAGCGTTTTTAGCATTCCTGCATTTTTTAATATGTACATTTCAATATTTGTCGGGTTAATATGAAATGTGTCGGATTAAGTAAGGTATACCAACTGGTACCTTGTACTTTGCGGTACTCATCACAGCTCATATACGTCCCCACCGAGGGGCTCGAGCCTACCCTAACTACGTTAGGGCGATCAGGCCTTAGTCAACCACGCTGGCCCAGTGCGGGTTGGTTGACTACGTACACCTTTGAATCGCTTCGCAGATGTACGCAGGTTTCCTCACGATGTTTTCCTTCACCGTATTCTTACTTTGCCTTCACTTTGCGGTACTCGTACAGTAAAAAAGTGAATGCTGATGGAAGTTGTAATTTATATAGTTAGGCGTGGTGATCGCATCGCCCTCCGTCATTAGCGCTAGTCGAGACGCGTCACCAGCTAATTACTAAAGATTGATGGAGGCGGAGCACCCGTCTCGCTACACTTCACTGCTGACGCCTTACATGCGAGACTGGTTGGTATTAAAAACCAGAGTGGACTTACGATCGATTCGATTGCCAACTATGTGAGCAGGAAAATAAAATTAAAACAATAACAATTTTAGCGTATCAGGTCAAGCTACCTTGAACTGCAATCTCTAGAGATTGCAGTTGCAGTTACTGTTGACTAACTCTTTGTATTTTAAAATCAACATCCATAATATTGAAATAGCCGCTTAGCTATAGAAACTATGTTGTAATACAATTGAGGTGCAATATTAAATTACTTTTGAATCTCACAATTTGATTATTTAAATGGAAAAAACAATTTTCGAAAATATGTGCAAGGTTTGTCAGAATTCTGAACTTTATTTGCTGCTTTCTCTCTGCTGGTTTGTAAGCGTTATATCTAATTTTCCCATAGGTAGGAGATATTATTTATCATGGTAAAAATTATCTTTACCCGTGTCTTACACTGCATAAATACCAAATTGCTTAAAAATCGGTTCGACAGTTTTGAGGTGACAACTTAATAGACAGACAGGTAGACAATGTTTATAGACATTTGTTCACTCTCTGTTAATAATTTTGTACAATATTAATGTTTCAACGTTTCTTAAATATTACTTTCTTAGTTTTTTCAATAAATAAGGAATTCGTAAGGGTTAATTTTAAAAAATCACCATATAATATCGCAATTTTATAGGTTTGTATGTTATCTACTTATAACAATTCAATTGATTTTTCGTTACTAATACTGTAACAGCACAAAGTTTTTTGTTTCGGATAATTCTATTATGGTTTAGAGCCCGAGCACGTAACGGTCCCTCTATCAAATGGTTGCGATCCTGTAACGTCACTTTAGGCGTTTTGATGATTTATGAGCACGTTACTATTTTGTAAGTATTGGCTTTTGCTTTCTCATGCTCAAAACGTTTTTCAGGGACTAAAGAGTAAAAAGTATTTTTTTTTTATAATTTTGTCTGAAATAAGCTTAAATTAGTGAGTAATTGGTGAGTATTTAGCGTAAAATATTTAACAAGATAAAAAGATTTACGAAATATATTTCCTATAACACTATTTTTATGTATAAATTAAAATTAATAAATGGATGGTTTTATACTGATCGTGCCTCTGTTGAAGTTTTACAATAATAAATACGATTGGCCTTAGCTTTATTTTTTTTCGGCAACTTAACTGGTATCATTTTGTTTCTGTCGTTTTGTCTATGTGTTATATACTCGAGCTGTTTTTGTTAATTTGTATTTGTTTTTTTTTTTTTTTTTTTTATACTACAACGGTAGCAAAAAGGCTTACGGCCTGCCTGATGGTAAGCAGTCACCGTCGCCTATGGACGCTTGCAACACTAGGGGCATCTCAAACGCTTTGCTGACCTTTTTAAAAACCTATTTACTCCCTTTTTGAAGAACCCCATACTGTAATCCCCCGGGAAAGCCTCAGCAGGGAGCTCGTTCCACAATCGGAGCGTGCGCGGAAGGAAATTACGTTGAAACCGCACTGTGCGAGAAATATAATAGTTGGTTGAGAAATATAAGTTATCACAATTTTTATAAGGTGTAAAGTTCACCATTTTTGTATCATATTGCGGATATTTTTTAATGAATTATTTAGTGAAGATATATTTTGGTTATTTAATTGATAATTTTCTTGCACTTGAAGTGAAAAGTGAAAAGCTACATAAATCACCTCGAGAATTTATTGAATCTGCTTAGTCTCTTGCTATAAAATGTAATATTGTAAAAGTGTCAAACCGTTGGTGCGAGAAAACGTAGTTCTTTTCATAAAAATCTTACATGTAAGTAATTGTAATATTAATATGATAATTAACCTTATATTATTTTTTTATTTTATTATTTAAATAATAAAATAACGTTTAATTGAAAACGTAGAATAGCTATTTAGAACGAAGAAACAAAAACACGAGTATGATTTCTATTTCACGGGTGATCGCTTGAAGGAGTCCTGGATATCATATCAAACGTAACGACAGATTCTCACGCAAATCGGGAACGGAATGGGATCATTAACGTGTTTTGGAACACGCATTAGCACGCGATCGTCAATGCTGACACATTTTTGTGAACTTTAGTCTGCGAATCGTTACGCGTTATTAACAACACTACTTATACTTGCTAAGTTATTCGTGAATTATTTAGACAACTTATAGTCAATAATACAATTGTAGTTATTGATGTAGTAAATCCAATAATGGGTTAGTAAAAACATGAAACTACAAAATCCTCCGTGGTTCGAATATATATATATATAAAAATGGTGAACTTTACACCTTATAAAATTGTGATAACTTATATTTCTCAATCAAATACAAATTAACAAAAAACAGCTCGAGTATATAACACATAGACAACGACAGAAACAACATGATACCAGTTAAGTTGCCGAAAAAAAATAAAACTAAGGCCAATCGTATTTATTATTGTAAAACTTCAACAGAGGCACGATCAGTATAAAACCATTCATTTATTAATTTTAATTTATACATAAAAATAGTGTTATAGGAAATATATTTCGTAAATCTTTTTATCTTGTTAAATATTTTACACCAAGAACTCACTAATTTAGGCTTATTTCAGACAAAATTATATAAAAAAAAATACTTTTTACTCTTTAGTCCCTGAAAACCGTTTTGAGCATGAGAAAGCAAAAGCCAATACTTACAAAATAGTAACGTGCTCATAAATCATCAAAACGCCTAAAGTGACGTCACAGGATCGCAACCATTTGGTAGAGGGACAGTTACGTGCTCGAGCTCTAAACCATAATAGAATTATCCGAAACAATAAACGTAAACAAAAAACTTTGTGCTGTTACAGTATTAGTAACGAAAAATCAATTGAATTGTTATAAGTAGATAACATACACACCTATAAAATTGCAATATTATATGGTGATTTTTTAAAATTAACCCTTACGAATTCCTTATTTATTGAAAAAACTAAGAAAGTAATATTTAAGAAACGTTGAAACATTAATATTGTAAAAATATATATGTATCTATATACATACATAAGCAACAGTTGTTTTAGTTTTTAATAGACATATACAACAATTGAATTTGTTGGCAATACAGATGGAACACAACAAATTAATCATCATCACAACAAGGACACCTTATATATGTTAGGTTGAATTGATCTTATTCAATCACCCAGGTCCAGTGTGCAGTGATTAACTTCACATATATTTTGGAATTTATACGTGAGTGTACAGGTTTTTGCTTAGTAGTATAAATAGTAGTACTAATAGTATATATGTACTATCGGGGTCTCTCGCGCCTTACCACTTTTTAGAAATATTCGTGTGCAAGCGGCTCGCACCGGGCACGACTACGCGATCCGTAGCTATCCCTGTTTGGTTACGTATTTTACTACGATTTACTACGACCATTCATTATACCAAAAGAGATTTCAAACAAACGATTTTGAAATCTCTTTTGTAATACCCTTTCCATAGAGATATTTTTTTTAATATCGCTCGCTTATCGCTATCTCGCTTGCATGTTTCCGCGCGAGCACAATAGTTGAATGAACGGAAGGCGTGGCTTGTAGCCGTAGCATCGGGCAGTGTGCACGCGACTAACGCTCTAGGACTGGTAAGGCGCCACTGTCCCCGATAGTACATATAATCTTAAATTTGCCCTACGAAATCGTCTCTAGTTCTAGCTTCATAAGCTCTACCTCTAAGTCAATATGTAAAGCATGAAATATTGCTGTGTGTACCGAAAATATACTAAGTAACGAAGATAGCATTGGCATATCACACATTATCATATTAGCCAAAAAATGAATTAAATAGACATATTAATTTCACGTTATGCTTTATCCAAGTTTCCTGTTCTCGAGAAAACGAATTTTTAAAATGGTAGAATCAATACCATGTGTTTTTGAATATTGAAGTATTTTATTTCAATATTATTAGTTTAAAGAATAACAAGTCTTTGTCGCACAGCTGCTTAGCGAGATTATGCAAACCAACACCAATTTTTAAACATAGCCAATCGATGAGTCGTCCCCTCTAATGAAAGGAAAAACTGGGTTTCTTTTTCGATTTGTTATTCAAAGTAGCTGAGAGACACCGGAGCCCGATGGTGTGATGTTACAAAGGCGGTCATCAATCTTCATTAATGAGTCAGTCGACTTCGCAGTTCCACGGAACCTCTTTATTGGAAGACTGCATTGTGCTTTCAGACTTTGCTTTAATATTCATATTGTCAAGTGTCGTAGTTTGTATATATGTAAAAGTCATAATTAAAGCTATATTTGTAGAAGTCATAATTAAAGTTACGATCAGTTTCAATAATAGACTTCAAAGACAAGAGTATTTCATTCTGCTTAAAAGGAAAACCATTAAATAATAATATTATTTTATAGACGTATAGTCACGCTGTTTTTTCTTAAAAATATACCTATATTATATCATATTAATTTCTGGTCAAATTAATTTAATTTAACCGCCTGGTTAAATTAAATTTATATGACCCAGTGTAAAATGGGATAGGTTCATGCCATTGTCCGGACACTTTATTGAAATAAAATGCCTTAATCGGATCTTACCACATTTACGGGAGGAAAAATTAAATGATTAAAATGAAACTAATATTTCGCCCGAGTTCTCGCTCGATATCTGATTTTTTCATTGAAAAGACATGTTTTCTCGCGGCAATATAAAATTATGTCTTTCCTCAGGTGTTCAATAATTCTCATATCAAAACACATTACAATTCGGATTTTCGCACAGTTAAAATATATTTTCCGCGGTAAAAGTGGAATTCAGTGTTCTTCCCTAGTTCTCAAACTAATCTCTTACCAAATGCGATCAAAATCCATTCCGAAGGTTTTGCGTGAAAGAATAACAAACAACTATCTTTTTTTATATATTAATAATACAAGTTACATACAATTACATTTAAAACATAGTGCCACTAAATCCTCTAAGGTTTGTGTGTGACACATACAGTAATAAAAAATACATTTATCTGAGGTATATTTTGAAACAAATGACATACATATTATAAAACACAAATTTCAAATAAATATCATCTAAAGCAAATATAAACATCTTACAAAGGAATAAACAAATCTTTACATACAAGGTTATAATTGTGACAAGAAATATTGCTTTAGCTTACTTTTAATATTAATACGGTTAATACTATTGCGTACAGAGGTAGGTAAACAATTTATTAATCTGGGAATCATATGTGCGGTAGTCCGTTCGCCGTAATAATTTTTTGCCGTACCAGTTTCATTTGTGCAACTTTACGTGTATATATGGGATAATTAATTATTTGATTTATCTGTACATTGAAAAATTGTTCTTTTAATAGAAAATATTTAAATCTATCCGTCCACACATCGTCATAAGCTTTTGTATTTACTTAAGATTACGATTTCAAAGTAGAACGTTCATCAATCCTCTTTATTTTATAAATAAAATATTTACAAATCAAATTTCGACACATTAAAGATAGGTAAATGATGCAGCTCACAATAACAAACAATTTTGAATGGTACTTTCATTCATTTTAAAACCGAAAATGCTTAACCTTAACTTTTTGTTATTGTTAAGCATTTTCGGATTAGATTCATAAATATATTATGTGTAGTCCTGGTTCTATTATAATAACACAGATGTAAAACACAAGTATATTATAATCATAACCAAGTTATACAAGAAAATACAATTAAAATTATACAAATAAAGGTAAACAATAAAGAGGGCCGAGTGACGAATGCGCAAGTTCCTACGCGCGTGAGTATTATCAAATGCTTCGTGAAAATTAATTGCCTGGAAAAATTGTGGGCCCGTGCGTTCCCGCAAACACACTCATCATTTGATATACGTATCTATGGGAAAACCCGATCTTAATGGGATTTTTATGGTTTCTCGTATTTGCACAGGCATTTATGTAATTCTTACCGTGACTTATAAGTATTCTGTTTTTATTAAGCGGTTTTATGGTATCTTCCTCATTATATTTACTCGTAATGTACAGTAAAAACAAAGTCATTATTTACTTTACTAGTTACGTAACTCACATGTTAAATTTGTCTTCAAAATAATAGTTTTAATACCTACTTAATTCTTACACAAAAATGAAAAATAAATTATGAAAAATCTATTTATTTATTAAAATTAAAACCATTTTACTCTGTTTGACAGGTTACGTTATTGAACATTATCACTTGTCATTATTAAGCTAGTTTCAAATAAAAGAGCAGAACCAAAAGCCTGATGGCTAATGTAATACTGGTATTTATTGTAAGATTTTTGAAGTAATAACCTTTATTTTTTTTTGGTCAGATATTGTTTCTATTGGTCAGATTATTTTATTTCATATATGGGCGGTTCTTGTTCGGCTTTATAGTAGTTACAAATTCAGAGTCTTTTAAGAAACAAATGTAACAAAGTCATTCTTCAGAGTCGTCTGAATTAAAATTATGTTCACCGTGCATGAACAGTTTTTATTACTACCTTTGTTCGTAACAATTTCGTTAAGAAAACCGCAGCTGTCAATGTACTGTAAAATTGCAGGAAGTGGGATTTAATGCTAACTATGGGAAAAGCTTGAGGTTGAACTGCATGTGTGCCTTATCGTCACCGTATCAAATAAATGGTACAGTCCCGTGCGCCAATTAATTATTTTAACCATATTGTATTTATATTATATCGAACTACAGCAAATAGTTGAAGTTTACAAGGGTTATAAAAATGTGCTATCAAACGTGATAAAACGACAACACAAGTCGCACAATTTATAATAATAATTTATCTCTGACAAGTTTGGCAGTATCGGTTAGCAACTACGATTGATTGTCATAATTAAAGAAATTGCAAAAGTAATCTTCTAAGCTTTCAGAATATATATATTTTTTGTATACAAGATGACTAATCGGACTACAACGGAATACATGTCTGAAGCGTCAAAGTAGTTTCGCTTATAATGACATTAATATAGTATATTATATTAATCCCTAACAAAAGATCTTTGTCACTATTGAAATAAGTAAAGCCCTTCTCCCATTACGATACGCACAGGCGATTTAAGTATCTTGCAAGTCTCGAAGACTTGTCACCGCGAAGTCTCGCATACATTTGAATGCAAGCATCGCATACTACGATACCGGTATCCTACGCGTCCGCCACTAGTATCGCGCGACTCACCGTGTTGATCGCTTGTGCGTCGCGTTTCGACAAGATGGCGGCGGGACAAGAAACAAATATTAAGTTTGTACAAGAAGTTGAAAAACATGCGTGCTTATATAATTACAAATTACCTGAATACATGCGGAAAAATACAATAGATAGGAATTGGGCAGAAATTGGAAACAAATTTCAAATAACAAGTTTGGTGGTTTTGTTTGTACACATACCGTATAACGGGGTGAATAGGATTTGTGGGGTGAATGGGAACAAACTGCGGAAAGTTGTTTGTACGTATAGTCGATCGACATAACGTCCGTCCACAGAAAACGAGTTTGCACAAATGAGGAATATAGTAATTTTTTAGTAGCGTAATATGCGAGCGTCGGGTAGCGAGCAAGTATCCAACTAGTATTCTACTCGAGTATCGTATTCTACAAATATCGTAATGGGAGAAGGGCCTAACACACACACGTATATTTCTATATACCATTTCCCAGGTCCTTCGCACATAGTGCTAATGTTAATTACCTTGTGCAATAATAAGTGAAACTCTAGCAAAGGTTTTACTTAATTATAAAGAAATTTGACTGGCTCTATAACCATTTATTTAATTAAAAGTCAGACATAGAACCTCGAACACGGGAATTAGTTTATTGACACCTTTTATATTACAATTAATGCTAAAGCCAATGCCGTATGAACAAAATCATCTTTGGTCGACACCGGGGTAATTAGTCAAATTAACGATCCTCTTTTCTCATCATTACATATATTTTGGTTATTCATAATTTATACATTTTAATAAACAAATAATGAACTAAACTTATAATTACACAGTTACCACAATTATTTCATTAATATGTTTATATCAATCTGAATAATATTGTGTAAAAAATCAACATTTTTTTGAGAATTATTTTTATTATTTATTGAATTATTATTATTGTTGAGAGAATGTATAAATTTATGTTCTCTTATATGAAAAACTAACTTGTTACTAATTCCACATTTCGTCACGAATTCTATATGTGCTCATAAAAAAACCCCATCAACCCTAGGAATTTTTTGCAAAGAGTTTCACAAATGGTGGGAGAGATGGGTTATATGATGACCAATTTATGAGTTCGTCTCCTTTCTGCTCTAAGATGATTGTGTCAGATTGAAGCTCTTCATTTGATTCTCAGCCTCTTTCTCCTGAGTGCAGAAAAAGAGATTGAAAATATAAGAACTGTAACTAGTCTGGTTGTAAGATTTGAAAAAAAAGTTCTATCGATCCTGGATCGCTGCGCTGGGCTTGATTTACTAATATATGATATGATGACAGTGTCAATACTTTCTTTTTGATTTTTATGACAAAATACTATAGAATTTGAATAATTTATTAAATGTATAAGCTTAAAACTTGATACTGGCAAGCAGAGGAAGTTGGTGTATCTTATATGTTTTCAATCTAATATACTGTCTACATTTGAGAACTAAGTTCTTATGATTTTCTCATAGTAATTTTGTATATGTATAAAGTATATGACACCCAATATTATTGCAACCCTTACAAGTACCATAAACTATACACTTGTATTAATAACACGATAAGATTACTGTGTTAACTCAACAGATTTGTAGAGCAATAATGCCAAATTGTACGGTTGAAACATTTGATACCGAAATCATTCCAAGAAAAGCAATTTTTACTTTGAGTACAATAGACCTGTGGAATGGGAATGGACCTAATAAAAGCTCAAGCATAATGCACGACCCCTTTTATAGGAGTGAAGGGTGGTCTATTATACATTGTGATAGGTCTGGGACAAAGCACGCATGTTTTAGTGAGCATATCACTTGACATACATAGACAGAGTGCCTCTACGCGTTGTTCTTCCGGTTCTAGCTATATTACCCCTTAAATGTTGTCACGTAGAGATCATAGCGAAGCATTGTGGAGCAAATCTAGCCATTTAGCTCAAACTTTGAGGAAAGTTTATCATTTTATTTTTAGTTGTTCTTTTATCTAGTTATTTATAAGGGTACAATTATAGATAAGAGACAAAGTAATGTTTATAGAAGAGTACTCTTAATTTTCATAACCTTAAGAAGAATGCAATTTTATAGACATAAACAAGGTTTTATATTTTACGAAGTTGATTGTGCTGAGAAATTAGACTGGAACATTGTTATATATATCAAAATCTCAATAGGTATATTATGATATAACACATGATATTTTTATTATTTTAATTGTATTTTTAAAGAAATAATAAAAAGTACAATTTGTTATATTTGTCCTAACAGACCCGTCGAGGTTTTTCTAATACACACAACACTGAAAATGAGTACATAATTAAAGAGTAATTATTGAGAGATTAAAATTGTTATTCAAATAATATTTTTTGTATAAAGCGCTACATAATAATTGTAGCATGTGGACATAGTCGGTACACCGTATTTTAATGTTCTGACTAAACTACCATCGCAACACAAGTAACTCTCAATGCTCAAATAGAATGATAATTTCATGAGTTAAGGTGCTGCTCCACTGTGGCGCATGGCAATACTACTCACTTTAAAGGTTATGATATGTTTCAAAATGGTAGTGATAACTAGCACTGGAATACATACATACCCTTCGAATGACGGTACTTTATGGACACACTCGTGCTTGGTGATTATGTACCTTTGATTTCCATCTGCAATATGTAAAACGTATATTTAAAATGGCAGTGTGGAGTTGGCATTCGTGTTTACATAATGTAGGGGTTGATCAGATATCTGTGGCTCTGTATATTATGAACTGTTGTATTAATTCCAGTGTCAAGGTAATAATCCGTGTTACTTTTCATTTGTAAAAATGTAATGGATACGCTTTTAATATGTCTGCATCCTCCCCAAAATCACAGTCTATGATGCCAACTTATGACTTAAGATCTAAAGTTACAAATACATTGTATTTTCACAGGCCTGCGAATTATTTTTTTGCATATTATTTTTCAGCAAAAATAGGTAAGTTGGAGATACTCAGGAAGACGACATTGGTATAGCAGACCCTCTGGTAAAAGGATTGTTACGAATCTAGTCAGTAGTGGATACAGCGTATGTGTTCTGTAGTTTCTTTGACATTATCGAAATAAATAATCGGGTACTACTGCTGGTAGCGCACAAATCAAATTAAAATAATCTTTATTCAATATAGTCTATAAAGGCACTTATGGACAAATTAGGTTTAAGAGAAATAAAGAGTTACTTAACCTTATGATCTATATATGAACAACAAAAATAGAAAAGAATAACAATGTTTACCTCCATTGAGAATTTGCTCTAACCTTTTGGAGTATTAGAAAGTATACGCAATAATTGATTTTAGTTTCATTTCTTAAGTTAGTTTATATTCAGAATCTTTTTATCAGGGTGCCTAGAAGACCTTTATCAATTTGGTATAATCTTCTTCAAGTTTTTTTTAACAAAGAGCTAATATTCTGCTTCGATAAATATCTTAACGTAGATATTGGTTGTACGCCTTTAATAAAAAGCCAGGGAGCAAACTTCGATACCGCACCGTATTCTTCAACAGATAACTTCATACTTTAGAATGAATTGTTTGTGCGTACATTAGATTTTTGTTACATTGTTTCGGCGAGTTTCCATCCGATAAGTTTAAGCGTAAAGTGTGTGTATTGGAACAATTCTTGGCAAATAAAAACAAGCACAAAGCTTTTTGTTCGTAACCAAGGTTGTATCTCTCCAGTGATTGAGTTATCTTGTTGTTAGGCCTAAACTTTTTTACTTTAACTTTTATTTTCGATTTTTTGAGTCTGCTAACAATAAATAAGGGTGCAGATTAATTTTATGTGAATTTTATAACCATAGCTACAAGAATATAGATATATCGAAACAAAGATTGTATCCTGGAGGGTCAGAATCTAATAATAATTTTAATTGATGAATTTTAAATGAAGATAATAAAACTTAGACACCGGTAGGTCAATTTCAATCAAATGGAATTTCGATATACATAAACTGAACAAATTATAGATAAAACTCGTGCCATGACGTAAGATAAATCAGTCCAAATTATAATTTTAGACAATTATAACAAGGAAAATCATTTTTACACAAGTCGTAGAATAATTAATCGACGATTAATTTAAAAAACACGCATTTTAAATGATTATAAAAAAGAAATAAGAGTGCTAAATTGACATCTATGAAGAGAACTTCCATACGATAAAATTATTTCCATTAGTTGCCTATATAAGATTTTTGGCAATAGCGACCACGGCTGGTGCAATCTGATCGACTTATCAGGCAATCAAATACATATGTCGAGTTAATTTCCGTTAGATATTTAAAGGATAATGCAACACGAAAGTTTGAAACCAATGAACCAATCTGTGCAACCTGGTCGTAACGTGAGACAATAATTTTTATTGCTATGTTGTGTTAATTCCCGTTACATATTGATTTTCAAGATACGAAGTAAATTATCGATGGCAACTGCATGAATTCCTATGGCATATATTTTCTTAAGAAAAATCTCGATCAAATGCTTAAATCAGTATAATCTGAATCAAATTGCACCTGTCATCGTATAATGAAGCCCACAATAATGTGATGTAAATAAACTTAAAGTAATACTGTAAAGGTCATATCTTGCTACAAATAAACTTATAAAACTTTTGCAATCAAGTTGCGAACACAAATGGGACAATTGTTTCTATTTTTCAATTCCTTTAAATTTTATTTTGTACTATGTAGTGTATATGTGTAATAGTGAAATTTATTGTAAATCCAATATCGTTTTAAGATGATATCATTTTATTACAAGCTTTTAAATTAGCTTCACTTGTAATAACTATGTAAGAAAAT
Source organism: Scirpophaga incertulas (assembly GCA_036419045.1). Classification (NCBI taxonomy): domain Eukaryota; kingdom Metazoa; phylum Arthropoda; class Insecta; order Lepidoptera; family Crambidae; genus Scirpophaga; species Scirpophaga incertulas. Next base: position 31,219,402 of record CM071628.1, read on the forward strand.
CTTGGAATTTTAATTTGACCCACTTCCCGATCTCCGATAATCGGATCGCACGTGTAAGTCGGATGACAATGCATGGTTATGTGTGTGACGTCATTCTAAATCCAACATGGCGGCATTGCCAAGATGGCGGATCAATTACATATAAAAGCTTGTCGTTAAAAGTATTCTATAAGTAAGTAAATCTGGCGACAAGATTTTATATGTATAAGTTTATTTTGTTCTTTTTACGGCATTTAATAAAATTTTAATAAAAAATAAAATTTTACTTTTGAATTTTTACTAATACATTCCGCATTTCAAATTACTACTGTAATTTGAAATGCGGAATGTTGGTTATTCGATATTATAGTATTCGATATGTTAAATAAAGCCACATTATTAGTTCGAGCTAAAAGTATTTATTGATTTGAGTAGAAAAGTTATTGGTTAAATTGTAAAGAAACGTCTTGAAACTAAATGAATCTACATATAGACATGAAAAGTTCTATATATAGTCTATCGCAATATCAGGATCGATAACATATAAAATAAATTTCTAAGGTTGTTATCTTTGGTTGTTGTGTTATGTTGTCTTGTTTATAGTGTGTTGATTTACACGAGAAATTTAAGCTGCCTAGTCATTCTTTGCGCCGAATACACGTATATCGTGTTTATTTCTATAAAATATTTAATTCCGTTATCAATACACCAAGTCTAATATTTATGGTAAGTATCAATATTAGATAAGTAGTTATGCTATTTTTCTATTCTTAATTTTTACAAATATAATATATACATAACTTTATAAACCTATTGTGTATATGCGCAATCAATTAAATGGTGGTTATTGGCATGGATAATTCAAATTTATGCTTAAGTGTGTTCGGCAGGCCGGCGTCGCATCACGCTCTCTCCTACTAAGCCTTCGCCAGCCATTTAAGCGAGCCATCAACAACACATATCATTGAGGCTCATGGGTGTTTAGATGTTAGACAGTCTGGATCGCGCTGTCTCCGTTCAGATCGAGTTCAAAATAATCCCCGCGGCATTTGGTTGCGGAAGCAATCCGGGTGGGTTCCACTTTCTTGAGGATTCTTTTCTTCTACTTCATCATCATTTGTCTTCAGTATCGCCATGTTTTATTAGTTTTACAGTTTTACTTTATTACGGTGAAGGTTGGTTTAATTCCTTGGCTTAATATCATCTCTATCTGCTGTAATTTTTCTTTTATTTACTTTAATGAGATGTTTATAATAAGTTTTTGCCTATTATAAACTCATTATTTAGTTATCACGCAGCACATTGCAACAAATGTTCTCAAAGTTTTTTAGCTAGGTAATTAAACGTGCATTATTGTGAAAATTATTTCCATTTATTTTACAAATCGACTTAGTATAAACTTTCGTTTCCATGCATGATAAAAAAATTGATTGATGATTTCTATGTGATCGTGTAAATAGTACGGGTGTAAGTAACTTGGCCATTGTAAATTAATTGCAATGCGTACGCCTAGATCACGAATAATAAAGTCATTAATTATAACGCCTTACCCTAGGTTAGTCATGACGTAAACGTGCTGAAACAAAGGCCTTATCTTGATTACACGAAACGTTTGGAAATTAATGACTTCTTTCAAAATTAATTAAAATTATCTGAAATTATACACAGGCGATCTGATTAACACGCTTGCGTTGGATTCGAAAATTAATTAGTCGAGTATGATTTTTAAATGGTTTTAATAATTTCAAACTTTTGATTGAAATATTGAGAGAGGTCAGAATTATATTCCTTTAATTAAATAAATTAACGTTCTCTTATGGACATATATTAAGGAGTTATGTTTACAAGGATAGTTAACCAATTGTGCAAATTCAAATACGTAAAATTCAGTTAAATTTATGTAATAGCTTCACACAAATCTTAGCCAAAGGGTTTAAGCTTAATACTATATTATTACTTTTGTAATATTAAGTAACGGGCCACTAAATAATGTCAGTTGTTCTTTACATTGCTGTATATGCTTTTGAATACACACATTTCACAAGTAAAGTCGCAAACTGGAACTCATTTTAGTCTTCCTAAATTAGCGTATGAAAATTCGACCACTTATTTTACACTTTGATCACTTAGGAACTGTTTAATAGGTAAACATAGTGAAATTAATTGATTTATTCCGAACTGCTTAAAATATTTTTTTTAACAATATATCGGGAAAATAATAGTACTTGTATTTTCTAAACAAGGACTAAACAAAACTTTGTTTTATTTCAAGGTAAATTGAAGATATGTCCTTCACCATAGGAGCAACAAACAAATATGCATATGAAATCGAAAAATGAAAAATATTTTGGTATATGGCAGGTTCGACCCCGGGTCTCCCAATTCAACAACGATTCATTTCGAATATCTTCATAAAACAATACAGCTGAGTTAATAATAACACAAGCGTTCGACACAAAGTACACCTAAAACAAGATCATATTGTCATTGGAACTGAGTGTAAGTCACCTTCATCTTGTTTACTTTACATGTATTAAGTAAGCGCCAAAACAAATGATATTTTGTATAATGCTATACGAACAGAAAAACATTCTATTAGAGACTGGAACTTGTTACTTCTGAATACGTATAGCAAAGTCAATCGTTGAAAACAGTACGGTGATTATTTATGTCGACACAGTCTTAATCGACACGCTAGCACGTAGCGCAACTTTTGGTTGTAAGTTTATGCGCGTGAAATATTTATGAACAACCTCGTTCACATTAGCTTACTCTACTGTTGAAGCTATCACCGCTAAATAAAATAAATCGAACGAAAACAGCAACGAAAATTTCGAGCACTTACAAATTGTACAAACCGTATTAAGCGGTAAATGTATAACCCATTTACTCATTGCTTACTCATTGTTTATATCAATTTTGCGAATGCATTTGTTCTTACAGCTCGTAACCTTTTACCGCGGCCGTACTAAGTTTGGTGCTTATAAGAATTACACCACAAGAAAAAAGCACGAGTACAATAGCACGATTTGATCAATTACTACGTGGCTCATTGTTTTTTTGTAGTGTACTGGAGTAGTACAGACTTCCACAAATATAAGAGACAATGTATATAGTTAAATGTGATAAAAAACAACAAACAATATCATTTGTATTATTTGTATGGATTCTATGAAGTAATGGAAGAATTATTGCAATGGGATACCCCATTATTGAAGAGCAAGAATCCGTTGGAGGCATGAGTACCACCTGAACGGCGATAAAATCATGCGTGCATTCGACCTTTACCCCATTATTATATTTCTGTGCAATAATTTAATATTCTAAGTACATATATCGCATTTATATGACTTTTTAATTCACATTGGAATATTATACATGTACTGTGCAGTTGCAGATGTTCTTTACATTCACTAAAACTTTTCGTTGTTTATGCCATTGTGATAAATGTTTGCATTGTTCGGGCCGTTGGAAAAATTGTATTAGCTTTTAGCATCGTCGGCGTTTGCTGACGAATCGCAATGTTGCTGTTGTGAAAATAAAAAAAAAACAAATGAAAGTGGTACGCGCGTATCATATCATCAGAATAGGGTTCCAAATTTTAATACTGTGTTGTTTATGCAACGAACCTGTTTATAAACTCATTTATTTAATCTTATTTATAGTTATATTCTCTGAATTTTTTACAAAGTATAAATTTTGCTGATAGAAATCGATAAAGTTCGTTTACAAAGTTTGAGGACCTGACATAGTTTCCTGTTTTCCCAAATTAAATCAAGGTGACACTAAAATCTTATTTGCAGTGAACAACATAAATCCATAAAAAAGGGAAAATATATGCTCTTTTATTTTATCTAAAAAAGGTAAAAACTTTCTTACTGCGTATTTTTTTTAATGAAATGAGCATTGAAATGCAAATGAATCTTACAGATATTCTACAGATTTGAAACTATTGAAATAGACATTTAACTATATCTTATTTATTTTGAATTAGTTAAAATGCGATTTAATATCGAGAAAAAGTAGGAAGAAATATGAAAATGAAAAGTAATAGGAAAGAATAAACGTGGGAATTTTGTGGGTGATTAAGTGTATAAATTACACATATATTTAGGTTGTTTTCATGAAAAGCAAATTGTAATTCCAAAAAAAAAAATTGTTTATATGCTTACTGAAATTATTCTATAACATGACAATGCCATTATTACTGTCATAAATCAATGTTCTTAATTTATTCAATACTGTAGCTTCAGACTTTGTTTGCGCAGAGGCTTAGAATCGGAACACTATTATATATGAGATTTACTTCGATCACCCAGTAATAAGAGTGATTCACATTACGATTGCTTAAATAATGCAAACTGTTGTTATGGTTAGATTAATATTTGCCCGAAAATATCAAATATCTTAAGTTCTTCTGTACTTCAGACGATACTTGAATATATAAATTGTGTCTGACCCTGTATCGGCCCGAACCTCGAATATTGGGATAATATTTTTATACAGCAAATTACATAATACTTTCAGAAAGACATTTCATATAATAGAACTAAAATAAATAAAAACACATAACAGTACAGAAATATTAGAATATGAAGTGACATCAGCGAGACGCCAATAAACCTTAGCAAAATTTCTAGTCATCATTAAGCAAGAGGATGAATGGAAATTTTTGGTTTATAATTTATAATATTTAGTCGTCAGTGGTGTCAGAAACAATTATTTAAAATAATTACAAATAGTTTTGAAGTTTCACTATTTGTCGAGAGTATTATTGACTGACTTTAAAAATATAAAAAATACACTACTAAAACATATTTTTAATGATTGTGACGTTACTATGAAGGTTTTCTTGTTTTTTTTCTTTTCGGGAACCGTATGTCAGTAGGGAGATTTAACAGATATATATAAAACTAAGTATAGGAAAATAAAGAAATAATAAAAATGGGTCCAGAAATGAAACAAATCTTAACAAGCTCTTTCAAGTCTATCCTTTCATCATTTGGTTAGAACAGTAACAATATCGTAATTGCAAGGGTTTACCCAAGTGTTCAGTTTAGATGTTTACCAACGGAACACCAAAAATCAGTCACTGGCGCTTTCGTCGAGTAGATAGATTGGTTTTCGATACAACCGGTAAATTTATCGCTTTTCCGAGCCTTGTTAGCAGTCTCGCTTGTTGGGTTTGACGAATTCAAAAGTCAGGAAATCAATTAGAACAATTGTTTTCCTGTTTAATATTATATTATATGTTAAGCAGATTCAAAAGTTAGAATTTTGTCATCCTTATTTTACAAATTGATCGGGTATTATTAATACCTTATCAATTTGTAAAATAGGAATAGCAAATTTCAGCAGAATTCAAACTCAAGTACCTAACATGTGCCAAATAACATGTTTGTATTTAAAATATGCATTTAACACATGCTGAATCAGTTTGAGTCGTGCATGCATAACAAAAAACTCTCAAATCAGAAACTGGCAGGAAAAAAAAGTCTATTACCGCCCGCTATTCAGTTTAGGCATATCACAAAAAACTTAAGTTATTTTGCAACCAAGACACTATCCCACATGTTTTTTCTTTATGGCCCTAATCCATATCGTCTAATCCATCGTCTTTGTACTCATACTGACAGAGACTCTGATTCATGAATCCGTAATTCGTTAATCAATTATTGGTCAAAAGATGGGAGAAGGAAGGATTGTTTGTAAAGTGAAATTAATAATATACTCTGTGAATGATTTTGATTTGCCAAACTAACATTAGAAGTATTTCGGCTTAAACTATGATGATCAAGGTGAACATTTGAATAGAAACGGAAAGCTTCGTAATTACAAGCGTCATAAGAGTTATCTCAGAGAAAAACTATATAAACTGTCACTTGTTACTACATGTACCAATTTAAGACACTTTGTGATGAGGTTCATTTTATATTGATGCTAATTATTTGCTAATGTGATCCATTTCTTTCTGAGGACTTTTGATATTTATTTTTAAGTATTTGCAACTAACTAAAATGGATATTAAAAAAAATATTTATGATCATTTTGAAATTCTTTTAATCGTCACAAGCTGTTGTGAATCAACTTTATTGTCTGTTAATAAGTTTGAAAAGGTTTAATATCTAACGATATTAAAACATTGTTATTATAAATTCAAAACTGCGTCTCGTTAACTATAATAACGCTACTCTAGTTCCTATTATACTGTGAAATCTAAAACAAAATTTGTCCCAGACGTTTTGGTTAAAAGTGAATTAATCAAGGCTGTCTTTTGTAGCGCGAATATTTCGGGGCCTTTGTTCTTACAGAATAAACCACAATAACACGGGCGGTACAAATCAGCTAAACGCGGGAAATGTTATCAATTCTAAGGGGGAAATTCCGGTGGGGGAATATCTTTGGAATAAATGTGAATAAATAGGGCTTGCGAGATTAAAAGCGGACCGCTTGATATATGAGCGGCGAGCGTCGCGCGGCGATGGGTCGTACGAAGCAACAGATAAAAAGAAATTGTGAGATTCATAAATATACAATATCGCGATTGGCGAATATATAAGATTTGTTAGGCGAGACTTTTTTATTTTGTAAGACTCAATTATAATTTGACGTAAGGTAATTTTTTGTTTGTTTCGTTTCTTTACAGTGATGTGATGTTGACATCGATCAAATATTCCTGAGGGAAATGTAATGCAAAATTTACTTTAATTTCCAAAGCTTATGTTGTTCCGCTCGATACTTCCACTGGGAATCGTTTCCAAGTACTTATTTCTAACGTAGATACTGCTGTTATTTGTTATTTGAAGTGCTTTTTCTTATTAAAAATCGAATATTTACAAAATATCCAAAAATAAAATACGATAATTCTTGCGAGCTTCAAGGTTTGGTTAGATTGTGTTTTTCAGGATGATGTTATAAACTGGGCTTTCCGGGTTCCGACTGAGTTTTCTGTTTTCGAAGGGAGGTTACTCATGGTAATTGGGGTACTATGGTACTATAGGCGTCTCTAATGGTGTCATTGATGATATACCTCAGAGGGGCTATTCGTCAACATATCTATACATATCCAGAACATGACTTTCTGCCTAAAAGAGGTTCTAAAAGCTTGTGTCAAATATCGAATGAAGTTACGATAATTTTTGCGAGTATTGGATTGTCTGGGCATCCCCGATTCTGGGTGGTTTTTCAATCGGAGTAGAATTTTTTGGATGGAGGTTTTGACAGGTAATCAATGAACGACGTTTCACAGGGTTATCCCATAGTATCCCGATACAATGGTTTAACGGCGTTTATTGATACCAAGCCTTAAAGGAGATCTCGTCAAGACCCCTATAGATATGTTAAAAGTCTCTAGAAGATAGTGTTAAAAGAAATAGCTTTTAACCATGAATAGGTAGTTATTTTAGGAAACAGTAAATTAAGTACATTTCTGTGATACTGTGTTTGAAATATAGAGGGGTTTATAAAATGTATCCACTGTTTAAAGTCCATTAATTGTGAAGCAGTTAATTGTAACCTGACAGCCTTTGTATCTCTAGGGACACTCGGCCAATGCGCTGTTTAGGGTACATGGATTACCATGACTGCCTTTCCGTGTTTACCACTTTTCCCTTTTGGTCTCATTCAGGTACAAAACATTAACTATTATTTCTTTTATCATCTCACATGCCTTATCTATTTTCTTCTATATCGCTCTTAGAACATTCAATTAAATAGCCTCTTGTGAGCCACTTTTGGCTGCCGCGGTACCTGGTAGACGTGATAGGTGACGAATCTTCAATAAGTGAATTATCTATTTCAGCAGAGCCACGCATGCTTAGGAATGGCTAGCCGTTTTCTGGGGTCACCCATCCCTAGGGTTAAGTGATTTCTGTAATACTGATTGCTATTATTAAATTACATTACAAAAGTTATGCACCACGATCCAAACACACACCACTTTCTGATTACTTCTCATATATAACCTCGTTGTAAAGGTGATTCCTTTTACCATTTATGGTAGTCATTTACCGATTAGGACTAAAACACATTGTACTTATCCGGCGTAGTTGTCGGGGTCATGTTGCGAAAAGCTATTGCGTAGGGTTATTGTTGCAATATGAAATCGATGCAAAAGCTCGTACAAATTAACCCAATCTGATGAAACACGCGCCTGCATATTACGGTGGAGAGACAGACGTCATGCATGGCCTGTAGATTCGGACGAAGCTTTAAATTTAATTAAAAGGTGCATACACTGAGTATTTTTTAAGCGATTCTTCAAAATTAAGTCAATTAAAGAGCTCGTAAGATTTTAATGCAACGAAAAAATTATGCGACCAAGAGTTAACTATGCACAGAAATTGTTAGGTTGGAAAGTAATGTTGCTGCGGATTAGTTTGACAAAGTAGATTTTTTAAAATTTTCCATTTGATTCCATTTTACTAAGACTTACATTTTACTAAGAAATATCTGAAAATATGTACCAGTAATACTAAAATAAGAAATTACAATTTGTAATTAACCTACATAATAAAATAGTTTCATTTGGTAACAATAAATTTATTGAAGTATCTATTTCGTTACGCTAAGAGAGAAGCGCAGAATAAGTGGATAATATTGAGTTTTATAGGTCCTTTCAAAGATAATCGAACAATATATAGAAAAGTTTCCGATATAAATACTGGTTTTATTGACTTATCGAATACTCTCTCTGGTTAGATAAAAAGAATATACCATCCACCTAGTACTTAATTTACAGTTCAAATTTAAATTATAGTATATTGCGAAAGCGAAGTGTAATATAATTACAAGATATTACTACAGAACATATAAAATAGATTAAAATACTATACACAGATATTTTTTTTTATTATTCAATCAATAAAAACACAACACAACAAAAATTCGTAAAAGGTGAACAAGCATACAGAAGATATTTGTCCTGTAGTGTAGCTACCATTTTTTTTTTTTCGAAGGGAAATGCTCCTTATGCACCAGGACACCGCGCTGGCTAGGCGCGGCCGTGTGTGAGGCTCTCCAGTCAAATGGACCGGCCTACCCACTAAAACCCCCCGGTGTCCTCTGAGCCCGTATCGTGGGCGCGTGGCGGGGTGCGCTCTTGCGATTCTACCGCCACGACGCCCATGGGCCGGCTCGACCTATTGATGGTATGGTCGAGCCTCCGCCAAGGGGGAGGTTGTCCGAGAACACTAGGACACCCCCCAGGTAGTGCGGCACTGAACTCCATACACGGTAGCCAGCCATGTACGCTGCCTTCTCGCAGGGTCATTAGGCGGGCGCTTGCCCGCCTTCCCCTGCCAACTACCTACGGACCCAGTAGATCACTCTTCCATGACCTCCTGGGACAACGACGACGCCGGCGACAGCAGAACTGGGGACGACGGTCGATCTCCCTTTGCGGCGGCAAGTTGTGCCACCCTATTCGGGATCAAACGTCCTCGAACCAGAGGAGGGTTGCAATTAACCCCCCCCCCATCCTATGGTTCGCGGGACGCTGTACGCATCTGTACAGACGGCACACCTATGTGCCGCCTCACAAACGAACGCCTTGTGCCCCTCCTCGCCGCAGCGGAAACATAGTCCTTACCTCCAGCGGTTGAATGGAGGCAGAACTCCATCCAACGCATCCAGCAATCGCACCCGGCTTTTGCCAAGCGCGCGGCCACCTCCACCGGGACCGTGGCAAATGCTGCGCCAACCCCCCGGGCCCCGGTGTGCACTTTGCCCACTTTTACGTGGCTGACCGTGCACCCCCCAGTTTGGGCCAAGGTATGACCCAGCTCCTCAGCGGACACCGAGTCGTCGATTCCGACGACCCGGATGTCCGCGGTCTTGACAGGCCGTGTTACCCTGGCCACGTCCCCCAACACCGTCTGCCTGCTGTGACTATGTCTCCTTAGGGAGCTCGATTACACGAGCTCCCGTGATCCACGTCCGAAAACGGGTCGGCCCAATTCCTAGCTCCCCAAGATTGATATTAGCCTTAGCCTTTGCTAGTGCTTCGGCATAGGTGGCCCCTTTGGCCACTGCTTCCGGCTTGGTGCTAGGACCACCGCTAATGTACGCGGAGCCCTGGGCACTTTTGGGGCGGCCTTCGAGGCAGCCTTCTGTTGGGCCGCCCTCGCATCCGTCTTCGCCGTCGACGTCGCTTTTGGAGCTTTACGGCCCCTCTTTACCACTTGGGACCAGGGTTAGTCCTGGTCGTCAGTCGGTGCCTCACGCGCAGCTGGCGCCGACTTCCCTCCCGCCTTTGCGACTTTCTTGGCCCTCCCCTTAAGACCCTTCACCCAGGCGTCCATTCTACCGATTTTTGCCATCAGCCATTGGTTGATGTCCCGCAGGCTTTTCAGCTCGTCAGATTCGGCCTTGTCAGACTCCGTCTTGTTAGCCAGCTTCCCTACTATTTTGACTAAGGAGGCTGCGGCCCCCTTAATCTCCTTCACATAAGTGCCCTTGAGGTTTTTAGACCTCGTGGCCACCTGGCACAATATCTGTGCAGCCTCCTCAGCCTTTGTACAAAGCTGATCAACCGGGAGGTTGGAGTTTTCCCCCTCCTCCCCATCACTGCCCTCCGCCTCTGACTCAAGGTCATTCTCCTCGTCCGAATATCCCTCGCGCAGCTCGCGCCGTGCTTGGGACATTCCTACGTCATGGGACCCACCGCGCCCTTTAGCGGCACGCGCTACCTTGGCCGCATACGGCCCCGCCAGGTCAGTCTGTGACCAGCGCCATTCCTCAATTTCCTCCTGCAGATATCGGATCTGGCCCTGCCGTTTACGGCTAGAGCCCTCCAAATCCTTCACTGATGATGCCGCACTCTGCGGCTTGTCCACCATCGACGATCGGATCCGCCCCGATCATATTTTTTTGTGTTCGTCTCCCATTCGGGAGACCTTCCTCTAGCGAGGGCACTTCTTAATTATTACAACAATCACCCACTAATTTACAACAAGAACAAAACACAACAAGATACTAATATAATACACCAAGAAAACTAAATAGTAACGACAAGAAGAACCAACAAAAACATGTACAACAAATCAACAAAAAATAAAAATAAAATATGACGTCATAGTGTAGCTACCCTGATCTTTGCTGTTAATCGTTCTTTGTTAGGTAAAAAAACGATTAACAGCAAAGATCAGCAAGACAACAAAAACAAATAAAATATGATAATTATAGATAAGATACAAACTACAAAACAGAAATGAGAAGAGTTATATGTGAAGAAATAGTGTAGCGTTTATATGGGTAAAGAGAGTGAATTGTAAATTGAAAGAGGTGGTGCTGTTTCAAAGTTTCTTTGCTTTGGGTTTTCTGACTGTATATTAATCTTAAAGGTACAACTGGTAAATTTTTACAGATAAACTCTCTGTGCTATCCGCGAAACATCATATAAGAGGCAATTTCACTCCAAACTTTTATGCACTAGGTGATAACTGACAAATGCTGATGTATATTGCTTTAGCGATTATTAATGAAGCGATTAGTTTATAAAGATAATAATAAGATTTCTAAAGATGATGCTACCTATGAATTTTTGTATGTATTTAGAGGAAGATACAAGGCATTCCGTAACGTTGAGGTTTTATTATCATCGTTTCAGCCAATAGTTGCCCACTGCCGAACAAAGGCCTCTGTTGGTTCTGCTCTGTTAGTATTTAATGCCTTCCTGCAATCTTCAGCAAGTCGTTTACTAATCACGTGGAAGGCCTGCCAACCGTGGGTGCCCTGCCTATTGCGAGCCCCTACTTAGTTTCTTCGGGCTATGTCAGCAACTTTGGTTCTTCTCCGTAGTTGGTCGACGTTGCCGCGTTATGTATTTTTTTTAAATTTATAATTCATACATTAGGTAATAGTTATTCAGTGCTACATGTATATGTAGCACTGAATTACAACATTCACAAAGTTTTACTGGAATCTAAATCATTATAATTTAGATTTAGATAATTAATAGATAGCTTAACATTAGTATATAAGAATACGAGTGTTCATACAATGATACAAACACAATACAGACTTACATATAAATAACCTTTGTCGTTTACAACAGACTCGGCGTATCAGAAGAGTGACACACTCCTTTGCTCCACCGCATCCAATACAGAATTGAAAGCATAACACACTTAAACGTAGGTAGAATGCTAAAATTACTTAAAATTACTAGTTTTACCTAATAACAATACGAAGATAGTCCAGTAGGTCATGTACACAATTTTTCCCTCGAGCATTTTTATATATAATATACACACGCATGGCTATATATGGTCGGACGCTCCTTTCAGGTTTGACGTTTTGATTTTAAAAGTGTTTTATATTTAATGAGCTTTACAGATCCACTCCTACATACTTCCAAATTGCTACTGAAAATCGTTGTAACTTATCTAACTCAGGATTCGAGCAAAGTATCACAAATCAATAATGGTACTTGTAAATTGAAAAACCAACGTTCTTATATTTTAATTTTATATAGTTACCAGTTATACATCAAATACAGAGTTAATTATGTACTACATTGGCTAATTATTTGTTAATAAATGAATGTTGCATTAAACACGTCAACATCAGCTAACAATATGAACAATAATTATACATAATAATTATTGCTATGGACTTAATCACGCCAGTCGCTCGTGAATATGATACACAGATTAATTAGCAATGTTAAATTAAAATTTGCGCACCCAATTTATTTAGCTCGCATGTAATTTTATTTTTAGTACTTTTATGGAAGTGTAGAGTTTATTGCGTAGATGTTACACAAATTTTATATTATAATTTCAAGAACCTGATTTTTATTCAAAGTTTGTAAAAATTAATTAGTATAGCTACACTAATTAATTTTTACAAATTTTGAATAACTATATAACTTTTTTGAGTAATTAAGTAGCTACTTAATAACTCAAATGCAATTAGTTTAATTTTCGAGCAGCGTTAGATAATTTATTTTAATTCACATATCTTACAAAGTTTGTTATATATATGTGTATTGTATTTTTATATTGATTTGTATTTCTATTTAAGAAATAAGCAGTCGATATACACAATGAAAATAATACATTGCGGGATTGTAGGACAAAATATTTTCCCTGCGATTAAGTAAAATTTTAAGTGGGAAGTTTTATCCAAAGTCCTAATGGAAAAGTTGAGAGAACTTCGCGAGTGGATCTGCGAGGGAAAATGGCTCGTCGAATTGGTGAGAAGATTGTTGTGGAATGTAAAGCACATTTAAACGGTGAGGGCGAGAGTGTTTTTGCGGCAAGAGATCACAAGATATTCTTAACCTTAGATGTAAATAAGATGAGCGATCGCAGGCGTCAACTTTTGGAAGGTTGATCAAAGTATATTTATTGGATGGGAAATAACTTGAAGTTATTTTTAGATATTATTACGCATGTCATAATAAATCTTCAAAACAAGTCAATCACACGAACAAATAACATATTAGATTCGGATATTATTCTATCCAATAACGCCTTTTTATACGAGGTGAAATCTTGTTACACACCGTACCCATCAATGACTAATCAACAGGCGTGTGTGGGACTCACCCGGCGGGAAGCAGGGCTGAGGATACTTACTAAATCACCGCGATGTCCATTCTGTCCTCAATCAGGGCTATCCGATACGACCTAGAGATACAAAAACGAAAAGAATCTTGAGGCGAAAAGAGGGTACAAAGTTTATATGGAATTGCAACAGTTCATTCGAATATTCAATTCGTAACTTATTGGAAAATGTGTAAAAACGAACGGGTAAAAAATATAAAAATCAACCGGTGCATCGTTTTCATGGTGTTTTGGGTGACTGATTACAAATACTGTCAATTTTATTATGACAGACGTGAAATTACATTACGTAACCTATCTAATTATACAATGGGGTTAAAATATCTATCATCTAAATAGATTAGAATTATAAATATGAGTTTAGTATTTAAGATTTTTTGGGAGTCTCAGATAAAAACAACTGAACACATTCTGTTTCGGTAATTTAAAAGATAAAACTTTAATACTGCGTAAGAACGTACGACAAAGCTTCCCGTGGGAAAATATCTCTTTCCTACGGTAAAATAGAATATAATGCGGGTGAAGTTATAGATGGAAAGGTAGTAATTTAATAAACGATACAATTTCTCTAATATATTGATATTCCTCTCCTAACATTAATAATATTATAATAACATAATTAATATTGGCAAAAAAACTTAAACAGTTGGGCACTTAGTATTAATACTCTGTCGTAAACTACGTGTTTTATTTGATTATTCCATTACGGACTTTCAAGTCCATTGAGGACACCGGGGAGGTTTAGTGAATAGTTGGTATTCCCAGGTGGCCGGGGTAGCTACGAACGCCCACCGCCTAGCGATATGTACAGACAGCAACAAATAAGTTGGAGGCTTCTTATGATCTGTAGTGCTACATTATTAAACATACTATATAAACAAACTAAAAACCGATTACTGTTTCTATTTAAGACTAGGACGAAAAATATTTGAATGTAAAGTTGTCCAAAAATACTAGATTCACGATTTTCTAATTGACTTAAAACCTGACTCGGTGAAGTTTATGCCTCATAGTATATATATTTTTAGTTTAAACTGATAATTTCGAATATATCATTATATTATTATTCTAGATAAAACATTATTGTCGTATTAGAAATTTGTAAAACAATCACTAACTGTAACAATATCGAATTTAATCTATTTTAAAAGTGATGTAGGAAAAAGCCAGCGAAGTTATTCCAAGATCAAATTCAATGAGTAATATTATCATTGGAATGGTTACATTAGTTTAATGAATCATTGGTCGAATTGGGCGTATAAATATGTTTTTTCGAACGTGTTAATCACTTTTCGAAATAAACGCGGTAAATTTTTAATAGTCGTAAAAAATATGTTTCGTCAAACGCTAAACGTGACATAATTATCAGATTCTGACCCTTTATCAGATTTGTCTGCTTTGTTCCTCCGACTTGTTTCCACTTTCCATTTTATCCTAAAAGTTTGCAACATATTCTATGATTATAATGGAGATTGCAGATTAGCTGCTCACAAATCAATCTCACACGAATCATGTTTACTATATCGTAGCGACTGTGTAAACACCGGTTGAAACTACATATCATTAGGTGGGTAATCTATTTATTTGTCAATATATGTTATCAAAATAGATTCAAATATGTGGTCGCTAACTATATGATTAAGTACGCAGTTGACTGTATTTGTACATACATTCAACAGTTTCGTTCGTAATAATGTTGGGTGATATAAATGCGGTTTCTTGCCCGTGTAAGAAAATTCGCTTACTTACCAGCTTCACAATGAGTAACCTTTTCTTGCGATTAAAATACGTATTTCGTTCACCCCCCACTAGAGCTGTGTAATTGTTTGCTTGAACAACAGTGCGATCATTTGCATTTGTAAATACAACAAAAGGAGTGACGAGGGTCCTTCGAAATACCGTGAAAGTAGGTAATCAACTCTCGTTGCCGACTTTCACTTCAAAGTGAATTTTTTGAAAGCTTCTTTTTATTTTCCTCTTGTCGGGAATGCCATTGCGCGGTATTTTCAACTACTGCCCAATTTAAAAAGGTTTACCAAAACACATTGTTTGTTTTGATTTTGAAATTCGACCTTTTTTTCGGATAATGAAATAAACAGAGCAAATGTTAATTATCTGGAATAGCTTGTGTTCGCTTATATAATTTTTTACAAAAATATTTTTTTCAAAAATTATCACCAAATATTATTTAAGTAAATTGTTGCGAACTTGATATGTACGTTTTACGAGTCTTTTGTCTCCTGTGATTTATCTTGAACTATCTATA
Organism: Scirpophaga incertulas; assembly: GCA_036419045.1. Classification (NCBI taxonomy): domain Eukaryota; kingdom Metazoa; phylum Arthropoda; class Insecta; order Lepidoptera; family Crambidae; genus Scirpophaga; species Scirpophaga incertulas. Next base: position 31,235,218 of record CM071628.1, read on the forward strand.
TACATCATAAATACAATAAGACATGTCAAAAGATAAGTGTGCTGTGAATGGAGATAAATTTAGTGGAAATAATCAAGGAGGCTTAAATAGTTTGGGCATGAAAAGGATGATCAAGCAACGACTGACGTTAAAATTATACAAATGCGTAGTTATGTTTGACTCAGACCACTGACTTTGGCCAGATAAGATCTAAGATAAGATCTTCAAGAAAATCTACGTCAAAAGTACCCTAAATCGACAAACATATATAACGTAGCTGCGTAAAATATCTTTTTTCCAATGCAACCTAAATTTAAATTGATTCTAAGTATCGATAACTACATCAGCGTACATGGGAATCTATGGGACGTCATTACGTTTAGAGCTAGCTAGCATTTTTCAATATTAACAGCTAACTAGGGGTTTTTGTTAGGGCTATTTGAAAGTTTTTGCTTTCATTTTCAAGTCAGTTAACTCGAAAAGTATTGAGTTTTGACGTCTTGGGTAAACACCTAGGTTCCATCTAATATCTACTTCATACGCTTCTTAAATATTATTTCATTAGCCCTGAAACACCGTGAATAGTATATATTCTTATTATTTTCACCGACGGTGATATGGTCATCGAGCATGGCTCAGTTTATTCTGGGAGCACCGCGTCGCGCCAAAAATGTTGCGTCGTTTTCCGGCCGCATTCAATTAGTTCCAAGCCAATTTGCTGCTGCCGCTACGCTTTTAGTTTCGGCTAAATACTCGTGTGTACTGAAGTTTGAAATAAAAAGTAAATAGACATTGATTTTTCATTTTTCATCATATTAGTCAAAAACACCATCGAAACGCTTTTATAACATATTTATAATGGAAGTGGAATAAAATCAAATTTGTTCATTTAGGCAATATAAGATAGATTTTTTTACGAAATCCACTGTTGATAAAATTTCACGTGTTGAATTTGAGGTTTTGTCTGATAACATAACTTTTTCAGCAACATTTTCAAGCGTTTTCATACTGTAACGCAACGCAGAAGATAACTTTGTATACGGACACTGATGCTAAGTAAAGTATATAAAATTAGCTTTGCCCTCATTCTATGAGATTTCTCATAAGAACATATATTTTCCCTCGGTAAAAATTTACGTATCCTAATTTTCATCATGAAAGTTTAGTAGTTTCGGAGCCTATTCAAACAAATAATTATTTCTTCATCATTTTTATCTTCTTTATGGTAAAATTTATTATATATGTTATCTATTATATATATGTATATAATCAAATAAAAGAAAAACAACAAATATGAATATATATAAATATATATATTTTTTTGTTTTTCTTTAAAAATAAGGTTATTTCGAAAGAAACTTTTATCCCCTATTTCAACAAGTTACAACCATTTTTTGCATTAAAAAGTAGCTGATATCTTTTCTCAAGCTTCTCTCACAAACACATATAGTTACTTAAATATATTCCTATTTATAATATTAGTAAGAATTATATTATGTCATGTTGTTGTTCGTCTTGCCGTTATTAGACTGAATAGCAAGAGAAACAGACTTGCTAAACATATTACACATAAAATTGTTTCTTTTCGTTCATACATTTAACTTCGTAACTTTTTAAATAAATAGTATGGAAAAACAAATTATTTGAAATCTTCATAAAAAAAAACATTTCACAGATCCTAATAATTGGTTAGGTAATAAAAAATCTGTAAACCAGCTTATATACCAATAGTTGCGCTTTGGTATATGTCATTGGAATTATATTTTTTGGTTTTTAAAGACTAAGCGTAAAAGTAATACATACTATAATAACATATTGTCACAGCATGGTAACACATATGCGTTTAAATATCAAATCAACAATAGTAATATTATTATTGATGATTTAATGTTTTCATATTTCAGATTTGCTAGAAGAGGATCATCCATATTTCATATAGTGCTGACTGAAGCCATTTCTAAACAAATAATCTTCTAATGTATATAAAAATAAAACTAGTACTTTTGTAGTCTATGGTTAAATTATTTATCTACAACACACCTCGTGATCGGATACAACAGCCAGAGTCCTTTGGGCTCTAGCCTCAAAAGGGTGGCAGACCGCGGCGGTTCTATTATCTATCGTGCGTTAGGTATAGCGATACTGGCACAAAGTATATTAAATTTTGTTATATCGAAATGATTGAAATGCTTTGATGAATACATTGAAAGTCAAAATTGGTTTTAATTTCCAGCTCCGCTTCGGTTCTGCGCTATGCTCCTGGTACAATACAAGACTACGAAAAGACTATAAAAGACTCGACTTTAACCTGCAATTCTGTTGACTTGACTATCTACTAACTACTAACTTTAGCAGTGCCTAAGAATGACAGTGTAATACATACTTTTCGGTAAAGTAATTAAAAGCAGTGGTTTAAAGTTTTGGTCGTGCTGTACTTTTAGTGTTGATTTCCTAATCAGGATTTCGGGTTCATTTTACTATATTCTAACTTATGTTTCTTTCTCGAATTGAAAGTGTAAAGCTTGCCCTGTTGCTGACCGTACAATTATCAGTCTTCCGAGGAGGGCTCCCCTGTATCGGTGGGGGAGCGGAAGGGGGGGTGGTTCCCGGAAGTAGCTTGGTGTTCCCGGGGGCTCCCTAAATGCCTGAGGTTTTTGGTGGGTAGGCCTCCCCCTTCTGGGGAGGAGAGCCCCACATAACCGCCGGCTCGCCACAGCCGGGGTATGCAACTTAATGCATTTTCATCAGGGGAACAAAAAAAATATATATAAAAAAAAGGAGTTTATATAAACTTTGAAGATGAAAATTATAAACATAGGCCGTTATATATAAAGCAAATAATATTTAACTTCTTCTGGCAGTACAAAGTCATGGTCATATGTATTAAATTCATATACTGAACATATTGGAAGTCATCTGTAACTTCTTATATATTGGTGCTTTCCTCGTGGAGCAGAAGTTTGTCTTCTAGCTTTTATTTTCTAGTCTAGTTTTAAACCGGCCTGATTAGGTACTATTGCCGTATTTGTAACAACATTAATAGCATTGTGGTGTTCATGCAGAAACAGCCAATGCCTCAATTTTGAGTCAAAGTGAAGCGGAAGCAAGCAAGTCAAAGGAAGAACGAAGCTGGAAGGAATTCCAGCATCGTAATTATCGTCACTTATCATCAGGTGAGATGAAAGTCAAGAAATTAAATGATAGTCATGTAATTTTGTCGTGATTTCTAAGATGAAGATCAACATTAAATTATCAATTGGAAACGAATATCACAGATATGTTAAATTATGGAGAACATGTTCAATTACCGAACATTATCTCCAAAACCGGAATCATCTCCGGTGTCTCGTGCGATGTGGGCATTAATCCCTTCGTGGTGTCGAATTTAATTAGCAGGCACATTCACAATGACATATTGTTGCGATATATAATTAGATACAGATATTACTTGTATCTGTTCCGACCAATAATTTGAGAGTAGTTTCTATATGGTGATTGGCCGTGCGCCAGAGACGTCGTTACGGCCGGCCGATTTGCAACGCGCTGCTAGTGGCAGCAGCAACCGCTTACTGGCCGCGGCATGGCATATTGCCTGTGCCATTTTTAATTTGAAAAAAGAAACACATACAGAATATTGTGATTATTTTTGAAAACATATACGTGACAAGGTAAATAACTTCTATTATATTAAAGCAACTATGGTATCCCGCGCGACTATCAACTATGGTATCGCGAAATGAACAGAAATATAGAGATAATTTATGGATGAATATTTTTTTGTTATCTATTACTTAATTACTTCTAGTTAATAGATAAAGGGGATGTCGAGATTAATCTTGACATCTTTGATGTCTGTTATACAATATTAATACAATACTGTATTATGATGACACCGAATCAACTAAAGTCTTAGTATTTCTTTTTTATTAGTCGATTCCATGGCGAAGATTGTTTGCTCGTGACACAGAACCCTTTTTACAGGAACTGTTACAGCTGTCAAGTTCGATTTTCCTCCAAGACTAAAAATATGTCAATGCACTCAAACGTATGGAATCAATCGAGTACATTTTTTGTTGCCTTATTATCAGAGGTCGGAATTAGGTAGAGTTATTTATGTACTTGCAACGAAATGTTGATATCAATGTGGACCTTCCCGGGATTTCTAATGGACAATCCCGTGTAGCCAACAATATTACAAATAAATAATAATAAAAACCTCAGAGATAGATAAATAAAACAAAGATAATTCACATACAATTTTTACTTCACAATACAAATTATTGATAGTCTTAAGCAAATTCTCATACGCATATTTCGCTTTTTTTATAAATACCAGCGAATACTTTTGCTTCTAGCTTAGACTCGTGAGATTATTTAAATGGCCCATCAGAATCGTTTTCCTTGACCGATTCATTACCGGTAAGATTTGAAGTGTTCGCCTTACATTACTGTACCTTACCTACCTTTATACCTTTTGTGAGTGTGAATATTTTCTGGCTTCAATAGATTTCTCCGAAGGTCTAAAATCCATTTGTACATTGAAAAAGATCTTTTAATTCAAAATATTACGGGAGTTATGCTCCTTAAAATAAATCTCGGGATTTGAGGCATATCCATTTTATTCTTTCGCTGTATGAAATCAGTGTAAGTACATAAATATTAATAATAAAACTTACTTTATTATATAGTACATGAATAACTCTACCTAATTCCGACCTCTGCTTATTTTAAATAATAATAATAAATAAATATTTATTACACTTACACCAATTAGCCTAGCCCAAACTAAGCTCTGTAAAGCTTGTGCTATGGGATCTAGGGTAACGGATAGACATACATATATTATACATATATAAATAATTTTTATTGAAATATATATCAACAGCCATGACTAAGGTACAAATGCTCGCATTCATCACACAAACATCTGCCCCCACCGGGACTCGAACCCGGGACCTCAGAGATGGCGACACCTTGAAACCGGTGTACTATCCACTCGACTATGGAGGTCGTCAAATATTTATGAAAAACATTTGGTGAATACAAGTATCACCGCTTTCTTTCTTTCCACGGATGTTGTAAGAGATATTAATGCAAGTCAAGTAGTAAATATATATTTAAAGCTAGTCTTAAATTAGTCAAGTATGAGTGTTTAACCTTTAAGGTAAGACAAGCGTGATTATAATGTATGTATGTAAAAGTATCACTATGGAATATAGGAAAAAAATAATATAACGCACTGTAATCGTAAATTTTATCGCTTCAACATTCATTTGAAGTCTAATTTTGAACAGTAGGCAAGTATAAGTAGCAGTATACACAGTATAATAGAGTAAATAGACAGGTAGCATCACGCCGTGGAATGCGTAGACAGGGAGGAACGGCAGTTTCATCACGAAATCGCGAAAGTCCAAGGTGGCTGTGATACGTTTACCTGCTACATTTGACTAAGATAAACTTAAAACTAAGGTAGCCTCGTTACTTTTATTTGTTCCATACATACATTTTCCTATAATAGAATACATATGCATGATTTCTCGTTAAGTTTACTTTATGATTTGTAGGACTTTTGAGCCCACTTAAGATAATGATAGTGTTCTGAAAATAACAGATCAATTCTTTACTTGCTAAGAGAAGCTCGCTTCCAAGACCAAGACATTCCTTGTTGTATGTATGTAAAAAACTAATAAAAACTAAGTCTATATAATAGTAGTTTCGTATACCAGTTAAAGGCACGATAATTTTTTGACTCGTGCAATCAGTTTTGCGTTCAGAAAATATATTATTATAGAAAAGATTAATCTATATATACATCAAAATGAGATAGCTGGTTCTATTTATAATCCATGATTCAGGTGTCCATGCCCTTCCAAGTTTTAAGCAAATTAATGAATTTTGTTCAAATTAACAAGTTAGTTTGCCCTTATTTAATTCAGTTAACTTACATTATCCAAAGTCACTAAGCTAAGCTGTTACGTTGAAATAAACTGTTGTTATTTTAATGATTCGATGAATTTCTTTTATGTTTTAGGTTTGCAAGGACTTAATTTTTTAAAAGTATTTTAACTCACACTAGGATTTTATTTCGTGTCGTGGGTGCAGTTACAAATATATAATCTAACAGAAACATATGCTTAAACTGGAACAAATTTCTGCAGGTCATATAAACTATTTCCCCCGTGCGGGACTCGAACCCGCAGCCCACGGAACAGTAACCGATCAGTTAATTACTGCGCCAAACATGTCCTCAAATAATAGAAAGGATACATTTACATCATTCTTTCGGGCGTAAAACATTTCATAGATAGATGAATACAGAAAAAGAAAGAAATATTATAATACAACAATATGGCAAATGCTTACGTAAATACAAAAGTCTTCATAATATCACCTTAAATTTTCATGTTTATGACTTCAGATTTTCGACAATTGTAACAAGTTTTACAAAGCTTTTTAAATCGTTGTAACATTATTATTCATGAGATTAAATGATCCAGTATTGAAAAGTTTTATAAGAAATATCTGAGAGTTATGTGTGCAAAACAATCGAGCTCAATAGATCAGTTAAATTTGTGAATAAGACTGTTTATAGAATATAACGATTAGCAGTTTCGAAAGAAGTAAGTTCGAAAAATAAATTTGAATTATATCTTTAGCTGTTTGATTGTTTAAATTACTTTTTGAACTATATATTATTGATAACTATGTGTTTCTTGTGATTATTAGGTTACGTACACCCAAACGAGATAAAGATATACCAAAATATACCATTTTTAACTTGTAATAATTTTATTACGTTCCCTGCCTATTTCTCATTCAATACAATTAACTTATTATTTTGTTGTAACGCTTCATATGTACTTATATGTAATAAACTAATATTATACGTTATTTTTGTATTATATTAATAACTTTTTACCGTTTTTCGTGCCATAAACTGTTACTGAAGGCGGTTCACGGTAAGATTGCCCGTCACCACTGGGTGAACCGCCTTTAGACTACTTTCTTTGGCTAAAAGTTCTGCATGATAAAAAAATCTAATGTAAAATTAGGAATCAGTAGCAGTGGCTGATTATTTCAGAATAACTACTTGAACACTGGCTATTTAATATGTAAATAAATAGAGTGGATCAGATTGCACATTAACTTTCTAATTACAAAAGTTAATTTTAAGTAATTAGTATTTTAAGTACTATTTACAAAAAAAATTGCTTAATTAAAGAAATTGACAATTAGATATTCTATTCTCCTTACCATACTTATCCCAAATAAAAATATTATTGTATAGGATTATTTATTTCAATTTCGCCAAAATATTAATAATACTGATTTTGTCAATAGAATACGAGTATACTACCTTTTGCCTCATATTTTCTGTAATTTCTTTTTGATAGAATACATTGAGTAATATGCAGACGTATATGTGTTCTTATGAGATTCACAAGAAATCAGTGCAGTTCACTAACTTGCGATATTAATGTATAAGGTATCACTCGAAAGGTAATAAAACACCAATTAGAGCGTAGTAACGCAAGACTTTGTTGGCTAAGATATTTACCTCCCTGTTTGTAATTGGTGTGAAATCTAAGTATAAAGTGGCCCGTATACATCAATGATATGATCACATTAGTACAATCTGGCAACCGGTTGCTTATAAAGTATATAAAATTAAGTGCATGAAAATGTATGTATACGGTATAAACTGTGAAACTTGGTTAGTGCAATCAATAATTTAGTTGTTAAGCTGACCGTCTGGCTAGTCGCCAAAACTGTTGGATTGTATGCTATTATTGCACGTACTGTTTGGTCAAATAATTTTTTTTAATAATATTTTGACTTGTGATAATAACATAAGCGTTAGCAAAGCTAGCTTCATCTGCATCCATAAAAACTGGGGAACTAGCTATCTCACCTAATTATCAAAACTTACCTAATTACAAAGTCATTGTGGTTGCAGACAATAATAGCTTTTTAGTTATTATAATTTTTTTTGGTGATTTCCTCAAAGATTGGCAAATATAATAACCGAAACATATAGTCATTGTGTGATAGGTTACTAGACGTGTAGATTTTCCGAGCGGGGTCGGGAGATGGCCGATCCGAAGGAGGTGGCGCCGGGCTCGGTAGCATAGCTGCGGCGCTGCCGCGGGTCGCCGGCGAGCGCGAGGAAATCGCGCCCGCGGATACGGCGATTCGGGAGCGACCACGCCCCTTCCGTGGCCGGGGGGCGTTGTCGGTGGTGGAGATCGGGGGAGGTATTGTAGCCTCCCCCGAGGAGGGCTCCCCTGTATCGACGGGGGAGCGGAGGCTGGGGGTTCCCGGTAGTAGCTAGTAGCTTGGTGTTCCCGGGGGCTCTCTACATGCCTGAGGAAGGCCATCCCTGAGGTATTTAGTGGGTAGGCCTCCGCCTTCTAGCCCCACATAACCGCCGGCTCGCCACAGCTGGGGTATGCAACTTAATGCATTTTCCTCAGGGGGAACAAAAAAAAAGACGTGTAGGTTTGGTTAGGTAGATTTTATCCACATATCAATTCGGCATTTATTAACCGAATGAAAATTGTTTGAAGTAAGAATTATTTTTTGTAATAGAAACACAGATGGTAAGCAAGAATTTGTAATATCTAGGATTATGGAAGCTGTCAACATCATCCCTACATTGCCAACCTTATACTAGCAAAATCTAAGTAATGGCCATTGATTAAGAAATGTTTGCATAATTACAGGTATAAGTGGACGGAGGCATTCTCGTCTTTATTATCTCAGTCTCATAAATCACTAGCTTTTGCATGCGGCTTTATCTTTTGTTTATCCGATTTTATTATTTAATAAATATACTTCCCCTGCCTATTCAACATGCCTTGAGGCCACTTTTAGGCCTCACATAGTGAAGAGGCAAATTCGAGTTCTGACGGAGTCTTATTTATTCTTGTGTTTTTTTTATATTTTTATATAGTATCAGTACCACCTGAGAGTTACATGATCGCGTATCCTTGAAAATGATATCATCACATCTATTTCTAAAGAAAAAGTCACATAAAAGCTTGAGTCAATGCTCCTATTTCGTAAGAAATTTATGACTGGCGCTCGATCAAAAAAAGTAGGTGTAGGATCAGTTAATAGTTTCAGGAAGTAGTGAAATCATATCTTCAGCAAGAAACTATTAGGTAAGAGTTCAGGCGATGAGCTTTGCGTAAAATTTGCCTTCAAAGTGAAGAAAATAACGTTGGTTTTAAAATGTCACTAGGAATAACACTGGTTACATTGGTCAACTGCATTACATTTAATATTTAACGATTGTCAGATGACACTTCTTGACTAATGTAACGTTGGAAGAAGGCCATTGAAAGTACGTGTTACACATACAGCGAAGGAGCAGTAACAGTACCTAACTCGTATGTACTGGACATGGTAGGATCCTAATAATTCATCATCACAGCTCATATACGGGACGTATATGAGCTGTGATACGAGGGGCTCGAGCCTACCCTAACTACGTTAGGGCGATTAGGCCTTAGTCAACCACGCTGGCCCAGTGCGGGTTGGTTGACTACGTACACCTTTGAATCGTTTCGCAGATGTACGCAGGTTTCCTCACGATGTTTTCCTTCACCGTAGGAGCGTCGGATAAATGTACATATGAAATTCGGAACGAATAACACATTGGTACACGGTGGGGATTAGAAGTGGGCCTCCCGATTCTATGCGGCGCACAAACTAGTGCCGAGACCACAGCGCCACCGACGATCCTAATAATTGCGAGACGCAAACTGATAAAAGCTCTGTAATTTTAATGGAGGGAGACTCAATAACGAAATCGAATCACAAATCACCGTAGTTGATTATAAGGTCAGCCCTTGACTGTGTTGTTCGGGTGAATACTCGAATGTTTGGAAAAATACAAAATATGTCAAATGTCAGTTATTAAATCCGGAACGGGTCTTTTTTTTATTTCACGGATTCTTAGAAACGAACTTCACTTAACGTTGCCCAATAAAATCAATAAAACCCAACTTACAAGCAAGGGTACATTTTTTGTTTGTACGCTTGTGGTTGTGGTAGATGCGAGAAGTTAAAAATTCTCGTTTGGCTCAGTGCTTCCATAAATACTTTAACGAAACGCATAACAAAAAAAGCTATTGTGGAATCATGTCACGTATGGTTAGCAGAGAAAGGAGTTAGGGTGATGGTGAGTATTGATACATAGTGAGACCCCCAGAACTCGCACATGGGTCACGAATACCCGGCGATACTTTCGCCTTTCTGTTTTATTTTCCATGGAATATTAAGAGATTTTGTGGCGTCTAGTAGTTTTTGGGTATCAACCCGTCCCAATACCAAATTTCATAATAATCGGTTGAGTTATTTTGGTATGAAAATGTAACGTATCGATCAATAGAGATACTTTTATATTTATTAGTAGATATTAGATATGAAGCATCGTATCAACAGTCACGGCCACCATGGGTCAAGATTCTTTTCAAAAAAAATTACAAGTCCCGTGTTAAAGATGAAGTTGGTAAAAATAGATCTTTTTATATGGAAAAATGTTTATTTTACTTACGTTAAAAATAAGGAAGATATTTTGTCGTTTTCTGTATCTTCCAGGGTTATCTTTATTTTATTAACGTTGAAAGCATCAGTAGAAACTGCAGAAATATAAAATCTCATCGTATTTGTAATATCCTAAAAACATGATAGCAGTTTCGGAATAACTTCAATCTATCAGAAAGACGTTCATCAAAGCTTTATCCATTTTGTGGGCTCCACGACCCTATACTTTGTTTTAAATTAATGACAGCTATATCTCACGATCCTCGTGAATGGTCCCTAGTATTTGTCATATAGATTGCGTACTTTTTCTGTTACCGATGTGAAATTTATTTGATTTCTGTTCTGTTTCTAATATGTCAAGTGGTAGTTTTGTGTGGTTTATTGGGCACCTAATCTCATTTGTTATTTGGATAGAAAACTGTGTGTCTTGCCATATAGCTAACAATTTAGAGCACCAATCTTATAAGGGTTTTTGTTATAGTTGTAAATGTTTTCATACTAATTATTTGAATATATTGCTCATTCTTAAATTTTATTAGCCATGTTTAGCTATTATAATGTCAAAATGTCATGTTGTGTTTAAAAAAGTAGAAAGAAATTCAGTTAAAATCGTTTGGAATATTAATCCATTATTGTTGGCCCTTCTTAGAAGTCCGCAATTCTGGCAACTTGGATTTGCTAGTATTCGAAATTCGCCTTTCAAATTATATTTAAATGAGTTAGTGTTAGTATAAGCGGCATTGAATAAAATAAATTGGAATTTTGCAACTTATACGAAGGCTTAAAAGGTCTATATTCAAAGTTTCGAATACGCATTCAATACAGATGCTTTGTAAGCCTTTGTATAAGTACATCATCAAGGAGACGGTGACCTTTAAATGGTTCTAAATTTATAATACCTGATAAATAAAATTGAAAGCAAATTTTCATCCAAGAATAAAGTTGATTAAATTGTTTTATCGACAAATTAAGCTACAGGTTGAATTTGTATCATCGAGACTACTTCACTTAAAAGTAGGCTTTATATAAAAGCGATTAGGACGAGTTGAGAAGGAGCATTAATTGGAAAAACGTGCGAGCTAGCGTCACGACAAAATTTATTTCCCTGTGGTGGGAAGGTTAACGAGCTGAGGGCTGACTCTTCGTTGGTTGTGTTACTTGTGTTCTCGCAACTATCCTTATTGTAACTTAATAATGTGGTTGCTTTTAGGTTAACAACCATTACAGTAAAGAGTAACATATAAGACTATAGTAGCTTTATATGTTACTCTTTACAAAAGTTATATGAATTTTGCGCAGTGATGAGTGAATTAATTAACATATTAATACATAGTAGTTCGGTAAGTTTTTCCATTTTGTTGTATCGTCGTCGTCGCTGTGGTCTCGGCGCTGATTTACGAATTGTTTTTAGTTTTTGATTGATTCGATTTGATGTCATAAATACATTTATCTGACGTTTCACAGTAACGGAAAACACCATGAAGGAACCTGTAATCCCTGCAAGAATAAAATTTTACGGTGTATGCAGTCAATCAATCTCCACTGGGCCAGCGTAAGGCCTAATCGCCTAATTTTTATTTATTTAAGGTGGGTTAAAAAATGCATTGAATTGCATACCCGCGAGTCGAGTTATGTGGGGCTCTAGTTCCCAGAAGGGGGTAGGCCTACCCAGCAGTAGGGGTTGTAGAAATGAAATGTAAAAGTAACGCTTAGGCACTCTTTCCCATAGCTTTTATCTCAATTTTTTATATCAATAGCTGACAGAATAAGGTTTAATTTAATCGACAGTATATAATAAATTTTCTCTTGCAACAAAGCACTTACAGCTTAAACAAAAATATTGCTAGTTTTGGTGATACTCTGTTTTAACGCGTATCTTTGTCAAACTAATGTACTCGTAGATTTTCAGTATCGACAGCCCTACATCCGCGAACGAGGAATGCTATGCAGCGCCATTGCGTCTATGGTTAACTAGCATTTTGTTTTTGTAAACAATTGACTAGGGGTGTCATTTAAAAGTGCATGCTGTCATTTTAAAGTAAAAGATTTTCAGGTTATACACAAGTACCTATATTTCATCTAATATTTAATTTATATGCCCTTTAGATATATTTAAACCAGCCTTAAAAAATATTTTTTTTCTATTAAAGTAATATGCTATCAAAACTGTATGTAAATTTTTAGAGTTAACTGTATACAATACATTCACTTAACAACTAACTTGTCAAATTATCAGACCCACAATTATTTATATCAAAAGGTATATGTATATATGGAAATATTAAATGTGGTTTATTTTTACACAACTGTTTTGTTGTTAGTACATACCATATTGCGTAATTTACTCGTTACCGGTTTGCTAACTAATAACCAAAAATGTTTAAGTTAACATATTGTTTCACCTTTTGATGACGGAATTATTTTAATACAAAAACGAAAAAAAAAAGTCGTAATTATAGTTATGTAATCACTATTTTTATGTAGTTGGTGCCCCAATTTTTTGTTATTAGTTAGGTAAAACTTTTTCAGTGTATTATATTTTTATTACTTTATATTACCAAAGTTTGTCATCAAAATTATAAATAATGTAAATAGATTGAGAGAAATGTTTCTTTTTTCTTTCTTCCGTATTAGTTTTATCTTTGCTGATATCTTAATACTCGCAATGTAGAACCCAAGACATTTATACACGAAAACTGCTTAGTGTAGTCATTACAAGAACATTCAAAGGGTGAGATGGTCTTTCAAGTGATTGCGATTCCAAACTTTATACTACGACATAAAATTGAATGTGTAACGATATGACCACAATGGACAAGGCGATAGCTGAATTGCTAATAGGTGGCACATTTCTTGAACAGTATATACCTAAGCTTCACGAGACCATCAAAGGAGATATTTTTACAGTTTAGCTATAAAAAAGTACGTTTCCGGGGCTGAACAATTTATAAAAATAAAATGTGTTTGGGATCACTTATTATAATAGCATTTTTTTGATTTTCATGCTTTCGTAATTTTGTCTTGTGGAAAAAGTTGTGTTGATAATGATTTGGTAAAATTCCGGTCCGATCGGCGTAGAGTTTATTTGAAGGTAGCAAAGGCATCTCTTGGTGGAAATTTTTAAATTTCATAACTGCTCTCAAACTTTTTTTATATCTATAAGCTGTTGAAGTAAGCTTTTTTTATATTTAACCTCTTTTTGATCTCTACACCAAGTGATACGTATGTATAAATCGCACAATATATTGACCTTGAATAATAAACAAATCGTATTTATCAATTTTGAAAACAAGATGAAACTTTTAGTTACATAATAGCTCATACAGATACTATATATCTCAACGATGTCTTATACTTTTATGTAATACGCGTACAAGGTTCTATTATTTAAATAACGCAAAAATATTCACAAAAGACATGATATAAATGCTATGAAATTTAATAACTACTTTTAATATAAGTCAATTATGCTAAATCTAGATTTCGAGATTAAATAACACACGACATTGCCAACAAAAAATAAATGTATACTTATTTTAGTAACAATTTTCGCAGAAATATTAAAACTTACATAACACAGGATAAAATTTACTCGCATAAAGGTAGCTACCGCACTGTAATTACAAACATTCTATTTCCAGGAAAACATCGGGGCGAGTTTCTTGACTATTTTCATATCATTATACTGTTTAAAAGTCTTCAGCACTTCGTGTTTCATTAACCAAAACATTTATAGATATCTGAGTTATGACATACAGATAATTTCATGGCCCCATTCAAAACACGTTAACTAAATCCTCCGTTCACAATAACTCGAAGTTATAATGTAAATTTAAACGGGTACCAACCTGGCTTCTATTGTTCAGTCAAAGCATATTGATTTAGGGCGAAAGTAGCACTCAATAACTCTTCTATCTGAAACGGCAATTCCAATGAGTCGAACTTGGCTATCTATTGCTAAACTTTAACGTAAAATTACATCTTTACCGCTGATATTAAATTTCTGTTGTCTTCGAAAATTTATGACGGTGTCTTCGTACCGCTTGTTACCGCTTCTTCAGTTGGTAATCTTATTCCAGTAGGCACATCTTGTGAATTACTTAGTAATTAATATACAACGTCTTGCGACGAAATACGTTGAATTTCCCTGTAACAGCAAAAACAATTTGTCAAGAAGAGACAATGAGTTTTATATCTAGTAAAAGATACGGCTTGCTTGTTTATTTAGATATTTCCATATTATTTTTATTATTATCATATTGTTTATATATTTGCGTCCACTGGTTATGAGGGATGTGGTAGCTTCGATGGAAATCGATGGAATCTGTTTGTTGTAAATTTCAGAAGTTTATTGTGTAGTGTAGATAGATAGACGAATAAAACGGTTATTCAGACTCACGATACATTTATTCATCATAAAATTTTTATTAATATATCATTCTAGTGATTTCATTTTAATAGTGTATAAAAACAACAGTTACAAATTGAATTTGAGGAGGGAGATTCAAAGTTGTTTGCTTACCTCTGTTTTACCTATTTGTCACAAAATAGCAGTGTTTTGCAGTGTTCCGATGGAACATCAACATAATAGAATTGGCGACTACCGTGACTTTATAACTTAGCTGCGAAAAGAAGACCAAATTAATAATAGACAGGAGTTAAAAGGGTATTTGAGCTGCACTGACTATATTAGGCAAGGCTAGGGGTCATACAGAATATCATACTAACAGGGCTGTTTTTAAAATTTTATTTGTATAAAATCGTATACTCTATATGCTGAATTTATTAGTAGTGTGATTTTATAAACGCTGAATACTATTATTAATATAAGTTAACTATATTGGAATTGATAGGAATCATTTATACCAGTTTATTTTCATACACCTGTTACTATTAACATGTTATGTTTCACGTTACATGTGACAACTTGATTTATCGCAATTGGCTCTGGACACAAGGCTGCAGTAACATAACTTTAGGTAAACAAATAAAATTTATAAAGTTAAAGTCTGCGAAATAAAATAGTTTCACAAAGTTAAATTCATAACAACTGCGGAAAAGTAGTTTTATCTCAAACAGCAGAATAATCAACTTTCACATCGAGGGGTGAAAGGCTTTCATTTTATAAATATTTACGACGGGAAAAAGCTCCTTTTATTTGATAAAATGGCAAGCCGAATAATCTCGGCTCAACACACACGACTAAAAACCAAATAACTCCACCTCAATTATTCATGCCAAGGAAATCTGATTTGCATAACTTCTCTATGATGGCCATACGATTCTTGTGGCCATAAATTCACTTTCCACTGAGTTTTTCACATTTCCCCTGATATAATTATGATGATGGTTTCTGATCGTCGAGGACCATTACACGGAGTGATATTTGAAACTGACGCTGCTGTGGCTTTTAATTATAATTTATGAAATTATTCACGAACTCAACTCAACAATTCTGTTTTATCTCTGGAATTATGTGTTTTGGAATAATGGCTCCATCAAGTAACACACAATACTGCATACCACAACATACTCAAAATTATTATAAATGAACTGTATCATTTTCTTTATAAGCTACTAGCGTACCGCCTCGGCTTCGCACGGGTGCAATGATGTTACTAAGTACACACAAGAAAAACTGTGAACGTTGTCATTACGTAGTATAAAACAAAGCTTTTTTTTCTTCCGCTGAGGAAAATGCATTGAATTGCATACCCCGAGAATCGGTAGTTATGTGGGGCTCTCCTCCCTAGAAGGGGAAGGCCTACCCACTAAAAACCTCAGCGATTTCCCTCACTACGCCTGGGCGCGAGCGCTCGATCTCGGCTATGGGACCCCTTGCGGACACTACCATGATCTCGTCGGCGTATGGCACACTTACACCAATTAGTCTAGCCCAAAGTAAGCTCTGTAAGGCTTGTGTTATGGGATCTAGGGTAACGGTTACACGTACATATATTATACATATGTAACTATTTTTGATAGAGATATAAGATAAGACAACCATGACTAAGGTACAATACTTGCATTCATCACGCAAACTGCCCCCACCGGGATTCGAACCCGGGATCTCAGAGATGGCGACACCTTAAAACCGGTATACTACCACTCGACTACGGGGGTTGTAGTTTTAAATGAGGTTTTAATATTATCTGCGAAACAATCGGCGCGTAAATCGGACATACACTTAGTCATATAATGTTTCCGTTGCTATAAAAGGCATTCGCATCCAATTTTCAATTGTAATCATGAATTTAATGGGCAAATAAGTAGTGCCTATTCGATCTCCTTTTAAATAAAGCTTTAAAATCTATAGCTATAAGGGTCGCAGTTAAGTAGCTCATAATACGGAAAGGTTTATTGGTTGAAGCTTGCCCGTTAGAAATTAAAATGGAAATGGAGAGTTTCCAGTGGGATCATCAAGGAGTGGGTGATAGCCGTCGGCAGGTGTTCCCAAACTTTGTTAATAAAAACGATATTGAAACCCGAGATTTAATTCCTTCGCCCCTCAATTTTTTCTAAAGTCGACTTTATTTTCTTGGGCGTGAGATTTATTGGATTGTTAGTGAGACGTTCTTATAAGCTGGGGTTAATACGCTGGAAGATAAATTAAGGATTTAGTGCCGAGCTGAACAGAACTACCTATTAACTACTATGTGATTTTAACGGGCTTCGTTCATTCAGCCTACAACAAGGTTTATTGTTCTTGTTTAAAAATGAAGATAGCGTGTCTATTGGAAACAATGATGTCATTATTAGCTAAGCATATAAGAGACTCATATTGGATTTAGAGTATTTATTGTTTTTCTTTATATAGAATAATATTACAATATATGTTTTTATATAACTTACATTAAAATTTTTATTATATAATTTAATAATCTCAATAATAAATAGTTATGAAATAATAAAGTGGGAACATTCGCCAAATTCACCTTGTCTGGAGAGTGAAATAAATATCGCGAAATAGGATACAGGTTTGAGGATTATTTCACAGACAATACGAGGAACAAATACGAGGTTCTCCTATTTGATTGATTCAATGGTACCTATTGTTTTTCTAACAAATACAAATAAAGGTTATCTTATGTCATAGATGGTACATGTTATAAATACATTTCGGTGGAGTGTACCCTTAAAAAGAAATGATTGAATGGTACCATTTTATAACAAATACAAAGAGAAGTTCTGTTGTTTGAATGATGGATAATTTTTTATCATAATAATATCATGTGGTATATGTTATTAATACATTCCGATACAGTGTATCCTAAACAAGACTGGTTCAATGGTACCTGTTATTTTTTTATATGTTATGTTACATGTGGTACATGTGATACAGGTTATCAATAAAATGTGTTTACAATTTTATTTATGTATATAAAAAGTAAATTATATATTAAACCGAGCGTTTGCGATTGTCGATTTAGTTATAAAAATCTACCCTGAGATCTTGTATAATGCTTCACTAAGGCAATGCGTGTAATTAATATTTACACATACAGCAGTTGTATATTGTTACAAAACATTTTATTTATTACTTTTATAAAGAACAAAATGTAAATAGTAAGTATACATTCAAACAAAGTACGAAACTGTTAGTAGTAAAACCGTGTGTGCATAAAATTTTATATAACAGCTGCTCAAACAAGGTATGTGTGTGTACGACATGAATATCTGCAAAGTTGAAATACATAACACAAAGCTTCAAGCAGCACGGCCGAAAGTTTTATAAGCTTCAAGTGACACATTGTTACCCCAATTATGTATTTTACGACAACGTTTAACTTATCGTCAACTTTCAATATTAATGTAGAGGATGTATATTAAATTTATTAATATTTTTGTATATTGGCGTAACATATTATATACAGAAAAAATATTTATTTTCATATCTATCAAGATCAGCTGCTGTCATGGTGTAAGTTTTTTTAAAGTTAATATAGGTTTTATTGTGACAGTGATAGGCAGCCTAAGTTTGATAAAATAACTTTCCTTGTTTATCTTTATTTCATTGTCTGGCATAAGTCAGATCCTATGGAATGTTTCGTAGTATTAAATTAAATACAACTTTTTCCTTGGCCTCTGGCGTCAGGTAAACTAAAACATCACTAGCGGAATGGCTGGTGACGGCAACCGTACTGTTGGTCGCTGATTAATTGGTATTCTTGAAGGTACTGTGGAAAACGAGCCTCATTATATCAGATCATATTATTGCTAGCGAGAGTTATACTCATATTGAGACATAAATACATTTTCAAGTACGTTTTACGTTAAGCGTCGATTCGGTGCTAACTTATTCAGCGGCTTACGGCGCACTGCTTATAGAAATGTCAAGATGTTTCTCGCTGCTTCGTTGGAAAATGAAAATAATTTATGGGATAGTAGCTATTTAAAATTGAATAGGCAGATCGGGTGGTAATAATGTTAATGAATAAGTAAACTATTAACGGAACAAATCGATAAACTCTGAAATATATTATAAAAAAAATTGTAGAATACATTTATGAAATATGGATTATTTAAAACACTGAATTTATTTCCCTTAATGTATTTAGAACCCACTAGGTTAATTTAACAATCAAAAACTGATGTATACTTTAGAATGGGTTTAATTTTGATAAGTTTATATCTAATAACTTAATATTTTGACTACAGTAAATAACATACTATAATTTATAGATATAATGTGAACTTATTTAACATTGTAAAAGAAGGTGGGCGCAGACTATTTATCTGAGGCCTGCTTCTAGCTGACGTCTCTGTAAAAATATATAGAGAAAAAAGAATAGCCTTTGCTGCTTATCGTGCTGTTTATTGCCAGTTTGTACTAGAACCTTGTGGTGTCCCACCGTCGACATGTGAACTAATTGCGTAGTATCTTGAAGTACAAACGTGATTGTCTTCTTTGAAGATCTTAGTTGAAGAATACATTTTTGATTTGATTAGATTATACGATAATAATAATAACACCTAATTTTCATCATATTATCTAAGCATTTTATTTTTGTTCTGATTTTGTACCACAATGTCTGGTATGGTTTTACAAACATTATTTTTGAATTATAATATTGCAAACTTAACATATATAAATAGATAACCATTTGGTTAGTTTATATATATATATAATATATTATATATATATATATATATATATATATATATATATATATATAATATATATTTATATTATTTAATTGTTATTATTATTTTTTTTACTTACCTATTCCCTATCGCATTTCGTACTACTAGAAAACCAAATACAATACCTATTAAACGTTGTTATACCTTTTATAGCGGATGCTGGTCATAAACAATTTTGTATGTTTATGTGCTGAAAGTTATGTCCAGTTTTGGTCCCAACTCCTGATGTAAAATGACACCAGTAAAATGCGACCGTCTTACAATGTTTATGCTGTCCATATATTTTCATCTGCAGTTACATATTTTTCACGCTAGAAAGGCTAGAATTTAAAATATTGCATAATAAATGAGAACCTATAATTTTCATTAGGGGGAGAGAATATACGACATTGTAAATGTGTTGTGATCGACATTAATCAGATATAGTTTTTCATGTATTATTATTTAACTTTGATTAACAAAACAAGTTCTTGTTGATAACATTTTGTTAGATAGAAAAGTAATTTGTATTATTAATGGTGGAATATAAATAACGGTGTTTAGAGGTGTTGTTAGATCATAGGCAGTAAATGTAACTATGAAAGTAAAGTAAAGTAAAGTAAAGTAAACGTTTATTGTCCTTGATTGAGTGAGCATACATGTTGAGTTGTTATTACATACATTAGTATCATCAATCAGCCTTTTTTGAGGCATACAATAATAAGAGTAAACTTAGAAGCTATTATAGTTTTATCATACATTTACAACTACTTACATAACATTTATAAAATTGTGTGTAACAATACTGAATATAAAATTCAGTATTGATAATTTTTACCTGTCTAATCCAGGTTTCATTTTCAAACGAGCTTCAACATAAATTAAACGTTCTGGGTGGTCTTACTTTCTTATTTATTTTTTTTCTTTCAATGATCGATACGAGTATCTGCCTTATATACACAGAATATATAATGTATTACGTACTATATATACTCATTTATTTAGTCTGTTCGACTGAACTTTAATGCAGTATAGTTTGCTTTGTGTGGCGTTCACGTTTTTGAAAGGAACTCATAAGTGCCGCGAACAGCCTGCTTATGACGTTTTAATCACGATAAAATTATACTAATTTAAACAAGTTGTTTATATAAGTCTTCTTGTCTATCAGTAGAGTTTATCGGCGTTACTTTTAAAAACTAATTCCAATTAAATATCAATTTCACAATAAATTTTGACATTTAGTATTTGAACAGTAGCTGTGCATTAGAAATTGAGTAGGAATAAACTAAAATTCGTTTTGTTTTGGCAGTCTTGACACTGACAGTTCGATATTGATATTGGAATTGGTTTTTGGAATTGTTTGTGTAGTAGTGTTTTACGGTTTTATTTCATAATTGATTTTCATAAATATGCTCACGAATTTTCCATAAGTTTAGCATAATCGGCTTAGTCATTAGGGTGCTTATTAATTAAGCATTCCATTAATGTCAAGAATTTAACATACGTATGATTGCTTGCGATTCCTAATTTAGGTTGATGTCTGTACGCTAACATGTTTCATGATTCAGTAGGTATGATTATGCATGTATCTTTATTTAGATTTGAAGGCCTATGTACTAATGAATTTGATAATTTTATATTTCTGTAAAAAATGTTGTTATTTTTATTGTATGTGTAATACGCTACTGACTTCAAAAATAACTATTTATGTCTCTCAAATATATACGTAAGTGTTAATAATCTTGTTCTCTGTCCTTCAAGGCTCTTGCTTTGAAGGAATTAAAATATAAATCTTCACATTTTTGTAAATACTCAGTGCTGAATACAAATATACCTGCTTTTTATGCCGTTTTTTAAGACATTATGCTTTCAGCCCACTTTACAGCCCACGGGCATACCCAAGAATTATGTCCACTACTAAGTTGTCATTTTCTCGATTCGTCTGTTTTGATCTTACTACGATAACAGTTTTAATTACTACTTCAACATTTTAATTGTAATTTAAATGTTAGTAGCATTATTGGAATAAAAATGGGAAAAAAGCGAGAAAGATTGAAAATAAACTTAAGCAACTTAAACACAAATCATCCTAATAAATAAATTCAAAGAAAAAAACAGGATAGAAATAATTGGTATTCGTAGATTAATCTTGACCTCATCACATCATCTCACCTGGATAGTTAAATCGCTGCTGAAGTCTAAGGTTCACGTCTAGGGTGTTAATGGTAGGCGGGCTGCTTAGCCCCTCCTTCTACCACCCAGAAGGTGGAGCATGTTTATTTAATACTTAAGTTAGTAACAGCGAATAATGTCTATTTTGTCTTAACAAAGTAAAAGGTGAAACAATTTACTGACATTAAAAATACTTATTTATGAGAATGTAATTGATATGTAAATGTGAACATTGTGATGTTAATAGATTGTCGTCATTAGATTGTGTATGCATTACAGTTGTATATATACTATTTTGTGTTTTACATGTGTATGTGCGAGCATGTATGAGAGAGTGTGCGTGTGTTTATGGTGTAGGTTTGCATAACGTTTAATTACATTAAACCCTTATATTTTTTACGTTTCTCTCCATATTTATAATAAATGCAGGTATGTAATAGTGATAAATGTCGTTGATGTACAATAACCAATATTTTCTTAATTATACATAAGTTATAATTAGAGATCGGATAATCGGATGCATATTTACCTAAAGTTAATTTTTGGCTCACAAATTATGGAAGCGGCTTTTAAAAATACATTTTGTTAAATAAAAATCCCGGGAAAATACGGGACTGCAAATTTAACGTAGTGATATTGTTTGAAAATTACTAAATTAGCACGTGGTATTTATTTTCAAAAGACCGAGACTCCGGGTTCATTTATACAACTATGCATACGTATTTACATGAAGTTTAGTTTCAGTTCCCCGTGTGATTTATGAATGTACGATTTATTACATGAAGAGTGTTATACGAAAGTAGTGAGCTAGTTTGACTAAAACAATAATCAGTCAAATAAAACAACAAACAATAAAAAGCCCTTTCCATACTTTGTCTTAAACTAACTTTAGGTAAATATGCATCCGATTATCCGATCTCTACTTATAATCAGAGATAGTAGTTAATAACTAAAGCAGGCAGTGTCCTCGGACTTACCCCGTTTTTAATTTATGTTAATGGACTGACTCAATTGTCCTTACCCAACTGCAAGATTGTGACATATGCGGGTGATACAGCGGTTCTTATTCATGGTCAACTTGGGAGGAAGCCCGTATTTTCGCGGAGAATGCCTTGAATACCATTTCAGCGTGGTTATCGAAGAGTATGCTACATCTTAATCTTAAAAAAAACAGCTTTGTCACCTTTGCCCCTAGATTACAATCACAACCTGATAAACTGTTTAAAATGTTTGTACATAAGAGCTATTGCCTAACTGTCGGTCATCCTCAGTGTGTTGTATGTGACTGTAGTACAATATATCGGTTGAATCGTGTGAGATACTTGGGTGTAATTATAGACAGTGTCATACCTTGGCAAGAGCATGTTAAATCTCTCTCGGCCCGAATTAGGAAACTTATTTTCGTTTTCCGGAAACTGAGAGGCGATGCCGATGAGGATACACTCAACATAGCCTACTTCTCCTTGGCTCAATCAATATTATCCTATTGTATTTCTATCTGGGGTTCAGCGAGAAAGACATATCTTATGCAGTTGGAACGAGCGCAACGTGCATTAAAGGTGATGGCGTTCAAGCCAATACGGTATCCAACTCACCAACTTTATACCCTGTGGAAGGTTCTTTCCATTCGTTAATTATTTGTTTTTAATGTTATTTTGCGCAGGCACTCGTCTTGTAGATATGATGAAAGATTAGTTTCAAATATAAGATTGGCAAACAGAATATTTGTAATTGATAAATGCAATACAGAACTAGTCAAAGGTCATTATGTATATTTAAGCTCATCATTATATAATAATATTAATCACAAATTACATATATATACAGTGTGTTAGAGATCGGACTTCCGATACTTTACCAACGTGTTGTATGTTAAGTTTTATCGACAAAAACCTATACAAATGGGGGTCGCATCCCTCACCCCTATGAATGAGAGCTATTTTAAAATTTTATTTCTCGTATTTTAAGGAGTTTATTAAATCTTGCTGTTTTACGATTTTATTTGGTCTACATACACAAAAGTGGCCTTATTTCAAAGTTAATGAGCTGTGCTAGCATTTAACAATAAATTTGTTAAGAAATTCTTTACAATAATAAACAAAATCCTTTGATTTAGACGGAAAACTGGGTAAAATTATCTATTTTTTTTTTAGTTATTGGGCTCTACCCAAAATTCCGGGCCCTTGACATATCATTTTTTTTGTTTTAATTTATTGGCAATGAGTTGAGCTTGTAAATGATTTTTTGGAAGAGGCTCCGCTGGTGTTCAGGCAGCAGCGGCCTTTTTATTTCCAAATGGACGGAGCGCCGGCACATTACTCCCGAAATGTGAGAGCATACATTCATGCTAATTACTCGCCATGGATCGGACGTGGCGGCACGATCGCCTGGCCGCTTCGTTCACCAGACTTGACTCCTCTGGACTTCTTTCTTTGGGGAACATTAAAACAGAAAGTTAATCGGGAAGTTCCAAACACTTGTATAGGTTTTTGTCGATAAAACTTAACATACAACACGTTGGTAAAGTATCGGAAGTCCGATCCCTAACACACTGTATATAAATTGTCCCTCAATGATTGTAAACGTGTACTGAAGAAATGGCTACTCGATCTGGATTATGATGATGTTGAGTCTCTTATTAAATAAATTAAATTAAACATATAATATAATATAATACACACACACACATCACACGTAATAACTTATAATATATTACTTTATAGTTTTCTTGTTAAGAGGTTGTTCGAGGTGGGCGTTAATACGAGTAACTTCAACACAGTCTTTGAATAAAGTAGTTATTATTGTTTTTATATGAATTTGTAAACTTTATAAATTGTTAAATAAATTATTATCATTAAAAAAAAAGATCAGTCTCATTGTAACATTGTTTGCTTACCCGAATAAAGTAAGAAAAATATTCCGGTTAAATATTTGCCAGGGACGGGTAGTATTTAGTAGCTGAATGGTTAAAACGTCAACATATGAATAGTAGATATTGCTTGACATAATGTCGATGTTTTTAATCATACCGCAGCTCGTGCGGTTGATAATAAATTAGTACACATACTTTGGATGTGTAACCTCCTTGGTTCGTAGAATAAGCTCCTTTTTATGTTTTAACAAAGACCGCGGTATGAGGGTCTTCAAAAAATACATTAAATGACTGTCTGATAAATTGTTGTCCCTATAATATATCACTTATATATTTATATGACACGTTGTTAAGTTTAAAACACTTCTTGTTGGTTGGAGAATAATAAATCAATGTTATTAACATAATAATGGAACCGTGATTGTATAGGTTTTTAAGGAACAAGGAACGTATTATAGTATTTCTATACTCACGAATATTTCGTTAACTTCTTTAGTAATTAAATATTCACGATAGATGTCACAAGCGGCCAATAATACCCTAATAAAATACCAAAAGCGAAGCCCCTCTTACGAATGTTCCGTTTACAATACAGTTAGAAACTCCGATTCGAGGCGAATTCGTTGAAATAACACCGCTGCAGGATCAGATGTTCTTACTTTTTCCTCTCCGTGCGAGATAACGTCGGGTCTGTCGAAAAACACTTCTGGTACGTGACCTCACACTTTAATCCTCCGGGATCACCCCATTGATATATCGTGGCTCTAGGGAGACTGCCCGGAGACCTATCCCACTATCCGTACAGTGTAAATCTTACCTTTGCGGGATAATTCCCGCAAACGTTCATTATAGGTGTTTGGAAAGTAAATGTAGGGATGGGTTAAGTGTTGGCACAGATAATGTTATAGAACAGGCCCAGTTAATAAACATTGCAAATGTATAATTGAGACTTTGTTATGTAGAAAATACTGGTTAATCTGTAATTTACTTAAGCTGATAAATATTCGTATTTCATTAACCTATACTAGGTAAATACAATAAAAAAAATAATTTATGTTAATTGGTACACCACTTCTGGTCCTAAAATTTATTGTGTCATCATTGATAGCAAAGAATAAAAACTATAATGTAACTTTGACCAACCGTTTAGCTCACGAGGTTGAAAGTTTTGTTGCTTGGAACGATGACGTACACTAGTAGCAGGGATCAATCTTAACAATTCTTCGGAGCATTCCCCAAAATTACTATGTTACGAACAAAGCCTAGATGTAGCCACGTTATATGTATTAATTCGTATACGAGTATTCATAATATTTTGGCAATCAGTGTATATATATATTACAGGCGGTCCTCGACTTACGTCGTTTCGATTTACGTCGTTTCAAGTTACGTCGAACAATGTTTTGACACTATTCCTCAAGCATACGTCATTTGTTTCGATTTCCGGCATATCGGAGAATTCACCTGTCGCAAGGTGCACAAATTGTGCAGCCTATTACTGTTACCCAGATCTGTATGATAGCAAGAAGAAAGAAGCCAAGCAATCTAGAATTGATACTTTCTTTAAGCCAAAAGTTTAATTTATTATTTATCATTACATATGTATAAGTTTTATAATTATTATTAAAATTAATAACACACAAATACCAAAAATAACTAGCAATTTCATAAGTGCTTAATATATAATTATTTTAAGAACTTACTTTTAATAATAAAGTACGTCCTTTGTTATAAATGCAGTATTTTTTATTATTTCGAGTCCGTGTGGAACCTAACCCTTGAGTTTTACATGTAAACATATGAAAAAATATGTCTCGACTTACGTCGTTTCGATTTACGTCGCGTATTTCGAGAACCTAACATGCCGTAAGTACGAGGACTGCCTGTATAATATAATTTATGATAAATATAATATTTCAATTACGAAATTTTTAAATCGAATTATCACCTTTCGATGTTTTTAACATTGACAATTGATTTTTAGTTATTTAACTTTATGAATTTTAAATATATACCAAACAATACGTTAAATATAGGTTTCAGTGGTTGAAAAATAAAAGTGCCATATAGTTTTGTTTGATTTACTTTGTGTATAGTTAAATGCCGAGCCGAAGGCATAGAAAGGTGAGGCTATCTATAATAGATATAGTAATGTTACTAGTACGTAGAAATCCATACTAATATTATAAATGCGAAAGTAACTCTGTCTGTCTGTCTGTCTGTTCCGGTTTAAATGAAATTTGGTACACAGATAGTCTAGAGCCTGAGAAAGGACATAGGCTACTTTTTCATGCAAAAAAGGTTGTAAAAGGTTGAAAGGAGGGATAATAGGTTGTATAGAAATATTATTAAAATTACTGAACCGATTTAAATGAAACTAGGTACACAGATAGTCCAAAAGCCCGAGAAAGGACATAACCTACTTTTTTTTATACAAAATAGGTTGTTAAGGGTTGTAAAAGGTTGGAAGAAGGGATGCTAGGTTGTATGGAAATATTGTTAAAACTACTGAACCGAATTAAATTTGGTACACAGATAGTCTAGAGGCTGAGACAGGACAGAGGCTACTTTTTAAAGCAGAAAAGGGCTGTAGAGGGTTGAAAGGAGGGGGTGAAAGGTTGTATGGCATTATTGTAAAAACCACTGAACCGATTTAAATAAAATTTTATACACAGATAGACTAGAGTTGGTACGTCGGTTGGTCGGACGGACTACGTTTGGTATATATGGGGTAACCACCCCGTATATACCAATCGTAAAACGCGAGGACCCAAGGAAGGAAGTAAGATAATTTTACCGACGGAAAACATATCCTTCCTGTGGGAAATTCGAATATAACGCGGGCGAAGCCGCGGGCGGAAAGCTAGTCATAAATAAAAACAGAAAAAGCTAACAAAATAATGCTGATGAACAAAACACTGTTTGTAATATTCACGGAGTTTCCCTACATTGCTTAAAAGCTGTCTAATTTATTGTCACAGATTTGATGTGAGTCTCCTTCGGCATTCAGGAAAAAGCTGTTCATTTCGAAATTGTACTACGGTTTGTGGATATTTTTTGTATACACATACATTACACTGTTCAGCTGTGTACTTTTAATCTTCCCTGATAAACTAAAGTCATGATAACATGAAGCCAGCGGCAGCCTCTAGTGTATTGCCCTGATTTATAGTGCAGCGATGAATAGGAAACTAACTGGGATATGTCAAGAAAAACCGCACTAAATATCTATCCTGCAATTTAGATCCCAACAGTCTATTCATCCTGAAAGCCTGAGCTTATCGCTTCGAAGCATACAAAGAGTAAGCATCTTTTATTTAAAGAAAATAATAGGTATATCATACCGTTATAGAGTAGTATATTGCAGAAAATGCTCTTTGGTTAAAGTGAAGGTTTGTTAGAAAAATAATGTTATTATTCATAAAAACACAAAGTTATGACTATAGCATAAAAAGTGTTTCTGTCGTTTTTTAAAACAAAATCATGACAAGGGTTCTTATTGAAAAGGCTTACTGTACTAATTAATATAATATCTGTTAAATTAATTTCCTATAGCTATGAAAACGCCCCTCAGCAATTCTGTTTACTAAGCTATTTCATTATATCTATTTATGTGATGATAACGATCTCGATAGCAACGTCGATTTCGAACGATATCGATAAGCTTTTAAGTATTTTTTTTAAAATGAAAACAATTTGATTCAAGCTAATTAGCCTTTAGCACTTAATCCATTACAATAATAATGTCTGAATTGCTTACAAAATAATCAATAATTACTAATTCAATTCAACAACAAACATTGATTTATTATTATATAGATATCACAATATAATTATTGAGGGCTCTTCGAAAGGGGAGTAAATAGGTTTTTATTGGTCGGCATTGCGCGAGTGACACCCCTGGTGTTTCAAGTGTCCATAATGCTAAGGTAACCGCTTACCATCAGGCGGGCCGTAGGCCTGTTTGCCATCGTGGTATAAAAAATATAAATATCATATTGGCAATGCACCCAAACGAATTTTAGCGAAGTGTGTCGTAAATACGAGTGTGATGTGTGCCTATATTATGATCATCGCTATATTTTGTGTATTCATGCCATGTATTACTAAACACCGCATGCAATTTTTAGTTTTTACAATATCGTATTTGATTGAGCAATATCCAAAGAATTATACCTTTAAAATAATTATTACACCACAAAAATGTAAAGACACATCAATATCATCTGACCATATTGATGATTTGATGATTGTATAGAAAAAAATCCATAAATTTATTTGAAACAAAATTACTATTGAATTGCTTAATGACTAGAGATCGGATAATCGGATGCATATTTACCTAAAGTTAATTTTTGGCTCACAAATTATGGAAGCGGCTTTTAAAAATACATTTTGTTAAATAAAAAACCCGGGAAAATACGGGACTGCAAACTTAACGTAGTGATATTGTTTGAAAATTACTAAATTAGCACGTGGTATTTATTTTCGGGTTCATTTATACAACTATGCATACGTATTTACATGAAGTTTAGTTTCGGTTCCCCGTGCGATTTATGAATGTACGATTTATTACATGAAGAGTGTTATACGAAAGTAGTGAGCTAGTTTGAGTAAAACAATAATCAATTAAATAATTGAATAAAAAAACAGAAATGGTGAAAATTTTTATTTAACAAAACAATAAAAAGCCGTTTCCATACTTTGTCTTAAACTAACTTTAGGTAAATATGCATCCGATTATCCGATATCTATTAATGACAAATTAAATAACAAACTACATTTTACTTAATCTGATACTGAAATAACCATCAGCGGTATAACCCTGTAGTTCAATCTCGATAATGATCTGTCAAAAACGTACTAATACATTTTCAATATTTTTTTCTTTTCATACAGAACCACAAAACAGAATTCTCTGTGAAAGTTCTTGGAAACCATTTATGTCTGTTTACTATTTTAATACATTTTTTTGAAAATAAATTTTTATTGAATTTTTTTTAAAATTCTAAGTGGATGTAAATTATATTTAATAATATAACAAATAAATAATTGTGTTGCCGAAATAAATATTGATAACTAATTTATTTATAGTATTATTTCGAAACAAGTAAAGGAAAAAAAGACAGTGAATATATAAACATATTTATTTTTATCTTAAATTGATTGTCAGAACCTTATTAATTATTCTAATTATAGCGAAAGATGATAATGTTCCTTTATTTTTTATTATATATTTTCTTTCTAATAGCTTTATGATAATTCTATTATTATATGCACATTTCAGTCGTACTACTTATGACATGAATAGTTTTGGTAATAATAATAAAGTTTTAATGCGCATAGATATGGGCAAACGACAATAGATTAGCAAATGTATATGTAACATTAAAAATAAGTTCACACAGTGCAATAAGTTTCATTAATTTACTTTTTACGTAATTTATAATGATTTACATAATATAACCAGTTTCGATAAGGATACGAGTACTCTAATAGGAAAGTCTATAAAATTTTGTAATTGGAATATAATGCAACGGAAGTAGATAAAATTTTATTTCTTTTTAGTCCAATTATAGGCATATATTTGAGAGACTGGCAAATCCTTACTAATATTATAAATCGGAAAGTGAGTTTGTTTGTTCCGCTGTCACGCCGTAACTACTGAACCGATTGCTTTGAAATTTTGCAGACGTAAAGATAAAAGTCGGATTAAATAATAGGGTACTTTTTATTCTGGAAAAAATTATATTCCTGAGGAAAAACAAAAATATTGTTTGCTTGATGGATGGATTGTAGATGGCGCTATGTGTCGAAATCACTCACACACACACCAATCCCGAAATCCACGCGGGCGAAGCCGCAGGCAGAAAGCTAGTGTGTTATAAAATGTGAACATCTATTTCTGCTAAAGAGTAGCACGTTAAGTACGGACGTGTGGAAATTATATTTCACATTTTATGAAGAGTGATAATATTAGAAGAGTTTTACCAGCAAAATATAACAGAAAGAAGCTCGTGAAAAATGCAAAATATTTCCGTGTCCTTTCAATTGTGGCCCCGCAAACAATTTTCGAATCCGAGCAAGTTTGAAACGGCTCTTTACTTTAATCCCCATAAAGGCGTTAAAGCTGTTTACAGTCGCTTCCCAAATACAGTTTTGTAATCCTTGCCGGGTGGCTCCGGTCTCTTGAATACGAATTGGGTAAAGGGTGAAGGTGTATTATTGGTCAGGCAGATTTCCCTCTACGTGATCAGGTAGACTAATAGTGGCTGGCTTGTAAGTGTTTTCCTTTGTAGCTACGTTCTGTCCGCGTTTTGTTCTTACGCTACCCTTATGGAAGGAGTTTAAGAAGCTCATCGTCCTAAATAAATTGTGCTGAGCTGATTATTAAACGTTTCTCAGCGTGAAATACAAAGGATCTTCCAAATTCCAATATTAGGAAGTGTGTGATACTTAAGCTTTAAATGCGAACACTATTCAGTAATATCAGAAACGTTACTTGAAAGGAATTCAATTAGTAAGTCATGATTTGGTTTGATTGTAAGTAGACGTACATTGTACAATGATGACATACGACACAAAACTTTGCCCATTAATATGAATTGGGTAGACGACAATTTTTTAAATTCAATATATTATAAGAGTACTCTTTTAAGTGAGAAATATTGTAGAAACAACAGTACACCTGCGCCTATTACTTTTGAAGAGACATCGCCATGTTTGCGGCGCTGTCGCGGGGCGCTCAAAAACGCTCCATACTAAAAACACTGCAATCGTGACGTCATAACTCAGTAAACTCGCCTAATTTGTATGAGCGTATAAACAAATTTTAAAATAACTTTGTTATTTGTACGTTTATAGGTATACTTTCTATATAAAAAAATGTTACATTTAATGTGAGAATGCTAGAAATGTGTTCGTATCATTAGAATTACGTAAATAATAATTGCTCATTTTTTAGAAATCTAAAAACCATATAAATTAAAAATTAAATTGAAATGTCTATATTGACATACTTTCATGAGATATAAATTGCTCAAATCAGATAATTGTAGTATAAAAATGGCCATAATCAGTTGTAGTCGTCTACCCTATTATTCTCTGCAGAATAATAGTTTTAAAATTTATAAAGTTTAAAAAGCTAAGTATTAGGATGGAACTAACAACTGTGGCAAATAGAATGTCCACTTGAGGCCTATTAAAAGTTGGATAATGTAGCATAAACGAATAAGATTATTAGTGGTATAACAATTTTTTAATGAAGATTAACAATAGCGAGTTTTTAGGCCCGTGATGCGTGGCCAAATAATATTAATAAGTGCGTAGAAAAGTATGACACCTTAAGTGGTAGGTATGGTCGGGTATATAACTATTTGACATAAATACTCCACCAATGCAGTCAGTCGCTTTCAGGGTATCTTGTGGCGAGCTGTCACTGAGTAGTCATACTTAAGGTTCAGGATAAGCTGCATGGGGCTGTATGCCACCCGCCTATGTCTTGCTTTTGTCGGCAAATTAGAGTAGAGTCGCAAAAATAGATCCGGAAGTGTAGTAACAAGATAATAATTGTCATAAGGTCGGCGGCGTCTCACCGACTGCTGCAAACACGAGGTGAGTTTGCAGCCGTCGGTGATACATTGTAAAACTGTGTAAAGTGTTATTGTAGCAAGTGAGAAGTAGATTATGTGTTTGTATGTGGAATTAAACTGGTTTTTAAAACGCAATTTAGTTACTTAACAACAACATATGTAATACTTATTACTTGAAATTTGAAACATATTTAAATTGAACTATTCTTATAAAAATCTAATAATACTAAAAATTATAGAATATCGCAATGTATATATTGTAATTAAAAATTATAACAACACGCGCGGTCGCCCGCGGAGAAAAATGTAGTTACGTTGTATGCAGACCAAAACTGAATCGAGCTACAGAAACCTATCGACAAGTTGGAATAGCGTCAAAATCCATGAGCATTGTTCCGCGGCTGTTCGGTTCGCTGTGTAAACAAAGTATGCAAGTGGAACGAGACAGTTAGGCGGGCGGGGCGCGTTTTATTAAAACTTCTCCCGGCGGCGGTGGTGACTCAATATACGACCACGGGAATATCGAGTAAGATACGACCTGTTAGTTCGACAGAGATCTTATGATCTAAGCATTTCATATCGTAAATAGGCTGGGTTCAGAGCGAGTCTGCTGATGCGCGTGATTCTAGGGTTCCACATCTGAGGATTACCTAGTAACAACGCCGTAAGATCGTGAGCTGATCGTGTCATCCTGGTATTATAATCACCATTATCAGCTTAGTTCACCCCCACTGATAGATCGAGCCTAATCTAAGTGGGGGTGATTTGTCAATTACGCAGATAGAGTTCGGATTGCCCAAATAAAACAACTTACAAAGTTACTTTACACGTGTTCGAAAATTGTGGAAAGATTAAATAAGAAAGACGATAAGAAAAATTCTCTATCGTCAATTTCGATGTTTGGTTTAAGTGATTACTAGCATATATTAAATGTTAAAAAAGAATATAGTAGTTTACTTGAATTATATTGTTGCTAGTAGGTAATGTGCATGTGCATAATCAATCATTGCTCTTGTTATAGATTGTTTAAAAAAATTTGCTTTAGTGTATCCTACACTAAAGCTGAATCATTAAATAAACGTACATATAAAAAACGCAGATGACAGTTTGTTGCTAAAAACTTAAAATATCGATAGCGAGATGTGAACAAAAATATATAATATATATTAAAAGCCATAGAGATAAATTTATACGCAAAGAAATTGGCTGCGCCGATAATTTATAATAAAAATATTTTTATAAAACACATTTAAAATTAAAATATATAATTATTGTATTATAATAATATTTGTGGCTAATATTTATTTATATATCGCACCACGCATACAAACACTCACTCAAAAACCGCATTACAATTCCCTACCTACCTTGCGCCGTACTACAAGAAAAAACTTAGTGTCAATTTACGCGGGGCCAAGTCAGTATGAGTTGATAATCTCTCAGTGATCGCATCGGAAGAGCGTGCTTTAAATAAGTTGCAACCACGTACCAAAAAGTTATAAATTTCAGTGTTGTGTTTGTTAAACATAATAAATAAGTTGGATAAAGTGTGAACAATCTAGAAATAAAATAATTTAAGTTGGACGTGCCCCCGATCGAACCAGCGACCTTAAATATTGGGTAAGTACGGCGCGTCCAGAAATGTCTTTGCTCTTCATCAGTCACATATGGCGTATTTCTAAAGGATTTATTATTTGCAGAAGTTAATATAAAAAAACGTGAACCATCTGTTTTAAAAAAATACCGTTTTGCTTCGCTTATACCAATTATTTCAGAAAACTTTGAAATTGCAATGTATAACAGCTTTTTTTGATACATATAGTATACTGCTAAAAAATCATTTGGATTTAGTAAAAAGACTTCTATAACTTTCGCTATAGCTTAGCTTTCCATTTAGTGAAAATTATTACTAAAAGTAAAGTGCTGGAATACCATTGTCAGTTGTTATTTGATACGAGCAAAGCATTTAACTTGGTGACTAATTGGTGAATACATCGTTATAAAATCATTGGACGTGTAAAATATTTGGGCGCAACGGCTGAAATCCATACCTATATCAATATATTTACAGTGAATTTTGCGAAAGTGTTTTAGGCATATGATGTAAAATTAGGTACTTGGGGAGTGATAGGCAGCATTTAACGTAGCTTTGAAAACATGTTGAAAGCATATAAGCCGCTGATCTCCGTGTATCTAAAAATTTGGGGTGGTAAAAATTTTCTTTTCATGTTAAAATTTTTACTTCTTTTTGTTATAAAAATATGCAAAACATACTAAAATTTCAGCCAAATCGATTAAGCTGTCAATTAATTAATTCTCACTTTCCAACGGCACTATGACGGCAAAATATTAAGAGCAAAAACTTGGTAAATCTTAATCTTAGGTTGGTAGTAATCACTAGGCATATTATGGCGTATACATGTTTATGGCGTTCAGATGGTCAAATTAATTAGGAAGACAGGACGGTACGGTGATCAAAGTGGTGTACTTTGTCTACCTAAAAGGTTTTTTTTTGTATTTTCCAAAACGATTAGCAGTTAAGATTTTAAATTCATCCACACACGTTTATTAACGTCAGATTTAATCAATCAGTACTTTCGAGGGCTTCGTTACGCAAGTCCATCATAACTCAAATCGTATCCTTTAACTATAGTGATGTTTTGATTTTTGTGGTTTTAATTTTTGTGGTTCAGCGGTGGTGCATGCGGAACGAATGAGTTGAGATCGAAGTGACAAGATTATTTCCTAAAATAGATCAACCATATCATTCACGATACTCATGATCGCAATCGAACCCTTGTATACCAAAGGTATACATAGTATACATAGATAGGTTTATTTCTCACCTAGATAGGTCTGAAATAAACCTGTCGAAGTTAATGAGTTTTGGGGTCTACACTGAAAAAAACCTCGGCGGTTTTGTTTTTTTATTTACATCTAACGTAACTCTTATCATTGAATGTCCTAGTGAGCCCGCGATGTTGAACACGTCTATATTTCGAATACGGCATTTCATACACATTCTACACTTTAGTCAAAATATGTGGTAAGTGCGGTTAGGCCTTGTAGAGTTTGGACGTCTAACGTTATGAGCTTGGCACTATAATAATGCCCTCGCATTATCGTGCTCCCTGATATCGTAATATTTGTAAATAACAAATAATTTATGAAATATATAATTCATTTGTTTTATTCGGCATTTAACTATAAGGTGATTAAAAATTAAATAATTGTGACATTGAAAGCTTTACACAAAGATTTTAATACATTTTAATCCAATTTATTAATGTACATTTATTATTATTGAATTCAAATTCAAATTCAAAATCATTTATTCAGTCTAGGCAAGCATAAGCAAAATTGTGAAAATCGAAAAGCTACGCCATCGGTTCGCAAATCTACGGCGGGAGACCTTGTACTGAGAAGAACCGGCAAGAAACTCAGCAAGGGCTGTTTTTTTTTCCCTGTATTAAATAGAAACAGAGTCGTCAATTTGGAAAATGACTTCAATATTGATAATTCATGAAGTCACTTTCCATTACACAATATAGGAAATTAAATTAATAAAAATATAATTTAAACATGCCTTTATTAGGAATGCCGTGTCATACAGTTTTAAAAGAATATATTAAAGTTAAATTAAAATTATTATAGTATAGCAAAGAGCAGACTCATTTCCGCTGGCAGCACCCGTTCACGAGCATGACGCATGAACCAGCTATCGCTTCGCTCAATCATGTTTTAGGGAACGTAACGACCCGCCTCACACGACTCTGCCGAAGAGATTTTAATGAGAGTATGACTACCCCTAAGCCACAAAAGGATACAAATTACCAAAAGCAGGTACCCGTGTACATTATCACAACTAAAAAAAAAACAACCGCAGGACACGCGCATATAATCATTTAAGAACTAGAAATCATTTATTATGATACAAGTAACAAAATAATTGCTCATACACCTTTTGGTTGTTGTATCATACAGAATAAATATAAAATTCAAATAATAATAATAAATATAACTATTTATATTCTCAATATAAAAAGCAGTAACGAGTAGACTCATCTCCGCTAGCAGCACCCGTTCACGAGCATGACGTATGAGCCAGCTATCGTTTCGCTCAACCGTATTTTAGGGAACGCAACGACCCGCCTCACACGACACTGCCAAAGAGACTTAAAGGGAGCATGACTACTCACAACCACTAAAACTGTAACATATAATACTAAAAGTTGAGGTTATTATCTATAGGACACTGCAACCGCCGTTTTGTCATTTAAGCAAAGAAGTGGGCGCAAGAAACTTTTCAGCCTTTAAGCAAATGTAGCAACAATTACATAAGTGTTATTATAATAGGTACAGTTAAATATACATATTATTATGTTACACAGTTACCTAAGAATTTATTAACAATTTGTTTATTTCAACGAGCGAGGGTTTTTTAATCCCAGACACTTCGATCATCCAAGTAATCCTGGACTCGATAATATCCTTTGCTCATTAAAGTTATTTTTACTCGAGTTTTTAGTTTATTAAAAGGTAGTTTAACAATATTGTGTGGTAACTTGTTATAAAAAGTTATACATTTCCCCAAGAATTGTGTTTTGTGTTTTATGTAATCTAAAATTTGGAACAGCAAGCTTATTTTTATTTCTTGTATTTAATTTACGAATATCGCCATTCTTAATGAAATTTTTGTAATATTTGTGTACATAGATTATATTTTCATAGATGTACTGCCCCGCCAATGTTAAAATGTTATTTTCTTTAAACTTATCCCTAAGGGAATCCCTTGGTCTTAAATTATATATATCTCTAATTGCTCTTTTCTGTAGTATAAAAATACTTTTAATGGTGGCAGCTGATCCCCATAACAAAATGCCATAAGATATTACACTATGAAAATAACTAAAGTAAACTAACCTTGCTGTTTCAACATCAGCTAGAAGCCTTATTTTTTTAACAGCATACACAGCTGAGCTAAGTCTGCTTGACAGAGCATCAATATGGGTATACCATTGTAATCTGGAATCTAAGTGTATGCCTAAAAAGTTGGTACTCTCAACAAGAGATACCATTTCACCATTAATATTTAAGGGTGTATTAACCTGCCCTACATTTGGTATAGAAAACTTAACAAATTTGGTTTTTCTCGAATTTAATGAAAGATTATTTAATGTAAACCATTGTAGAACTTTTGAGCACTATTTACCTAGTCCGAACAATTGCTGCCTTTGTCAACTTTAAAAACAAGAGAAGTATCATCGGCAAATAGCACTGTTTCACATAAAGTGCTTGTATAGTAAGGAAGGTCGTTAATATATATTAAAAATAGTAAAGGACCTAATATTGATGCCTGTGCCCTGAGGCACGCCCATAACTAGTGAAGTTCCAGCAGATTCAGTTTTATTAATAACAACTTTTTGTATTCGATCCGACAAGTATGATTTAATAAGGCCGAGTCATTTGATAGAGCTAATTTCCTCAATAATGTCGTGACTTACGCAATCAAATGCTTTAGAAAGGTCACAGAAGATACCTATTGCGTCTTGTCTCCACTCCCAAGCATCAAAAATGTGTTTTAAAAGTGAAATTCCAGCGTCTGTAGTGGATTTACCCTTAGTAATACCATATTGGTTGCAATGAAATAACTTGTTAAGGGTAAAATAAGATGATAACTGATTATAAATAATCTTTTCAAAAATTTTGCTTAAGGCTGGTAATATAGAAACGGGTCTTAAATTAGTAGGGTCACTCTTATCGCCAGACTTGAAAAGTGGAATTAATTTACTATTTTTCATAAGATTTGGAAAGACCCCTTCATCAATGCATTTATTGAAAATTAGAGCTAGGTGGGGTGCAATTTCAGAGATAATTGCTTTAATAAAATTAGTTGAGATACCCCACAGATCCTCTGTTTTCTTATTATTAAGTGATTTAAAAGTTTTGAGAATAAATTCAGCATCAATATGTCTAAAATGAAAAGATTCCTTAATCTTGTTTACATTTGATTCTAGGAGGGCGACCGCACCATTTGAACCGCACATATAGGTACTTGTAGCCTCGGATCATGTTCAAATGGTGGAAAGGTGGAAAAACCTTTCAAATTCGGAGGCTACTTCGTTATCAGATTGAATTAACTCATCCTTAACCTTTAGCGAATAAGTATGTTCGTTTTGTTTTATTTTCCCTGTTTCATGGTTTATTACTTTCCAAACAGTTTTTACTTTATCTTTTGTAACATTAATTTTATTGGCAATAAAAAGTTTTTTAGCAGTAACACAGACTTTTTAAAATTTTTGTAGCTTACAAGTACATCACGTGTCTTTATAAGACACGGTCATTTATAATGCGTGCACGGGGATACAAATCCAACCCGTAGAGGCCATTTAAGCGTAATTTCTATCTGCATCATGAAAAATGCAGCTAAAGACTATACCCAGTTAGATGCACAGAAACTATTGTCATTAGTGGTCAAAACGTTTGTGGCCTATTGCATTTCGATTTAGATGGTAATGAAAACCGGGCTATGGAAGAGACTCCAGTCATCTGCCCTCTCAAAGCCTCCTAATTAATTTAAATATGTACATTTATTATTAAGCTTGAAACAATGATATACCAAATATTTTTCGTGGAATATACGCAAAAATATAAATCCAATGATAGGTAGAACTCAGTTTCACTTACAAAGTGAAGCAATAATTCGTTTTGAACATTCTCGCAGTACTACAATATTGTGCCACAGTACGTTAACCTTTGTAAGAGATCCTATTACAGACGTCGGGTACCTACTGCTATCAATATTATCAAACTAGTTTTTGCCCGCAGGCTTCGATTCGCCTAGGTTTTTGTTATTTTCGTTATGAGAATATATTTATTGTTCACAAAAAGTTCGGTTTATTTTTTCCGACCTTTTGGCCTTCGCATCTGTGATTTAGTACAATCATATTTCAAATGTTTGCACTGAAATTGGTTCTATGTAGATTCGAAAATGTATGAAAACGTCGATTTTTTAATTTTAAAGCAGATCCTTCTTTAATAGCTTTCGTGCTTTGTGAATGGACGTGCTCGCGCCAAGGCGTATGCGAGGATATCAATGGGTATTAGTCGCTAGGCCAGAAAACTCGGCTTGCTAAGTGCTAGTTGAGCTTTCAAAGTCAAACTAAAAGATAATCCTATCTTTAAAAAAGTATGTGTGATAAAAATTATTAGTAACAGAAATAAATACAACTAATTTACTAAGTACCGCTTATATATGTATATTGATTTTCATTAAGGTTATCACAAAATAAGTTTAGTAAAAATATGTTTTGTAATGTGTATGAAGTATATTTTAGCAGCGTTCTAGAATATGCTTCTAATACATATATCATAGCCTGCAACTAGAATCTTCGCAAATTTTTTTTTTGCTGTATTTGATTAATACTTGACACATAATTTGAAATAAAAATATAAAATAAAATAATGTTATATAGATATCTGTAAAGCAACGAGAATGAACATTTTCGAGATTTTGCATAATGCGATTCGAGGGGCTGTATGCCCCTCGAATGGCTTAAGATTTTTAGAGAAATGATAACTCCATTGAGCTATTCCCCAACTTTAATTACTCATGCAGTATAATTCTGTCTTGTATTGTAGACAAGTACAATAAATCGTTAAGAAGTCATTTTGTCCGTTCATAATAAAGGACCTTTCTTGAATAAAATCAAAGAACAACTTAAAAACTTTCACCAAAAAAAATCATTCACTGCAAATTTATTAAGTTGGATTGGTGGAGGTAGCGCTCGCTATTTCATCTCAATGCATTCATCATCACTCATAACAATCGTGGGAAAATTCTCGTCTTTAATAAGATTAACGTCTACTCACAACGATTTTAATACACGTACATTTGATGTGTTAAATGACCCCGAATGACTTTTTAATAAAAGAATTGCGCTGAACAAGCTTTGTGTATTATTCAATGCATTTACTAAAGATTTGTAATATTTTTCATACATTTATGTTGTTGGTTCTGTTTATTGTCAAAGTAAGTTTATCTTATAGATCAGAATTTCCTGTGATTTTAGTGTTAGGTACACATACCCCTTAAATTATCTTGATGTTTAAGTTTCGACATTAGTCGAAGTGATTTAAGGACTGGGGTACACAATTTCTCCGAACTACAAAGAGACGGTTTGTAATGACTGTAGAGAGATTGCCCTGAAAGTAGACGCAAACGAGGAAAGATATGGAGCCACCTTAACGCGAAGATCCCATCTAAAATGCTCATGGAAGACAGCCCGCATAGGCTTTTCTTCTTGTCGCACTCATAAATTATTTACTCTATAACTACTGCTCTATATACGGACAAGACTTGGTTTACTAGAAATTTACCCTACCGTGAGCTTTATATAAAAACGTTTGGATGTGGTAAATTGCACCTATTAAACTGCTCTGAAAAACTCCGCGCTGCATTTTTCGCGTGCCTCTAATTTGAAGGAGAATTCTGCAAAAAGCTGACCGAAGCTTTACCGGTGGACGTAGATTGCCGGTTATAAAACGCCAAATTCAATATTTCTGCTCCATAAGAGTCTTGAGTTTATTTAAAGCATATTTTACACAGTCCATAATAAAGATAGAGTGGTCAGCAGGGCACGAACTGCACTGATACCGTTTCCGTTTAATGGTAACGATATGAACGACGATTTCCCGCAGCTGGCGTAAAAATGCGATATTGTTGGTGGTTCGTGGGCTTATTCACTTAATAGATTTCATGAAAAATATTGGATAGAGATGAAACTCTATTTGTAATTTTATGTGTACATAGAGTCCTTTACATTGTGATTAATGTTTAATGTATTTAGATATGTATAAAATATATACCGTCAAGCCACGCTAAGTTAAAAATCAGTTTCGTTTTAATGCTAAACACATACTGACAATTCCAAACCGACTGTACATATTAATAAACAATGTTAACAAGCCTATTGATATGTTCATCTTTTGATAGATCCAGTCTTATTTACTTTAAATTTGTAACAGGATAGTCCAAAACGCCAAATTTATATACAATTAGCGGACCCGACAGACTTCGTCCTGTCAAAAAGATGTGTACAGTGGCAGTTTTTTGTTTCTAATTATTTTATAGATAATGTCGCATAGCCAACCAAATCGCAAAAAAAGCCTAAATGACCTATTACATTTTGTGGCTATTCAATTTTGGAACGTGACATTAAATCCTCCAACGATGTATTCTGTGCTCCAACGCACGCACGCACACTGTTTTGATAGATATGATTGAATTTCAACTATATGTAGCGTTAATAAAGCGCAAATTGACTCTTTGATGTTAGGAACACACCTTCATTGCTTAGACAACAGTGAGTGCTTGCAATATGATACTTTATACAATAACAATAAAGCTCAATTCGACTGTACGTTTTAGTTAGAAAACGTTTGCATGGGAAAATAAAAGGGCTGTTTTTAGGGTATTTCCGATAATTATTTGAATTTTCCTCATTATAAAAACCCTCCTTGAACTTCAACGAACATTAACAAAAAAGAATTGGCCAAATTGGTCTAGGCGTTGTTGAGTTATGAGCTTACCAACACATTTTGCGATTCATTTTTATATATAAGAAGATGTAGAAAATTACTTACAATGTCTCATTTCATCCATCAAATCATCAATCAGTAGAAATAGTTGTGACTATGGGACAACAATATTAATTAAATCACGCAGTTCTATACATAGTCTTTATTTTATATGTAACAGGAGCAGCAAAAAGGTGTGTTCCATTCAATTTTCCTGCAATCATCTCGATACTTGTTGATGAAACAAAATCAATACTTTTGTTTTAATATTTAACTTTTATTAAATCAATCTGTGTGCCTATATTATATTTATCCTTAACAAAAATCTATATTTCCGTATAAAATTTTCTATTGCCGATTTTCTTTCAAATTTCCAAATGATGTCTAGAAATGTAAAAACTATATCTATAACATGATCATTGAAGTTTATCTCACATTTTTATGTGATTTTGTCTCCAACTCACAAGTTTATTATACTCATGATCTATTAATTTTGTTCACAATTGATTGTTTTCAAGTTAGCATATTCTATATGATTCTCCCTAGAGTCACTATTTCCTTTCTTTTTTTTTTTTTTGTTCCCCCTGAGGCAAATGCATTAAATTGCATACCCCGGCTGCGGCGAGCCGGCGGTTATGTGGGGCACTCCTCCCCAGAAGGGGAAGGCCTACCCACTAAAAACCTCAGGGATGGCCTTCTTCAGGCATGTAGGGAGCCCCGGGAACGCGAAGCGACTTCCGGGAACCCTTAGCCTCCGCCTAGGGAAGCCCTCTTCGGGGAGGCTACTACCTCCCCCGATCTCCTCCACCGACGACGCCCCCCGGCCACGGAAGGGACGTGGGCCATCCCGGGTTGCCGTATCCACGGG
Organism: Scirpophaga incertulas; assembly: GCA_036419045.1. Taxonomy (NCBI): domain Eukaryota; kingdom Metazoa; phylum Arthropoda; class Insecta; order Lepidoptera; family Crambidae; genus Scirpophaga; species Scirpophaga incertulas. The sequence continues at coordinate 31,277,954 of CM071628.1, forward strand.
CGCGACTGCCTCGCGCCCGCCGGCGACCCGCGGCGGCGCCGCATCTGTGCTACGGAGCCCGGCACCGCCTTCTTCGAGCAGGATCGGTCATCTCCCGACCCCGCTCGACGGCCTCCTTCTGGAGCATCACTGCTTCACAGAATGAGGCCACAGCCCTCGAACTTCCCCCGTCGAGACAGATCTCGCCCGAACTCTGCGACCAAGACTCGGCGCTCGAAGGCCCACGCGGGGCACTTCGCCAGCGTGTGCTGGGCCGAGTCGAGGTCGGATGTGCAGTGGTGGCAATGTGTCGATCCCTTCCGTCCTATTCAACATAGATTCTCACCGAAGCAGCCGTGCCCGGTGAGTATCTGAGTCAATCGGTAGGTGACCTCCTCCTTCCCGTGGAGCCAAGCTTCAAGGTGCGGGAGTACGGCACCGACGACGGCCCGCTGGCGCGCGCAGATCCGTAATTCGAGCTGCGCACGCCAGGCTGCCACAATCTGTCGGTGCCACTCCCGCCTAGGCACTTCGTGCGCGGGTTTCGGGGCGCTCCCCCCATCGCTCCCTCGGTCGACACGCCGCGACGCATACGTCGCCGCGTACATGTCGGCCAGGATGTCGAATGGGGGGAGCGTCCCAGAACCGTCGCCGCCTAGAGTTACTATTTCCTAGTTAGACTATATAGTCTAACTTGTTGATGTCGACATGAAATCCATTGTGCTAATAGTTTTCCTATTTTTTTAGTTCATATATGTATATTGCATGGAATATTGCATAGAATACTGCACGAAATCCCTTTATTCCAGTGATATTTTTCATAACTGAAAGTCCTATGATATTGAATAAAATTTTAGTTTGGTTCAAATTATTTATATCCATCATGTCTGCTATATTATTTAAAAGCCCAATAGGTATCAGGTCTATCAAGGTTAGTTTATTCACGGACTTATTAATCTACAAATCTACAAAAATAACTTATTCAATTAATCGCGTATTATATCAATCTTTGCTTGTATTTGAATAACAACGCATATCTAATTGGTAATTGATCTTTTATCGACGTAAATTTCAAAAAATGTTCCTTCCGAATTGCCCAATTAAAGTAAATATCAAACTTTCTATATTGTAAAGAATTACACTTCTTCATCAATATTGAATTAGAATTCACAGAATGCTTTATAAACATGTAACTATACAAATCCAATCTCAAATCTGCTAAAAACAAACTTAACGCTTCTTATTCTTCTTTTTTTATAGACAAATACATTATTTTTATAAAGTGTCTACCGATAGGTCTGTATTTGTATTTTTTGTAAATTTATCAATGTAGTTATAGATTCTAGATCTTTGTTCTACATAATTTTCTAATATTCTTGTCAAAGCTAGTGAAGAAATATTAGAAGGCAATTGTTCTGGTGAAATTTATTGTAATAAATTTCCCTTAAATTGCATTACTCTATCTGCATCACAATAACTACTGTTTAATTCTGAAGATACAAAAATTAAACTTGTTTCTGTTTTTGTTACTGTGCTATTTAGTTTTACCGATTAAATGTGTTCTGGAATCAAATAATTACTTTTGTCAGAATCTGAAATAGCTGTAATACAAATTGCATTTGATTTCTGGTCTTTACTAGTTTTTACCACATATTCAATCTTATTAGAGAAAGTTAATAAATTATTATTAATACATACAAAAACTCTACACAATAAAACATCATATATATGTATTATGTATCTAGGTTGATTGCATTGTATCTAATATAAAATAATTTAACATAATGACAGTGTTAAAAGTAAATTATTCAGTATCCTGATATCGCAATGTTAACACTTCGTATTTGACTGCTGTTGATTTTCCTCCTCTTCATCGCCCGTACTGAATGAAGGTCAAGTTTCATTACGGGTCATTGCGTTATTCTACTCAGTATTCCAAAGGCAATTCTTGTGGTTTATACAAGGAAGCCTTAAAATCACAGTGTATATTACTAGCCCAAAAATCGTACGTGAATATTTTTATTGAATCTACTGTGTCTGTTACATTCTAGATTTTAGTGAGAAAATACGTCCTCACTAAACGTCTTACTAAACAAAGTATGTTGATACACTAACATATTCTGTGACGGACTTAGAATACACGTATTTAATCTGACTAACATACGAATATAAACGAATTCTAAATTTAAAATAAATATTGTGTATATTCTCTATTATTCAACTTTAAAACTCAATTTTAACAAGTTTTAAACTTAATGGCTTTTCCAGGCATCTACAAATGAAATTTTTATCTCCGGTTATTTTTGCTTTAGAATTTGAACTCGGTACATTGTTATGCAATTAGTAATTTAAAATAAATATGAAACAGATTATCGAAATCAGCGTTTTGAATTCTGCGGTGGTACAGTTTTTTTTACATTGTCGTTTGATAATGTATTATAGAAGTGTCAAATTAATTCAAATTCCGATTTGATATTTGCACTAACAATCACAAGACGAAACAATGGCTTTTTGTGGTTTTGATTTGGGTACACTGTGTTTTTCACACTGACAATTATATACGGCACGTTCTCACGTGAGCAAACCATCTAGATAGTTTGTTTTAGCTGCAGGGTCGACAAAAACGTAATCTCGTTTGCTCCTCGAGATTGATATTTATTTTTAGATTGTCACAGCATAAGATAAAGAATATCAATCACATTTTTTGACAACAAATTTTTAATATATTATTTAAGTAACTGAAGTATATTGACTCAACAAATTGAAATGTTGGTACTTCGTTATTATTATAGTATGACGTCACCACGTTCTATAACTCTTTCAGTCATGTGTAAGGATGGGACATCCTTACACACTTACAGAAAATGCGTTCATTTCTTTAAATACCTAAATATATATTGCAAATAATTAATTAATACAGTAATACAATGTTTTAGGTGGCTAGCAAATATTGATTAAAAAGCACGTTATACTATATTATCAGGTAAGGGGAGTTAAGTTACAGTAATAGTACATTATGGTACAAGTGTGTACGTTGGTGATTACCGCTGAGGCGCATTGAGGCCCGAGCCGTCAGGCGAGGGTCTTAAGGAGCCGAGGACGGTAATCATCAATACACACGTGTATCATACAACGTTTTTCAACACACTTCTGAATAAAATAATCCTTAAATAAAAAACCATTTTCTTCATAAATTGTATTTGCAGACATCTTAATTAATAACTAACTAAATAACTTCAAAAGAGAAAACGAGACGAGTTGTGAAAAATGTTTCGTAATGGCGGGATAAATTAATCAGTTTTCCTATGCGCGCGCATCGGCCATAGACTAATAAATTTCGTAATGGCGGGAAAAATTAATTAGTTTTCCTATGCGCGCGCATCGGCCATAGACTAAAAAATGAGATTTCTTTTTTTTTGACTTTTCGCGGATAGCTTTTTAGCGCAAATGTAAGCGTAACTCAACAAATAATATGAAAAAAAACTATTACTCACTCGTGAATAATAGTAATGAAAAAGTCACAGTTTGATTATAGGTGTCATTATGTGCCTAATTGCCATGGAATTAGAGCCACTTTATGAGGAAGTGTGTTGAAAAGTATTTTATTGGCTTAGAAATATTTAATGCTCACTGATTTTTTAAAAATACATACCGCTTGTCTTTTCATTATTGGAGAAAATAACTCGAAATTTTACGCTCTTGGCCGGGGTTCGGCGTTAGGTATTTATTAGTAATTCAAGAAACCTTGAACGTAGGTATGTCTAATTTAGATTTATTGATAAACAGAATAAAGCGAAGATCACTCTCTCAGTTCAACTTCTGATTCAATTTCTCAAGCAGTAGTTTCTTATTTTCTTGTTGAATTTAATATCAAACATAATAATGTTAGCAATATAACTAAAATAACAACATCTTCATTAATTTCCGTGTGTCATATCCGGGAAGTGCACGAGCGGGAGCTATGTTTCTAATCCGAACCAATTAAAATGCGAAAGCAGCAAACCTTTGAGGAGATTAAGCGTAATAAGTTCGTACCTTTTAGATTACGCCATCATTTAAGTCGACGAAAGCTGTTCACAGTTGCGTAACAAAATATGAAAAGGAAATCTGATTTCATTACGCATTAAGTAAGAAGTTGAAGTGGATTACGATAATTATAATAATAGGATGAAATATCACATAAAAAAATAATCACAGTATATATCAACGTACAATTTCTTTTTGCATATTTATCTCTCTCTTACGGCGTAGAAAACACACCACATATACGAGTATACACACAGTACTTTCATCACAGCTCATATACGTCCTATGCGACGAGGGGCAAAAGTCTGTTCTAAGTAAACGCAAGTAGGATTTACTTTACCATACTGGCTCATAGGGCATAGATCGACTTCACGTTTCATTTTTTTTAAAGTGTGCGCGACGTCGGATAAATGTACAAATGAAATTCATCGGCACATGGCTAAATTCTAAACAAAAATTCTTTTTAGCTCGTTAAAGTATATACTATAATGTAAAGTACCAGATATAATTTAACATAAATTAAAATAATTTAATACGATTGTTCAAAAATGCAGTAATACGCATGCCTGGGACATGCGCAACGCGCCCACATCTGCAGTGTATTTTTATTTGGTTTTTTTTTGGCAGTTGTTCTATCTGGCGGACAGCATATATTGTAGAATCTCCGTATTATTAATGATCTTCTTATTTCATTATAATCTATGTACACAGCGCAAAAGTTACAACCTTAAAATTAATATTACAAACCAATTAAAACGTTTATTATTTACATGTTAAATATCATACAAAAAATATTTATCCTTCATTTCAAAGTAAATATTAATATCACTTAGATTCCAGTCAGAAAGAAACACAGAAAATTTATTCTAGACTCATCTCTAGTTAATTGGAGGACTAACTACATATTAAAGCGAGCGCTTAAATTCCTTTCATTTCAATAATAGGTCCCTAAATTGCGTCGTTTTATTTTGTATTATCTTATATCTAAATCGCATTTAAAACGTAATTTTCTTCAAATTACTGTTAATTTATTGTAAGTTCGCTTAAACCACTTAGAATGACCGCGAGTGTTCAATTTAGATTATTCAAGAACGTCGTATATGAATTCTCAATTGAATCAAATTAAATGAAGTTTACTAATCAACCGTCAACGGAATCGTGTAGATGGCGTCTTAGTACAAATTAAATAATCTATTCAGTTTAAGTCCTAAACAGAATTATGATCAAAGGTGATGATAATGCATCGTAGGTTAATCTGAACGGGAATACTAAATGATTAATCATTGATATATTCAGTTGGAGTTTTATTTCGGGACAAGCAAATAAATATATACGTAGATACAGGTTATAGGTAACCTTTATTCATCATTACGATTCATAAAAATACGTCCCTATCAAGGGGTACGAACCTACTCTAATGAAGTGAATGTGAATAGATTTTAGAGTTGAGGACACGTTTGGCCCTACTATGTAGTGGATCGGCTACAACGTAATGGATCGCGGGTTCAGTTCCCGCACGGGACAGATATTTTGTGACTTAAAAAAATTGTTCCAGTCTGGGTGTAAGTGTTGCGACTGTGTCCAAGATACAGGACAATAAAAATCATAATGTGGGGCGTAAGTTTAAAAATAAAAGATCTTAATGAAGTATGCTGGCACAATGCGTTTGACTTCAGATACACTCATAAACATATTCCTTCACAACGATATCTCTTACTAAAGGAGCGTCGGCATATTACATTTAAATTTCAATATCGAAAAACATATGATCACAGCATGATCGTACGCCAAAGCTCCCGATTAAAAGATCAGCATTATTCAAATCGCCACTGACATTTATCTAAATACTACTATTGCCAACATGTCGGAACGGCGTTAACGATATGTTTAAATAGCTACATTTTCGAAAGCCAATGATCTTAAAGTCAAAAACTAAATACTTCAAAAAGTTGTTATTGACTAAACAAAAAAAAAAAACTTTTGTTATTTTAAATTTGTAATGCACAAACATCGTCGTACCGTTGGGACAATTTTTGACTGACAGTTTGTAAGAATTTGTGCGCCGATGTTATTGTAAATATACTTTTCAACATAGGCTCCATAGTGCTATTTTTAGAAGTTTATTTTCGCTCTTAGTAAATATTATTAAAGAGAACGTCCCTGCTCTCCAAAATTATGGAGCGGGTAATCAATACCCGCCTTCTACGGTACCTGGAAGAGCACCAGCTAATTAGCGATCGTCAGTACGGTTTCCGTCACGGCCGCTCGGCTGGTGACCTTTTAGTGTACCTGACACACCATTGGGCAGAAGCTTTGGAGAGCAAAGGTGAGGCTCTCGCCGTTGGACTGGATATCGCGAAGGCGTTTGATAGGGTCTGGCATAAGGGTCTTCTTTCGAAATTACCATCCTATGGAATCCCCGGGGGACTCTGCAAATGGATAGCCAGCTTCCTGGACGGTAGGAGCATCAAAGTCGTCTCTGACGGCTGCTGCTCCAAAACCTTGTTCATTAATGCTGGCGTTCCACAAGGTTCGGTGCTCTCCCCAACACTGTTCATTCTGCATATCAATGACATGTTGTCAGTTGAGAACATTCATTGCTATGCGGATGACAGTACGGGTGATGCGCGGTATACCAACCACCAGACCGTCCCTCGGATTGCATTACACGAAAGGCGGTTGCAACTTGTGTCTGAAGTCGAAGACTCTCTAGGGCGAGTCTCCGAATGGGGTACAAAGAACTTAGTCAAGTTCAACCCCACGAAGACACAGGTGTGCGCGTTCACTGCGAAGAAGGACCCATTTATCGTAGTGCCTCAGTTCCAAGGAGTTGCTCTTCGAATGACAGACTCTATTGGGATCCTCGGTGTGGAAATCTCTGCTACAGTGCAGTTTGGGAGTCACTTGGAGGACAAAACCAAATTGGTGAGCAAAAAACTGGGAGTTCTGAACAGAGCGAAGCGGTACTTCACACCCAGACAGCGCCTGAAGCTTTATAAAGCCCAAATTCGGCCTCACATGGAGTACTGCTCACACCTCTGGGCTGGAGCTCCCAAATATCAGCTCGACCCACTTGACTCCTTGCAAAGGCGTGCTTTCCGCATCGTAGGAGACCCCAATATTACAGCCTCAACAGAGACCCTGGAGCAGCGGAGAGACTTTGGATCTCTCTGCGTCCTATATAGGCTCGTCAACGGGGAGTGCTCCGAGGAACTCTTTGCAATGGTGCCCACATCACCTTTTTACCATCGCACCACCCGCCACCGCAGCAAAGTCCATCCGTACTACCTGGAACCGATCTGCTCCAGTACAGCTCGGTTTCAGCGTTCATTTCTCCCGCGTACGTGCAAACTTTGGAATGAGCTCCCTGCTGCGGTGTTTCCTGAGCACTACGATATGGCCGTCTTCAAACGAGGCCTAAAAAGAGTATTTCTCTCCAGGTAGGCAGAGACTGAGCTGTGCCCCTGGCATTGCAGATGTCCATGAGCGATGGTTACCACTCACCATCAGGTGGGCCATCTGCTCGTCTGCCGCAAAGGCCATAAAAAAAAAAAAAAAAAAAAAAAGAGAATTGTGATTTAAAACCACAGTAACCTTAATGTAACTCAAAAACGAACACTGTTCAAACATTGCGTATTTATAACTTTAAAAATAATATATAGTATTAACATGTTTAAGGGGCCGGCGTTGTTCACCCAGTAGACGATATTTTCTTAATATTCAGGAGTTGTTTTATATTATTCATAAATATTTAAGTTTAAGTTTTAAATGTAATAACAGTGATAGAATTATATGTTTTCTACTTTGTTCTTTTATACAAGTTAATGTAAAAAGTAGAATATGGTGTAGCCGGCTTCACCATTGTGCCAAATTCTGGTTCCTTTCTGGTTGTATCAACGAAATTTTGTACAGTTAATCATGGGTGGTATGTAACTTAGAGCGCAGGAATAGGGTAGACGACTACAACTGATTATGGCCGTTTTTATACTATAATTATCTGATTTGAGCAATTTATATCTAATGAAAGTATGTCAATATAGAAATATCAGTTTATTACTAAGTTATATTGTTTTTAGATTTCTAAAAAATGAGCAATTATTATTTACTTAATTCTAATGAAACGAACACATTTCTAGCATTCTCGCATTAAATGTAACATTTTTTTATATAGAAAGTATACCTATAAACGTACAAATAACAAAGTTATTTTAAAATTTGTTTATACGCTCATACAAATTAGGCGAGTTTACTGAGTTATGACGTCACAATTGCAGTGTTTTTAGTATGGAGCGTTTTTGAGCGACCCGCGACAGCGCCGCAAACATGTCGATATATCTTCAAAAGTAATAGGTGCAGGTGTACTGTTGGTTCTACAATATTTCTCACTTAAAAGAGTACTCTTATTATATACAGAATTTAAAAAATTGTCATCTACCCAATTTTTCACTGAAACTTCGAAATGTGACAAATTACATGGTTATCGAGAATACAAATATTACCTCTTAATATTCCTTGTTATAGCATTCCTTCATATATCTTGATTGTTTGTTTTCTTGCTTTGGAAGATGGTTTGCTTTAAAGAAGTCAAACAACCCTACTTAACGCAACGCAAACATGGTTTGTCCTGCCAAGCCAACATACTGTAACTTTCAAAAAAACACTTTTGAAACATTTCATTTATTTTTCTAATGACAATTTGAATATTTTGAAGTTCAATATTATAATTGACACTGAATAGTTCAATATTAATATATGTCTTGTAAACTGTTAATATCTGTCTATGAAGATAAAACACTATAAACGCAAAACGGAATATAGTGTTTAGTATTGAATAAACTTTTACGTTATATGTACGTAATTTTAGCTGAGAGATGCCCACTGGGGGGGTTTTTTTTTAGCTCTTTTTGGTTTTCTGCGGACTCTTTGGTCCGCACTCTTTTTTGTTAGTGTTAGTCTTTTTTTTTTACATTTTCTTATATATTATTTATTCCACAAGTAATATATCATTTGTCGATCAGGAGAAAGGTATTTTTCTCCGTTTTGTGGGGACAGATGGTCTTGTCCCCCACAGTCAACAGCCCACTGCGGGTTATACGTTAGGTTCTTCGCACTAATCAGTCCTGCCCTGCTAATGCCCAGATTCTTCTTGTAACCTTCATCAATTTGTCGGTCGGAGCTTGAGTCCAGTTCTCGCAAATTTTGTAAGTCGGTGACCTTGGCTTATCCTAATTAATACTGGTGTAAACTCCGAGCACAGTTCTCTCTCTGCTTTGCATTGTTAGTGACTAGGTTTTGTTTCTATTTGTACTAGTAGCACACACGAAACAAAGATTTTTGTCTCGAGGTAATGTAGTAGATGGGCCGGGAATATATCGTGTAAGTTATACATACTATCTAACCGAATTAGATTCATAAACTTTTTTCAGGAGATTAGGGTTAGTTTAGAAAACTTATTTGTCTTAAATACTCGTCGATAACTAATAGTGGAGAGTTGTACAATAATCCTTTATCTATCCTAGAGTCTATCCTACATGGGAATTCGATATAGTTTTCGTCTTTTCCACATAACAGCGCAAGAAAGAGACAGCAATATTTTTGTGAACTCAAGGTACGCCGGCTTAATAGTATCAATGTGTAATCATGGGACATGTCAAGATTTGACTGATTTCGTTATCATAAAACTGCATTTTTATTATATTTTTTATTTGAAACGTAATATATTACGGTCATTTTGCAAAATATAGAAATCACACAACATTTTTCATTACTTCTTGCAAAGTTGTCGTTGAAATGCAAAAAGATATTTATTGGGTCTTATTAAAATGCTAAAACACTGGAAATCGACTTACAGTCTTTTATATTGACACGGTAGTGCTGTTGCGCACATAAAGACTTTATGTCAATACTCTCTGCTCAACTCAGCAAAAAGGCATTTTAAACTTAAATTAACTTCACGTTCGCATTCATTCCTCTTTCTGCATGACTCTATGTAAGACATCTGGATATTAATATGTTTATTTTCGTATCCCGTGTTTCGAGAGTTCCACAAAAATGTTTAGTTGACTTGTACTAATGTAGTGAGTATAAGGATATAGCATATGCTCTTTGTAGTAGTCGTTTTGATAGATTACTGAAACTGAATACTAAAACATTGAATACAATAAAACAAGTTTGAAGTTGCGGTCTAACTTAGATTTATACTTTTTAGTTTTCATTACTCGGGAAACGTAATTTCCGAAATCAATTGAATATATTATGACTTACATAAGTATCAACCGCAAAACTTTGTAGAAAATTTTAAACAAAACTTCAAAACTTCTCAAAACAAAGTTCTGAATTTTTGATCAAAAGCTACCGTTAAAAAAATAAATGACACGATCCTATGTGATTTTGACAGAAAATTGAAGCAAAATCGTTAAATAGTTACTGAAAATAGGCCGAAAATACTGCTCTTTAGATTTATTGCAAACGTTATTGCACATTCAAAGGCGCGTGTATGCACTCTATTCCGAATTCTACATACAGAATTTAGTGCTGTATTTTGAAACTGCCAACTGCTCAATTGCAAGAATCATTTTGTGAACCTTATATTAACATTTCGATATTTTATTATACTACAGATGATACGCATTGGTCTTGAACAAAAATGTTACGTTACTGGTAACACCGAATAACCGCCGAAACAAATCTACAATTTCCAAGGAACAGTCTAAATAGAATGAAAATTGAAAATTTATTAAAAATAACACACTAAATTTATCCTATATTTTTTATATAATTCTTAGAAGGTAAAAAGCTGTTTTCACAAACCTGTTTTACCAATTGTCTTGGTAAAACTAATTTTAAAGTAGCATTTAAAAGTGTTGATAAACTGTAGTTATTCTTAGTGACAATTACAATTTACAGTTAAACACTATTAAATTATATGTTAAGTCAATTTTTATTTGGAAACATAGTAGCTCCTAGCACAAACTTATTGAACTAAAATTGTACAAAATATAGATAACAGATTGATATGACTTCTTTAGTTTACCGTATGTCAAATACTAAGTTTTAAAGTTTTAACTACAAAATACGCATTCTAACTAAAACTGACTTTTTATTGCAACACAATGTATATATTTAAAAATAAATTTTAATGGGTGTCAATTAAATGGTTAGCATAGTATTGTTATTTCTGTGAGCAGAAAAATATAATCGGTGAGCAGAAATAGCTAATTGGTCAGCAACTCATGGTCAGCAAACATTTCAAAATCAATCAGCAATTTATGTCATTCTGGATGGCTGTAATTATTTTTGTACAGCATATTAATTATATAAGCTGCAATCAGCTGCTCATGTTTAATAAAATTTTGGTAAGCACTCAGAGTGTAAGCAAAAAAATGCATTTTGTGCTGCATATAAGAGTAGCAAAAATACTTTATTTGTCATGCCTAACTTAACCTAACCTAACCTAACCTAAAATGATCATAACTTCAATTGTAAAAAAAAAAAAAAAAACTAACCTAACCTAACCTAACATACCAATCAAATATACTGCTTATAGACATGTTTTTCTGCCGCTCAATCATGAAATCTTGCCGCTCAAGTAGTTATTTTGCGGACTGAATGTTTATTATGCAGACTCATGTTATTGTTGGCTGCCTATGTATGATTTAATTTTTGACCATTATCAAAATTAGTTGCGGAACAAGAATTGCTGCCTGATTTTTTTTTATTGCAAACAAAATCTTTGTATGCTGACCAAATTATTTAAATGCTGCTTTTGGGTGGCTCGCCAAATTTTATAATTGCTGACCAATGTAATTACTTCTCAATTTTAATAAGTACTCGTAATGTATCATACTTACATACAAAAAAATATACAGAGAATTATTTTAACATTTTAATGTTTCCTTCAGGATGGGCTCAACCCAAGCTGTATAATGTTGTTTAACAAAATGTCTTACGCATAGAGCTATTTTGTAGATATTCGCATAAAACCCGGAAACTCTAAGTATGCAAATTGCCCGAACCTCCATAAATTATAAATACACAATTATTTAAACCCATTTTACATTAACTTAATGTCTAAAAAGTTAAATACAGTATCAAGATTGTTTTTGAACACCTAACTTTTCCCGAGCTACCTACGGGCTGATTGTGGAGGAATTATAACTTTGAGTTCCTTTCGATGTTCGAGGTCTGATGCTCACAACAAATAAGTTTGATTATATTATTACTCTCGACAAAGCAGACTTCGAGATAAGGGAAATTAGCTTTTTACATTTTGACAACAAATGTATTATTTTAATTAACTCTTCAGAAAAATAAATATATAATAAAATTTCCATAAGATTAAATATGTTTGTTTTGAATAAATTAACACTAAATGAAACCTGTAGTAAATTGTACGATTGCATACCGTTGTCATTATCTTACGTATATTTTTAATATACGTATTGATGTAAAGGGGTATAAAATAATATTCTTCTATATTTCATTGCAAACTGTGGTCATCCATTCAAATTGAAATATTTTCCAGAAAAAAATATATAACATTATCCGCCCAACTTCAATTCTGAGAAGAGACGTTATTGCCGTGTTGCTTTTTCAATTTGAAAATAGTGATATACGACAGTAATATTTACACTTGCACATATTCACTATTTGTTAATGGCGTGGTTATTAGTTTGTTATTACAAAGTTGCAGGTGCAGTTGTGATTTTGTTGATTGAAGTACTCGTACAATCTAGTGTGCGTAATCTTTCATCGGGGATAAAGAACACCGTTGCAGAGATTTTTTTCTCCCTCTGAAGAGAAGAGGCTCAGAATCCTCATGGATACCACCGCAACCATGTGAATCGACGCGGTTCGACCAGAAAGACAGCTTAATCTATTGGTCCTAATGACTGAGCTTGAAGTGATGAGGATGACAGAACCTCAGGAGAGGCGTAGTTAGCGCTGCCCTATAAAATAGAGCATATGCGCTATAAGAGGCACGGTACACCCAAATTGCCCACGGTGCTGCTTTTCGTGGTAGTTTCAGATTTGCTGCAACACGATGCTGGAACGACATTCCATATCCTCCTATTCGTAATTCACAGTCTGTCTAGTCTTTTAAAAATAAATTTAAGTCATACGTCCTTAATGCCCAAAAAGCGTTACCTTAGCACTTGTATATATTTTATTTTGCATATTCTATGGGCCCGGCCCAGTCACGCTTTTATGTCAACTTTCTTAGGTATATAATGACGAACTTTATGCTGTTATTATAGATATGATTTATGAAGTTATTGTGTATTTGGGGTTTTGGTGTTTATTTATTTGTATTCGGATTATTTGGTTAATCACCATTGTACAGTCAAACTTTCATTTAATCAATTTTTTATTTATATATTAAAATAATATTATATGTATATTAATATCAAATTATATATTTATATAATTACTCATAGAAAATATGGTTAGTTTATTGTTTAGTGTTTATTATTTGTGTTTTTTGTTTTATGTTATTTCATTCATTTTTTTTTTTTTTAATTTTGTAAATGGCGTCCGCGGAAGATCAGCGTCGTAGTGTACGCCCGACATATGCTGAGCGGAGACATTTTTGGTAACAAAATGACTTATATGCATGTTTGTCTTTGTATTTTCCGGACCGTTATTTTGCTTACCAAATAAACGTTTTTCTTTCTTTCTTTCTTTCTTTCAAATAGCTCCGGCTTATATTGATGGGGTTTAGCAGAGATATTAGTTAATTATTTTATCAATACGACACGAAGTATGACGAGAGATATAACAACTGATATTTAAACGTAAACATTACGTAAAGATGACGATGAGACCAAACGAAACCCAGTAATTTGTATCAAATGCAAATCTAGACTCAAAATGTTGTTATTATTGGACTTATAAATATTTAATATGTCCAGAGAGCTCAATAAAAAGGCCGAGACAGCAGCATAATGATACAATACGCGGAGGTAAAGTAAGCCAGATGTCAAAGAGAGGAGGTTCTAATAATTAATCACCACCTCCAATAGTTGAGCAAGTCTACCTGACTATACTTTTGCTGTAGTGATTAGTTGTATTTTTGCTAGCGAGATCGAAAAAATGAAAGTTGATTTGTTAAATTAATTAATGAATACGTTTAGAGATCAATTAAATATTAGGTAGAAAATCAATTTTATCTTATACTATATTGTATTTTTATATATTATTATAATTATTAACATTGAAAAGTGGAGATAAAAAATAGACCTAGAGTTTCTTGCCTGTTCTTCTCGAGAAGGCTCTCCCAATTTCCGAACAGGTGTCGAGTCAATATATTTTTTTATCTTTTTTTTTCCTTATTCGTACTGTTACACACAGTAATAGTTAGCATAAAAATGCTGAACTGGCGATTTCAATTGTAATAAAACTGATTGCACTCAGTCGCCAACAAGAGTTGTCTCTAAGCCGCGTCCGCGTACAGTCGAGTTAAAGTGAGGTCCCTAAAATAATACTTGTGACCGTTTTACGGGAATAAATCCCTTTGGTTCTCATTTGGTTTTTTTTTAAAAAGACTTCCGCGCCAGACCCCCTAACAATTGGTGTCAGAAGTGGGATCTTGTAAGTGGCTTCCGTGAAAGTCCAGAGATCCGAATCCCCGTGGTCAAGCCGAAGTCCTCCTGATCGACGGTCAGTCTCCGCCCCACGTGCAGAGCCCGCATCAGAGAAGATCGACGATAAGTCTCCGCCCCACGTGCAGAGCCCGCATCATCGCAGCACCACCAACAACGAAGTGGATCGTGGTCGACAGTAAGCCTCCGCCAAGAAGACGTGAGCCTGCATCACATAGCTGCCAAACCAAGTGATCGACAGTAAGACTTTATTTTATATAGGAGCCTGCATCACCAGAAACCAGTGGTCGACGATAAGCCTCCGCCATAAAGACGTGAGCCCGCACCACCGGTCACGCCTATTATTTTGGAAACCAAACCTCGCGGACTACAACTCCACATTCCATCAGGCCACACCATCAGGTCTTTATCAACATAGCGACCATCAGCAACGCGATATAATCCTTTTAGGTGTTCACGTTTGCCACGAGGTCACGTCGCCGCATCGTGACGCAGCCGCCCGCTTCTTCCACGTCACAAGAATCTTCGCGCCCGTGACTCGTCTTCGTCGTCATTTTTATTATTTGTCATTTTTATTAAATGGACGTTCCATTTATTTTTGTTCATAGATATAACTAGATTAAGATTTGTTACTATTTCTAAACATCTAATTTACTATTTTCTTTCTCTATTTTAGACTGTGCAATGTTCGTGACAACGTTGTTTGTATTGTAAGTAGTTCTACATATTTTTCTAACAACTTTTATGTGCTAATTTTTGAATATTAAAAATCCTTATTCCTAACTTATTCCAATATCCTTTTTGTACTACGTAATAAGTCTCTGAATTTTCAATATGTCTGTCAAACCAGAGGGCAGTGACAAACAAGAAAAAGTCACATTAAATGTCCTTACAAAATTTATCAAGCCTTATAATGGTGATCGCGAAACATTACCGGCATTTTTAACTAATTGTGATAATGCAATCTCATTGGCTCTACCAGAGCAGCAATTTATTCTCACAAAATTATAATTTCACAATTAGAAGGCAAGGCACAGTTAGCATGTAGCCTTAAAACATTCAATAATTGGGCAGAGTTAAAACAATTTTTAAGGTCAACTTTCGGCGAGAAGAAGCATTCCTCTCATTTATTGATAGAACTGCAAAATTGTAAACAAGCCTTAACCGAAAGCGTGACACAGTACTCCTTAAAAGTCGAATCCTGTCTCACGAGGATTCAAGCAGACATACATTATACGACGCAAAATAAATTAGAACTTCCAGGCAGAATAGCTGCAATGGAGGATTTAGCCCTGAACACGTTTGTCCTTGGTTTAAATTCTAATCTGTCAAATATTGTTAGATGTCGAAATCCTCCTACGCTTAACGAAGCAATCACTCAAGCCATAGAAGAGGAGAAATTATTTAATCTAAATAGGTTATCGCAAAAATCCACAAGGACGTGTTCCATTTGTCAGAAAGAAGGTCATAGTTCCTCCCAATGTTTTAAAAGACCTCAAAAATATTTACATAAATCCTATCATGTCCCGTTATCTAATCCTAAAAGTCCACCTAAAATTAATTCTAATTATTCTAGCTTTAAATCTTGTACTTATTGTAAAAATCGAGGTCATCTTATAAACGAGTGTCGCAAACTTCAATATAATAATAACAAACGCCGATTTACTAATAACTCGCAATCTGATTCTAGTAGATCACATTTACCGGGTCAGTTATCAAATGCAAATGCATCAATGTTGAGCAATGCTAGACGCGTAAATTGTTGTTTCCCGTGTGACAATAATAATTATGAGGATAACAAAGATAATGGCACATCGAATGATTTAAACTAAAGGTGATTCAGGAATCGTGCCAGCCTGAATCTATAGTTCACAACGGCACAACCAAAATTCCTTTTTCTAGCACATGTCACACTTCTAATTCTTTTTCATTTCGGCAATGTCACGACACACCGAATCTTTCTAAATCTTATGCTAAATGCATCCTAAATTCTAATTCATCTCAGCCAAAGCTGCTGAGTCGCACTAAGTGTTATAACGCATCTCAGTCCGAGCTGCTGAGTCATTCTAAATCGTATAACACTTCATCTCAGTCTAAGTTGCTGAGTCATTCTAAATATAATAAAATTACATCTCAGTCCAAGCTGCTGAGTCCTAACTTTTTTCGAAATCATAATTCATCTCAGTCAAGGTCACTGAGTTTTTCTAAATCTTGCAAAGATTCATCTCAGTGTAAGATACTGAGTCCTAATTCTTATCATTCTATATTAAATCGTAATTCACCTCACTCAATGCCAGTGAGTTCTACTAAATTATGTAAGCCTAAATCTTATTTTAATCGTAATCTTACATCTCTGAACAAACAGAGTATTACATGTCTTAATTCTAACTTATCTAATAATAATAAATATAACTATACTAAATCTAAGTCTAGCTTACCTTATGATAATTGCAATGTTATGTCTAATGAGTCTCATTTAAAAAACAAGCCTATACCTATTTTTGAGACTAATATATATAAGGTATCCTTACCTTTTACTTACCTCAAAACTGAACATTCTTCCCAGATTCTTAGTTTTCTCGTTGATACTGGTGCTAGTATTAGTATAGTAAAATTATCAAGTTTAATAAACAAACCTACCCTTAATCAAGAAATAGTCAAACTAAAAGGTATAAACGATCTAGAGTCGTATAGCGAAACCTTAGGTTCATTCAATCTTAAATTTTATCTTTGTCATGAAACTTACGAGCACAAATTTCACGTCATCAATGATGAAATAAATCTCAAGTATGACGGTATAATTGGAACCGATTTCCTAAAATTTTTTGGTGTTAATATAGATTATGATACAAACTCAATGTTAATACAAGGTCATAAGTTATCATTCTATTTTAATAAGCTTACTTATATTATCCCTGCTCGTTCCGAAGCCGTAATCGAATGCTTAGTGTCAAATGATAAATCTGAATTGCATAACATGCGCGAAGCGCTTGTGTTGGACCAAACCATAAGCAATGGCGTTTATCTCGCAAATTGCATCGTTTCTTTAAAACCAAATAATAGAGTAAATATTTCGGTATTAAATACAACCGAATCCGACATTGAAATAAATAATTTTAAGGTTCATTTAACTCCACTTGACTCTTCTATAAAAGAAGATTCTTCACATGTTTTTGAATCTATTAACACAGCATCTTTATCTCATTCAAACCGAATCAATCGAGTTCTAAATTTAATTAGACGAGAGCACCTTAATTCAGAGGAAACAAAGGCTCTCTTACAATGTTGCTCCGATTATAATGATGTATTTTATTTAGATGGCGATCCTCTAACTTGTACCAACGCCATACAACATTCAATTAATACTAAAGATGCATCACCAATTCACGTAAAGTCTTATCGCTTCCCCGATTGTCATAAGGAGGAAGTCGATACACAAATAAAAAAGATGCTTAAGCAAAATATTATTAAACCTTCGAATTCACCCTGGAGTGCCCCAGTTTGGGTGGTCCCTAAAAAGATGGACGCATCTGGAAAGCGTAAATGGCGTATAGTCATAGACTATAGGCGCCTTAATGATGTTACTGTTAACGAAATTTTTCCTATTCCCTTAATCTCTGATATTTTAGACCAATTAGGTCATTCCAAATATTTTACAACCTTGGATCTTGTTTCTGGTTTTCACCAAGTTTCTCTGAATCCTGCTGACGCAGCAAAAACTGGTTTCACTGTTATTAACACAAACGGTACCTCCGGACACTACGAATTCACCAGGATGCCGTTTGGCTTAAAAAACGCTCCTGCTACCTTCCAACGTCTCATGAACGCTGTTCTATCAGGACTCCAAGGACTACACTGCTTTATATATATCGATGATTGTATCCTGTACAGTCATGACCTTGACAGTCATATAGAGAAACTTCGCTTAGTTTTTGATAGATTCCGGAATTTTAACTTAAAATTGCAACCGGACAAATGTGAATTTCTCCGTCGTGAAGTAACTTATTTAGGTCATGTTATCACCGATAAAGGTGTCTCTCCAAACCCTGATAAAGTCAAGGCTGTTTCCGAATTTCCTATTCCTAAAAATCCGAAAGATATAAAATCTTTTCTTGGTCTCACAGGTTATTACCGTAGATTTATTGACAACTTTTCTAAAATAACTAAACCTCTGACTTGTTTATTAAAAAAGAATACTACATTTCACTGGAATATTGAGCAACAAAATGCATTCGACCTTTTAAAAGAAAAGTTAATTAGCGCTCCTCTCCTTCAGTATCCAGATTTTTCTCAGCCATTTGTGGTAACCACTGACTCAAGTAACTATGCCGTAGGCGCAATTTTATCACAAGGTCCAGTCGGTAAAGATAAGCCGATCGCGTATGCCTCCCGTACTCTCAACAAGGCGGAAGGAAATTATTCTACAACAGAAAAGGAACTGTTAGCTATCCTTTTTGCTGTTAAAACATTTCGTCCCTATTTATATGGAAATAAATTTAAAATCGTTACCGATCACAGACCATTAGTTTGGCTCTTTAATGTAAAAGACCCTGGTAGTCGCCTTATGCGCTGGCGCCTAAAATTAGAAGAGTACGATTACGAAATTATTTATAAACAAGGAAAATTAAATTCAAATGCTGACGCATTATCTCGTTATCCCATCAATGTTATAGATATAAATAACTTAAATAACTCGTCTTATGAAAAATATTTCAAGGATCAATTTATAAATAAAAATATAACTTATAATACTATTATCGAAGAATGCACTCAAGGTTTGCATTTATCAAAATTAAAATCAATCGCTTGTCCAATATCTTTAGATTTTGACTACTCTATGCCTCATTGCGAAGAATTATTATCTCGACTCGAGAATTCCGCTGACTTGCTTAACACCGAACGCGAGCCCTTCACTATACAAGTAGTAAATAATAAAGATACTAACTTCTATTTCCTATACACTAAGATTCATCATTACGAAGAAACCAAGTTTAGAGATATTTACAACTTATTGATAAAATTAAGGAATAAAATTCTAACTGATAATCCTAACGTCAATGATCTTGCTCTATCTGATTTTTCGGATCCTTTCTCTAAAATAACTTATACTAAAATATATAATATGATTTCTTACATTTTTCATAACACTAATATTAAGGTCTATATTTACAAAAATCAATTAATTTATCCTACTCCAGTCGAAGTTCCTAAGATTTTAAAGGAAAATCATGATTCACCTATTGCGGGTCATCCCGGAATAAAGCGCATGTATAATCGCATTAAAGCTGCATATTACTGGAAGTCTATGCGCTCAGATATACAAAACTATGTAAAAAATTGTAAATTGTGCCAAGTCAATAAGCCCTTAAGACAATCAAATAAAGCTCCAATGGAGATAACATCTACATCTACAAAACCCTTAGAGAGATTAGCATTGGATATAGTTGGTCCATTACCGGAAGCTGGTTTCCAAAAATTCAAATTCATCTTAACTCTTCAAGACGATTTAACGAAATTTACTAGTGCTTATCCTATGGTATCTTCCACCAGCGAAGAGATTGCTCGAAATTTAGTTCATTTTATGTCACTCTTTGGCTTTCCAAAAATGATCTTAACAGATCTTGGTACATGTTTTACATCCGAGCTTTTCAAACAACTAACTGAAATTCTTAAAATTAAGTCTCTTTTTACTACTCCGTATCATCCTCAAACAAATGGTGCCCTTGAAAGGTCACATGCTACATTAAAAGAATATTTAAAATCATTTGTCAATGAAAATCAAAATGATTGGCATTGTTATCTATTTACCGCTATTTTAAGTTATAATACTACTCCGCATTGTTCTACAAATTTTACCCCGCATGAATTAATATTTGGTTATAAACCATCAATCCCAAATTCTTTATACGACACGAGTAATAATACTACTTATAACGAGTATATTCGTGCTTTACAATATCGAATGCGTTTCAGTCGCGAAAAAGCTATTCAAAATATTATTCAAAGTAAAGAAAGGTCAAAGCAATATTATGATTCTAATTCACGCGACATTACTTACAAGTCTGGTGACATGGTATACCTGAAACATCACCATAGACTTCGCAAAGCCTTATCTCCAATATGGAAAGGCCCTTATAAAATTATAAAAGTTCACAATAAACATAATGTAACTTTACAAGTTGGTCGTAAACATATAAAATACCATACCAATGAAATCAAACCTTCTAGTTCCTAATTCAAGTCTTATTACTATTTCGTTTTTATTATTTTACAGAGCTTTGTGCTACAAATGCTACGCTGAATCCAAGATAACTCCAATTACGCATAGCCCTGGAATTTATTATGAGCCTATAACGAATATTCGCTTTTATAATGATTATTGGAAAGTTGTAACGCATATCGAAGTCATTAGCTTAGAACCATATCTTAATAACATCGAAATATTATTACGAAAATCTCATGACTTATGTCAAAAATTATCTCCACAAGATTTAATTAATTGCAAGGACAATTCTAGTCCTATCGAAATATTGATACAATCTAATTTTGTTAAATTACAGTCTCTATCCCATATTACATTAAATCAAACACCTACTAAGGTCAAAAGGTCCTTAGAATTCGGTGGTGAAATTCTTAAGTTTTTCTTTGGCACTTTAGATGCCGACGACGCAAGAAAATACGACTCTGCAATAGAGTCATGCCAAAAGAGCGAATCCGAAATGTATCGCTTAATGAAAGATAATATACACGTAGTTAAATCTACAATAAATAATTTTAATTCTACTATTTATAAACTTAATCAAAATGAGCAAAAATTAAACTCTCAAATAAATACTATGAATGAAATCTTATCTCAAATAACTAAAACGGATAATTTATTATATCATGTGTCTCGTATAAATAGTTTATTCAATGTTATCGAAAGTTCATTACTTACCATCTCTAATTTCTTAGATACTACGCTAAATGCTATTTTATTTTCTAAGATCAATATTTTACACCCTGGTGTACTAAGTCCCCTGAATCTTTATAACGAATTATATACGCATAGTAATCATATGAATAAAAGGCTAGATTTCCCAATTCCTTTAAGCTTACAAAATATACATTCTATAATTGATGTATCTCAACTTAGCTCTTATTACTATAATAATAAAGTAGTTTTTGTTTTACTAATTCCATTGACTACAGCCGATAAGTTTGTTGTGTATAAAAATATACCTTTGCCGACTCCACATAATGAGTCACAGTTCAAAACCTTTGCACTGATTAAACCATCTAACTCTTTTATCGCATTAAGTGACGATAGAATGCATTATACTATGTTAGATAATTTAGATAACTGTAAGATATTAAGTAACGATTATTCTATTTGTAAACTCGTCTCAATTTATTCTTGTATGATTAATCCTAATTGCGAATCAAGGTTGTTAACAGAGATAACATTATCATTGCCATCTCAATGTGAAACAAAATTATTATATGGTGAAATCGATATATGGCAAAAGTTAAATAATAATAAATGGTTATATGTACAATCGAGTGTCACCAAGTTAACCATAAAATGTGATAACGATATTAACGATTACCCAATTGTGGGTACAGGTTTTATTAAGTTAACAGAAACTTGTATTGGTTATTCTAAGACGACACAGTTGATTCCAAGCAGTTCATACTCAATAATGATGAACTCTCCTTTAGATATAAATTTCGATATTACGTCAGACGATTGTTGTAACAAAGAGATAATAAATAAATCATTACCACATCTAACTCCACTGTACCTTAGTAAGATTAGTCTCGATTCGTTGACTCATTCAACACGAGAAATGGATAACTTAGAAAACGAGATAAATAACTTACAAAATCAAAGTCATTTTGTCAAATATGGTGCATATTATTCATCATTTACTTATATTTTAATTGTGAGTCTATTCTTATTTTGTTCATATAAATTATATAAATATTTAACTAAACGTAATGCACATGACTCTAATTATTGTATACAAATCTTTAATCAATGTCATAGTAAAAAGGTTGTTAGAAAATCAAAAATGTCAAATACTATTGAATTAACCGATATTTCTGACGAAAATGTAGACGATAAGATGTCAGTTAAATCCTTACCAGTACATAGAACTTATAACTCCATACTTAAGGTTGATTCTAGACGAAATTTAAATAACTTTTGATAATAACTACTTATATTGTTGTACTTCTATACTTTTGTTATGATAAAATTAACGCATACTTCTTATTACTAAGTAATATTTAATATACTAAAATAAGAGCAGTTTGTAACTCTTGATATTTTTGTCTCACTTACTATATCTACACTATGATGTCTTTACTATGGTTTGTTTTGTAGTAAGCATAAGATTAATGATAATTAATTGAAGGTCATGAACTTGAACCTTTGTCTCATTTTGTTGTTTTACACGAGATTCATCGAATATTATTCACAAATATAACTTAAATCTACTACTTTTATAATACCCTATATTCTAGTATTGTAAACTAAATGATACTTACCTAATTTGTCTCAGTTTATTATTTTATTAAGATGAATCTTTTCTTAAATTTGTATTCTAAGATAAATCTTAAACTTAGTAGTTAAGGGGTAACATTAGATACTTTTCTATATTATTTTGTATTAAATTCAATATTCTATGTTCTTTAATTGTAAACTAAATGTTAAGTTTTATTGTAAGCCTCATTTTTACTTTGACTCGATATTTTCTAGTTTTTGATTTCGCTTCTTCTTACGAGATGAAGCTTCATCTTAAAGGGGGGAGATGTTACACACAGTAATAGTTAGCATAAAAATGCTGAACTGGCGATTTCAATTATAATAAAACTGATTGCACTCAGTCGCCAACAAGAGTTGTCTCTAAGCCGCGTCCGCGTACAGTCGAGTTAAAGTGAGGTCCCTAAAATAATACTTGTGACCGTTTTACGGGAATAAATCCCTTTGGTTCTCATTTGGTTTTTTTTTAAAAAGACTTCCGCGCCAGACCCCCTAACAGTACGTACGGACAAGATTTTTGTTTTTTTTTTTTATTTAGCTTTTTTTTTTGTTTTGTTTGTTGACGTCAATAAGTGCCTGTAAAGGTCTATGTTGAATAAATGTTATTTTGATTTTTTTGATCAAATAATTACAAGAGTCCTCTAACTTCATTGATTCTATTATCAGTATCACGATATCTTTATAAGAATTGATAAAATTGAATCAGCTTTGAAGCGTTTGCACTACCCCCGCTTTGGATCACATCAAAGAGCGTGTAAATCTGTTTGAAGTGCAAAACAATAAACAAGATCAGTGGACACGACGTATCAACGTCGAGATCTATGGTATTCCCGAGAGAAAAGGTGAAAATCTTATTAATATTACGAGATCAATAGTTTGGCGATTCGGAGTGGCAGTTAATATATCTAGTGACTTAGATCTCATCACATCAATATATTTCATTGTAGTTTTTATAGTTTTAAAAATGTATTGTACAATAATTTAAGGTAACTTATAGTTTGATTGTAAATATTGTATGTATGTTTCTTCTTTTTATTTCTGTTTTATCTGCTTTGTTTTATTTATCCTGGCTATTACGGAATATTTGGGTTTTGTTATTTCAAGATGCACACTAATAGTAGAATTAGCAGAATGTACATATATTGGGTTTCAACCTAGTTTTTAGGGATCAGTGCAGATTATTTTTGTTTTAATTGACTGTAACCTGTTTTTCTACTTGTTAGTTAAAAATAAAATGAAAAAGTTAAATAAAATTATCTGACGTCCTTACGGTGAATGAAGTAAGGCAACCTACGTACACCTAAAAGTTTAAAAGTCTTTGAAAAGTCGGACAGCATTGTGTCCCTTGGTGGAGTTGTGATAAAAATGATGATGATTAGTGCTCGGAATAGGTAGTTTAATTTTATGTACTTGCGATTTTGTGACATTAATAGTATGGATATGCCTGGGAACTTACCATTTTCAGAGATTGTAAAAATATTATATTGTACTTTCAAAATAGTATTTCATTTTTTAGCTTATTGTTGTAATAATAAGTTGTAAACATAAAATTTTACAATAAAAGCGTAAAGAAACGAATAACAAATAAAAACAGAAAAATATCATAGCATTATTTTATAATAAACGATGATGATTATGTTGGCGATTTTCAATTCGAAGACGAATAATTACACCATAGGAACAACATTATATACTTTAATGTTAATATAAATATATGTTAATTTTTAAATTTGATTTGTATTGTAAACTTGCGATAAATATCTGTAATATCTGAACATGAATTTTTTCTTCTACTTACTTCTATAAACCTACAAATAAACAATAAGTGTTATTTTCATGATTATATAAAGTGACATAGGTTCCATTGCATTGCATTATTTAAGGTCCCGGAAATCACGATGATTTTAGGTTTATCCATGTTACGCTTACATTGACTTTCTTTCTGCAAGTACATAAAATTAAACTACCTATTTCGGGTACTAATTATGTTTTTTAACCTCAATTTATACCAAAATATACTTTTAAATCTTTTCGTAAGTAATCTGCCTCGGAATTAAAATATGCTTAGTAAAAATGTAGCACATCCAATATTTTGTAATTAATTCAAAAGAGAATAAAATTTAAATAAATATTTTATATCAATCAAATTTATTTTATCAAATAATACGTACGTGAAACGGAAGCAGCGATATTATTGAATACTGTCAACAAATAACAAGATTATAATTTGCGTACTTCGCATTTTGAAGAATGTACTTAACAAAGTTTGAGATAAGGTAAAGTAATCTTTTGGAGTCGGCTTGAAACCTCGAGAAATAATCTCGGAAGGCATCCGATTCTATCCGAGATAATCTTACGTATTTCTGCGAACAACTTCTACAAAAGTTCAGTCAGTAATGTGTGTCATCGTATATTTCTAGTATAGGTCAACAGCGTGCTCGCAGATTATCAATTTTAGACATAGTATTAATAAATAGCCCATTTCTTTAATCTAGTAATCTACTGGATTAAGGCTCAAAGTTTGAAATTAGTGGCCTGTTAGTAACAGTGGATTGTTCGTCATTTATAATAATGAACATGCCGCAATCAAATTATTTAGTTGTTCAATCACACGTTTTATTAAATAAATAAATATAAATAAATATTCCTTACATTTACACCAATTAGCCTAGCTCAAAGTAAGCTCTGAAAGCTTGTGTTATTGGATCTAGGGATTACCCTAGATACCCTGTATGACTATATCTATCCTAATGGATAGATATAGTCATACATATATAAATATATTTGACAGAAATATATATTAACAACAATAATTAAGGTACAAATGCTTGCATTCATGACACAAACATCTACCCACACCGGGATGCGACCCCGGGACCTCAGAGATAGCAACACCTTGAAACCGGTATACTAACCTCTCGACCAAGTTCGTCAAATGTTCAGATCATATAAAATGTTCAGAACATGTTTATGTGAAATTTTAATTTTGGTTTGAATTTTTTAAGTATCGGTTTAGAGTTCACTTTGAGTTGGTTACCAAATCTGATGTGTGCAGAGCCGTACATTATTTTCAGAATCGTACAAATTTTTACAATGTGGTTAACCTATTTTGTTATTGAAAATGCCTATAATTGAATTCAGACTGCTTTGAACTTTGTCTTTGAAGTATCTATCTATCTATCACTAAATGCTAATTAATTAGATGTCCACGACGAAAATTGTACCGGTTCGAAGAAAACCGCCGCTCTAACGAGAGAAACTTAAATTTGTTAAGTAACTTTTAGTTTTCAAATATTATCAGAGACGCTTAAAGGGAGCGAAGTGCGGCTTTTGTCTGGAATACTTTACATAAGATGAGAGAATTTCATTAAAAATTTATGGGCCCGAATTAAAGTTTCTAACTCAAATCGCGTTTGCGGTGTATAAACCCAATTGAAATACATTTTTGGGTTAGCAAAATGTAGCTAAAACAACAGTATATATAACTTCAAAGATAAAGTCTCGAAGAATATGAAAGTTCAAATACAATGTTAGCTTAAGAATATTAGCAGTTTATAAACTTTGTAGTGTGTACTTTGCAACAAGATAAATTTAAAGGAAGATAATACGATATTTTTATAATTTATCAGAAAACAATTCTATCCGAAGCCTTTATGCCAATCTTAACTAGTGAAGCTAACATAAAAGATATATTCAATATAAATTATAAGTGATTTTTAAACTTTAGCCGAAACGTTTTTAATAAAATACAATGATCATTATTTTCCGAGTGTAAATCGGCACTCAGTCGACGGTAACGATTGTAGAATTTTAACCTAGGTTCAAGACTTAGCCATTTCTCTACTTACGTGAATTTACGACTCTAAACCTTCCGGGGTTCTAGGACTGTTGAAAAGGCGTTAGAAACCATATAAGCTTTTTGAAAATGAATCTCACTAGAACTTTTTAGACGCAATGCCGTACATAATTTTGCTATAAGTACGTGCTATTAGTTATATTTGTCTTATGCACTAACATACAGTGTTTTGTCCATAAAAATTGAAAAAAAAAAAATTAAGGGTATTAATTTCATAACCATGGCATCAATTTATGTATATTTTCAGCCCTTTTTATGTGTGCACTTAATCAAAACACGCTGTATAAATGTTTTCTATTTTTGTGTAACTAAACTTTGATAGACAGCTATTGTTAAAAATATTGTTGACACTGAATATTGTGGCTGAAATCTTTGCTCTTTGATCGTATATTTATTTGACATAGTATACAGTGTACAAAAATCAACTTTAAGTGTACATAATATACAAGTTTTTACGAAAAGTACAACTAAGAAAAATTTTGCAAGTGGACTTAAATCTACCTTTTATTGCAATTGAAACTGAAATCTTAGAAAGCAGTTAATACATTTTTTGAGATCTCACCGCCAAAGAGCTACGCAAGAATTTATATTCCGCACTGCGACTCATAAATTTGAGTGAACGTCCTCCAGAGCCGACGCTTGTTCTACGTTCGTACATCGCAATTTATGATTGTACAGTTTAAGATTTCAGAACTAATAAATTACAAAAGAAACATATTTTGTTTTAACCAGAAACCGTAACATATTGGCTCTTTGAACAAAATCAAATAAATATTGAAATCAGTAAAATTAAAAACTTTATTAATCACTACAAAATTCACATATATGGATGCAAATTGCCACATGTTATGCTTTAAATAGTGGCGATTTAGCAATAAGTAGGTCCGGACGTAGGTCAGCTGGGGAAATCGTAATATAAATAAAATATTTTCGCACAATAATGACGAAGCAAAGGTTTTTCTTAGGTAGAATCAGATTATTTTGGGAAATTGGATTACGACGATAGAATAAATGATTATTCTGTCAGTATTTAGGTGAAACACCATATGGGTTCAATAACACCATCCCTTTCTAACTATACCCAAACAGCTATTTTAGTATAAATTTGAGTTCGGAATGAGATTATTATTATCTTGTATGGGAATAAAGCTGTGGTAGAATAAAAAATCCTAAAAACCTTTATTTTAAATTAAAGTAGTAGTTAGCTAACTAAAATATTGAATCGATGTTGATGATGTATGGTGTAGTTTATAGTATGGTGATCTACTACATCCATGGCCTAGGGCGGCAACGAAAAAGTACGATACTAACCTTAAAAGTACTGAAATCCACATAATATTAATGTCGATAGGAGTTGCTTTCAAGAGTAAGCCTAGTGATCGTTCCGAACGAAGTATGTATTTTACTTTGGCTGAGGCGTTAAATATCCTTTCTTCGAGTCTGCGACGTACATTACTTTGGAGGTGTATTGGAAAAGGATTCAGCGCTCTTATCTTAACTCGGACTCGTCAACAAACCCACTTCAAATAAAATTAGGGTAAGTGAAAAGTCTACTCCTCCGTCTCTGTGTTTTATTTTCTGTGTACCGTATTTGAATAAAAAAAAAGAATAAATTTATGTTATAGATGAATTGTATTACAGTTTTACGTATTTCTTTCTTAATTTCGTCTTTGTCATTTTGTTTGTTTATTTCGACTTATTTTTCATTGAATTTGTAATGAGAAACCTTTAATTCTGATGAAATGTGAAGTCGATTTATAAATAAAACAGAATCGCTGAAATGTACCAGTATATATGCGCATGATAACAATATTGCTCCTATTTGCATTTTTCATTATTGTACGTCTAATTGGCAGGACAAGGTTTGTACAGATGCTCTAATAAATTAAGCAGTTTTTAAAAGTCGCATTGAGATATCAGTCAATATCGTAGTTGACGTATTTGGTTAGACAGAAGGCGACCAAGTCGAACTTACCTGGAAAAAAGGCCAAATAAATCTGATTTTATAAGTGACTATTCTAGTTCAACCCACCATGTTTGTGAAGTCACCATATACTATATTGATTTTCCAACTAAGCTTCGAAAACCGGTTAATTATGATTTTTGGCTTTAAGCCAGAATTAACTAAGTTATTGGTGAAAATAAGACAGCCCCTAATCAAGTTTCAAATTGGCGTGCCGGCAATTTAATATTCATAATTAATTAGGAACTTCGCTCTATTGTTGGTTCTTTGTACTTTCCTAGAGGCGGCTGCGCAATCGTTTTGCAAAATGTTAAACTTTGTAAGAGAATTCATTTACAAATGCAAATGGAATATATAACTAATACTCAGAAAGAAATATTTGGTTTGTTTCCTTGTAGCTTTTGTGAGTATCTTTGCTGTAAAAACTTTAAATTGATTCTGGTTAATATTGTAACTGAAATAATCAGAACTTGCCGTTTCTGGCGTAAGACAATGTTTAAATTGGTGAAAAAATTTTAGGAATCAATGAAATTTATAAAATTTATTGGACGAAATAAATTTATATACTATAAGAATCATAATAAATGAAGGTATTGTTTCATACAGGTCGTAAGTACTGTTGATATTAAAAATATTAACAAATAACTATTATCAATGGAACATCTTCATGCCGATCTTATATGCTTTCTTCCTAAAGAAAATCGCGTTATTTTTGCCCAGACGAAGCGCCTCTATCTAATTCTCAGATTTTTTTTTACCTTAATTTGTGTATATACTCGTATCTGTTAATTACAAGATTGAGAAAGCAGTTTCACGAAAATTTTTGAAATTTTACAGGATGCAAAATTTTGTGTAGCTTGAAATAAATTAAAAAGTTGTCAACTTTTCTTATACTCGAAGTGAAAACTATAGTTGTTACTTCTGGACTAAAATTAACAATACTTATGGTTGATCGTAACCAATTTACTTATATTATCCTATCGTATTCAATAATTCAGTATAATAAGATATGTTATTACTGGAACTGATTAAAATAAATGTGGTTTCCAGTAGTTGACAACAGTCGAAGAGGGTCAATGATCTACTAACATTTTCAGCTTTATATTCGGAAACTAACCGAGAGCCAAATTATAAGATAAGATGTTTTAGTAGTTGTTTGTTTTTTTGATTCTTCGAAGTCGAAAGCAATCGCTTTATAACGGTTTTATAACGATCCTTGTTTTGTGGTGACATTATAATATTGCCGATTTGTTTGACATTAGTTGTCTCTAGCTGTGTTATGACGAGCTCAAAATTAATTTCATTGTTGAGATAAGAACTAACGACCATTATTTCTGACTGTGAGATCGAAAAACGAGTTTTCAAATATAATTGAATACCTGACTTCTTTGACATGTAGCCGATATCAGACGGTATATGAGGTTACGTGAGGATATATGAGGTATAAAAGTCAAATGATAGATTTATGTATTACTCTAAGACTCTAATGGCCGTTTTCACCAACCTTGTCTTAGCTTAGGCGACTCCTAAGTGACATGCTGTCACTTTTTGTATTAACCAAAAAGAGTGAGACAGCATGTCTCTTAGGAGTCGCCTAAGCTAAGACAAAGTTGGTGAAAACGGCCATTAGACAACTTACGAACACAATACATGCATGTAATAATTTCAATTACATCTGAAATTATAATTTATAGATTCTTGGAATAGATAATCTAATAAAAACGGCTCACAAAGATGGAGAGGATTTTCTATCTATCATCAGCATATTATACAAAAAAAAATTGTTTATTTAATGAAACCATGTGGCATTATTAATTTAAAACAGTTTCTATAATTATTTTAAACTTAGAACAGTAACTGCGTGAAAATGTTTTTGGTCTATCTGTAATATTCTTTGTTGATGGCAGACGTGCAAGTAGTCCACTTGCTGATAAGTGGCATCGCTTACGGACATTTCCAATATCAAATTTAATAAAAAAAGAAACAATGATGGACGAACTGATATGACCTGACTGTGCACCAAAAGATTTTTTATAGTATATTATACATAGTCATATGACACATATGTGCCGACTAATGTCATAGTCATTAATTTTTAATATAGATAAGAATATTTCTTTATGCAATTACAATATTCGGTGAAGATAAGTCAGTAAGTTTCATTAACCTATAAGAAGGGTACTAATGCTGAATGATTATGCAAATGAAGGGATATCAAGAAATCAGTAAGGAGCTGGGTCCCTCGAAAAATACCCATGAATAAATTACTGGAGTATCTTCAGAGGGATTTCCTGATTTAAAAGACACCCTTTTCCTATAATGAGTTCATTTTCAAGCTCCGTACGAGATGATCTCGATATGGTTCTTTTTCTGTTCATGTGTCGGTGTCGATCTCTCAGGTGTCATTGTTTCAATGAATGAGGTAGACACACTGAAACCCAGGCATTTTACTAGTATTCGAGACTGGAATTAAAACTTTTTTCCAATTGTTTCCAATGCGTTTATTAGTTTGTTTGACACAATGATATTCAGATCTATTAAAGTATTTGTATACATTAGTGGCCATTACATTTTTATATTATATTTATTTATTATATTATATTTCAACATCCAGCACCTATGGGTTAGATGTATTCTGATTATTCAAAAAACAAATATAGCGGTTCCTCATTACACGCTTACCACATTACAAACCGTAACAGTAATAACAAGGAGGCTTAGTAATTATCCGGGAAATAACAGGAACTTTACTGAACAAGGTTAGTAAGTTTGAGAGTAACCAAGAAAATTGTTAACTGTAGAAAATTAGGTCTCCATTTAATGTGGCTAACCCATATTAAATTTGCTGTCGGAAAATATGACAGCTTCGCACAACTGTGAAAGGCAAGTCTAATTGTTTTCGAAGATTAAATTAGAAAGTTATATGATTTTGTTTTACAAATATTCGTATTCACTAAAACAAAATATAATTATATCAACTGAAATAGTTATTTAATATCTATACGAATCGTGAAATAAGTACAGTTAATTTTGTAAGTATTTTCACTTTTCTGCAAGTTAGAGTAACATAAGTAAATGAATTTAAATAGAAATTAGCTATAAAGCTTTCTAAGACTAATAGTTTTTTAATTATTAAGGTACGATGATATAGACCTTTTCGTTACGGTCCACTTTTTAAACCTGGTACCCGTATGTTTCGGCGCGATTTTAAAGACGTTTCACGTCAAAAGAGCATATTCCTATTTAAAAGACAGGCAACGCATCTGTAACTCCTCTGGTGTTGTAGATGTCTATGGGCGGCGGTGATAGTTTTCTATCAGGTGATTCATTTGCCGATTTGCTCATCACATAAAAAAATAACATGAAAATATAAGACATTACTAATAATGTAATTGCGAAAATAACTATGTCTGCCTGTCTTTCGCGCTTACATGCCATAACTACTAAACCGGTTTAAATAAAATTTCCTACACAGATAGTTTAGAGGTTTAGAAAGGATATAGGCTACTTTTTAATGGGGATATAGGATTACATTTTTATATTTGGAAAATCTAACA
This sequence comes from Scirpophaga incertulas, assembly GCA_036419045.1. Classification (NCBI taxonomy): domain Eukaryota; kingdom Metazoa; phylum Arthropoda; class Insecta; order Lepidoptera; family Crambidae; genus Scirpophaga; species Scirpophaga incertulas. The sequence goes on from CM071628.1 coordinate 31,310,463, forward strand.
TATCGCGAAACCAAGAGCGAAATAAGGTACAATTTTACTATCAGTAAAGAAAAAGTTATCAAAGTTATGAATTTTGATTATGTTTATAAATTTAGAGTTACTATCAACCAACATATTAAGATCTTCTAAAATACACACAGGCACAAACAGATTTCCAATATTGTTCACCAAAAACTTTCAATTAACATAACACAAATTAATTTGCAATAACTCAGTGGCGTAGTATAAACAACTTAACTCTATATTAGACACAAAGGAATATACATTATATAACGATTACACAAAACTTACTGATGGAACAATTAAGTTTAATATATCGCATATTGTATTTAAGGAAAAACTTAATAAAATAGCTTATATAATACATATAAAGTTACTTATATACACAAATTACTTATTACAAAAAACTAAATTAGTATTCATATCTAGAACTATGAACAGCTGGAATATGAGATATTGATAAAGTGTACATATATAAATATATATATATATATAGGTATATAACGCATTATAAGTAATTGGTGACACTCACCAAAACCATTCATATAATAATCTTAAACTTCTGCATTCTGCTAGAATAACTTAGATGTTGCTCGTGCTTCTAGATCAATCCCAATAGGATATACTAGAAATGTATCAAAGATAATTGTTTATATTAGCTTACCAATTAAAAACTATAATATTGTTTCTAGACGTATTGTGACTAGTGTGTTTGGTAATATGATACACTACTTTCTAGATGTTTGAAGTTTAATTAGAAAGTTTGAATTTTCCTCTGGCATTTTCTTAATTCATAATGATTTCTCGTTTGTATTATATATTTCTATAAATACAAATACTTAAATCGGAACCTTTGAATTTAAAGAATTAAAAGTGATTGTTTAATTGAATTTTAATTTCATTATCATTTATATTTCATTAGCTATAACATTTCAAATTTGATTTACTGATCACTAAGAATTCCAAAAGACGTCGAAAATTTGACAAATCTATTATTTTTGACCAACTTTTTTGAAAAGAAAACGACCTATTACAACCCAAGAAAGTGAATCATTACATGAACAAAAAGTAGTAACGAAAGAGAATCCTCATCGCAGTGACAGCGCAGCGTTAATTAGGTCAAGCGCGAGCCTCAACTGTGCTCTAGGTTTGCCTCTTAATGAACTGCTCTAACGAAACAAGCTTTTTTTTTTAGCGCAATTCGCACTAAGTTCGTGAGAGAATTCCATTATTATTATGATTTAAGTTATCATTTGATATAATTATCTTATAATTATAGGAGTCAAGATATAAATTCATTCATATTAGTACTGATTTCATAAATGAGACGATATTATGCAAAAGGGGGTTAGGGTTTCATTTTAAGAATAGTTTGTATCAGTATATACATATGCAATAATTACTGATATGCTATATTTATTTATTTTTATTGTACACATTAATAAAGTATAAAAGGCGGACTTAATACAACAAAACATTCTAGTAACAAAGAACTGTTGTGTTTGACGCAAACAAAGATCAAAACAATTACAAACTTATTATCTAATATATACACAAACACATACATACGCTTATAAAATTATATGTGTAATCTAGAATATAAATATTTAAACAGTATTAATTGAGAGTAAGGTATTTAAATGATTTCAGATAGTGCTCACGAACCACTCCCTTAAATATGCATTTATTTTTAGACGATTTGATGTAGTAGGGTAAAAAATTATGTCCGTAAGGATTGAGGAGCCATATCAGGTTTTTTAAATCTGATCGCGTCATTATTTAGCAGCAAGTTAGCTTATTTTGCAGCACGAATTCTAGATTTAGCAGCAAAATATAACACTAGTTACACTTACGGACATAAAAAAAAAACCATAGATGAATTGCAGTGACACTAACTAATGATGAAATAAAAACAATTGATAGACTTTTAATCAAAAACATTAACCCCATGACCAAACTCGTGTCTGGAATAATTACCGAGTACAGCCAGACAGCAAAGATTGACATGCGGACGGACAAATTGCTTTCAAGCTTCGACCGATCAAGTTTAATTCGAACCAATCAAATCTACGCACTGGACTGACGTTGGCTGGTGATGATAAACTTTTTAAAATGCCCGGTCTGTATCTGATGTACTGGTAATTATTATTCCATTTGCGACTGTGGTAGTACCTTATTATTGAAATGCAGTAATAGATTGGTAATTTCAGCATTTCGTGGATATATTCATAAATTGTACAATGGGCATTGGTACACAATTGTACATATATCTTGATTACTTTTTAAATAAAGTTAGTACTTATATAACAAGGTAACATAAATATACAAGCATAGATTGGAGATATCACTTATTTGGATGTCACAATAAGCTTTTCGAGAGACTCCAGAGACTTTTAATCTGGCATTAGACATTTTAATCTGGGTTCACTATGTGTTCTACAGTCTAATTACATGGATCTGGGGCTTCGGAGCGGATACGGTAGCCGATGGTCGCCTGCGGCTTCATATATTTTGTTTTTTTTTTTAGTGTATTATTAGTAATAAAAACTTTATAGTAAAACATAGATAACTGGTGCAAAAGAGTTATGCGCCATGTACAGTCTCATACTGTACATATCATCTTGCTTACATGCTGAGCAATATTTTACTGTGCAATGTTACCTTTTAAGTACTGAGCAATATTTTACTATGTCATATAATTTTAGCTGCGTTTGCAACCTAGAGTTGTAATGATTAACTTTATTAATATTCTTTTAAGTTTAGTGTGCGATTAACAGCCACAGAGGAAGCATTAGCCAATTAACTTTACTCTTTACTTTTATAACTTTTATTATTATTATTATTCGACAATATACGTCAGTTTAACTTATGGTGATCTTTCTCTGCACACCGACCAAACTCAACCCCATCACATTCATACTCAAGTGTACACCGTACACGCCACATTAGCCATCACCAGTCTTGCAAATCTGCAAGGTCATGCCTCTTTTAAAGGATTGAGGTTTGTAAGTTTTCATACGTTGCACGCAATAAAAAAATCAAAATCAAAATTAACTTTATTTAAATATGACTTTGTAAAAAGCTCTTTTGAATCGTCCAAGTTTTTTCCCTACCACCTATTTAGGACGTATTTTTTAGCTGATAAGAAAAATGGGCGCAAGAAACTTATCAGCTTTTCAAAAGTAATAACAACATTTACAATAAATTATTTCGTTATCATACAATGTACATATATGTTTACAATTTATACGCGAAAATAAATATTTACACTTAAGAATGTAATATTTTTGACTTTGTAATAGCCCTTACTCATTAGCGTCATTTTAACATATACCTTAAACTTATGAAAAGGCAATTCAGCTACACTATGTGGAATCTTGTTATAAAAAATGTATACATTTGCCCATAAACGAACTTCTAGTTTTTTGTAGTCTATACGTTGGAACGGCAAGTTAATTGTTATTTCTTGTGTTTAAATTATGCATTTGAAAATTAGTTCGAAATGTGTTACAATTTTTATACACATAAATCAAATTTTCATAAATATACTGGCCCACTAAAGTCATTATATTAATCTCTTTAAATAAATCTCTTGCTCGTAAATTATAAATAGTGCGGACTGCCCTTTTTCGAAGAACAAAAATACTTTCTATGCTAGCAGCCGACCCCCATAATAGTAAGCCATAGGACAAAACACTGTGAAAATAACTAAAGTAAATTAATCTGCCAACATCTGTGAGTTGTCTTATTTATTTTCCATTCTTTTTCTTATTATATCCCATTGCAAAGTAGGATCCAAAGTAATAATACCCAAGAATTTAGTGAATTCCACAAATTCTACCACTTCATTATTCATTTTAAGAATAGTATCTACTTTTCAAACATTTGGTAATGAAAATTTGATATATTTAGTTTTATTGGTGTTTAAAGATAAATTATTAATCGTGAACCAGTGCAATACTTTAGAAAGAGTATTATTTACAACGTCAATATTGCCGTTTCCTCTGTCAACCTCAAATATTAAAGAAGTATCATCTATAAATAGTACAGTATTGCACAAAGTATCAGTGAAGTGTGCAGAATAAAATGTTAAGCGTCAAGGAAAACAGAATTCATTTTGTAGGATTGAAGCCTATTAATGAGAAAAGAAACTTCTGAAGCAATAAGGAACCAATCGTAAAATTAATTACGAACAATTAAGTCACATTTCAAAAGTATTTTACAAGTGATGAATGGTATAGAGTAATCAAAATTACCCATTACATTTCATAATAACGCATTTATATGGAATTAAGTTAATAGGTTCCGAAGCAACCTTGGCAGAATTAATAGTTGTTGTAAATCATTCATTAACAGCAACGAACATTAATATTAAACTCTAATAATGTAAAATGAGATCTAAATTTGTTGTAACGCTATTGCTATTTGGAATTATATGCCTTAAATAGCGATATTATTAAGTTTCTTTTGTTGCAATGGAAAATACTTCTCTAAACGTATCTCTCCTGAAGGTAATAATAATATCTCAAGTAAAATGGTAAGGCAATTTTGTGTGAATTATTTAAAACTTTTAACTGGGTAAAATAATTATAAGACTAATGTAGTCTAATAATTAAATAAAATAACTCAATTAATTACAATTTTCCACTCATTATTATCTAATAAACCGTAGGTAAATAAAGACGCAAGTATAAGTAGGCAAACATTTTTACTCTATGTTTTGTGATAACAAAGGGAACTAAAATTTTCGTCCGTAATAACAATTTACTTTATTAACGGACTTTACTGACGTCCCGAAATTTGTAGTAATCCACAGACAAAAGCGTGCCAAATCCAAAAAGTCATCTGGTTCAAAGACTATATAAAAATGTCCCACTTAATATTATTAGATTATCTTCTTCTTCTTCATGTGCCATATCCTTCGTGGATGTCGGCGACCATAGCACGGAACTGATTCCTATTTAACGCCATTCTGCCCAAAGCGACAACGTCACACCCGATCCAGCTTCTCAGATTATCCGCCCAAGATGTTCTCCTTCTTCCTTTCCCTCTTTTACCCTCAATTTTTCCTTCAATTATATTTTTAATGATATTGTATGTACTATTTCTACAGACATGACCCAAATATTTAATTTTATGTCTCATTAATGTTTCTACTAGTTCCTGTTTAGATTATAAAGGGAAAGATGTAAAACTTCTATTACGGATGAGTATAATAAATCAATGCTAACGAAATAAAATGAAAACGAAAAAAATTGTTTATTGTAGTGTTATATACAAAATTTACTTGTTTTTAATTAAAAAGTATTTTTATTAAATAATGTTATTTTTTTAGTTTATTGCTGCTTAAAATATCAAAATTTTTAAAAAAATAAGAAAGATGGCGGGCGAGCATCCTACCACTGAACCACTGATGCAATGCAATAAGAATAACGTGGATTACATTCTAATCGAATTCAAAATTTGGAGTTGAAAACACAAGTTTTTAGATAGTTCTATTAGTTATCCCAAGCTATGTAAAACAAAGTTTAGACATTGAAGAAGTTTGATTTTTATTGAAATGTGTGTAAAAAGTTTATGGTGATATTTCTCATTTCTAATACTTATTATTCTCTCACTCATCTCTAATAGTCCCACAGTTTTTTATTCCCTCATAAAATCAAATAATTATCCGTGAAGAATATATTTTGGTATATTAGCTTTCTTCTGCTAATGAAGTACCGTACAAATATTGTTAAATTATGAACGATTTACTAAGAACGGTTGCCTATTCCTAAAACAGGTAAGTAAAATGCTCCGATCCTACATTTAGATCCAAAACTTACGCTACTGTATGAACTTTTTTTATTAATCAGCGGTCATTCACATGGACATATTATTCAATGAACCATCAAATATATATTTTTTAATTTGTAAGTGGTTCCTAAGATTAGCGCATAAACCAAATAAATAAACTTTTGAACTGTATAATAAAACACGTAACACTTCGTTCAAAATAAAATGTTTTAAAAATAGATAAAGTTCATTTATACCCTGCTACTCTATTTCTATACCTACTAACTCAGTGACACATTAACACTTCAATTAAAAAATAAAATGATGATTAATTATTATACGACAAAGTCGTTGCGTTAATGAAGTTCAATTAATCAATTAGAATCTTCGGTTTGTTTTGTTCTGACGTGACAAACATTTCAGTAATTAATGGCTGGCTATGACAAACCATTTGTCTAGAACGAACAATCTGTTTCTAAATATATTTTGTATGTTTGGCAAAGGCGGAAATTGTATTCGACAGGTATTACATATTAGTATACAAGCAATTTTTAGAATCAAATAACACGACTTTTATTTGTATTTGTAGTAAAAGTCAATAGTAATATTTGAATCAGGATCTTGTTAAGGATACACTTTACCTGAATATATTAATAACATGTAACACATGACCACACCATAAATACTAAAGATAAATACATTTTCTAAGAATCAAACTTGAGATTAGACCTTTCTTTGTTTTTTTTGCAAAAAAACAACTAGTACCACTGAATCAATCAAATAATGGAATTTCTCCTTGTATTTACTCTTAAGACTGGGAGGTAGAGAATTAAGTAAACTTGATAACTCAGAAGACGTTGACAATCTTTTATGTCTGCGTCATCTTACTTGCTTTTATATAATTTTTGTTATTAACCTACCCATCATCTGTCTTCGAATTACATCTTTAAGGTGTTCTTATAAATAAACTTCATTCTGTATTACTACAATATTTAAATAATAAAATATGAAAAGTGTGATGCGGATTAATGCGTCACAGACGCCGCAAAAAAGTGAATTCCTGACCTGGTTTTGTTTACGATGCGTTTTGTTTTTCTAAAATACGCGACACATACGATATAAAGACAGTGAAACTACGTAATAAATTTTCAACAAATATCTCAGACTAAGCATAAAGTATGATTAGCACAAATCAGATATTCACAAGACAAAAGAATCCTTTGGCGACATTTACCAAGAAAAGGTTTAATATTAATAGTTGTTCTGGGAATTTGATGGCCTACAAAAAGCGTTTAAGAAAGTAAGAATTGCTTAATTTACTAGTTATTTGACGAAGTGATCTGCAAATTTTTACTTGGTAATTTAGAATTTAATATCTTTTTGAATTTATAATAGGGTACTTCCCTCTATATTAGAAAAGATCTAAAAGCATATAACTATGATAGCTTATGCATTAAATAGTCGGAACCATCATGTTTAAGTTCATAAAATAACAAAAATTATATAAAAATTAGTTTCAAAGTATACACTTTTTTAATCTATACGCAAAACAAGAGCGAAACAAAGGCCGCCATGTCGTGAGGTCATAAGGTACTGTAAACTTATGCGTGTCAATGTCATTATGAATCATAGTACGTATAAAGCCGCAAAACAATAAAAAAAAAGTTTGTAGGTTACTTTTTTTAATGTAAAATAACGTTATAAATACGTAAGTTAAATTGAAATCGCACGTGAATCACACTATGGAAAGCAGTTTTGTAAAAGGAGATAGTACGAATTTACCAAAAATAAATGCATTAATGGTCGGAAAATTCTTTGCTGCAAATCCCGACTTTTGTTCTGCCGAGTTACGGAGTATTAAAACATCGACGTCAGTATTACTCTTGTATTATTATTCCTTTATCAGTCGTTAAAAGATAATAACTCATTTTTAAATTATGAATATAATAACACTAGCATCAAACATAGAGCTTTGTTTATTATTTACATGCCGTATTGACGTCATCGCTACAGAGTAACAACTCGTGCGGCGCCTTCGTCTAATTACGCGCGAAATTTGAAAATATTAAATTTTAATGCCGTTTTTATAGTACTTAACGAGTGTATAAAATTTTTATATTTTTAGTATATGGTTTACTCACACGTAAAGATCAAATTAAGATTCCTTTCAAAAAAGAGATTAATTCCCTATTAACTTATATGAAAATTTCTTCAAAGTATTTCTATCTTTTATATTATTGAGTTTACACAATAATTTTTTTTATAACAATTTATTGCTTTGATCATTTATGAAAAAAAAAATAAATAATAAATACAGAATTTTAATGTTATTCGTCAGCTTAAAAGCAAGAATATATAAATATTAATATTTTGATTAAAAGCCGGCGACACAAGTAACCCACCCAATAACAAGAATAACAAATACAAACAAACTTTTTAAGAGTTCATAACAAGTAGCTAGTTAAATATAAAAAAAGCAGGAAAAAGAGGAAATGATGAAGAATTTATTAACAATAATATATATATTTTTAATTCTGACATCTTCCACAGTTGGTAGTTGTGTCGGCTTGTTTATTTAAAGGAGATAAATAAACATACTTATTCAATAATATACCAGGCAACGCCTAAGACTTTATTTGTTGATCTTGGGATAACTGTTATGTCGCTTGTAACAGCGTTTATCGTTTTCCATATTGTATTTTCTTCATCCTAAAGTATTCCTTCTCTTTCCAGTCCCCCTCGTTGATTCTATATATAAAAAGTTAACAAATGTATTAAGTATGTATTTTTCTTGCCCGACTAAGCATATCTATTTTTTTCTACTTCCTCTTCCTGAAGTTCATCCAAGGTAATGTAATATGTAAAAGTTATACACAGCCTTCAATTTGTATGACGGTGTGAAATACTAATACAACATTATAGGCGTCTGCCAGCACTTACCAACAGATGAGTAGTCTGCTTGTTTGTCGGCATAATTATCACATAAAAAATACCCTGGTTTTTATTACAACAGACAGACTATAATAGATAGACAATATAAAACATAGAACGAGAATATAGACACTTACAATTTTACAAACTAAATTCGTGGAAAAAATAAAGATACGAAAAAGATTATAATAATGAAGTTACTATAACTTAAAAAAAAAATCAACTAAATAGCTATTTTATTGTCTTATCTTTTATACATTTCTTTCTAAAACTATTTATGCTTTAATTTTATGTCAACGTTGGAGAAAATCTCATTATATCAGAATGCACACATTCTTCGTGTGGAACTATACTGAAAACATTGTTCCTGGCAAACGATTTACAAACTAGTTGCTGAAGGCAAACTGACCGAGTAGGTACATCAAACCTTAATAATAACTAGTAAGCTACTATCAGACAATACTTTGGTAATGAAGTAAATCGTACACAAATCGAATGATTTGTGTACGATTTAGAACGACAAAGATGGATGAATATCCATTTTTGTCATTCTAAACTGATCATTTCTTGAAGTATTAAAATATGCTGGCTAGGATTTTGTGAGTGAATATTGTAGAATATAAAAAATATATTCATGTTTATTATTATCATTGGCTCTGGTTTTTGTGAGTGGCCAGAATATACTTTGAGTAAATTGTGGAAATAATAGGTGTATGTGTGTTTCTTTCTCTTTCTATGTTATTAGACAGTGAAAGAAGTTAGTACACTGGTTTCAATATAATGGTCACCATCTCTGAGGTCGGGACCTCAGAGATGTGATGATCGGGTCTCAAACCCGGGGGTTTGAGACCCGATGGGGGTAAATGTTTTGGTGATGAATGCGAGCACTTGTACCTTATTCATAGTTGTTAATACACTTCTCATCAAAAAAATCGAAAACCCTTGCAAGTTTACGTTTTGTCAGGATTATCAGAAAAATGTGTACATTTAGGAATAAATGTTAAATGTCGTTTAATAGTGAGTAATATGAGCTTATCAAATCTTAATGTTAATGTTCTAAATTTAAATGAATTTTTCATAGGTTTCGTATTTTGTTAAATGAGTCATTTTTATTCCGTATGGAGTATAAAGGAAATGGATAAAACAACACACGTAAATGAAAAAAAAAGCTAAAAAAACGTTTATTTAATAACTTGTATTCCCTCCCCGAGCTCTAATTACTGCTTCCATACGGTTCTTCATCGATCGGATGAGAGTCACGATCACATGCTGTGGTATATTGTCCCATTCCTCTTGGATTGCATCTTGCAGCTGGCTAAGTGTTTCTGGGGCAGGATCTCTTGCTCGAATTCGTCTCTTTAATTCATCCCACAGATGTTCAATGGGATTCATGTCCGGGCTTCTTGCTGGCCATTCCATAATAGAGATATCGACTTCGTTAAGATAATCTCGTACGACGCCCGCGGTGTGAGCCCTAGCATTGTCGTGCATGAATATGAAGCCGTTGCCAATAAAATGTGCATAGGGCATCACATGAGGCTCGAGACACTCTTCGACGTACTGATGACAGTTTAGTGCAGGCAGACGTGGCCCAGACACAAAAGCAAGCTCTGTCTTACCGTCGGCGCTGATTCCTCCCCAAACCGTCCACGAACCGCCACCATAGCTGACCTTTTCTTCAATGCAGCATTCTGCATAACGTTCTTCGTCTCTTCTGTAGACCTTGTTCCTTCCGTCGTTACCATACAGCATAATTTTACACTCATCAGAAAGAGAACTTTGCTCCACTATAGGTATGACCAATTTAGGTGCTCACGTGCAAAGTTAAGGCGCGCTCTTCGATGGTCTGCAGTTAATTTCGGCCCATTTGCTGGCTTATGCGGTACCAGTCCACGATCCTTCAACCTTCTTCTAATTGTAGAGTCACTTACAGCCACCCTTCGTACAACACGAAGCCGCTGCTGCAGTTGAAAAGCGTTAAGGCGTCGATTTCTTAAAGAAGTTGTTACAATAAATCGATAATCTCGCTCAGAAGTGACCCGATTCCTGCCAGATCCTGAACGGCGCCTGAACAAACCAGTCTCCGATAACGTTTATAGACTCTATGAACAGATGACAGGCTTAGATGCAGTCTTGCAGCCACAACACGCTGACTAAGGCCAGAATCCAGCAATGCCACAACTTGGGCGGCTTCTGTGGGCGAAGTATCCATACGTTTTAGAAAAATAACCTTTTTTCAGACGTCCCAAGGTCACAGTATTGAAATAAAAAACAAAAAGTTTAAGGATAGGCGCCAATTTTTAGTTTTTAAACGCTAAATGTACTCCAACCCTAAACACACATTTGTATCAAACAGTGATTCATTTCGTTTATAAGATAAACAAATGAAATTCTAATTTTGAATTTAGAATTTTCGCTTATTACTGTAATGGCCAAACTGCCAGCTATACATTTATGTTTTTTTTTTTCATCGTATGAATTCTTTTTTGTGTTAAATTCGGACAGAAACAATGAAAACGGAAGTGTTTCGATTTTTTTGATGAGAAGTGTATATGTTTCTATTAAAATATTTATATGTGTATATTATAATATATGAATATTCGTTTTCCTAGATCCCATAACACAAGCTCTGTAAGCTTAGTTTAGTCTCGGCTAATTGATGCAAGTGTAAGAATCTCTTAAATTATATGATTTTACCAAGCGGACATCTATCGCATCGATTTCTTATAAAAATTGTACCAAAAAAAAAAATTCCTGCAAAATATATATTTATATGCCGATATTAATAAATATATGTTAGTGTATTTTGTCCAATTAAAAGATATGTTTTAAATTATAATAAATATGTGCATATTCTCTGTTATAATTGTAACAAAATTATAATTAAACTAATGTTTAATTCGGTAATTAAACATTAGTTAATTTAATTTAATTAAGTCGGAGATCTAATGTTCTCCGACTATTTTACTTCGAAATTTAAACATATAACGGCTGTGTAATGGCATGCGATTAATTATTAAAAAAATAATGAAAATTATTATCGAAGTCATTTGGAAGACAAATTTTGACGTTAAATAATTATTGTTGTCCGAAAATGTATTGTTGCCATAAATCCAATGACTCTCGCGGACATAATATGCTAATTGAATTCTAACGCGGCCAAATAGTAATTAGATTGGCATCCGCAAGGCAATCAGCAAGTCGTAAGACCGAACGATGTCTGTGGTTTAGATTTGGACACACTATGTTTTCCTCACGCACAACTTTATTACACGGCATATTGGACATGGGCAAACCAGCCAGATTTTTTTGTGGTGGGTACAGAGGAACAATTAATAAAAATCTTAGTCTCGATTGTGCATCGAGGTAAATAACAAACTTTAAAAAAAATACATATAATGTTTGTGAGATCAAGTTGTAATTATGTCAGATTAACAAAGTACAGTGAATCAAGAATTTCAAAGGTTTCTGTTTTATTACTTTTACAAGCTGTGAGCATCAACAACACTCTTACATACTTACAATAAGTTCGTTGTTGTTTATTTAACTACAAAAATATTTATTTGTAATAATTAATACAGCAAACAAGGGTTACCGGGTTAGCTAGTGGTCTTATAATATATAAGGCGACATTTAAATGTCATACTGAATATAATATCTTGGTCTTTTATGAATTGCTTTTCTCCGGAACGACGCTGTTTTATATGTCATGACTTTCGTTTTAGCATTTTCCTTTTAGTTATAATATTATAATACCTGTTGGAATATAACGGATATCTTGCATAAAATTTAATATTGCAGTAGTATTTGAAAGCTATTTTTCTCATTTATTCTAAAACATATATCAAACGCGTTATTTGAAACTAGCTTTTGCCCGCGACTTCGTCCGCGTGGAATAGTGACTTCCGGCAGATTTTTGGTTTTTCCCACATAGTTCCCGTTCTTGCGGGATTTTCGGAATGGTCGAGTTTCCGCAGAATTTTTAGTATTATTATGTTGATACAACTTAAACAAATTATTTCGACCAAATTTGGTACCATAAAAACGGTCATTGTGACTAAACCTTAAAAGATAGACATATGCCGTCGCGGACTTTTTTTTAGATCATGTATAGAGGAATAATTCTTTCATACATATTTTTTGTGTATCTTGAACCGTTTTCGCAGCGCACGCAAAGAAAGCCTTCAAAAATGAATAATTTTCCCCGTTTTTTACACATTTACCGCTCTGTCTTTGCTCCTATTGGTCATAGCGTAATGTTATTTAGCCTATAGCCTTCCTCGATAAATGGACTATCCAACAAAAAAAGAATTATTCAAATCGCACCAGTAGTTTCGGAGATTAGCGCGTTCAAACAAACAAACAAACAAACTCTTCAGCTTTATTATATTAGTATAGATACGTTTGTAAACATTTTTTCTATGTTCTGAGACAAAAAAATATTAGGTAGCAGTACTGGGGCTGCCTATCAGTTCATCATTATAATCAGACCAATATATTGTCAATATTCTATCTTTTATCATTAATGAAAAAGTAAGTTGTCACCAGGTTATCTTAGAAATTGTTTCTGGCACGTTCGTAAGAAATGACTTTAATTAGTTATACATATATTTTACACAACAAAATTACCCACATACAGCCGCAAGCATTAGCAGAAAATCTCTGTTCCATCGTATTTATTATTCATATATATAGTACCGAGGCGGAGTCACCCTAAAGCTATCATGTTTTGTTACCAGTGTATAACGAGGAACCATTTGTTTTTGATTAATACTCTTTGCTAGGTACCTGGCTGCACTGATTTACATAGTTTTACTATTACAAACAAACATAAATACTATAAAAAAAAAATTACCCAATATGGCAGCCGAGTAGGCAATAACCAACAAGGGTGGTTGGGGCTGCAGAGAGAGGAATCGCCGGACAATATGTGACGTGTGTTATTATTATTATATTATTTACCATTTATTTAACAATAATAATAAACTATAGATTAAATATCTGCATTAAAATCTAAAATGATTGACATTATATAATTGAAGTAACAGCTAGTAAGATTTCATTTCTTAAGACATTCATTTCTTAAGATTTCAAAAAAGTGTGATAATATTTATTTTTTGAAGCTATACATTTTTTTTCTTTCCCTCCAATAAAGTAATAGGAGCTGAACATCAACTAAATATATTAAAAAATAGCTTTTACCTTTTTCTTTGTAATAGGAGGGCAAACGAGTAGAGGGATCACCCAACGGTAAGCAATTACCGTCAACCATAGATACTTGTAACAAGATACCACTGTAATGATGATATTGATTTATTAATTGACTTACTCAATGGCTATAGCAATATTGTACATTAAGATGAGAGGAACAGACAGCTACACGTTTAAATATTTAAAGAAACTAATCGAGGAAAGTTTCATAATATTAGGTAATAAAAATGATGACGTAATAACTACAGAGAATAATAATGTCACCTGAATTGAAACATATTTGTTACTTTAATGTGATTAGCGGATGTGCGGTACCACGAAATCGGACGAGCGGCGTAATGGATAGTGTGCAGTGATAAATTATAGCTACACACAACGGATTGTTTCAGAATACAGCAACATAGTAATTAGGACAAGATTAAGCTACTGACGAACTGTACGGCTTAACTTTTTACGACTTATTTTTATTAGACTAATTGAATACAGTAAAACAAAATATCATGTAAATAATAGTTGAACGCCTACTGAACCTATTTATATGAAAGGAAAACTGTTGAAGCGCATAGCGACTACGTGTAGCACAATACTTTTACTATTTCGTAGCTACGATTTACTGTAGTCCGATTTAGTATACTGTAGTTATTTATTACTTTCGATTGTAAAAAACACGATCTTTTTGTTAATGATTATTTCTGAGTGTTAATATCAGATTTTAGGGATCATATTAGATGTATGCTTTTCCCGATTGTTGTTTCAGATAGAATGCAAAGTAACATGTAGGTATAAAAGTGATATTGCAATAATTTTGAGTCGTTAGCACAATTATTTCGTTTTTTTGACAGTAATGTAATAAAGTAGCTTAACTAAAAAAAAAGTTAGTTGACAAGAATGAATTCATATGACTTAGTTGTAACTGGCTGAACCGGTAGTGCATAAGAAATATTTAAACTAGAAATCATCGTAACTGCTCTTTACTTAAACTATCCTGTTTATATGAATCATTAATACAATAGAATATTCATATCAGCGTGTATTTTATTTCGTTAATATAAGAAATTTAAATATTATTACCGATATATGTATTAATTTATAAACGTACATTAAACATTTATTGATGCTAATTATAGGAGTATGCGCGAGTACCAACTAAAAATAATAGGCGGAAGATGTCCTTGGCGTACGATATTGCTCAACATATAATTCCCTTAGGTACTAATTCCCGTAAATTAGAAGTATTGTTACACATCCATGAATTGAACATGCGACTCGAGAAGGATTCATATCTAAATATAGTTATATATAATACCATTAACGTCATGTGAGAATTATATAGTATGCACCAAGAATGTCGCTTATTAATATAAATATATCATGTAAAAAAATACGACTTAGTTAATTAAATTAAACAGCATGATAAGCATTCGTAGAGAGCACGATTCATTTTTAGAGATCGTTATGTTTGGATGCCGGTAATAGATATGTCGTGTTGAAATATGAAAATATTGATCTGATATAAGACAGATCTATCACAATATGATTATCAATATACGTAAATAGATTATTAATCTTAAATTATTTATAGATTTATTATTGGTTTTTAAATATAATATGATACTGATATACATTTATGATCAAAAAACATAATATGAGACATTAATTTAGGAGTTTGTACAAACATTGTTTCATTTTAAACGTAATGGAAATGGCGAATTCTGTGAATATTAAATACAAATGTGCTATGTAAGGTTAATCATTAAAATGCTTCCCCGAGATATCACATCTCATGACGATGAACATTATTGAATATTAGGATTACAATACACCTTTATTGTCCACCTAGCTATATTGAGTCTTATGTTCGTGGTTAATGCAAAAGTTATTAAACGTTTCTTTGTTGACATGACGAGCAGTGAAAAATAATTTCCTGTTCGTTTCATTATACACAAAACACAATGGGCCGAGAAATTTCCAAGAAAGTTATTACATTAAAAGATAACTTAAGCAAGAACCGTCATTGTTCAAAGTGATTAATTATAGTTTTGGTAGCTTTTGTTACTTATGTGTACGCAAGGTAAAATTCTTGGGCAATTTCTTTACTAACACAAAGATTGTTCAGAAGGTAAATCGTTGAACACCACCTGCGTCAGACTCGAAGATAAATATGACTATGCATCGCCTCTCGCTTTGAAGAAAGAAAGGCCACAGCAATAATGGTTAAAGAAAGAAATAATAAATGCAAAAATTGAATTAATAAAAAGACACATCTACGTTTTTAAAAGTACTTATACTTAATAAATTTGTACACGGCTTACACTCTCAGTTACTTCAACTGCTGCAATAAATGAAATGAGTTAACTGTCATCGTTTTCATTTTATAAATATAAATCGAGGAATATGTATTTACTTTATAGAAAGTACATAAAAGGGATTTTTTAATACAGCACGTACCAAGGAACATTGTGTAACCCACTAGAACAACAAACACATAAAGGACCGCGAGCACGTTCCCCATTTATTCCCTACAGAAAGAAATGTGTGAGTAGAAATGGAAGTTACTAATTCTTAATTATTTCTGAAGTGTTGGTAATAGTTGAAATATATCGGACATGAAGAGGTTTCTATTGTTTTAGACATCTGTTAAAATAAAGCAACCGCATGCTCCGACAATTATTATATAAGTTTTTACTAATATTCTTGTGACGATGTTTGAGGTGCCTTCATTTAAGAGTTTTTTGTTGTATGATTATTGAAGATGATAAACTATCAACTATTTTTAATACGTGTAGTAATTGTAAATATGTTTTTTAAAATATTGTACTAATTTATGTAATGTTAATTTTTTTTAATTTTTAAATAAACATAATTAGTAAGATTTTTGTTGATAGAGATACATGTGATATTAATGTTTTGTATTGTCATTATTTGTTTCATACTAGAAATGTAAATATTTTTAATTAAAAGTAACGTTTGTTAACATTATATATTATATACGTAAAGTAAATGAGACAATGTTACAGAGTTTACAAAGTTTCTTTGTGTCATAAAAACTTACCATAAAAAACTACGTGTGAAAAAAGTCTAAAAATCATAAATAAGTAGATAAGAATTCTTTCTATGCAAAATTCATACAATGTAAATGAAGAAGCATTCAATTCTGCAGATGCATAGCTGTTCAAAGCGTGGAATCGGGCGCATCCTATACATTCCGCCTTGAGCTGTACAAAGCTCTGTTCGCTGGTGCACATGAATGAAAAATCGGTCAATATCGACACCTGGTGTATTTTCCTCGCAGTGTGTTTGAACTACTTTTCAGAGACTAAATAGTGTAAGTGCATTGCTATTTATCATCATTAAAGTTAAGTTTCAAGAGTACTATGTATTTAACTAATACACATTAAATGAATAAATGTTATAAGCAATAGAGAAAAAAAAAAAGAGTTTTTTTTGTAACAATATTTATGGGAAGATATTGTTTTGAAGTTGGTTTTTTTATCATCAATTATGTTTCTAGTTTATCTTTTTTCTACTTATATAGCAATGAGGAAATATCTTTTTTTATTGTATAAGCACATAGACATACTTGTGTTAGTATTTAATTTTGTAAGCGATAATATTATTAATTATTCATTCATTCATGAGCTGTCTTAATGTAGAGTTTAGATTAAGCATTTTACGCGTTTTGCGCTTACCACAACTGTTGTGAATATTTAGCTTTATTTTAATGTAATGATAACATTTATTTCCACCAGTTATTGATTAGTTAACTATTTATGATATTGCGTTTAGTATTTTAGTTCTTTAGGCGTTGTATCTTTCTTTATAATATAAGTTAAGATACTAAATAAGATAATCATCTAAAGTTTTAGCACTCGTCGACAGAGTGTGCATGGGTATGGATTTTTCATGGTTGTTTATAAAATGTGACTAAAATACGAGTATCATAGATTAGCAGTTGATTCAAGATCAGGTTTTATCCAGAATGATCTATTATTAGGATAGGCTGTATGTCAATAACTTTTTAAAATTTAGAACATTTTTGTGAGTTCAGTTTCTTTAGGTTTGATTCCAGCCAGGTCGATATTTTTCGTATGTACATTACAATCGATTTTTTTTTTAAGCGAAATAAAAAACTGTGATAGAATTAAAATAAATATTGCAATCTTTCTGTTCCAGATAGCAATCTGAGGTGGTGAATCTTGTCTTAATGTATTGTCAAGTTATTTGAAAACTTTTCAATCTTCAGCCTCTTTAAAAGTTTTCCCATAACGATGACACCGGTTAAAGAGCTACAAATAAAGTCCAACACAACTCGGTAGACAAACGGATTTGGTAAAATATGTTGCTTCAAGAAGTTTTGTAGCAACGTTGCTTATTATATAAAGGGAGCGACAATTTCTGTTGAATAAATTTACGACTACCTAAGATGTACAATAATCTGTTTGCGTATATGTTATATATAACACTTTATTCGACACATTTTACATTATTACAGTTAGACATAGGTAATGTAAAATATATAAGAAAGAATATATACAATGGTAGACATACCTCTAATAGAAATCTCTTCCAGCCAACCAGTCTGAGCCAACGCAATGCGTGTGAGCTAGCGCTAACATTGTTTTTATAATACTGCAATGATATGAATTGCATCATAATTTATATTAATGAAATATAAATTATAATAGCAAACTTGACATTAGTATTAAGAAATTCACCGAGTCGGCTAGTTTCAAATGCAACTTAAAATAATTGGTGCCATAAATTGCTTATAAACTTACGTGTACCAATTGGTAATATTCTGATTATTCTGTCCAACAATTTGAATAGTTGTGTTTGTTGAATTGTTGACCTCATCTTATGTGATAGTATGTGTTCGCAAAATCGTAGAACATTAATCACTTCTGCTATCAGAAAATTTAATATAGCCGAAGCGAATACCCATATCAGAAGCGAAAGATGAGGCAGTCGCAGATCAATACAAAAAGTATCCAGTGTCCCCTACGCCAGAGGTTGTTTGCCCTACGAATTTCAATGCGAATGTTTGATATTATTACATAGACCAAATACATATTGACTTGTTGCTTCTCGGTATTTCCTAGTCGTAATATAGCGATGAAATGTCTACCTCTGGTGTACGTTTCTTTGTGAAACTAAACTCGGTATGCTTATTCGCTTGATAATGATGCTGTGTTCTTATCACATATTAAGCACTTAAATATAACTTAAACATTTGTATAGAAAAGTTAAATTGTTGGCTCTTCTTAATTTTCATTCTTTGTTACTAAAGTCAAATTTAAAATTAAAGAAAAAGATGAAGTTATTCTCAAGTTATGGTGCAACCAAAATAAACAGGGATTCTTTTTACCTAACTACAAAAAAGGAGGAAGTTATTAATTCTGCTATATGTTTTTGTATGTTCGTTACGCAACCAACTATGAACTGATTTAAATGATTATTGTTTGTTTCGTAGATCGTATTTTAGAGGCAATTTCATTTAAATTTTAATTTCGGTAGGTTTTATTTCAGAATTAGTATATAAAAATAACAAATATATAAATTTAAACCTAATAATAAATAAAATAAGATAAATATAATATACATATATCAACTTTATCGAAATGAAAAAAAAATTAGAAGAGGTCCAAGAACGGATAAAGAATTAGGAACTATTTTGAAGCAGAGTGGGCATTTGTTATACCTTTGCTCAAGCACTCAAAAAATAATCGTAATTAAATGTATATATGTACCTTATACCTTCCTATAATTGGAATTCTTACATTTTTTATATATTGGGACTTTCAGCACAAGTATCGTGGACTTCACATGATATGTTATTCTAGTTCAAATATTATCATATTTCACTTCGATTTTTGCATTCGATTAAACATCTGTGAGGCATAAATTAAATTGCAATTTAATTTGTAATATTACTTATGCTTATTAGTAATATTACTTTCGAAATAAACTAATGTGTGAACGTTATGAATATTCCTTTGAAACGTATTATCACGTAAAATAATTTTATGAAAAATTGGTTATACATTACAATAAGGAACTATCCATTCTAAGAATAGGACTACGCAAACGTTTGCGAGATCAGACGTCAACGGCAATTCTAATAAATTAAATAGGTCGCTGCTTATTTGGACCCAATTGTAATTTAGTGCGATCGTTAAAAGTTTTGGGGGCAATCTTTGACTTGGACTGGCGTAATTTGCCAGCCAGTGTCGGATAGGAGAAACAATCGTGTATATCAGGCATCCCCAGTCGGCATTCGACAAAGTTTCTTTGACTTTGTTCACGTTGTTTCTCCTGTTCATCTACTTTGAGTGCTTATTTCTCTTCAGATGACAGATGGAGTGTTTATGAACTAACAGGGCGGTTATTGCATTAGTACTAACATTCTATTTTTACTACTAAGTCTATCTTGATTTTTACTATGACTTAGTAATTTCATCTGGTATAATAATTATTTGATTGCCAATTAGTTGATTGCAAATTGCTTAGTTTACTGATCACATTATCTTTAAAATTAGGAAATGATATAATATGCTCGTATGCATTTTGTAATCATGTCCTGTTTTGTCCCATGACCATTTGATTAGCATAAATTGTGGTGGGTTTCATGAGATAAATTTTGTACACTTTTGTTAGTTTGAAGTTTGAGCTGGCGTGTAATAGATACTAGATACTACATTATGTTTAAGTAAATTTGACATAAAATGGTCAGTTTCTTATTACTGGGCACCTAAGCGTTAATTAGTGTAAGTGCCCAGTAACAGATTTTGCCTTTAATTTTGTCGTCGTACCAAAGGTTTCTTGTCTCTATAGCGCATGATCATAAATAGCTTTGAACTACTAAGGTCTCTACGGAGGTAGTTGTTGAAAACCCACAAGCTTATTCGTGTTGTCCTTCATTAGTTGTAACGTTATTTCTATTTATAAATCGAGTTGGTTTATACCATTACGGGAAAAATGCCTAAAGATTTATATTAAGTCTTGAAATAAATCGAGCGCTATCAAGTTGGAATTACATATGTTACTTTGACAACGTTATTACACGTTAAGTACACATAAATTAACTCGGCAAAGTTTCGAATTCCGAGAACTTCAACACGTTCTGTCGGAGAAGCTACAAATATCTCTTCTTGTCATATTATAGCAACATTTGCTATAAATTTGTGATTAACGTGTTATACATACATGTATTTTGTTGAGTAAAAAAACATGTATAGATTACGTAAAGAACAATATGTCTGCTGAGATGATGTATGACAAAGATGAATGGAAAAACCAAACGTGCTATGATGACTACACATAAGGACAAGATGATGATGCATTATTATGCTGAAATGATGTTAGGAACTTTAGATTTGGAATTTATACATTGCAATAGTTCCTGCTTTGTGTTTCTCTTTTAATCACCCATAAAGATTCCACTGTTGGGAACAGATGTAAATTAGATGAGAAGGGAATGATTGGGACGAAGAGCCATATTATTGATTAATTAATTACCAGATTTTTTAATATTTTCAACAGGTAAAGAGGTAAATTCTTTTAATATTAGACAAACTAAGTCACAAAAATATATTTATCCACTGCGATGGCGCGTAGAAATAACGAAGTTATTTGTTAAAGCATATTTGACATACGCGAGAAGTATGCGATGGAAAGTCACGTCGGCTAGTCTGATTGCTTGGACTAACCCGTCGTTGACATTTTGGCGAAAGATGTTTCGGTATACCCTTGTTCTTTACAGCTCTTGAGAGATATTGCAAAACGAAATGACTGTATGCACCCTTTATTTAAAGCGTTACGCCGCTTTGAAACGGTGGAGGATTACCGCAATGCCCACGAGAATCTCTATAGCGGTACAACACACAAAATATGTTGCAGTTGTTATCAGTACATCTATAAGTGTTATGTTATTTCAACAAAACGTACGCTCTGTTATAAGAATGACCAAGTGATCTTTCTTGCC
The DNA here is from genome assembly GCA_036419045.1 of Scirpophaga incertulas. Lineage (NCBI taxonomy): Eukaryota > Metazoa > Arthropoda > Insecta > Lepidoptera > Crambidae > Scirpophaga > Scirpophaga incertulas. The sequence continues at coordinate 31,332,361 of CM071628.1, forward strand.
GCCGCGCCTCAATTACGACAGATACGAGAAAGGGAGGTGCCAAGCAATCATCTGCTGAGAGCTTACCATGATAACTATTTATTGACAAAACTCAAGGTTTCTTAAAATCGTACCGTAAAAGTTTTCGCGATGACCTTTATCAAAGTTGCGTCGTTGCTAAGGTTACAACGGTTTCTGAACGTCATTAGAAACAGGCTTGCAAACGCGTTGTTCAAAGATTATTACAATACTTTTTTCTCTATAAGTTTATGGCAAGGACCTAGCAGTTTTTGTAATATCGAATAACTTTTTCTCATCTCTGATTTTAATTTCTATTAAAAGCCATTCCGTTTCAATTTATTTGCTTTGTTATTAAATGAAATCGTAATTTTATCTATAGTTTCTCCGTTAATTATCTATTACGAAAGTACAAGGAAAAAGTCAGCGACGACACATGTTTATTAAAAAATAAAATATATCTATCGTTACAAGATTTTCAGGAATCATTTATATAAAAAAGTCTTGCTATTAATAAACGAAGAACTCTTTTTTTCTATTTTCACAAGGGAAAGAAGAAAATTATGTTCTCAGTTTACATGAAACGCCCAAATAAGCCCTCAAGAGCGTAAGTATATACCTATGTAATAAAATGATAATAAATTCCAATATAACTGTTCAATTATTTGCTATCAGTGACACCAAAATCATAACTGTGAAATATTATACGCCTCTAAACAGGTACATAACTATTACACGGGTATTCAGTGAACTACAATTGGAGCTTCGGATCCCCGTTTTCATTAATCCAGTCATTAGATTTCGCTCGCAAATGCGCAGATAATATCCGGGGTCCGAGAGATGAATGTCAAGAAATAGGCTCTCCGTTTTGTGGCGGTACGGGTTCTTGATTGTCAATGGCACGTGTAAATATTGTAACAAGTGGTGAGACTCAACGCGTAATGTAAATTATTTGCATGTCGGACATTCAGTCCAATTTATGAGGGGTGGTAAGGAATAAAAAGTTACTCGTACGCCCGCGGGCAAGCGGGCGCGCGTGTCCCGCGGCCCGAACGGCCTTTTCATGCTAATGGGACTAGTGCTTGCAATGGGATTACTTGTACTAAGCGTTAGGATAGCCCATTCTCTTTTAATTTGCCTTTAAAGAGAGCAGAGCTGGAATAAACATTAGGCATAATTACCTCGAAAATTGTCTCTTTCTTTCAATGTCTTAGTGAAATATGCGTGGTAAGTAAAGTAAAGAGAATATATGACAAGAAGAAAAATACGCTCTACCTACAAAGAAGTCATACGTTAAGGATTAATATTTGCTCAACATATTAGCTAGTAGACAAATAAGCTAGCATATTCAGTAACTCATTAAATAACATGTCTTAATTTTTTTTTCTTCGGGTACCGGGTACGGCTTATCGGCTTATTTATTATATTACTTGTGTTTCTGGGCATCGTTACAAACACGTGAATTGCCACATTTAAAAGTAAGAGAAAAATGTTGTCAGTGTTTTAGATTAGTAAATTTTGTTTGCGAAATGACAGTGTGACCTTTTTGGTTTACAAGGCAAATGAGAAATCTCGACCCGCAACCCTTTCGTTGGAAATTATGAAAATATCACCGACCTAACTGGCCGGACCGTGGCCAACAAAACTTGCCCTTCAATAAGGAGTATGACAAACGATGCGGCATGAGTGTGCACACCTAACAATGTGCGGGCTTAGGAGCCAATATGTCTGGACAAAGGTGTCTATACATCTGTTGCCCTTAGAGGCCTCGGCCCGATTGAGGTTGCTTCTATTGAATGTGACAAATTGACGAAAAATAAGTTTTACTGTAAACGTTCGTTTGGTGGTTATGGTCTCGTTATATTTGAGATAGCCAGTACAAATCCCTCGATCAGATCTTAAGAGCGGCATCGAAATATTCGTTTATAATGCTTACTACGAAATACTAACACTACGTGAACTATGTGAATATAAGTTTGCATGGATAAATTAAGAGAAATAATAAATTATTTTGTAAAAGGGATTCAAAATTTTCTTTTATATGAAACGTTGGCAATTGACATCCATAAATACATGACTTATAAACAATAAAGAAAGAAAAAGAAAGAACGGCTGCACCAATTTATTAGTATATGATTATTATATCTATATATTATGATAATCTATTTATTGGATTCATCTCCATCAAAAATAGCGAAATAAATGTCTGAGCAACAAGGATAAGAAATTATAGAAGTCTATTTATTTATTTTAAAATTAGTTTTAAAAATTCCTTCGTCTATCGCAGTCAACGACTTACTTTTATTAGCAACGGCTACAATCACAAATGATTTTGAAGTATCAAAAAGTTGGCTGTTATTTTAATAGCAAGTAATCAAACAAATAATTTAAACGAATTCTCGTAATTTACGTACCTAGTCCCATTCGATCATATAAATCTAGTGGTGATAGTAACGTAGACTTTTTTAATTCCCATCTAAAATGGCACAATTAATAAATTCTAGGAAAATTACATTAATAAATTTTAGGAAAATTATAGGTACTTTTACGTAACTGTCTTCACAAGGTGTAAAGTTTTCCTTATATTGTTTGTATCTTGACATGGCAAGATTTTAATAACCCTTACATGGATGTTTGTAGTAGAAATTATTCTGGGTAGATAACTAGGACTATCCTGCTCATCAGCTTTCCAACTTTAATGATGCGGGCGTGCAAATTTTTCACCTTAGCAGCTCAAACATACTGTGTTCCCTGCTTAAAAGAGTGAGGGAAGTGCGTTTTCCCTCACTGAGTGAGGAAAATTGATTTGAATTTAGAATGCTGCGAATTATCATTATGTACGAAATACGTCATTCGAAATTCGATTTATTAAATGTTAAAAAATAAGTCGTTCGGAAACTAATAAACCTTTAAAATGAAAATCATTCGGTAACGTTGTAATTAAATATATAATTAAATTATAAAATGAAATGAATACACTAAAGTAAAGAAAATATAATTGTTTTAGTCAGAATGTTTTTGCAAATATATGTGGTTTCATTTTAATTCATATTGTTTCATTTATATCTCTAATAATGTTCTCACTGCTAAGGTGAAAAGTTGTATGTGTCACGCGACAGAAAAGTTATTTCCATCTCGTGCCTTTGAATCCCTCGCGACTCTCAGGATTCCAATGTAGAATCACTCGCTGACGCTCGTGATTCAATTATTAGAATCCTTCGCTTACTCGGGATTCAAAATTAGCACTCGCTTGAAAAAACCAACTTTCCTGTCTAGTTGAACAAATAACTATTGTAAAATGGTTTTAAGTACCATGGCGAACCATCAGCACTGAAACACAACAATAAATCAATTAATTGTAACTTTAGCATAAGTTAGAATTTTATATCTCTTTATTACTTAGGATTAGTTTAATTTTAGTTTTATACTTATTTATAAACACATTATTTACTATTTTTAACACAACAGAATTGTATATAACTGGAATACGTAATAATTTTATGAATTATAGAAATTCGTTTTCAATTTACCATTTTGATAATAAACAATTTTGAACATATAATTGGTTTATAATATCATGTATCATGTTTTATAAGGACTTTGAGATAGTTCCTATACTCCGCTCAAAAGTTTGTCATCCATTGTAATATGCTACTTGCCACAGTATACGAAATATAATATTAAAATCTTGCTTTATAGTTTAGTTTACTTATTTTATCCTCATGGCGGAGATTATACATTTCATTTGATGTTCTCATTTCCAGCTTGCTTGTGGAAATGTGTAGAATTTGTAATAATTATTTTTACCCTTGTTCTTGCAGTCAACTACACAGCGGGAGTTCTGATCTATGTTTTTTTTTATAAATATCACGTGTGCTGTGGTCGATTCGTGGTTCCCCACCTCCTACTTTGCATCTAGTCAATAATAATAATAACCTGAAATATGTAATTTTGTAAGGAAGTAAACAAAAAGTATACACTGATTCTGTTTCAAAAGACATTTGATTTGCATGTCATAGCTGACACTTAAAATGGAAGTTGGTCAATGTTTGTTCCGAGGCCACCTTCGAACTGACAACTTTTTAATAGTACTAGTAATTGTTGATACTTTGCTAGTTTTGTTGATAATTCTCTGGTTTTACAAGGTATGACGAAGACGTGCAAAAGTAATTATATTGCTAGATCGAAAATAGAAAAAAATATTATTTTAATTAGTGTGAATTGTAATTCATTTGGAGCTGACGAATTTTCATCACCCCTAGTTGTATATTAATAAAGCAGAACACTATTGAAAACGCACTAAAGGGCCATTTATTTTAAAGTCACGTGTGTGAGAGACAAATCGTTAAAGAAATCTTAGAGCTGCTAAATTTACTAATAAAGGACGCTCTCTTATAACGTTGTAGTTGAACAGCGAAGACGTGATCTAATTAGCGTCCTAAGTATGAGGATTATTTTGATTTGTTGATTTTGATACTGGAATGTTTCTTTGAAACTGGCGCTTCATATAACTCTGGACCATTAAACCGATTTAATGATCACTCTATTGTTGGAATCTATTTCGTCAAGAATAATATTTTATGTTCTTGACGGGTTCATAAATTTGAAAAGCAGAGAAAAGAATCAAATTATATATGTATTATATATCTGTTCAATCTTCCGCAGAGGACTTACATCTTATTCTTTTATGTTTATATCTTATATGTATGATAATAAAATATAAATATAACAAAAAAATTACAATATGAGACATAATTCATACAGTTTGACGTCACGGTTAGTGCCGCAGTCGAGTGATTGGTTACTAAGTGATGGGTCTCGAGTTTTACTCCCACACTAGTCAATTTTTTGTGCTCTGCGGAGATTTGTTGTGGTTTAGGTGTAGTAAGTTCATTGTGTAGTTGTCAGATTCTATGTTTATAAGTGTATACACGACATTGGACATAATTCAATAGTAATAATAACTTTTTTGATTGGATTAATGTGTTCCATAGAGCTTCAATATCGTTATAGAGTTAAGCTAAAGCACTCAAGTCAAAAATCCAAACGCGGATTAGATAAAGATTTGCACGCATACCAAATCATGAAAATTGTAACTCTGTCTTCAAAATTTTTATAAAGTTATGAAGTCATGACCCTACTTATTCAAATGCGCGTACGGGGTCACCCAGCTTTACCTGAATAGGTCAGACAACCTCTCATTCAAAATGTTGTTTACTCTCTCCGAAACGGTCAATTGCAGAAAGGGTGCCTTCCGAAACATGACAGCGTTATTAAAATAGAGCAGGTTAGAGATTGCTTATACATACGTCTTGTTGAAGTATTTAAAATTGATACAAAATAAATAAATAAAGGGCAATAGAGCTTTAACGTATTGAAAGTTCCATGCAAAGCTGGATCAGCATTAGAACTATGTTTATACTTGAATCCGTTTTTAAGGTTATATTTTATTCAGGACTAGCTGATGTCGGCGACTTCATCTGCGCAGGATTAGTATATGAGCAGATTATATTAGCGTGGCATATATCTTTAAAAATTATAACCAATGTGTTGTTCTGATGTATTAACTATATTATTGTAAAGTTTAACTAGAATATTAGAATACATATTTAGTATATATGACATTATTATTTTGAAAGTGAACATTACTTGTCATTACTAAAACAATATTCTGATAATGCAGTACAAATAATTGTATATTCACTTACCTAGGAGGAAATATTTTGTAAAAAAAATGGGATATGGGGGTTTTGTTTTATTAATAAATAATGAAGCATAATTTAAGGTTATTTTTCTAGAAGTACACTGATAAGTATGTAAAATGTCAGATTTAGTAAAAGCGACAAAACGCTATTTATATGGCAACAAGACTTCCGAATGAGGAGTGTCTTTGTAAGATAAGCGCCCATTGTTTGCTTGTTTTGTGAATGAATGTAGATTTCAGGTATTCAGCACTTATGAAGGAGAATATTATTTATGGTATAATCCATGCCAGGTTTGTAATTGTTTGTAATAAGTTCATTTTGGTTGAAAAGAGTTTGCTTCTAGTTCGTAAACAATTTAATAATAAATAAAGTGTTTATTGGATTTTCCAATTCTGAACCTTTTTTATAATTAATTTTAGGAAGTTCTTGTTGTAAGATTTGTTGAATAAGTTGACGATTACTTGACAAAATTAAAAATGTTTATTACTATTGTAAACTATAAAATCGGCACAAATTTTCTACTTTATTTGATGCTAGTTCTTAGTCTTAATGAGATAAAAAATGCATAAAAAGAAAAAAAAACCTTTAGTCTGAAAATCTCATATCTGTTTTACTAATTGCATCGATTGCATATTTTTTATAATTTTAAGTGTTATTTCTATTGTATTGTTATATTCTTTATTGTACAAAAGAAAAACAGTATCTTGTACATTATTACTCACACAAAAAAAACCCTAAATATACATATATACAAAGAGTGGACTTTCTCCGTATAAAGGAATAGCAGTTGGGCGATAGAATATACAAATATATAAAATATATGCATTGAGTATGGGTACGTAATTATTAACATTATAGTAATAATAAGACACATACATAATCCTCCCGACCAAATCAATAGCCGTTGGCAGATATGGTTGAGGTTGACGAGTGAAGAGTAATGAAGAAAATAACAGTAATAAAAATTATGTAACCTCTATCTAACACTTCAAAAATCCTCCCTCTTCATACTTAACGATATAAATTCAGCATATCTGAATTCAACTAGAAGTTAAATTCAAAGATGAGCAGCCCGCACTGTCAATAATTTTGTGTGTGTGTTCAAGAATGTGAGGGTATTTTCAAAGTCAAATTACCAGACGTACGCAAAAATTAAAAAATGAAACCACACCTACACTTACATATCCAGGAATCAATTAAATCCTTTACCACATCTAACATACGAAGTCAGGCCATCTTTGGAATTGACATTACATGATATCAAGACATGTGTGATTTTTAACTTGGTCGCGTTTAAAGCAGGAACAAGGACTCGGTACCCATCCCTCACAGAAATTAAAATACATAACAATCAATCAAACAGCGGGACTAAGAAAAGATGTCGTTTGTATGAATTAAGACGAGTGCTCGTATTTCTGGCGAATGAGTATTTAATTTTATAACAGTCTTTATTAGAAGGGAATAAAGAGTTTCACATTTCAAAAGTGTATAAATATTTTTGCAAAATCATTGTTTCTTATCTTTTAAACACTGATTACTTTGCACCCGCAATAAAATATTTAAGCGCTATTTGAATAAGTGAGTAAATTTTATACATAAATAAGTGTTTACGCGAAAGTTTGATGTGAATTCGACCCAAAAGATTTTTCCAATTAAGCGAAAAAGGCTCCAATGTCGAAGAGCTCCAAAGCGAATAGTAAAAATACATTCTCAAAATGTGACCGTAACTTTGCGTACCCAAGGGACTGGAGAAGCGGGAAAGCGAATGTCCTGTATTATGCGGTGTTACGACCAAACACTGGAACTTGACAAATATGTAATATGTAATCGCGATTTTTGTATTGCAATATAATTTTGTAATAGCGTTAACTTCTTAACGGTTCTATGTGATAAAATATCTACTTGATAAATTAAAATGATAAATTAAAATGCAGTTACCATCAGCTGTGTAAAATATATTTAACTTACTGATACATTATATTAGTTTAACTGTGTCCGTGACCGAACTGGCTAATATATATATCCCATAATGACGGATATCACTTTTTAAATTCCATACTGAAAAGCCTTATATTCAAAGCGTGGAAATTCTAGATTCAATATATTGTATAACAATGTTGAGTAAATGTATATATTTAAATACACAGATATGAAATTTACTGACGAAATTTAATGAGAAAGTTCCGTAAATCGCTCGTCACTTTATTTTTAAAATGTTGTTAAATATCTTAACGAACATTTAATATACCGAAGGACTATTCAAGTTAGAATCTATTAAATGAATAAATTAGCTTAGGAATTTGAAACGGGTCACGGGGTTCGCTGAATCGTTCCAGACTGTTCCAGCATTTACTCTTGAACCCCTTGACACATACTGTCAGCAACAGATTGCCGAAGTAGGTCGCATATTTGACATAATTACTTCGATTTGATAATAGATAGTTCATATTTTACAGACCTTATACATTGTTATTGTTGTTTATTTTTTTAGGTTTTTAAAAATAGCGGACTAATTATAGCTTGACTCGAAGATTCTAAACCATCTTTGTATATTGTCATATTGTATAGCATTCCTTCCTCAAGAGAACTTTACTGTAGTGAAAAAATCCTGTGTCTAGTCTGGAGCATCAGACCAGACCCAGAAATTTATTATAAGTGGTAATTGTTCTCTTTAAAATATTAGGGGTACTGCTAGACTATTTCTTTATTACTTAAAATAAAAAAATAAAAATAATAAAGAGACTAGTAAATTTAGCTGTACTCGCAAAATTTGTTTTGCCTTTGTTAGAATTTAAGAGATTTCCCTGATTTTTCTAAGAATTATGAATGATTTTAAATTTGTTAACATGTCATATATATATATATATATATATATATATATATATATATATATAATATATATATATATATATCCTATATCTATCTTATTATTTAGAACAAATTAAATTAAAAGGGAGATAAAATTTTTAATTTCAATTCGCCATACATTATTATTATTGCGATGTCTCACGCATCATGTTGTTAAACCACAAAGAAATTGAATATTACAAATATTAATATAACGTTTTGAAACAGCAAAAATTTGATGACACCTGATAATGGGACACATCTTTTCCATTTAAATTATGATAATTTAATAGATTACAAATAATACAAGTACAAGTTATACAGAGATTTTATTTTTATCTAGATGTAACTCTAAATGCATGTGCGTTTCGTGTTATTATAATTTGCCTGTTTCTTGTAGGTTTGTTTTAAATAATAGTTTATCAATATAAAAAGTATATTTAAACAACATGTAAATACCATTCAATGTGTTTGCAAGCGAGGTATTACGCACATACGTATTATATGATACATACTGGCTTTCAATCGTCGACATAATACCGCGTGTTTGTGCGCTGTCTTCGCAGTTACTCTAACCTAACCCTGTCAAAAATTTCTTCATAAAGATTGCTTATAATTCAAAAGCCGGTATCAAACTTTTCATTCTGATTTCAATTTCAATCTTACCTTTTGTTTATAATTCAATATTTTCTTCCTCGATTGGATTTTGCTAAGATTGATAAACTTTTACTACTCGTAGAAGAAATTAAATCATCCTTAATTTTTTTGTCAAAGACTAGAAGACTTGAACTCACCTATATTAAAATAATAAGATTAAAAATGCAAAAATTTCGCACCCGTTCTGCTCTAACTATAAAATATGATGTTTGAAGCATTGAAGCAAAGTAGGCCATAAAAATTGTTTATTAATAATGACCTAAAATATTGCGTGCATATCTATGTCGACATTATTATCTGTTAATATAACACTGCGTAGGAATATCGACTGTGTCGTTTCAAAACGCCAAGCAAAATTGTAATACAACAAGGTTGTAATTAAACAACTTTTGGAGATTACCGTAAAAAATCAATCAGAAGTGTATATGTACAAAGAAAAAAAATTGGGAGAGCCTTTTCGAGAAGAATATACATGAATCTCTGGTGGTTTATTTCTTTACCTCTTTTCAATCGTCACTTACAATCATTTATAACGAATAATTAAAGATAGACAAACAATTAAAAGTTATTCAATTTTCCACAATAAAAATAAAGCACTTTGAATAATCGATTCTATCTGACAAGAATTGGGTTTGAATTGGGTTTGAATCCCTTTGACGAAACATGTAACGAAAATTAAATTTATTTCTTATAATAGCTTCCATCAAGAAATTGTGTTGAGAGTCAATATTTTTAAGAAGAGGAAAGTGCTTAATGTTACAAAAAGTTCTATTGTGTTTAGTTTAAGATTATTTTCCTCAATCTTTCTTAAAATTTTACGGTTTCACGTAATTGAAAATTAAGATCAAGTTTTCACTTAACTGTTTGAAGACTTATAATACTAAATTTAGCATTAATTGTTTTATTACATTTTTTTGCTTTGTAGTCGCTATTAATATAACGTTTATTTATAATACAATACCTTTAAATTCTAATTTTAAATTAGGAATCATTGTGACAAAAGTAACTATTGTGAATTAACTAGTGTAACGGTGTAACTAGTCTACTTACATTACTAATAAATAATTACCAATAGAGATACACACATATCAGTAATAATAATTTTCCATTCCTTATTAATAGTTTTATAATAAAACCATAACATGATGTATTGTGTGATTTGATCGGTTAATAGTATTTTGAATAAATTAACGACAATAAATAGTCATACATTTTGCTGTATGAAGGGATTTTGCCATCATAATTATAAGTAGAAGGCTTCATTCGATATGAGATGCATAAGCGTGGGTATTAGGGCGGGGAAATCAATTAAAATGGCTGCGTAATTATAAGCTTTTGCTTAACTTCCAATTTCTGATTTCGTAGATGAAGTGAAAATTTTGTAGACAAAATTTGACAATGACAAATTTTGTCTACAAAATGACATAGAAAATGTATATACACATTTCTATTGATCACAATGTAATATTAAAAAAAGATGCAATAAATAAATGAAGATATATAGATTGTAAGACGAATATAATTCTTGTAGATACTAGCAAAATAAAAGTATCGGCGAATTTTTGTTTATTAACAATTAATATGCATCACATTGAGTTTCGATGAAAGAAAAAAAAAAGAGCGCTTTTCAAACAATTTTTTTTTGGTATGGTTTTAAATAAGGTTTTATTTTTAAATATGCTTTTTTAGCCGGCTTAACCATTGTGGTAGCTTTTTTAACAATAGACATGCAGTATCATTTCTTAGAAAGAAAAATCACATTTACTGCATTAGTAACTAAATACTCCGAAATCAGTAAAACTAAATCGAACTAACAGTTCGATGCAGGCTAGACCATTTGAACAAAAATTTGTATACCGAGTAATGGCAAAGCACTGGGGCTGGCTCATTCTCTATGTATTTAGCTACACTCATCTTCAGTTGTATGGTAATATTATTGATATTATTTTGCATTTATGGAGAATATAGGAATGGTGTGAAGTTCATACATTTCTATATCAGAATTGTAACTCCTGTCAGAGGAGTAATCAATCTTTTTACAAGATAATATTCGAGTGAAATAGTGGTATGGAAGTTTGTGTAAAGTTAGATTGAGGAAATATTTTGGGTTTGGAAGTGTTCGGACTTATATCTTTCTCCTTCTACTGCATATCATCATCATGCATCAGCTTGCTATTTTACCGGGACATGCGAGTGACTGATCAGAAACTAAAAAGTATATTTGTGAATACTTGTACATTTGTTTTGCTTTTGAATCATTCATACTGCACTTATCATTTTAATGCTAATAAGAAATTTATAAAAACCAAAAAAGGAACTTAAAGTAATTACGAGATGTAATGAAAAATTAATCATAAGTTTAAAAAGTCGTTTCCTAATTCTTCTTAAAATAAAATTCTTCGAACAATTTAATATATAATCTAAAATCTACGTACATTTTTAATTAATTTGCAATACCATAACCTTTTGATCTAGCTAGTAGTGACACATATTCCTTATAATTTTTAGTTTATTTTATATGATAGTTTTTAAGAAGAACGTTATATTCTGAACGGAGTTTATTTCTCTTCGACCTCACTATACATAGTCAAGCAATCATTTCGTCGTTTTATTCATAGTTTTGTATGCATAACTAAAACACCCCGATATTGGTAGAACTATATTTAATTGAAATAATTACTTTTGACGTGCGTGAAAAACCTCTGCACTATACACTAAATGAGGGAAGTTATTCTCTATTTGAATTTACGTTGCATCTGCGACGTTATTACAAAAATCACAATTAACCCTTTTAAATTATTGACTATAACTCCTTGGCAAATTGAGCTGGTAGCATTAATTGCTGCGTGACTTGTTATTACGTGTGCTATTTACTACAGGAACATGCCAAGGCGACGTGGCTAAGTCGGCTTCGAATGTCATAATATACTGAAAGCACAACCGCTTAAATAACGAAGGCATATTTCTTGTACAATTCATATGTGTATATGAATTCTGAAATTTTTTTTTTTAAAGTATGTGTATACAACCTGATTTAAAAGAACTTTCGTTTAGCATTTTAGCAGCAAGGTGGGCTCTTGTATGAGTATGCTGCGCCTGTATGTCCTAATATACCATTACGATGCTAGTTCGATGAACTATAGTTACCTGTTGCATTTTTAGATGCTGTGAGATTCTCAATTATATTAGTCCTACGGGAACGTATTGTCAGCTAACATCGTAAGGTAAGTATAAGTAACAACCGTCATTATTTTCAATATCTATCAACTTTAACCTGGTATATGTTAATGCAAGGTGTAGTCACGTAGAATCTTTAACAAAGTCTGCTATTTATATACTATTACAAGAAACTTAATTAATTTTGTTTTATTAAGCATCGTACGCTTTAAGTCAAATTAATAAGTATCATGTTTCTATCCGTTTCAACTTAGGATACCCTAACTATTATATAACATACATAAGGGCTATTAGGCCTTAATCAACCACACTAACCCAGTGAAAATTGACTAACGTCACATGCTTTTGAATTACTCGATGTTGAATTGTATGCAGGTTACTTCACTATGTTTTCTTGTGTCTGATAGATGTATATATGAAATTCGTACAATACATTGCTACATAGCAGAATCGATTCCAGGCTTCCCGATTAGTGCCGAGACCAGTGAGCCAACGCTCTATTTATATTCGTCAGCGTTTCTTTATTTGTACTTATGTATATTTATTATCACTGCTACCGAGAACCGGACAGAAAATTCTTCTTTCTCGCCATTCCACTCATCCATTAAGATAGATATATCCACCCTATTCCCTTTTATCCTTTCCTCAATTCCGCCTCTACCATGCCCTCATCTCTGGCCGCATTGCTTGTGTTTAAAGCAATGGCGCCTTGAAAACACAGTGAGCCCCTAAATTATACTGCTCCGTTTCCTTGTTATTCTTATTAAAGCGAAATTCTTTTGATCTTTCGTATTGTAGGTGCTCAAAAAAGAAAAGCCATTTTAATTTCAATGTTTTAATTTCTATTCTGTATTTTTATAAATCATTAAGTAACATTGTTAAATACAACTACTTTCTGATAGATTATTACACAACCCTTTTTTATCTACATATTAAAGGAAAACAATATTCTTACAAAATTACCAAGTATCAATACATAAAATGTATTTTTGGCTGACAAAGAAGTATCAACATAATATTATTGGAATAATTGTTTTATTTACACCACATTGTATTTACAGCACTATTACTATATTTACATTAACTAAGCGTTACTTAAAACTACAAAATTATTCTTGTTATTAATTTAAAATATCTTATTCATAAACAATTGAGTATTCTAAAGGATGTAACATTATATTATACAATTTACTTGTCTTTGACAAGGCTATAAATAATTTTAAGTCTTTCAAGCCAAATGATACGATGAAAGGGCATAGTTTTGACTATGAAACAAACGACTGTCCCTACATTCACCCTTTTATCTTATTCGTCTACTTGGAAACTCGTAAATTTGTTTTTGTGTCCTCACTCTGGTGTAAGTAAGGAAACAAGGCCGAACAGGACATAAAAAGCAAACTAACCGAGAGGAACGTTTAGTAATGATCCAACAGATTCCTCCAAATGGACTGGAACGAAATTATGCTCAGGTTTTCCTTTCTCTCTATCTATGCTTGATCTGACCAACAGTTTCTGGGAAACTCATTATTATATATAATAGGATTGAGGTCATTTATTTGTTAATTTACATGTGTAAAGCGAAGCCATGCGACAGCAAATACAAATAAAGTAAAATATAATAAAATGAATTTGAGTAATTTATTATCACCACAATGTTCTCTTTATTTATTTCGTATTTTACAAAACAACTATTCAATGGAATTAATTATCTAACTTTTCAAAAAAGTTTATGTCGCGAATTGCGATAACTCATATGACAATCAAATGGAAAGATGTAATTCTTAACCAATTCAATGATGGCCGTGCAACGCAACTCACCCTAAAGCGATAAATAAATTAAATCAACATCAAATACAAAAAATAACGTTCCAAGAAGATGATTTATTAGCGAGATTACGTTGTTAAACAGGCTGAACCGGCGAACGCAGTCAGGATTTTCCTCTTTGGTTACGTTTCGCGATATTTTTGTTGAAAGAACAAATCTAAATGTTAATTTTTTCATACCGATCGATGCAGCCAGCTTTACTAGATTAGAGTTTCAAATTTCACTTGAAGATCGGTATAAATTTCGACGAGTCTTTAATAACATATTTTAGTGAAGTTAAGACTTTTCCTAGAAAGGATGATCGTAGAATGTGGGTAGCGCTTGTTTGCGTGGTTAGATCGAACGCAAATAACGTGTTAAGAGAGCAAGTGGAACTTGGATACATTACGCCCAAATAAGCCTCTTGGCTTGATTCAATCTTGCTCTATTCCAGATCGGAATAACGAAATCGATTTTGTCGTAATCTCGGTAGAGGATTAAGACGACGGGTAGTTAGCTGGAAAAACAAAAGGAAGTCAGTTGCGGATAATCTTATAACAGCTCCTTGTAAAGTAAACGCGTTTCAGTAATCCCTTTGAAGTCGTTTATGATAGAAACTAATTAGTGCCATTCAATTCAGTCGCCACACAATCAAAGATAAGAGGGTGATTAATCGACACATTCGAACTAAAGTCACTATAAGCATTAGAATTTATACTCGTATATATAATTTTTACGATAGAAACTTGTGATGTCTAATCGTCGTTGTATTTGATACATTATTAAAAAAATGTAATTAGACTCATAAATATAACATTTTATTGTTTTGGTGAACTTGAATTTATACATACAATACAATTATACAATTATTGTTGAGTCAATACGGTCATCTCAGAGAAACCTTGAGATTTAAGTGTAGTAACCTTTGGGGTGTATTACTCACGATGAGCATGATGCAGAGAAGAGTCAGTGGCGAGATGTATTGAGCAATGAGCGTGAGGGGCACGAGCAAACAGGGGTGGGGCTGGTTTACGGCCGAGACGGCGGCGACGGCGGCCAGGATGGCACGGTCCATACGCGGCGGCGTGGAGCCCGAACTCTGCATCGCGGCTGGCCTCTCACCGCTGAGCACGTGGACGATCACAGAAGCTGATTCTGAAGAAACATATAATATTTATTTAATGAAAAATAAAATAATGATATGTAGGCCTGGTGACAATTTTTGGATGTGCATTAATGAATTTTATATTACTGTTGCAATGCCTAGGTAGTTCCGGAAAAAGTAATATGAAAAAGATATTGAAGTGTTTAACAATTCTTAATATATGAAATTATATATTGATGATGAAAGTGTTCTAAATTACTTATTATATTTATGTCAACTCGACTGTTCTCATAATTTATTTGCCTCGATAAGTCGTCACGAAACTTTGGAGCAGTTTTGGACTATTAACAGCGGATTCGACTTGAATATTTTACACCAACTTAAACTATTGGTGAAAATATGTGTAAACTGTTAGCTATGTTCATGCTAATACGCCATTGTTTTGCATTTAATCTTATCATCTCCAAATAATCGATGTTACTGTGTCGGTCGTGCCACGCTGTTGGTAATTATGGAAGAGATTTGTTAAAATCGATAGTCGTAACAGTGAAATATTGACCTGTTCCCTGACATTAATTGGTTGTTAAATTTACGAGTCTGCTCTAATTGTTGGACGAATTATTCATTCGATGTTATTGGTTGTAACTACACGCGCACAATATATGCGAAATCAGCTATAGATATAATTGTGTCTTTTATTTTAAAAGAAAGTTTCTAATTTGGTACTTTATTACTTGTGGGCTCTAAGATAGTAAGGTTATTCTCATTCGTTACACTGAATTCACTCCCATTGATAATATAAATGAAACTACTGGGATTTCATCTGTTGTCAGTAGTGATAGAAGGGAGAGAAAAGTCGAAGTTGGTCATAAGAAAACCCAAATCGTTCTTGAAACTTTTACTATCGTAAGTACTTGTTGTGTCTGATTTAAGTTGAGATCTGATAATCGCAAAGGAATGCTTGTATAACATCTTTGATTTAAAAAGCTAATTAACTTTCTTATCGCAGTATATGACAATTGATTAAACTTAGAAATTAAATTACCTAACGACAAATATAAGAAAACATCGACAAAGGTTCCGATTATAGTTATGAAATATTTGACTTGCTCTATACGTTGAATTAAATATCAAATGGCCAACATTTTTGTGCCAGTCTGAGATTTACGTAAGCACTTACGACTCCTGAGTAGACTTAGTACGTAAGAAACATACCAAATGATGTAAGTTCG
Source organism: Scirpophaga incertulas (assembly GCA_036419045.1). NCBI lineage: Eukaryota > Metazoa > Arthropoda > Insecta > Lepidoptera > Crambidae > Scirpophaga > Scirpophaga incertulas. The sequence continues at coordinate 31,348,885 of CM071628.1, forward strand.
ACGAATATATTCCTCTTGGTTTTTCCTTTACAATATTACTTTGCTTTTATTTACAAGATCTCGGTAATATTTCGGGGTCGAAAACTTAGCGAGGAAAAATTCTGCAAAATCAAATTCTATTTCGTATTGCCGACTCAGCCTGCATTGTGATTACCGCGGCGCAAGTTATTACGTGAGGTGAAATCATTTATTTTTATACGGGCCTCGTTATGCGGTAAGCATAGAGAATTATTTAGCTTGAATAACCTTGACTCAAATTCATTGTAGGCTTAATTTTAGTAGCTGGTCTATCGTTGTCGTCTGGGTCGTTTGAGAGACGACAAATTACTGTCACTTGTTAGATAGAGATCTTTTAATGTAAATGTTACTTCGACATATATTCATACTTGGCCGTAAAAATAACGATTCGCTATACAGCTATATAAATAACAAAACCCTCGATCTATTCAATGATTATTAGTTCAGGCTGATTGTCAATCATACGTTATTTTCTATGTGTAATTTGCACTTGTTCATTTTTGCAAACCTGCAATAATAAGAACCGACCATGATGACCATGAATTCCAAATATCGCTATTTAATAGGTAAGTCAGGTTGTTTATAACTCTGATTTAATAATTAGATAATTAATCAATACCAGAACGAAGAAATCATTACACGATCACTTCAAAGTAGTAAAATTAATAAATGATTATGCTTATATGAAAATTACATCTCGAATCAATTTTTTGCAGTCCAGTGTATTTTAAAATCTTTGTTTTAATTGCTTTATTTTAAGTTGATTTTTGTAAATAATTTTCTAAATACTTATTTGGATTCTTAATGTAGTGTCCGTAAAATGAATTCTTAAATTCTACTAAGTACATGGCAGTTTTAGAGTGACTAAATTCTTGCTTTGTTTCCTAACTGTTGTATATAAAAAAATATATATATTCGTATTAGTATACATTTTTTCATAGAAACAGCGAAATAGGTAACCTGGTTTTTATTTTGCCGGAATTTCAATGGTTCGAGAGCGAGATATGTATATTTTTTACCTTTTATCACTACTTTTATCACTAAAATAAAGTTTAAATTTTAAATTTATAGTCATCACTTCGAACTATTATATGTAAATTTATTCTTTATACAATTTTACGTCAGGTAGTATATACCTACAAATAATTAAATTAATAAGTGAATAGAATTTTACCCATAGGAGCAAGAATATTATAACTTAAATAGTATTCGAGAGTGCAAGTTGAAAACAAATTGGTAGCAGCTTTACGTAAATAATATGTTCCTTACATTCAAGTGGAAACAGATTTTATTACATTCCAACTTTTATAGGCCTTTAGAATTGCGATAGTATGCCAACGACAATATATTCAAAGGGATAAACAAAAGTAGATATCATTTTTATAGTTCGCAACCTCTTAGCATAATATTACGTGCGTCCCAATTTCATCTTTTGTATAAATAAGCGAGCAAATAGGCTGGAAAAGTTGACATAAAAATTTACCATAAGTTAACTATAAGATGACTATTCTGAATGAGATGTTGCTGTTAAGATGATAATATAATAAATGTTTTGATGTTTTGGGATAGTATAACATTGATATTACAAAATACACAAAAACATTAACGTACTAAACTTTAACTGTAAATACATTGTAATGAAACTACCAAGTTAAATGTTAAATAAAGAATGAAATTTATTGACACTTGACAGAATACAAACATTATACTAGTGTTAGAGAATTCTCCATTGCCCGGCCCCTCTACTCAGTGACGTCACAACCGGTGGCGCAATCGCAAGCCCCGCCAGACAACAGCTCGCCTCGACCGCCACTCTTTGCTACGGGTTCGTGCGCAACGGACGTGCGATTGGTGTCCTATAGATAATTAACCATTCCGTGTTCTAATTGATTTCAGTTCGGTAAATCGTATATAGGTTGTTTCGGTTGTTATTTTCTTAAAAATTACCCTTACTTTTAAATTGTTAAGATCAGAAGTGGGATAGGATCTGCGTGATTCTATCTGGTTTTTGGTGTTGGTTGAATTTTATTGCAGAAATGGTGGATAGTGAAAGACGTGAGACTACTCATAGTAGGAGTCGCAAGCCACGTCACGTTTCACGCCGTGAGTGTACTGCGTACTAATGCTCACCTAACTCATTATTCGAAGAGTAAGTCGATTTCTAATTTTACTCCGAGAAAAGGTAAGTTTGAGGACGGCAAGTGTTTTACGTGTGGGTTATCGGGGCATAGGCAAGCTAATTGTACTAAGAGAGTAGCGAATGAAACTACCGCCAATACTAGTGCCAGTTCAAATTCCAAACCGGTCTTTGTGCCGACTAAGTCTGAACCTTGTTCTTTTTGCAAAAAGATTGGTCACAAAGTTGACACATGTTTTGCTAAACAAAAATCTCTGATCTGATCTGAGGTCCATAATAAAAATAACGTGAATTTTTGTCGCGAAAATGAATCTACCCTCAGTAGTGATGGAGTTGTAGCCGTTATACAGGGGTACCTGTTGATGTTTTAATCGATAGTGGCTCGACCATATCGCTTATTTCGTCTAATTTACTTAGGCATTTCAATTGTGTACGTAAACCTGCTTTCCGCGTACTTAAGGGCTTGGGTAGTCAGGAACTTGAAAGCATACGTGACGCTATCAATTGAATTGTGGGCTTTTCGCTTAATTTAAAAAGGTGTGTTTTTCTGTGTACGAAAATTGAATACCTTGGCAGAAGCATTAGCGAAGTCAGGTTAGACCGAGCCATGCTAAAGTAAAGGCCCTAACTGATGCACCGTTTGATACCCCTCATATGGACGTTTTGGGTCCATTGCCGGAATCGAATGGATACCGCCATGTTCTTATAGTTGTTGACGCAAACGGCCGCAGAACATATGATTCAGAGGCGCGGCGGCGTGCGGCACTGGCGCTTCGTGCTGGCGCAACAACGTGGCCGCGCAGCGCGACCAGCTGCTGCACGCGCTGGCCTGCGCCGGCGACATTGTGGCCATAGTTTAGCCCCGACATTGTGGCTATTGTTTAGCCCCGACATTGTGGCTATTGTTTCGCCTCGACATTGTGGCCATAGTTTAGCCCCGACATTGTGGCTATTGTTTAGCCCCGACATTGTGGCTATTGTTTCGCCCCGACATTGTGGCCATAGTTTAGCCCCGACATTGTGGCTATTGTTTAGCCCCGACATTGTGGCTATTGTTTCGCCCCGACATTGTGGCCATAGTTAAGCCCCGACATTGTGGCTATTGTTTAGCCCCGACATTGTGGCTATTGTTTCGCCCCGACATTGTGGCCATAGTTTAGCCCCGACATTGTGGCTATTGTTAGCCCCGACATTGGGCTATTGTTTCGCCCCGACATCGTGGCTATTGTTTTGCCCCGACATTGTGGCGAACCCTGCGCGCGCGCCTCGATAATGCGGCTTGTTCTACGCTCCGATACGCTTGCGATCTGGTTAGAGTGGATGGGCTACAAAGTAACAAAAAAAAAAAATAAACAATGGAACAAGAAGACCAGGCTGCGGTGAACAGAGATGCCCAGACCGGAGAGAACCTGGCTGACGAGGACGTTCAGCTGTCAGGAGAGGCCGTGTTAGAGAATTCTCCATTGCCCGGCCCCTCTACTCAGTGACGTCACAACCGGTGGCGCAATCGCAAGCCCCGCCAGACAACAGCTCGCCTCGACCGCCACTCTTTGCTACGGGTTCGTGCGCAACGGACGTGCGATTGGTGTCCTATAGATAATTAACCATTCCGTGTTCTAATTGATTTCAGTTCGGTAAATCGTATGTTTCGGTTGTTATTTTCTTAAAAATTACCCTTACTTTTAAATTGTTAAGACTAGGTTATTCTAAAGTATGAATGGAATATAATCGTTATAGGTAAATAGTTTTGATATCAAATCAACACCAACACTATACTAAATTCTTATCAAAAACTAAACCAAATCACCTAATTTTTCTAATTATTTAGCGACAACACTTTTAATTTCTTTAATAGAACCAAAACTTTGGTAAATAGACTATCTGGCATCACAGCTGTTGGTCAGTGATTATTACCACCGCGGGTCGCCGGCGGGCGCGAGGAAGTCGCGACTGCTACGGTGACCCGGGATGGACCACGCCTCTTCCATGGCCGGGGGCGACGTCGGTGGAGGAGATCGAGGGAGGTAGTGTAGCCTCCCCCGAGGAGGGCTCCCCTCTAGGCAGGGGAGCGGAGGCTGGGGTTCCCGGAAGGAGCTTGATGTTCCCGGGGGCTCCCTACATGCCTGAGGAAGGCCATCCCTCAGGTTTTTAATGGGTAGGCCTCCCCTTCTGGGGAGGAGAGCCCCACATAACCGCCGGCTCGCCACAGCCGGGGTATGCAATTTAATGCATTTTCCTCATGAACATGAAGTTCACACAAGAGACGCCAGATTTTTATAAAAGACAAACCAAGGACGTGAGAAGTATGGCCAACGAAGCCATCAGAATTAATTCATGGTTTTATTATACTTTTGTTTTTATAAATTTTCACGATTGTTTATTGCCAATAATTTATGATAGAATTGGATGCCACTCTCAGAATAACATCTAAAGCTATAAATATATGCACGTAACAATGTATCAAAACTATTTTACCTAGTTAAGTTCATCAACCATCAACAACCATGAACATTATTTTTACTAAACTCCTAGAATGTAATTTTCCTAGATGAGTTACATCAAATGATATTATAAAATAAGTATTAATGTGCTTGGAAATAACAAATTACACAGAAAAAAATGTAATAACACAAATAAAAAATAATAATTTATTTTTTGTACCAACTTTATTTACAAGGCGTGTTAAGGTAGCTTAGCAATTCAACCACCGAGCAGTGTGGACTTGATCGAATGTTTAAGGCAATATTGACGATAACTAGATCACTTGTTAAACACGGTTTCAAATACAGTCAAAATTTAATAAAACTTGCATAATATTTAATTAAATAAGTTACAATATTTAAAAACAATCTAAGCTTCTCACCAGAACTGCTGGGTGCACAAGTGTAGTTGCCGGAGTCATGTGGGGCAGCCCGCGCTATGAGCAGCCGGCTGGTGCGCGTGCGCTGTTCAGTTTCCACGCTGATGCCTCCTCGCTGCGCGTAGTTCACCACTTGCTCACCCCGATACCAGTAGATGAAGCTATGTGAATAATTTGAAAGTTATACATAATCTATTTAACTAGCTCAAACAGTTTTTATCGGCTTTTTTCTTTGCGAAAATACCAGAAAAAGCATCCGCTTATTCCGGTATTTTCGCCAGTAAGATGAAAAGTCCCAGTCTATTTGATATGTAACAAATATCACAAAATTGATGAATTACTCCGGTAAATTGTCGTGAAGCTCTTATTTGCTTACTTTATTAGTTTTTAGTTAATTTAAACAAAAAACTTGTAGATCAATGGTATATTCTTGGATTCTTGAAAAACAATGGTTGAACATAAATGATAGAAATTAGGCTCAAATATGTACGACGGCGGTGTGGTGTACGGATGTTCGTTCCGGTTCCGGTATTTAAGAGTTTCAGTGATTAAATAAGTTTATGCTTACTGTTAAAGTTATATAATAAAATAATACATTATTTTTGGGATGCTATAAATAGAGTTGTGTTATTTATTTGTGTTTTACAGACAAATCTATTTTGACATCATAAATCTATATATGTTTCTTTTTTTACAATTCGTGATTTTTCATAGTTAATATTAACTAACGATCTATAATTTTATTTTATATACTCACAGGAATTAGCCTAACTCAAAGTAACTACTGAAAGGATTGGGTCATGTGGCACAGGGCAACGGAAAATAAATTTATATCGAGAGCCATAATTAAGGCCAGCCCAAATATGTCTGTCATATACTGAAACTGAAACCCGGTACCTCAGAGATAGTTACATCATGAAACTGGCGTACAAGGACGTCGGCCATGACGGTCGCCAAAAAAGAGAACGACAACGTTCACATAAAAAGTACCAAATAACACAATTCAGTCTATGAACCCCTATTGAACTGAATAGAATTTAAATCGTTTATTTATTGATCCTGTGTTTAATATTTCATTGTTAAAAAGTGATAATATCAGAGTGTAAGGAATAGATTGATTACTGAGTCTCAAACAAATGAAAGCTTTCGTTTATTCTACTGTAACTAGTTATATTACTACTGCATTAGTATTCAACCTGCACACAATGTAATAGCTTTTATTTGTAATAGCTCGAATTGGGAGTTATGCAATGAAACCTAGAACTAACTCCAATGTGGGTTTATCAGAAACTTTACTCCAAACTACCATGTCGGCCAGGAATTAGTTAAGTTTCTACAACTTTACTTAATAGACCAATATGTAAATTATGACAAATTTCTAAGCTGTTAATAACACAGTAGATACCTACGTATTCTGAAGTGGATTATAATAGCTCTGTGACTTCCATGTTTAATCTAAATCTGAAGACCTGGTTTTGAATTATATATATGTCTGGCTTCGAGCACCCAATTTCTATTGTTAGGTATTTAATTATTGCTTGTCACGTGAATACATGTCAAAAAGATTATATTAGAATAGTGAGCACACAAAACAGATAATTAAATTTAGAATGATTTCTTTTAACTTATCTTGAATAAATATATTGTTGTATTAAACGTCTATAACTTCTAAAAACTCTTGTGAAGTGTATTTTTTGGGCAAATATATTTAGTTAATATACAATGTGTATAAATGAGCAATGCATGTTTTGTTGATGGTTCTACACACGAATACGACAAAGTTTTCTATTGAGACCTACTAAATGTATGAAACTGCAGATTTTTCATAGTGAGTTAGATAGTTGATTCATAATTGTTCGTATTCATGAATTGGGTGTATTCATTTTTTACCCTACAGAAAGTGTATTACCTATTTTTTTACACATTCTATAAATTACTTAAACTTTTGCGAATCATTTATTGCGTAGGAATATTATTCGTTATTTTTATTGATGTCGAATGAAGGCTAGACAATTGAAATGTTACATGTCGGTCTATTTGATTTATTTTTTATCTATAATAACGTTTTATACAAGTAGAGTATTTTAAACCTATATGTTTCTTTTATAATTTTGATTCTAAATACGTTAAGATGCACATTTCAGTAAGAATATTATATTTTTTGATCATGTACTTTTATATGTATTTTATTACAAAATTATAATAACTAAAAATGTATCATTTACCTACATCTGTAGTATCGACTATTGAAATGAAATATCTAATATTACAAAAATCAATCATGTCTTAAAAAACTTTAAAAATGTTTTCAATTCCAATGATTACTAAAACTTTACACACGTCTAGCCTATTAAATTTTATTGAAAAATTTATTTATATGAAAGCATACGCGCAAAGAATGTTATATAATATTTACAAAATAGCTTCGCTCATCGCAAATATTCGTCCTCAAAGAATTGCTGCTGGACGTGCCATAAAAATTCTTTGTTTAGATGGTGAACAAGATGTTGACATATAAAATAGACCTGGCATTAAAACTCACACGAAAAAATAATAATTTGAAATAATGGGCTCAATATGATTAAATTGTTAATTTCCATTAATATCATTATTATTTTATTATTTTGTTTGTATTTGATGTTGATTAAATTCCAAAGTATAAATTAAAGAGCGTCATAGCGGTGGTATTTATAAACATTTTTTTAAAATGAAAAAAAAAATACACTTATTGTGACATAATGATAGTTAGAAATTTGCTGTCACGATCTTTTTTGTATATAATTATATGTTCTGCAAAGACATAGTACATCATTTTTTTTATAATCAATACTTTACGCAGCGCACGCGATGTAAGATGTAAAAAAGATTTTTGATAATTTTTTCACACCTTGTGTTACATTATTGGAGTTTTAGTATGGATCCCAAATTTTTTTGAAAATTAAATACAGCTTAAGTTCACCGTAGATAGTGTTGGTTTCACACAGTGAAATGGTAGACAAGAAGATAATATATATTTTTTATTTAACCAGTTGAATAAATAGCTTGTTTCAGTAACATCGTATCAATACAGTGGATATACGATATTATTGCCCACTTTGCAGCTGCAAGGTTAACCGGAGATTGCTTTCAATGAATTCACCACATCCTTGCTTGCGATTTATTAAATTACAAGACTATATGTCTGGCAGCTCACCAGCCGGACGTTATTATATTCCTAAGGAAATAATTACTTACACTCATAATAAGCAGAATGAGTATGCTCACTGAAGTATTATCTAGCTTACTTTGTTGTCTATCACGAGTGAACATACAGACCAATTGATTTTTCAATAATATTTTGCTGTACCCACTGAATTTTGTTGTCAATATTTTTATTGCACTCCACAATGTGGTAACATTAGAAAAGTACAGGGTAATACCCAAATATGTCATATATACGAGTAACTTATTTAACGTTTTTAATTTTTACTTTATGTTTTCGTTATGATGATCCAGAGAACTTTATTTATCAAAAGACCTCCTCCCCGTTCCTCTTGAATATTGATCTCACTAGATACATCACTTTGTCCATCTGTCCTTTGCAATTTCCAGAGATATTCACGTCTGATGATAATCACGTCTTCTTCCCTTTGATAATTGCTGAGGATCCATGTGGAATTTCTTTACCGCAGCACGCCAACTACCCGTCTGATCGTAAGTTTACCGGATGGTTTAGAGATCCAGGTTTCGCTCACGCTAACGGCTCACTCATTTCTAGTAACCGGTCCTATAATATGAAGTCAAATCACAACTACTGGGTCCTCAATCGGTGTGTAGTTCATGAGAGTTCTCCTTTCCTTAGTTACCACATGATTTATGAATCATGAAACACATGGAACACATGAAAAACTATACCTGAACTACCATTATATGCCGCCATTTGTCTTTTATCTATACGTTACCCGCCACCACAGTTTTGGTGCTTTTGTTTTCACCTCAGTCCGCAAACTATCGAGATCATGTAGTAATATGCGGGTATTTATCTGAAATGCTATAAGAATCTTCTTCCCAGTGGTGTGTTTCATATGTAATGTCACTCGCAGTATTTTCATGTAGTTTAGATAAGCGTGGACTAGATTATTTTGCATCCGCTAGTGTTGTCTTTGTGTTTATAGGTCGATAGGCTGGCCGTGCCAATAGAGACTGAGCCTTGTTGCTAATTTTTCTCTTGGCGTTCCATGACATGCGTGGCCTATGGAAACACATATCCCTTTCACTTTCCGTTGAATCATCGCATAGACTACTCCCGATGTTTGACCAAAAAATGAGATTTTGACCTCTTCCTGCATACACAATAATAATGTGGCTTCACTTTAATAAAGGCATATAATCTTACAATCTCCCCTCTCCCCTCTTTTCACAACGTCCTCTTTTATGCATCCACGCGAATCCATTTTGAGTCCGATGTCATTAGATTTGATGGCAATTCCCCGCTTTAGTCATTGGCAATTTTTTGTTTATATTCTATTTTAAGACCAAGATGGAGTTATTTCTGAAACACGCAGAATCCTGTCTTGCCGTTCATTTGAATGTATTCAAATTGCATTTGTTTGCGAATGTGTTTCTGACAGGTACCCTTAATTCCATACATATATTGAAAAAAGTTTATTTTTGTACTGTCGTAAATTCGGTTCCCGCAAATTCACTTAAATTATACTAAATATTACACATTGGTTAACAATACATTGGTAACTGTACGTAATTGCAAACCTGGTGCAAAGAGTATATCGCTAGTTAAAAAAAAAGGATTTAGAAGAACTTTCTTCAAATATATTCCGGGACCTAATAAAAAACCTTACTTTATAAGCTTTATACGGCCGAGACGTCGTAAATATAACTTAAGGGCGGGCTTGAATAAAAAATGTCAACTTTACATACGCAAAGCGTATCAGCCTATCAATATTCAAATTCGAGGTCCCTCGCCGAAAGATCTCAGACATAGGGACCCATTAAACGGTGATAGTCAAAGAATGATTCACTTAGGGACCCACCGACCCTTTTATCTAGAATGAGCTTATCATGTTTATGGATGCGAAGACTAAATGTATAGGTGCGACGGGTATGAATAGGTACATGGTAATACAGTTCCATTATATCGTGGTGCGATCAGAGGAATAGGTTGCCTATTCATTCGGCGCTGCATGTAGTTGACATGCTGGCTCTTACAATGGATTGCACGTTGATTGACATGTGATATGACCCTTTTCTTCTATGCCTTTATTTTAGTCTAACTGTAGTAAGCTGGACAACCAAGTACAATAACTAGCTTTCACTGAAGAACGACCAGTAAGAATGATGAATCTGTGTACAAACGATTAGTTTAGTTTAATATTTGTTTAGTTAAATTAAAATTGCATACTTTATAAAGAGACCATATAGAAATGTATTGTATAATATATATGTTATTTCGAATCCAAATTACACTTCCTCTATATAATTAGTGAGAATTACTAAAAATAGGTGAGGCTAACTCTCTGAATACCGAGGCGGTGGTTATTATCCTGCCTATCAATATCTTGCAAGGTATCAAGCTATAATAAAAGACTTTAAACAATTATGTCTCGATAATTTGTCGTAATATTCCATTCCACTATTTTTTTTTCTGTTTTCGATTTAATTTAGAAACAATATGTTATCGGATCATCGCAAAATTATATGGAGCAAAGCAATCGAGTCGTTTCTAAGTTTCCTTTCCGATAACATAATATAACTGTTAGTAGATCGTTAGTTCAGTTTTATGATATCCCGTCATCCCGTGTCTATAACGCATAAAGGAACTTTTCCTTTCAATAATATAGCGAGCGGGGGATAGGAAAGGAACTGTGTAAGCCACCTTAAGTTCCGCAGAATGGTTTCATTACAGTCACATCACGTGCTGACCCAGATACGTCCGGTCTACCAAATGTGAACAAGCGTAGGATTCTGCTCCTATCATTATAATCTTTGAAATTACAACTGGGACGTCTTGTTCAGTTTCATAATGAGATTTCAGAGAGGCTATTCTTTCCTACCGTTGTATTCGACTGTGATTGGAGGCTTTATACACGGGCCGCGAAATGAGCGGACGGGTGATTGGTGGTAACTAATATAACGACTATTTTTTATTAATTTGTAGAGTCATGTAAAGACATTTGATTAAATTGGTTGTGGATGTACATATAATTTATATACGAGTATATATATATATTATCATAGTATATATATTATCATCAATTCCACAATCCATTACTACATCAATTAAATAATTTCAGGACTAAAGAGTTTATTGATTTAGCAAGGCTTAAATTTTAATAATATTGTGCTTAGTAAAATGACAAAAAAATTATTAACATAAAAATAAATACATAAAGTGAATAAAAACAAAAATCATTTTACTAATTATTGATATAATTTATTTTACAGCGTTTAATGGCATTTTTATAATATTTCGGCTATAACCGGTCCATGTGTACGAATACGCAATGTTGCGCTGTTAAAACTGTAAATAAGTTAAGCAAAATCTCATTCATAATAATTTAAGAAATAATCAAGCTATTCTTTTAATATAGCTTAAATTACAGATCAGTTCATTAGTAATTCTCCCGTAGACTTGTAACCCAAAGGCATTCTTCATTCTTCTTTGATGTTCAAAATTAATTATGTAAAACCTAATTGAATAAACATATTCTTAAAAAAATTGTTTCGTTATAATATATAAATATCAGGGAAGGTCGCCAAAACTCAAACCACAAATGTAAATATAGGTTACCTTAATTTGTAGAAGTGATTTATGGACTCCAAGGGAACGCCAATTAATAGACTGTATATTTGAAAAAGGTAATATTCTTACCAAAATATTTTCACTCCATTTATTCTGAAAAGGGGACCACGGCGAATAAATGAAGCCATCTTTCCTCTTTACCCACCCGTTTCGCAGCCAACCTTCCATTTGATTGCATAATATTCTCACCTCGGCGGATCGGGCGCGTACTTCGCGACGCAAGTGAGATTGATGTCTGATCCGGCCCTCACAAACAGCTCCGGCCCCGACAGTATTTCGGCCTTTGACACTGTTGAAGATAACATTGTCATTATTAACCCAACCTGAATGTCGAATTGACAACATACTCGTGAGAATTTATTTTTGAGTAATGTCATTTTATATTTCATACATTTTATACAGTCTTGATAGTAATATAACGACAGCGCTGGATATCGTTAATACTTCGCTAATTGCTAATCAGTTATCAAAAATGTAAACCGCGTTAAGCGTTACAACGTTATATTATGAGAATCATGCAACATTTCATTAAAAAAAAACTAATTTGATTAAATTCCTTCAAATCTGTTTCAAATGGTTTTTTAATAACATATACATATAAATACGTATTTCATTCTTTTTGATTACGTTTTTGACTTAAATACAGATTTTTTGATAATATAAATAAATTCCATATTTTTTTTGTCAGTTGACAGTTTTTTGTCATAGCAGGTATTTTGATTTCAAATTCCTGATATTTAAAAAAAAAGACATATCTGTACCAACAATATATTCAAAAATAAGTTTCATAATAGAATGTCGAAGAAGGAATTAATTTAATTCGCCAATAATATTTTATGGAACGATCTATAACTTAATTTAACTTTGATTAAGTAAATGTCCATAAGCCCGTTTACAACTTTGAACTAAACTTGTTTTTGATCCTGTGAATATTAAATTTGAAGGGTTTGTGTTGTTTGATGCTAAATTTTTATGATTAAAATAGAATTACTACATAACCGTGACATAAAAAAGTGAAGTAAAATTCTTGATTTTATTTAGCAAAATATTCACATAAAAGCTAATTGTGTAGCTAATGATTTAATGTTAAAGTTTTATATATATATATAAATATATATAGTAAAAATCTTTTTCTTTGGTGGGTCAATAATATTCTTTCGCGTTAATATTAAGCGAATACAATGAATAGACAGCGTTTTGTCAGTGCTTGTCTATATAGACCAATTTTAGGACTGTAATATATATTTACATAAGTTCCACTTAGTATACGATGAGCAGGAAGGGAAGAATATAAGACCCCAGAATCGTTAAGCATATCTGGAATCTATACATTTATTAGAACTACTCGTCATTTTACCTAATGTATGATCTCTATCTTAAAACTAATTATAGAAGCAATTCCCATGTAATAAGAGTATTAATATTATTGAGAAGCTTGTCTGTAAGTACAGATGTACATTTCAACACCTCGACTTTTTTTGTGACTCGAGTGGTTGTGTTCACATAAAATAATATTCTTCACCACTTTATTGAGATCTGTCGTGTTGTGGCTATTTAATAAACGTTTCTATAAACTAGTACATAACATAAAATGAATTTATTGTAAGATAGCATACCTGATATAACGAGATTGCGAATTGGCAGCTTATGAATGCACATACAATCGTACAGTTAATTTGTTACTGAACCTTTGAAAAGATTTATATATTTTTCGATCTCATCACAGCTGTTTGTTTCATTTAGTTGGTCTATATACTTTTGGTAAATTTCTCTACATATAATTATATATGTAGGATAAGATAAGATAAGCATTTATTGTTTAACTGTGTACATAGTAGGTTGTTACATAATTGGTTAGAGCTAACAGTCTGCCCATTTCGAACGTACAATATTAATATTATAAAGTATTATAATTATTAATCACTTAAATTATAATTATTATCATCGAGAGTCAGCATTATCATTATTTACAAAATATTCATTAAAATTATAATAACATCAATTTATTAACCATTGTTTTTTAAACTTATAACCATCTAGAGATTTTAAGTATCCAGGCAATCTATTGTATATTCTAATTCCAGTAATGTATGTACTTTTGTCCATAATGTAACCATTAGATGCTTCAATAGATATGTCATCTTTATATTGACGACGTATATTATTTTTTTTATGAAAAATATCAGTTCGATTTCTTACAAATAAGCATATTTCTAATATATATATATACATGTCAATGTAAGAAAATTTTGGTTCTGAAATACAGTTCCCAACGATTCTAATCTTTGCATCTTGAAAATTATCCTAAGGCATTTTTTCTGTAAGACAAAGGTCGATTGAATGTTTACTGAGTTGCCCCAAAATATTATGCCATAGGTCAAAAGTGGGTAAGCATATCCGTAGTAAGCATTTCTTGCCACCTTACTAGTTGTTACATTAGGCAATATGGATAACGCATAACATTTAATAGATATTATATTGTTTATTTTGTTAATATGTGCCTTCCAGTTTAAATGTGTATCAATTATTAGGCCTAAGAATTTCGTTTCATTTACAATGTCAATTTTTTTATTCTCTATTTTTTTATTCAAATCTAGTGGTAATGTCATATAATTTCTAAATTGCATAATTGTTGTTTTAACTACATTTACTTTTAGGTTCAGGGAAGATAACCATTTTAATGTATAATTAAGAGTATTCTGTACCTCACGGTTTATTTCAAAGTGAGATATGTTTTCTTTAGAAATGAATATGGTAGCATCGTCAGCAAACATAACACACAGATGATTCATTATTTGAGGCAGTTCATTGATATAGATAAGAAATAACAGTGGGCCCAAAATGCTACCTTGAGAAATATCAAGGACTATTTTTTTAAAGTTAGAATTTATTTGCTCTAGTCTTTGTTTCTTTGTTATAGGAATCTACAACAGTCGCTTGAAGTCTATTAGTAAGATAAGAGTCAATAAGTTTCAAAGCAATTCCACGTATGCCCACATGTTCAAGTTGCTTCAATAAAATAGGATACATGACGCAGTCAAATGCCTTTGATAAGTCTAGAAAAGTCCCTATACACGTATTTTTCACGTTTATATCCGTCAAAATTTGTTTTAAATATTTAAAAACTGCTGGTATAGTACTTTTATTTTTTTGAAACAAAAATTGTTTGCTATGAATTATATTATTTTTATCAAAAAAGGATGTCAATCTATTATATATTATTTTTACAAATATTTTTGAAAATTTTGAAAGTAGTACAATGGGTCTGTAGTTATTTCTATCACTTTTTGGTCCTGATTTGTGTAAAGGTTTCACCAGTCCTATTTTTAAGTCATCTGGAAATATCCATTGTTCAAAAGCTTTGTTTATATTATATGTACTAATGGTTCAGTTATATACTGAACACTTGCCTTCATTATTTGCGTTGGTATTTTGTCATGACCCGTACTGTTTTTATTTTTTAATTTTTTAATCACCAATATTATTTCATGCTTGTCTACTGGAGCTAAAAACATACTCTTTAGGTTAGGTTGGCTCAATGGGTTATACTGGATGTCAGTGTATTGTATTCATTTAAGGAATTAGCTATGTCAAGTGGATTATTAATAAGTTTGTCCTCACCGTCGTCCAGATTGCATATTGTTGATTTTATTGTATTGACTTGTGATGTGTTCTGTTTGATCACTTGCTAAGTAGCTCTATTTTTGTTTTTACTTTGATTTATGAAGTTTGCATTCGTTAATTTTTTGGACAACCTTGTTACTGATTTTAATATTTTACAAAATCTTTTGTATTTTTGAATAATAACTATACTACTTATCTTTTGCTTTTGCGAATATTGTTGTCTTTTTGTTCTGCTAGATAAAACTATGCCTCTTGTTTTCCAATTGTGTGGTCGTTTATACGTAATTCTTATTTTTCTATTGGAACACATAGAATGTATATAAGAGAAAATTCATCAATAAAAAGTTTAAATGCTATATTTGGATCAGTTTGGTTATACACATCTGTAAATTTTATTTGTGAAATATATTTCAAAAATATTTCAATACACTTAATATGGTTTCTTTTAAATACAAACCAATAACGCTCATTGTAGTTGAGATCAGACGAGAAAGATATAATTTGACATGTATGATCAGATAAACCTGTATCGCACACCTCAACTTCATACTGTTTTTGGTTTGAACTTTTCATATAGCCGTCAGTAAAATAAAATTTTTGGAATCTTGTTCAGAAAATTATTCCCGCACTATCAGTTAATCAATCATATACTTATGTTAGTCTTCAATTTCTTGATTACAAACATCATATTATTATATACTTGAATAATTGAAATTACATATTTTATACTATTTTTTTTTATACTACAATGGCAGTATGACTTTGGTTTTCCTGATAGTGAACCTATGGACACTTGCAACGTCAGGGGCATTATATCTAAAGTGTCTTAATAAAAAAAAAATAGGGTTTATGTGTGTTTGAAAATTGATGAATAATAAATCGTGATAAAATTATGCAAAATTAATTATAAGTAAGTGTATAAAATAGTGCAGTGGTTCCGATTAGTTACGCTCAATACACATTAAGTGTTGAATGTTCAAAATTATCTTTCACTTCATAGCTTGTATAGAAGTTGTTTTCAATTTGACATTGAAACAGGTATAACTTACCCGATATATTGTCGAATTAAATTGTTCCAAGAAACTATTATTTCCATATGATTTACTCTCAAGTAAGAGTTACTTTTCCCAACTGTAATAGTTTTCAGAGTCCCTAGAGGCCAACTCCGAACAATTTATGTGGATATAGGCGAAACAGCAGACAACTTAGCGTATTGTTAAAGGAGCATGTATTGTTTTAGATCGGTGTATTCAATATGAAATTAATAACTTGATTTAATAGTGATTTGATACTGAATATTCTTATTTATAGTGCAGTATTTACATATATGATCGATTAATCATGTCACATAACATAGTTGATTCAATGTAACACTCAAAATTTATTTTGCATCTATTTCATGATTCGTCTATCAATTTAATGAATGTATATTCAAATTCATCATATAATTATAACTCTAATGATATATAATAAATATCTTTTTATATGTCCCCCAGGGTGGTTATGTAGGTGAGGTAACCTTTGTACTAGAGCAACTTATAGAATGACACTTGAGGTGTTTTTTTTGGGTGTAAGTACCAAACTCATGTAGTGAAAAAATAAGGGGCAGACGACCTCCTTCTAGTTGATGGACCAATATAACTAAGACATTAGATAAAAAAATACACCCAAGTCGTCAACCCAAGATGTAAAATCTTGGCCCCACATAAAGTGCGAATGTGGAATGAAGACTTGAAGAGAATACTTTAAGAGACTTGAAGATACTTGAAGAGAAGAGAAGAGAATACATGAAATAATCCAGTTGAAATAAACTACAAATTAATTGTATATTAATTGTACTGGTATAAATATATGAGATAAACTGGTGTGTGATGACGGACACTGCGCTATAACTTAGTTATATTGAATATTTATCACTAACAATTTGACAAAAAAGGAATATAAATCTAAAATAGGAAGATTTTGACAGGATTTTTTTTTAATTGTTAATATTAATATAATGACTGTATAAAGATATCACGAATAAAAATTAAAGCAATCAAATCAACGCAAGAAAAATGTTCGCCTCGAGCGAGTTTCAAAAAAATCTAGATGCCATACTCAACAACTAAAACCTAATATATTTCAAGAAAATAAGCCGTGTTATTATGCGAGTATGAAAAATAATTTACTACGACGCAACTCGTCTCAAGGCATTGTTCTCGTCAAGCTATATTGAAAGAAAAACGATCTCAGTTAAGGCATAAGTGGAAACAATATTCCAGCTATATTGCATGTGAAATATAGTAACATCCCGTAGACTTATACTGCCTGTCAAAAGCTTCGTATTCAATATCAGAATAAGCTTTCGCTAACTATTCAAAGTCACATATTGAACGTTGAACAATACTAGAGATTCGGTTATTAGTTTGGCGAAAATACAATGTAGGTAAATATATATTACTGACTTTCAGTACTGGGATGGTTTGGATCATATCCGCACACACAAATTCACTTTCTATTACTTTAGTCCAATAAGATGGTTAATAGACATCCTTCACCTCTTACCACGAGCATTATAATAACGATTATTAAGATTTATGTTATTAAAGATTTGACATTTATAAAATTTCATAACACATATATATTATTTTTCTTTTATATTTTAGCATTATCGATTAAGCTTTCTTTATTCTCAACTGACGCTGGATTAAGCGGGGCACGGGTGGGTCCTTAGATGATTCTCTACTCTTCTGTGGTGGGATAAATGTTTCCGATTAAGAGTGATAGTATTCTGCGTATGAATAATTAAGGCGTATACTCGATTTTGTTGAAGACGCAAGTTCGACTCCTGTACGAGTGATGTAATCAGATTAATATAATTTTTAAGTTGATTATTAGCGTTTGTCAATCATGATAAGCCAGTACGGATTGATCAGCTTCACATACAGCTTTGAGATTTTTCAGACATTGCTTTATGGTGATATCCTTCACCATATGAGCTATGGATAAATGTATGTACATATGTAAACCACATTAGAACGCGATGGGATTAACCCTGGATCTCCCGTTTAGGAGGTCAGACCACAATGCCACCGAGTTTCACATACTAACAACACTTTACTGATAATATTATAATCCGTTAACAGTATTATAATAATCCACTGTTTTGAATATTCCATACAACAAAATAATGCTTGCGAGAAATACCCATATTGATTTTTCGGAATAAACAGGCTACATAAATATAAAAGAATTTGTGTTGCTTTTTAAGGAATTTGGTTGAATGTTTTTTGAATAAGTTTGTAAAGTGAATGTTTCTGTGAGCAATTTAATACGATTAGAATGTACTCCCAAATTGCTCAATATTTTATTATTTTTATGAATAATATTAAATTATATAGAGGCTTAAATATTTCACTATACATATCTAGTATGTGGTAGTTTGATTCATCCACTTGTTGCCGTGATTTTTGAGAAATTGACTGTCATACGACAGCTAGGAAGACAGACTATATTGATTCTAAACGGGGTTTCATTTGACATTTCGACATATAAAATCTCAAAAAAATGTGTGTGTTCATAAATTGATTACGTTACTGATACTGAGCCGTGTCTATGAATTTGGACCTCATAATAATTAACATAGTTTAAAGAAAACCCATTTTAACAGTAATTGTCAATAGAACTATAAATAACCTTAATATTTATATTTAATTTCGGCTACGGCGGGAATTCAGCTCGCGTCTTCAATAAACCCCTCTGATGCAATAATTGTCTCAAGGCTGTCGAGTACTTATCTGAACCGATTTTAAATCAAGTGCATTGTTAGATTATAAAAATATTTCACAATTAATTTTCTCTTGGCTAAGAATTATGAAAGCTTACATGTTAACTTTGATAACAAATGGGAAATAAATTTGGAAATATATTTTTTGTATCGTGTAATAAACATGTCACTGTTTTCTCGTGGATATCGTAAGATCCAACTAAGTGATTTTGATTGATATATCTATGCGAAGAGACTATAGGCTCGGGCTCCATTTCACTAGTCTTTGATAAAAATACCTCTGCCTAGCCCGATGCTGCCTAGCGATCAAACGTATATAGATATGCAATGGGTCAGTGTATGCGAATCATGAATTCCAGTTAGAGTTCTACTCACCAACAACGGTCAGTCGAAAGGATAAGCTTATTTTAGGCTCAGTGGAGACCTGACACTCGTACGCGCCGGAGTCCCGCGGTTGCGCGGGCGCCACTCGCAGCGTCCACTCGTCCGAACCATCTGCATGAAGCGCAGCGAAACGCGCATCGCTGCTATATGTGTGAACACCCACTGTCAGGATGTGCAGGTCTCTTTTCCGAATCCAGGAGACCTATGGGATAAAATAAAATAAAAGATTGTAGATTAAGTACATAGTATGTTAAGGCAAGAAACTCATTTTGAATTCAGAAGTAGGCAAAAGATTTTAGAAAAAGTTGGTTAAGAAACTGAAATTTAATGTAAAAACTCTAAGCTTCAACTTAACTGAAAGAAGTTTTGTAAGATTGTAATTAATTGTACTAGAACAGAGTAATATATATATGTATCGTATATTATGTTATGTTCATAAGTTTTAAATTATATTACATAACTATAAATTAAATCTTGTTGTGGTAACATAAAGTTTGTTAAATTCCTTAATTTACCCGACAAGTTATTCAGCGGCAATACCATTTTGTTGAGTTAAATAGTCATGCGTAGGCCATAAATGATTACAAATCAAACTGCATTAATATAAAGATATCCAATATAATATTAATGGCACTTTATTTGTTATTTATTTAGTTATAAGCACAAACAGTCGCTCGATAGCATTATCATTATTGCTTTTGTTAGATAGATATTAAAAAAAACGAAACAATAATGTTTAGCCATTAAACAGAATATATATATATATACATACATATACATATATATATATATATATATATTTTAATTCTCTACCTCAGAACATTCATAGCAAATGTTAACCGCTGGAAGTTCCCTCACAGTTAGATCAGTGCTAAAACACCAGACAAAAAGAAACTTACACCAGAAATTAAAAAAATATATACTAGTATAGTTGAAATATGTGCCACAAAAGAGTATAAAAATATTTAGGTATACGATTCACATTTCGGTAAGTTGGTAAAAATAATATTTTGGAACATTTACTGTATTTTCTTGTGACTGAAAACGTTAGAAAAACTATTATTATATTAGTCTGAAACGTAATTGGTTCAGTTAATATTTAAAGCTAAAGCTATTGCGTCGTCCACATCATCCCAGCGTCGTTTTCGTATTTCCCGTGTGGAACTAAAATATAGAATGAAACTACATTGTTACGCAGGTTGAGACGCTCCTTGATGGATTACCACGCACATAAACTGACATTTCTTTTTCTTCGTCGTCTGCAATTGAATTTTCGTGACATCCATACGCGGTAAACGGCGGCGTAATTACAGAATATAGAAAAGAGAATCATCTTTTTTTATATATCACCCTTACTTTTTTAGACAGAATAAAGTAGATTTTTTAGATAAATCAAATTATTTGTATAAATATAATTTAACTGAAGGATATTCAGTAAGAGCACCAAAGAAAGACCAAAGACGAATGTTCGTCTCAGATCGAGCGTTCATCATGCGTCTCTTGTGATTTATTATTATTGTTTTTGGTTCGCTTTCTAAAATAAATTGTAATGTTTTACTATAAAAATAAATAAGATGAATTTTAAAAAAATTACCACAGATTAGTAATGAGTTAAAAGAACTGAGTTAAAAGAAACCGCGAATCGTTAAGTTTTTTTATTTACATTAAAATTTGTGTTTAGTGTAGCTTACGTAACACAATTACATACGTACAAAATAATAAGTATTTACTAGCTTGTATTTACTATACGATACGTATTGTACTGATAAAATCATTAGTACATAAGCAGTACTTGCACGCGTTGTTATTTACAATGAGGTGATTTAACAATGCTAATTTATTGAGTGATTTAACAAAAAGCAAGCGAGCGAAACGAGTAAAACATAATAAACAATCCACGATCTACCAGCAAACAGTAGAGAGCTTAACCAATCACCTTCGTAACTTTGTTGGTAACCTGGCTTTCGCCATGAATCAGTATGCCGAATCCATCAATCAGTTAAAGGCAATTAAATTAAGGATAGCAACACCATTCAGGTTGGCAAGATGTAATTAAGTATGGCGCCTTGTGTTTCACGTAGTAATTTAACGGCGTTGGAGGTAGTTTCCCGGCAAAACAAGATAGTGTTGCCCTGTATTAATTTTTACTGCATAACACAATATAGTTGTTTCAAAGTAAAAAATATATGTAAACTGAGAATAAGTACCTAACGTTACTTAAAGACTTCATATTCTACTTCACACTTTGTGGAACTAATAAAATGACAACTATGTGACTTTAACTTTATGTACCTTCCATAACCAGCTTTTTGTTGTGTCAACGACAGTGTCA
This sequence comes from Scirpophaga incertulas, assembly GCA_036419045.1. Taxonomy (NCBI): domain Eukaryota; kingdom Metazoa; phylum Arthropoda; class Insecta; order Lepidoptera; family Crambidae; genus Scirpophaga; species Scirpophaga incertulas. The sequence continues at coordinate 31,370,808 of CM071628.1, forward strand.
ATAGCATAAAGAAAAGTTTATAAAATTATTAGTGTTAATAATATTAAGAACTAACACTACTAAATTATTTATTAAACTAATAATAGGGATGAAAGCCGTCAATGCTACTTCTATGATTGGTGTCAACAATGGCGTTCACATCCACTTGAAACTGGAAATAATAATCTGTTATTAGCCCGGTTTCTATATAATTTTTACAGTTATTGATCCAGGAACCTCACAACTGGTTCAGCCATTTAATTCAAGCCAATTATTCAACAAGGAAATTTATAAAATTATAACCTATATCTTTTATATTTGTTACCAATTTTAGATGAAATATAAAAAAATCAATAAGCATTTCTCTTTAGAAATGCATTTCTTTAAATGAGAGACAACTTCTAAATAATATGATTGAATCGATGGAGTAGGTGGCAATAATTTTGAGCACATAGTATCAGCTAGAATAAATATGTTTGTAGCTAATTACGTCACCATTTACCTGGATCCATCTACATTTATAGGTTTATTTTATAGGTTTTAGCTCGAATTACGAAATGCCAATTTTCTTCAAAATTATTTCAGAATCTACGGCAAATTTTTGTCAGTACATCGACTTACATAATTCATTTTGATTTCTGTCCAGGCACACTTGTACAAAATTTAAAATAAGAGTGTAAGTCAAAGCTGTGATGCCTTACGCTAAAGTCCCTAAATTAACATTAATATAATAAAATAGCTATTATTAATTAGAATAGTATACGTTCTGCATAGGAAAGCAATGGCCAAATATTGCCTAGTCACATAGTCAAAGTCGGAAGACCTGTTGATGTTTGGAATTCCATTGATATTAAAGAATAAAGCTTTTGTATAATATATATTTTGAATTAAATTGTAATTTGATTGCGAACTTCAAAATGTTAACATTTTTTAGTAATTTCCCGGAAAAAGTTTGCAGTTTTCTTTATTATAAAATCACAATTTTTGTTATAATATTGTTTAATTGTATACAATAAAGAGTTTATATGAGTACTATTTCTAACGAAAAAACTATAAACCTCTGAAACGATTTCGAAGTCCTTCTTCATTAAAATATTATACTATTGTAATAATAATGATCTATCTTCGATGTAGGATCATTTTTATCATAAAAAATATGTTTTTCCTATGAGAAAGTCCGATATAACGCAGGCAAATCCGCGACCAGAAAGCCATTAACTAACAAAATGAGTGCCACAGACAATTTTGAGTAATAGCTATATATCTCTACTGTTGATATATCTCTACCGTTTCTTTTGTGACATAAATTAAGTAGGTAGCAACCTCCTTAATTTATGATTTAATTATGACCTACTTAAGACTAACTATAAACACACACATATATATATATATATATATATATACGTTGTAATACTCGTATTAATTTGATACTGTTAAAAATTACTTCCTATTTCTATTATTTCCGTTTCAGCAGTTTTAAAATGCGGACAGATTTTTTTAGCACAAAATAAAACTAATGCAATTCCGCTGTATTACACACTTCTTCGACCTTTTCAGGAGGTGCGGCGAATAAATCATTCCACCTTTTTTTGATTCAGTGGCCAAAGTGTATGTTACCTTGGTATTGAATTAACTCAGACCCTACAATTATTCATGATTTCACCGACTAAAATCGATTTAAGCTAATAACACACCTAATATTTATTGTCTTTTAATGACAGTTATATGTTAGTCATGAAACGTTAACAAAGTAAACTTAATAACAATATCATGATTTTATCAATATCATAGTTCCTATATGTCTCTGCCGAAGGGCAACCTACCCTACATAATTTGAGTGATTAGGCCTCGGTCAGCCCCGCTGACCCCCCAGCTATGGGTCGACATAATATAATAACGAATATTTTGTATCATTTTGCATATCAATAAGATATGTTAATATCGTTAATATCATTTCCTTTCGTTCGTTAGTTTTATAACTAGTTTTATACAAAATCAGTTTTTTTTTATTCCGCTACGATAAGATTGTTAATGGATTTTAATAAAAATATGTATAGTATTTGCTATGCTTTCTTTTCCATCTCTGAAAAAGATTTTCATAGTTGGTTGAGAAATACATATTTTTAAAATATGGAAAAAACCATTTTAATAGGTAATTAAAAATTAAGCGTATTAAGCTACTGCACAGGGCAAGTTCTCTCGAATTTGTATTCGGAACGATCCGCCGAGGATTTGAAAACTTTCTTCGCTGGACGGTTTAAAGCGTTGCAGAGACAGAACTAACTGGATATCCCCAACAATTCATCCCGGTGCCAAAGTTTTTATGGGTCAAACCTAGATCAAGCGGGATTAAGCTCATTGCAAACTCTGCACTTGCTGTTGGCACTACGTTTACGAAGTTATATGCATTAAAGTGAAGTTATAATGTCTTATGTTTCCTTAGACTCGAATTTTAGTCTCCTTTCTATGTGAGTTGCATATAGAGGAAAGTGTCCTTTAAGGTTCTTGAATGAAAAAATCACTTTCTTATTTATCTGTCTGCTAAGGCCCTTTGTCTGGGCTATACGTGGAGGTATTAAGTTTAACTTGACTTATTATGTAATATCGTAAGTGATATAAAATAAGATATAATATTACAAATTCTTATTTGTCATTCATCCTGTCTAACATGAATATCACCGAGATATCTTATTAAGTGGGTTAGTACTTAGTTAATTACAGATACTGGTTCCATATTGAAATCAATCAGTGCGTTCAATATCTTATGGTTCGGACAATAATCACTTGCTCAGAAATGTTCACGCAGAAACGAAACTGATAAAGAAGATACGAAGATAAGGAATTATTTGGCTTGCTAGCCAAAGGTTTTGGATCAGCAGTCACAATATTCAGTATTCAGCAGCTAGAATAGGATATCTTGGTAATCCAGTAGCAGGCCCAGGTCAGTTTGAAGAACGCAAAATATATAACAACAAACACTCAAGGGCACAAAACATAAACAAAACAGCGAAGTTCAACTATGGATGGAACAAAAATGAATGACGTTACAACAATATCATGACAATTTAAATATATCTATCTTGTATTCACATGCTTTAATGGATTGTTATGTTTAAAGTCGATTCAAAGTACAGAGAGAATTTGATCTGCGTTTGTATTATAATCTTTGGACCAACATTGAGAAAGTTTAAATATCTGCTAAACATATATTAGATTAGGTATATATTATTGGTTGTATAATGTAAATTCAAATTTGATTTGATTCTATTATAGTCGGTATGATAAAATCGGCTGATCACAGCGTTTGGGTCCTCCAATGCTATATATTATGTTTAATAGTAGTATTTAATTAAGCACATAACGTTCTAAATTTGTTTAAATTAATTTTATTGAAAAATCCAAACGTATGGTAAAATGATTACGATTAGATTGTTTCAGCAAAAGCATCGTTTCGTTAAAGCACTTATAGCATAACTCTGGCTTATTATGCATGTGCCATTTCATTTTATATAAATTAGGGACTGAATTTCCGAGAAAATCCATATCATTCAAAGGCTAGGCAATTCCTATTCATTATTGGAATATGTTGAAATTCTGTGAACGGCTATTATTGCGTATACAGCCGCATTCAGTGATGGTATGCGAGCACGCCAGTGAGTAATACCAGAAATATGCCGTGCTTCGAAATCGTCGAGTTAAACGTAAGTGAACTTACAGCGGGCGAAGTGAATCGGCGCAATCTAGGGAATGAGTCAACTCTTGAGCGCAATTTGGGCACCATTCAACGGCGGCTCGCATCGGAAACCGCATAAAAGGTCGCGTGCTCTATTCAATAGTGCTCTGCTAAAAGGCCAACCTTTACGGCTTTTTTCCTATCTTGAAATGTGCCTATAAAATCAGCCACCTTAATTCGGCACATATATTGGATGGCATGAAAGCGAGAAAATGACCTGTAGCGAAAAATATGTCGAGTCCACAGCTTTTCAAGTTGCCATAAGCTACCAAATGTGGTAGTTCGATTTTCAACGTTATGTCATGCAACATTAGGTGAATAAAATGAAATCGGTAATTTTGTATAACTTGACCGGCTTAATGTAGATATAAATAGAATTCTGTAATTGCTCCTCCAATTTCCGAACAAGTGGTAAAGTTTATATTTGACATCAATACGTGAATGTCATACCTATATTAAATAACGTATTTTGATTTAAAATAATGAAAACATTTATATAAAACTGTAACCTGGGTAGACTGAATAGATACGATATTGATGGGTAGACAAATAAATACATAAGCGCCGGCACTGGGCATATGGCTTCAAATATATAATTGAGTAGTTCTGCTATTCAAATTTCAAATACATTCACATTACATTATCAGAATGGCAAGCCAGTAACAGCAGCGTTGGTAAACGGATGGTTTACTGACCAGACCTAACTTTTTATACTTAGCTTTTGCAAGGATGAAAATAATGATATCTTATCAGATTACTCTTATATCTAGTATATATAATAGAATATTTACATGAGTCATAAATGTTTATACATATGACATTACATTGGTATTTATTATACCCTGCTATTTTATATACCAGATATTGCGCTGTAATTGCCAGGACATGTCAAATCATTATGTAATATTTTATCAGTTTAAGCAAGATACAGGAGGTAGGTATGAGTTTGCATAATGGCGTCAGTGATCTAGCGCTTCATGCTATCGACTTATCACAATAGCAATGATGATCATAAACTTGTGGCTCTATAGGCGAGAATCCGCACTTAATGCTGGTACGTCGGCTGTCGCATGGTAACGGTGGTTAAGCACATCATGCTATTGTCGACGCTTTACTGGATCTTAGTAAAAATGAGGATAAACTCACAGCTCTGTCGGCGAGGTTCCGCACGCGACAATGCAGGTAAGCGGGCTGTCCTACGGCGGCGGTGGCCTCGCGCTTCGTGCTGTTGTCGAAGTACGGCTGCCCCAGTGGCTCCCAGCCTCCGCCGCCGGCTGATACACCTGTAATTTAAACAAATTTAGTTTCTCAACAAAAAGTTGCTAAGCTAAGAAAAAAAAGAAAAACTTATTTTAGTAATTGTATTTAAAGATATAAGGAGGCTCAACGTTACCGAAAAGGCAATGAAGAGGGCTATGCTCCGAGTGATGAATGAAATCCGTAGCAGAATTAGGGTGACCAATATAGCCTGAAGAATATTAAGTAGCATATTGCTTCCAGAAATGACGACCGCTAGGGCGTCCTCGACTGGCAAGGAAATGTAGGGAAACTCAAAATCAATAGGCCACCTACAATGTGGACCGGCGATGAAGTTCGCAAGAAGACGCTGGACCGATTAGCGTGGAGATGCTTGGGGGGATGTTTGTTCAGTAGTGAGCTTTTCTTGGCTGCAGCTTATTGTTGCTAAATGATGATTACGATGATATGACACTGAATGAATCGTGTATCACTAAACTACGCAGTGGAATGTTCAAGCAAACATAAATATTTAAATAGATATTTGTCTATTTGTGTCTTAAAACTTTAAATGCTACATAAATATAAATAATGACAATGCTCTGTAAAAATAATAACCTGGAAAAGTTTCTATTCGCTTCATGACTATTTGAATAGTATCTATTATATATATCAACATTGTTATAAATGAAGTAGCTATATATAGTAAACACGCTAGACTTTACACGTTGACCTTGAAACAACTCATATATGTAGATAGTAATAGCGACGGTTTTCATATCGTAAATATAAAGCTCGTAATGTTATAGACTATGCCATAGTTAGTTTATTCTATACCTACTATGCCGGTGAATTTCATACCACCAGTGAGCTGTCAACTGCAAAAAGTGCCGAAGTTCCATAAGTGATATTATAAATAAGTGTTGGTATTATATGTTTTTTTGCCTAATATTATTAATCATTGAGTAATTAACCATCTTGTTCGAATGTCTGTTTTGCAGTTCCGCTATCTCTCGTAGTTCTCACGTCATAAATAAAGCGTAGCCAAGCTTTTTTTCGTGTTCATATGCACGTAAAAGGTTTTTGTTCTCTTATGCTTAATTTTGTTTTAACGTCAATAAATGCCTGTGAAAGTCTATGTTTAATAAATATTATTTTGATTTTGATTCAAGTATCACTCTATTCATTGACTGTTAGGCTGTACGTAATTTGCAGGATCAACTAATTCTTGATGTAAAATGTTTTGTTTGTTGAGATTTATTTTACCGTATTTATAATATTGATAATGTTTGCCAATGTTTTTTATTTATATAATATATAGAAACATTTGCAAACGATGAAAGCATTATTGATAATTAATAGTGTGATATTATTAGAGTTTTAAGTAGGGTTATGTAACAGTTACATATACAACTATCTAATAAAAAAACATATTCTTTATATGTATAAGAATCATAAAGATAAGTATAAAATTACCATTTTTTTAAAGAAATAGGACATGGTTAAATAAAGAAGCATTATTTTATCAATTTAAAAAAAAACGTTGCTCTGCTGTAGAATTTTTCATCTCTGCAATCACAAATATAGAATTATCACATGCGCAAATCCGGCCGGAAACAAATTTTTGTACGTCATAAAAAATATCTGTCCCATGTGTGATTCGAACTCGCGACACCCGTTGTTTAGAAGCTGATCAATCGTACGCTGTGCCAAACGTATCGTTTTAAGATAAAATTTCGAGAAAGAACGATATTGCTAATTTTCTATTAAGAAATCAGTTCCTAATTAACCAATCGGGGCTATACCAAATAAAAGGAAATATTGACAAGGATATCAATATGAATAACGTTGTAATACGCCGACACACATAAAATAACTGTTTGTATTTGATAAAGATTTGATTGTAACGTTATGTTGTTTAGCAGAATTATTCTGAAGAAAACTACTACAATATATAAATGAAATAGGATTTTTCGTTCGTTAACCATATGAAAGTTGAGGGTCTAAAAGCACCAGCACTTAAATCCAGACAAGGCTATCGGTATTAAACATTAATCTAAATGGACGGCTCGAGTATATATTGCTTTTCCTTTGCATTGCTTCTCATTTTAAAGTGCTTTATATAGTCACCGTACCAATTTTATTGGTGCAGCTCGTAAAGCGAAATATAAAAATGTTAAAATGAAATTTAAAAAAAGAGGACCTGATGCTGTTAATCGATCGTTTTTGAAGCTACTTATGAAGCCATATATAAATAAATTTTTATATGCTTTTATACATACACATATAGTTAGATAATTAATAGTATTTATATATATATATATATATATTATGTACATGTATATGTACAATATATACATATACATGTACATATATATATATATATATATATATATATATATATATATTATATATATATATATGTACATGTATATGTATATATTGTAATTACCAGTGTTAATGCTTCATGAGTTCTTGTGATAATATTACAGATCCGGCGCGTTTCAAATAATTTTTGTTTTAAGAAACTCAAATGTCGGAGTCATTTTAAAAAAGTGAATATAGAGACTCTTAGGTCAAATGCATTGAGAACGAATGAGACTTATTTAGTGTGTATAAATATTATATTAATTAGTACAGTAAATAAAGACTTAAGTAACTCATCTCTGGTGAACATTAAGATGCAGGCATGGACGTCGTCTAGCTGGATTTACATCTCTGCGCTAATATTGAATCAAAAGGAACCCGCAGGTTGTACGAATTACACTTTTTGTTTTATGTACGTTTTTATTCCACTCAAGTTGTTTATTTAACATTACCTAAATCTGACACATTTCTCGTCGAAATTCAACGACAATATTTTATGAACGCAGACGAATAAAACTGAATAATTTATGCTCTGGTTTATGAAATTAACATAAGCTTTGTATGTTTCTTTGTGTGTATTTTTAATCTTTTCAGTATGCTAATCGTTGCTTAAAAACATTGTAGAGTACCGCAGTCGCATCATTTTAAACTTGCTCAAATATACTTTGTTAATGTCTAAGATAGAATGTTGCAAGACTCGTATATAGTTCTTAATCTGTGTCGTATTATTTTATAATATCATGCACTTTTATCTGAATAGCATATGAAATATATTTTTCTAAAACTTTGTTTCATATACGATCTTTTAAGGATGCTTTATCCTAGCAATGGGCGTCTCTTTAATGAGATGATGAGAGACAAAAGGTGCCCATTCACCTTATCAAATCGCAACTAGAATTAACTATTCTAATTAGACTATTCTATAATTAATCGCTATTAAACATGATTGCCACCACCTACATGAAATAAAGTATATCGAATGCATGGTATATACATTATTTTATGCTGAGATAATAATCATTTTACTTCTTTGTTCATCGGAGTATCAATTACTAAATGTTTTGTTTAATTTCTGAAAACAAACGTGAAAAATCTATTCCACGTAGCTCTTACAAGTAAAATTTTCGCATCATCTTATTGTTTTAAATTTTTTTAATATCTGCTGGAATTTGTCATCAAAAATAGCAATAGATTTTTTATATATTCTATGTTGAAAAAAAAAAACAATAAAAATTTTGCATGTAATTTAATATCTATGCAGAATGAAAACATGATAATGTGTAAATCTTGAATACTAATATACACGACCATAATTAATCCAATTGATAGTTCTAACATATATTAAATATATGTTTGAACATATATTTATAACAAAATATATAAAGTAAGAATTAAAAACAATGTTATTCTCTGTAAAGAACGGTTCGGGTAAATGATACATGACAGGAAAACGAGTCACACTGAACATGAATATTTACGCAAAAGAAAAATTGGCCCATCCACCGCCATGTATTTACCTGATTGAACTTTTATTCTAATACCGTATTGGACCAACGTTGAATATAACCGATTCCTATTATCAGGAATGCTACTTCGATCTATTCCTTCAAGAACAATTATCGGAAATATTTGTTAAATGCCCAAAATAAGATTAGTTGAATATCTAGCTTGTATTGATTCTTAAGCAGGTGTCCAAATTATTCTGTGCCCGTTGTATATAGTTAATTATTTAGTTGTATAATTTCCTATGGTCTGCGCATATTCACTGTGATGGAATCTCCGCTGTCGTTCTAGCGGCTTCACTGAAAATCAGCGTCACAGTGTTCTGTGACTTAAAGCTGGTGGAGTCGGTTTGGTCGCTGATATTATTATTATAATTAATATTTTGTTCCTTTCCTTTTTGTAAATACTACTAAGCGCCAAATAAATAATTTTTTTTCTTTCTTTCTTTCTTTCCTATTTAATTTTTTAAATATTCAATAATTAATCATTACGTATCCTACAAATTTTAATATATAATAGAAATTGTCTTAAATATTTGCATGCGACATAAATGGTATTAGAAAGTAATATTACATTATTGTGTAAAATACTAGAAACTAAATATAAATAATATTTAAAAATAAAAGTACATAATAAACTTTAAGATATTATAATAATAATATATAAAGTTTATTATGTACTTTCGAAATTTATCTGTAAGTGTGGACACAATAACATGAATGTCTGACTCTACTGAATTTAACAACCACTTGTAACTTGAGCACAGAGGAAGTGCTTATTATGTACACGAAGCACTATATGAGTTGTACCCCAGTTTGACTAATAAGGTCCTAATTGCATGATGAATTATGTTTATGTGCAAATTGTGCCTGTTTTGTGGTCTAAATGAATGTGCTAATTACTGTAGCGTGATGGACGATCATTTAAACAATGTTTACGACTATTATTGTAAATATTTCGTAGAGTGTTATTGTAGACTAGACGAAACTATACTGAAATATATCATCATAACTATATGTTTATTATTTGTAATTGAAGCCATTGGAGGTCATGTTACTGAGCGTCTTGTTGATATTGTAGGTACAACTGGCAAATATTTTATCACTTGTTTTATTAAGCAGAGTAGAATTTTAATTTTTAGAGGGTTATAATTATGTAAAGCAAAGTTTTTTATAGTTTGGTATGTTTTATATATTCTAGGGGTCCATGGCAGCTCTATTATTCTTATATATTTTATTTTATATTGGTGTTCGTATTTCATACAAAATGTATAAGAAACACGTATGCAAGCAAATTTTAGATGTTGAATTCAACCACTGTTGTCGTATGGATTCCGATACGATATCATGTAGATGGTGAAATGACAGAACAGACAAAGGCACATTCAGGTTTAGCTCAACGGTGTATGCTATAAAGTACTGATTTAAAATGAATATTTCAAATCTTGAGGAATATGTAAAAAGTTTGACACATAAACTTGTTGCCTTAGTAAGTTGCCTTAAAACTTGGACAATGTGTGAAAAAAAGGAGTTTTTGGTATATATACACATAGTTTTCAATAACAAATCAATTTCATGCTAAACTATTGAATTATTATATACTTGTTTGTAGTTTCTTAACTAAAGTCATACATGCTGTACGACTGTATGACTAAACTAGAACAAATGTACCCTACACGTCAAATATTGATATGAATGAATATGAATTTTATCACAAAATCTTATTCCATATTCTTTGTACTGAAGACTCACTGTTTCCAAAAGTTTCACTGTTTCCAAGCTGCGAAAAGGATTTTTCCGCAACGCCTGGAGACTACATCACTCCATGAAAAGCTCGTAAAATAAAACGAAAACATTTCGTCATGATGACGAAGCTTATAATTGTATAATTTATTAGTGTAAATGAAATCGCGAAAATTATCTATTCATTCCTCGTCTCATGTTTTAAACATTGAACAGTCTAACCATATAATTACATGTATAGTCACCATGATATTTGAAATAATTATGCAACATAGAATGATGATTTTGCAACATAGAATGTAATTTCAATAAAGAGCATTTATCATGCGAACAATAAATTTTTATTTATAACGAAAATATATCGCTAGTGCCTAAGTAGATGGAAATTCTATAAAATCTCTTAGAGAAATACGTGCCTTTTATGGCGTAGATGGTCGGTTTAAAAAAATGTGTCATCAGGATGCTAAAGTTTGGTAATTTATATAAAACTGAATCTTGGTTGACAGCTGACAGAAGCTGTGAAAGTTATGTAAAAAGGCTTACATATATTAAGTCAAATTGTTGCTACACAGATTGTTATTTTAGTTGAATAATGGCTGATTGATATTTGAGTGTAATTTTGTAGACAGTAAGGTTATATGGATAAAGCGAAGTTTAGGGACCAATGCATATAATATAATAAAGGTGGATAGATAATTCTTTGTTTTAGGCTGTGGGAAAATCGGGTGAATACTGTATTTTTTAGGGCAGAACAATGTTTTATCAAGATTTATCACATAGTTTACATAGATTTGGTTAGAATTAGACGATTGTACAATTAATAATATTAATTAAAATATTTGTATGAAATAAGAAAATAAAACATTTCTCATTGTATGTATATCTAAGAGTTTCATAATTTATTGTCATACTTATCAATTAGGATAAATCGGTAGCTTGTCGTACAAAAACAAATTGTTCTTAAACATTATTTTCACTTTATCTTGTTTTTATCAATTCCTAAGATAGTCCATTCAACTCGCAAAGTTCTGCTAGGGTCTCTCGACAATAAAATTTAACATTGTTTCCAAAAACGATTATCAAAAATTATCACCCCAGCTAACTTTCAGTGGAAGCTCTCAGTTTGTGCCCGATATTATCAAAAACCTGCTGCCATAAGCTTGATCCTTTTCAGCGATAAAAACGTGCCTTGTTTCGCGTCACGTTCCGTTATTTTTTATTCTCCCCCCTTTTTTAGTATTAGCCGAGATATTTTGTAAATATTTCATTATGTAGCCGACCTATTGAAAAAGAAATTTCTGTTGTTGCCGAGATAAAAGGGTTTCGTTTGTTTGAATTGGAAACCGAATTGCGTTTAGGTTATGACTCGGTTTTTTGTTGTTTATCTGAAAGAAAACAATGTATTTTTCGCGTGAATAACGCGAACCATTGTGATGGAAAAGTGATACGTTACGGTTTTGTATTGCTTGAAAGACAGTTTTCGTTATTCATTCTCCTTAACCGATTCTATTTAGATTAGCAGCTGTTTTTATATAGACTACAGATACGAGAAAATAACCTATATACGAGAAAATACCTAATAATAAACATAGCGGGCCAAAAGATAATAAATAATTGTGTTCATAAGTATGAATTTCGTTTTAATTACATATACATTACGTATTTTATTTACTATATAACCTAACTAATTTAGTCACACAAATATTTGGTAAAATAACATATAACTTTTTAATATATTAGATATCGTGAAACATAGAACTATTATAATTAAATATAGATTATAGAAAAAAGTAATTATAATAAAAATAAATAAAAACATATAATAAAAAACAAAACCATGTCAATAAATATTATATATATTTATTGACATGGTTTTGTTTTTTTGTAAATAAAAAAATATTTTTATTATATTTGCTTTTTTCTATAATCTATATTAAAAATTAGGTAAAAGGGTATTAAAATTAAGGGGTTAAAAATGACAACGAGTATTGTAAAGTGAAAATAAAAGTAAACTTACTAATTTGAGTTTACCTATGAAATTGTCATCTTTACTTACTAATCACGAAAGTATACTATGTATTTCACTTTTAAATATAAGCCTAATAAAATAAGCAATAAATCAATTAATTACACGAAATTGATGATAAGAGGAATATAAAATATTACATTTTATAAAGTTAGATATACTAATGAAAAAGTACGACAATATTACTGTCAATGTGACCAGTCTGTAGCATCTTATCGGAAGCGTACTTTCCGTGTTAAGAGCTTCGAAGTGAAGCTTTTTCAAAAATTCTGAGATACATTATACCTACATACATAACAGAAATATATAGTATGGTATATTTTTGAAATACAACAATGGATTACCATTCAGATTAATTTGATTAGCTATCAATTAATTTAACTAATATACTTAAATTAATTGATCAATCAATACAATATTTAGCGTTTCGTAAGTATGGATTGCATATAAATACAATTAGTAATTTGACTATGCAATGGTTATATCTTATTTAACATGTTTAAGGATCTATCGATTTATTGTAAATATTAATAGAAATAACGAAATGAATAAGTAAATAATAAGTTCAAACATGCCAACTTGCCAATTTTAATGAGATATTTCGTGTACAAATGTTTCACAACTAAACTCGCCCCTTGCTCAAATGCGAAACTGTTAACACACAAATCCGCCGAGACGTATTTCATTCTGAGACATACGTGTCTGATTGTGCTTGGAAATCTTTCTGCGACAACTGAGGAAGAAGAACGATAGTGTAATGTGATATTTCGTCAACACAATGATATTTACATTTGTGGTCTTATAATTGTAACAAAAATGTCTGGCATATTTTCAAATTTTATAACATCGGGAAAATTCGTTCTGCCTGTTTGAGTGATATGGCTCTAAAAACCGAGTATTAAAATTGCGGCGCCGTCTTGCTAGTAAAGAATGGCTCGCGAGGCACTTCATGGCATATAACACGTTTGACGAACCAATTTTAATACAGGGAGGAGACTAGTGAGGCGTTTCTGAGTGGTTGCTGAGTGCTGCAAAGTTAATTGTTCGTTTATTCAGTTAAAATTTATGACATCAGTGAAATTACACGTACGTGTAGCGATGATCCTTTATTAATTAAGACTGTTTTGTTGCCGATGGTTTCGCCCGTATTATATCGGATCGTTGAATTTTCCCGTGGTAAAAATTAGTTTTGGTAAATATGATCAACAATAATCACCGATAATTATAGTTAGGAGAGAATGTGAGATATTAGTGTAGTAGTTCCAAGTTTATTTGCTACGGACATACGACAATACAAATCTTAATATCAGTGTCGATATGATATCGCTCGATATAATATCGAGCTATTCGACGGACCAAGATTAACCAATCATATTGGAGACCAGGTTGGATATTCTAACTAAAAGCGATATGCAGTTTCAGTTGCAATTTGAGTATGAAGTTTCAGTAAAAAATAAAAAGGAATGTATCGGAAAGTGAATGATCTACCCTATCACACCCGGGTGTCTACAAGTAAATGCATATTTAAGACAGTGGTTCGTGAGCACTATCTCAAGTCACTTACTTAAATACCATATTCTCAAGTTATACTGTTTATATTTAAGATTATATGTGTAACCTCATATCTCTATGTATGTATTTGTGTATGTATTATGTGTATGATGATAAGTTTAGAATAGTTTTAATCTTTATCTGCGCCAAACAAAGTTCTTTATAACTAGCCACTCATTTGACTGGTAAAGAAAGCATTGTTGTATTAAGTCCGCTTTTTGTGCTTTATTTATATTGTACGATTAAGATTGAAATAAATATTTGCCCGCTAGGATATTTTGATGTAATCAATGGCGTATTTTAAAATAGCATTTTTAGTTGTTACATTATCTAAGCTCGCTTCAAGAGTGGTGTGTAATGGCGGCCATAAATTGGTTATGTTATTAATAGTTCCGTTTGTATGTCAAAGGTAATATCTGTAAGTCATTTTACTTATCACAGTCGATTTATGGAATTATTAAAATGGCTTCATTTTTAGTAATGTTAACTATTAAAATAACTGTCATTTCATTTTAGCATGTACAAAAAAAAATATGTTAATATGGTTTAGATTTGTTTATTATTATGTTTTAGAAAGATAAAATTATTAATAGGTATAGTTTAGATTTTGTGATTTTTTTATGTGAATATGCACAATCAAACCAAAACTTTGAAGAGGTGTTGTTTAATTTTATATTAAAAACTAGCGACCCGCCCCGGCTTCGCACGGGTGCAATGAAAAAATGGTTATGCTGGGTTATCCCTAAGAGATAGACATATACCATCGCGGACTTTTTTGTTGAACTTTTTAAGGTGAACAATACTGTAGTACATTATTTTGGTCTATCTCGTAGGGTTCAGTCAGCGTTTGCAATATAAGCGCAAAAAAACGTGCTTATTTACGACATCACATTAGAAACCTTTAAATTTATCAGTGTTTCTCTACTATATTACGCATTTATTATACATACAAACCTTCCTTAAGAATCACTCTATCTATTAAAAAAAACCGCGTCAAAATCCGTTGCGTAGTTTTAAAGATCTAAGCATACATACGGACATACAGCGAAAGCGACTTTGTTTTATACTATGTATTGATAACACTCCAACATTTAATTGTTTAAAAACCTATTTTCATGGTCTGGAGTAAAGCTCATTATTGAGAAGCACTGTATGGTAACATAGATTAGTGTTGTTAGTAATGGAAGGATTCGTAGAAGTAACGTAATTACGTTACTTCTACGAATCCTACGTAAGTATTAGGAAAGTATTTTTAAAAATCTGCTTTATTATCGTTGTATAAACACGCCAGACTTTGCATAATGATCTTGAGATCGCTCTTATGTCACTCATAAAAGTGGCAGTTTTCGTAGTGCATAATACTGGACACGTACCTGATTGTATTGTGATATATTAGTATTTCGTTAATCAAGATTTTTCCAAGGATTTCATATGTAATTTTACTTCCCATAATTCATGTCTTGTTAGAGACTCTGTGAAACAATGAAATCATACAGTGCTTTGAAGTCTACTCGTATGAAACTAAGAGTGTTTTAATCTCACTAACGCGTTCGACCTCTGCGAATATACTGATATTCCGAACATAAATCCATAGTCAAAAGTGTTGACAGGGGGCGATTAGTAACCGCCGCAAAGCCACTGTAGCTGCCACCAGTCGCTATGTCTAGTGGCTGGGCTGAGCCATCGTAAGCCGCCACTAAACATGAACAAATAAATTGAATTAAATACAATCGTGTTATGAAAGATCTGTTAATCACTCACCGAACAATATAAAAAAGCAGCCCAGCTCCGCCGCCCACATGGTGCTTGTGTCCATTCACATAGTGCTCAGCGCCTGCACCAGCCACCAAAACAGTCCACCATTTCAGCAGGGCCCCCGATAACACTTCCTCACGAGCCACTTCGTAGTTAACTGAACCACGCTTTTAATACCTGAAACATAATAATAACAGTTTGATTAACTTGTTCATATAGTAATTCATGTCTGCTTTACTGTATTTTATTATTTTTATTGTATTATTATGAGTACACAATTACACTTCTAGAAAAATTACAAAATATTAAAAAAGTCTCTGTATCAAAACTAGACTAGTATATAAATCGTAATAATATCGTATCGTGAAATTTGCTTCTGTTAGCCCTCATCACGGAAGAAGTAAATTGCATATGCCTTTAAGTTCGTCGTTTGTACATGCCGTCTTGGTGCAATTATTTTGACAATCAGTTAACTCCTCACTTGATGATAAGTTATTTGAGTAGACATAATTCTTGTGAGATCCACATAAAATCTGAAACTCCCACATGAATCACATTATATGAGTACCTACGTCGCCAGGTTATGTATATGTTTATGTATAACCTGGCAGCCAGATATATCAATATAATAAATATTTGATAGAACAAAACATGTAATTTCTAATTGCCAATTAAGTAAACTTGAAAGAAGACAATTTAATTATTTATAATATATTAATTAACATAAGACTCCTAGTTGCGATGCTTCACAAAATAATTTATGAGTATCGTATTATTATTAATTAGAGAGTAAAACAAGAGAGGTTAATAAATATTGGATGCTTTATAATAATATCCCTGTACATTTCAAGCGTCCGGCTTAAATTTTCATTCTTTGAGGAACTTGGGAATAGATATAAAGGTTTCGAATATCTCTTTGTCTCCGGCGCTCATTTATTTCATCTTAAGTTAGCGACTCATTAATCATCTGTATCTGTACCTGAATAGGAAGCATTTTCGTATTTAATAAGAAGTGTTTTTTAATAGCGGCCATATTTCTCGTTTCCCTCCTAATTTTGCTAAGGACTTTTGAGAGATGGGATTAGTTATTCAGGGTCATTTGGAAAGCTTAATGGTATATTACCAATCATATTTTATACAAATAACCAAAAATTTTGACATTTTTTATTTTATTAAATTCATTTCAAAAAAAATAAGAACAGAAATTTTATTAGATATTTACACTGTTTTTCCCCGTCAACTACATTAAACTCGCCAATTATTTAGTTAAGTGGTGAATATTAGATTGTTTTTCTTTCATGAAGGTTTTATATAAGAGAATAATGACTATGATACCTATAAGGATATATACATATATGCTAAAAAATGAACCTCCAAAACATTACTTAATTGCCGGTAAAATATAGATTTCAAAGTAAAAAAAATTGAAAAATGTTACACATATAAGAAGTTCGTTGTTAAGTCCTTAACCATAATACATGAAAATATTTACGTTTCATATCTGTTTATATAATACAGTTCTCTTGCTAGTTGCAGTTGCATCGCTTGCAATATTCGCGCTTACGACGTTCGCGTCCTGTGGGATAACGTTAAAAGCACTCTAGAGACTACGTTACTTGCGGGAAGACTAGAGATGCGACAACATTATTTCACCAAGGTATTGGAAGTTTTTATTGCTCGCGATAATATTTGTAGTTTTACCAACAAAGGCGTTTGCTTAAGAATTTGTATCCGTTAAAACGCTTATTTATTATTATTAGCTACATTATCCGTTGTGACGTTCTAGCAAACATGCCTGATTTAATTTTCTGCTTGCCAATCTGCTTTGACGTTGGCTATACTGCTTCGAACATCATAGTAAGCCACGTGGCGGTATAACCAATATTTATGGCGTATTGTCGGAGAATCCTACAAGTTACGCATGTTCGACAGTAATTCACCGTAATAGTTCGCTTGCAAGGATCTACCATGATTCTCGCATTTCCGAAAGATTTTTTTTTTTATAATAAAGGAAAAGAAATAAAATTGGGATTAACAGCAGATACCCAAAAAGTTTGTCATTTGATGCCAAGCAATCACAATATACTCGTACATAGTTGTGATCGCTTACCATCAACGTCCATGCACTTGTAACGCCTATGACATAATAATACCTTAGAATAGTTATTCAAATATTTAAAGTTTTCTGTGGGATAGATCCTTATCTGTGGGGGTGACTTGTTCGAGTAGCTCTAACTTTAGTAGTTTCCGGAAATTTAACCTGTGTAAATAAATATTTATTGTAATGTTGACATATAAAAGAGGAAATATTGAAATTCCGTTATACAAGGCCTATTGCCAAACATTATACTGGTGGACTTTATGGGTACGTAGCGGACATACTGTCCTCTAGATACAGCATAACAATGGTTAGACGATGTCGTTGACGCTTCCACATTATTATAAAAATAACTTAAACTTAAAATAAAAATAACATGATATGGTATGGTTTTATAAGGTATGGTTGGCCATGTCCACACTAGTGGACTTGAGACTACAATTAGCGTTACTGATAAATAGCGTTCCTGGGAGCGCCAGTAATACCAGAGTAATAATAATAATAATAAAGGTGGAATGTTCCTTTTGAGCTGTGCAAGCGCGTACATTTTTGGGCCAGGCTCTTTATTATTATCTTTATTTTTTATACTCGCAAAATAGTAATTTTATATATTAACTAGCTGTGCCAGCGACTTCGTCCGCGTGGAATAGTTATTTTGAGCATCACATTAATTTTTGCAAACAACCACCTCAGCTGTGATCTTGACAACGCGACATATCCAAATTTGATCACCATAAAAACGATTCTAGTGTCAACATTAAAAGATAGACATATATTGTCGCGGACATTTTTTTAGATAATTTTAAGAGGAATAATTCTTTCACACATATTTTTTTGGTATCTAGAACCGTTTTCGCAGCGCACGCACCGGAAGCCCTCAAAGATGAATAATTTTTACTGCTTTTTCCACATTTTCCATTATTTCTTCGCTCCTATTAATCGCAGCGTGATGTTATGTAGTCTAAAGCCTTCCTCGATTAATGGGCTATTTAATAAAAAAATAATTTTTCAATTCGAACCAGGAGTTCCAGAGATTAGCGCGTTCAAACAAACAAACAAACAAACAATAAAAAAAAAAACAAACTCTTCAGCTTTATAATATTAGTATAGATTATTGTGAGTCAACCATTAAAGATAGACATATGTTGCTGCGGGATGTTTTTTAGACAATTTTATGTAGAATATTTCCGTCATACATGATTTTTATGTGACTTTAACAATTAAGGCTACACACACGACGGAAGCTAAAAAAATGGAGTTACTTCTCCCGTTTTCCCAAAATTTCCCTTCACTACTCTGCTCCTATTGATTGTAGCGGAATGGAAAGTATTCAATAACCTGCCCAGGAGTATGAAGAATAATTATACCAAGTTTCGTTAAAATCCGTCCAGTAGTTTTTGTTTCTATAAGGAACATACAAACAGACAGACAGACAAAAATTTTACTGATTGCATGTTTGGCATCAGTATCGATCCCTAATCACCCCCTGATAGTTACTTTGAAAATATATTTCATGTACAGATTTGACCCCTCTACAGATTTATTATAAGTATAGAAGATTAAATACAAGTATTACACGTAGGTACAACTGGTAATAAGACACATGATAGTAACACCAAAAATAGACTAATAATTTTAAAAAATAAAGATAAGAGCTATGAAAAAGTATAATATTTATATGCAATACAAAATAACAGATTGTTTGCTATTTCCATTCCAAAATCATAAATGCTAAGTTAATATCTGAAGAAGTATAGAGAAAGAATTAACATCCAGGTTAACTAGATAAAAATGGCAAAATACTTTGCGACATCCAATGCTAAATCCAGCTTGCTATTTATTTCGCCTTGCGCAAACACCTATCGCCTGGAAAATCAGGTTTTTCTATAGTGAATTTTCTTCTTTTAGCACGCTAATACGCCGAGCTAGTAGTGTCGGAGTTTTATAGGGCCATTAAGCTGCTGACGTGATTTATTAGAGCCAGTCATTTGCGGCTTCGTGACTCAGTTTAACGCCTTCCGAACCACAGTGGCATTAGTATTTTTGGTCGCTCAATCGGTTTCTCCTGATGTGGAGAGTTGCATTTTCAACAGAAATCGTATAAGATTTGTAAGGTTGTCGGCATTTTTGATTGAAATACATTAAATCGAAGTTAGGCAAAGGCTTGAAATTAATCTTTTTCATTTTATTTATTATATATTTTTCTCTGTCACAATACAAGTATTTGTATGTCGAAGAATTAAATACAGAGGGTACCTACTGCTGTCAATGACTTTCAGTATTTTGTTTCAGCTATTTCTTTTATTAAATTGTTTATACACTGCATTTTAAATACTTTATCTGTGTAACTGTATAGGAAGAACGTTAATGATTCTAGTGAGTGCGAGTCCTATCATGTTTCATTGAACTATTATGGGAAAACAAAACTAGACTTAAATAATGTTTTGAGGAATAATTAAATTCCAAAATAACTTATCGAATCTGCCCTAAAGTGCTTACATAATGAAATAGATGGACGTCGTATATAAATACATTGAAAAAATAAATAAAATTAATATATATATAAATATATATATAATATATATTTAAATATAATATTATAAGCGGATACCCCCACACGTTACGTAAGGTTGCCGACCGTTGCCTATAAAAGCCGCTGCGGTTGGCTAGCGACTTACTTATCATCGGGCATTCGGAGCGGGTAGACCGGTCGTACCGTTATTACGTGTTGCGTTGCGTAACGTTGCGTAATTCGTAAAGTAGGCGTTAGGCTGATTTTGTTCCTCTGTAAAATTATTTTGTTGCCAAATTTGTGTTTATAAGTGATTGTTAAATTGTTTATTTTTTTAAGGAATTTCTCTTCTGATTCCTAAAATCAGAACTGGGATAAGCAACTCTTAGCCCACAATTACGAGGAACAAAGTCTTCTGCGTACTTTAGTGTTCGTGTTTGTAATAATGGCTGGCGGATCCAGTCGGAGTGACCGTAGGTCGCGAAGTCGTTCCCGTGATAAGTCGCGGCACCGTTCACGTAGCCGTAACGAAGTGTCCACTAGGAACCGCCGATCGGGACGTCGGTCATATAGTAGGACGCGTAATGAAAATTTCACACCGTCAGAAAAAACGCCTAATCGTGATCGCCATCATCGTCGCTTGAACAGATCGCGGTCTTCAAGCAGGTCACATACCCGGATTTGGCTATTCATTCCACATTGAATTCGATCGTGGACCGTCTTGCGTCGATCTTAGCAATATAAGTGAAGGTCAGGTTAGGCCGAGTCAGGAGAAGGTTAGAGCTTTGATTTTTTGAATTTCAGCTGAACCTCAAAATGTTAAGCAGGTAAGTCAGTTTATGGGCTTAGCCAGTTATTTTCGGGGTACATACGACGTTCATAGGATGAACGCGTGAACCGGCAACGACACCCTCCACGGAAATTTAATATAAATGACTGCGTTTTTGTTATTAAAGTTTTCGCAGAGCACAGGAAAACTTGATCCTGGCATGCGTGGCCCGTACAAAGTAGTCAGGATCCTGCCGAATGGTCGCTACGAGCTACGCTTGCTGAGCGGAGCCTACGGAAAGACTACGCAAGCTACAGCACAGCATATGGTGCCGTGGCGAGGGGAGTGGTGCCCAGAGACTTGTGCAGCGTTCTTCGAAGGTAAATATGACTGCACATGGGCGTTGTTAAGTGTGTCTTCCGCCCGTAGCGCTAAATAACTTTGGACGTTGTTAAGTGTGTCTTCCGTCCATGGGCGTTGTTAAGTGTGTCTTCCGCCCGTAGCGCTAAATAAATTTGGACGTTGTTAAGTGTGTCTTCCGTCCATGGGCGTTGTTAAGTGTGTCTTCCGCCCGTAGCGCTAAATAACTTTGGACGTTGTTAAGTGTGTCTTCCGTCCATGGGCGTTGTTAAGTGTGTCTTCCGCCCGTAGCGCTAAATAAATTTGGACGTTGTTAAGTGTGTCTTCCGTCCATGGGCGTTGTTAAGTGTGTCTTCCGCCCGTAGCGCTAAATAACTTTGGACGTTGTTAAGTGTGTCTTCCGTCCATGGGCGTTGTTAAGTGTGTCTTCCGCCCGTAGCGCTAGATAACGACGACGAGAGATGGAGGCGATGCGATCCCGACTCCATGCCTTGGAGAGGCGGACGCTCGCCATGGACGCCCACCGGTCCGTGAGGGACCAGTCGTCAACATCACCTCGGTGCCCGAGCCGCGGGCACATGCCGCCATCATCTCGCCGCAGCGCCGCGTCGCTGTCAAGGCGATCGGACCGCGCGCACACGCCGCCGACTATGCGGCGCCCGACTACGCGGCGCTCCGTCTGCGCACCCGCTTCATCGGCGCCGTCTGGGCGCGCGACGACTGCGAGGCCGCTGGAGGCTCGCTGTGCGGTTACGACGCCTGCGCAGAGCCAGGGACCGTCGCACACGCCGCCGCACGTTCCTGTGGCGCGGTCGTGCCGTCGGAGGGCGCGCGCGACGACTGCGAGGCCGCTGGAGGCTCGCTGTGCGGTTACGACGCCTGCGCAGAGCCAGGGACCGTCGCACACGCCGCCGCACGTTCCTGTGGCGCCGGTCGTGCCGTCGGAGGGCGCGCGCGACGACTGCGAGGCCGCTGGAGGCTCGCTGTGCGGTTACGACGCCTGCGCAGAGCCAGGGACCGTCGCACACGCCGCCGCACGTTCCTGTGACACCGGTCGTGCCGTCAGAGGGCGCGCGCGACGACTGCGAGGCCGCTGGAGGCTCGCTGTGCGGTTACGACGCCTGCGCAGAGCCAGGGACCGTCGCACACGCCGCCGCACGTTCCTGTGACGCCGGTCGTGCCGTCGGAGGGCGCGCGCGACGACTGCGAGGCCGCTGGAGGCTCGCTGTGCGGTTACGATGCCTGCGCAGAGCCAGGGACCGTCGCACACGCCGCCGCACGTTCCTGTGACGCCGGTCGTGCCGTCAGAGGGCGCGCGCGACGACTGCGAGGCCGCTGGAGGCTCGCTGTGCGGTTACGACGCCTGCGCAGAGCCAGGACCGTCGCACACGCCGCCGCACGTTCCTGTGACGCCGGTCGTGCCGTCGGAGGGCGCGCGCGACGACTGCGAGGCCGCTGGAGGCTCGCTGTGCGGTTACGACGCCTGCGCAGAGCCAGGGACCGTCGCACACGCCGCCGCACGTTCCTGTGACGCCGGTCGTGCCGTCAGAGGCCCGCCCGAGACTGCGCCGGAGGTCTCCAACAGTGACGTTAGCGTCACAGCCACGGTAATCGAGCGTATAGTAGACGCGATACGCTCCATCAACAGCACGGTGAGATCCAACCAAATATTTTATATTTCTAGTCTCGATCCTAATTTGCATAACTTCGAAGATTGGTGTGAAGAAGTCGATCGTGCCAAGTCGATGAATAACTGGAACGGTTACGAATGTCTTTCCAGAATAGGCAACTGTCTAAAGGGGACGCTCGAATGTGGATGACTGAGTGGGTGACAACCCCGAGGCTCGTGTCGAGGACGACACTATGTCAGGAGAGGCCGTATAAGCGGATACCCCCACACGTTACGTAAGGTTGCCGACCGTTGCCTATAAAAGCCGCTGCGGTTGGCTAGCGACTTACTTATCATCGGGCATTCGGAGCGGGTAGACCGGTCGTACCGTTATTACGTGTTGCGTTGCGTAACGTTGCGTAATTCGTAAAGTAGGCGTTAGGCTGATTTTGTTCCTCTGTAAAATTATTTTGTTGCCAAATTTTTGTGTTTATAAGTGATTTGTTAAATTGTTTATTTTTTTAAGGAATTTCTCTTCTGATTCCTAAAAATATATAACATATATATACAATCCAGATTGATTAAAAATTTCTAAAAATGTATTTCATAACAGTCACGCTTTTAAAAGCAAGGGGAACTAAACTAGAATGTAATTCCAAGGCAAAATATAATAAAGTTATATTTATAGAATACTGCTGCACAAATTTTTCACTTTAACTGTAACAATGATGCCAGGATATTCCGATATTTTAACAAAGCATACTTCCTTTAAGAGTATACTTTAAGGTACAATATTTAAACGAAAGACAGGAACTTTAGAAGCAGTGTCACAGATTATTCAAGCTCGTTGAATATGAGACGCGGAGTCCGCATTCTCAGGGGATTTACTGAAAGATATTCGAGTAATGTATAAAAATGTCCACTTTTCAATGTGAAAGCATTCTTCGAATGTCCAGTACATGTTGCAAAATACTTTCATTTATCATAAATATTTGTTGTTCTTTGCATTAGATTTGACTTTAAAGGTTAAGTACACGAAAGCAAACTCTTGTTTACAAGAACTTCAAATTATTTTGCGTTACATACATTTTTTTACTTTATATATATATCTAGTAAGAGACGTACTTCTATTTAGATAATGAGGTGTTTATAAATGATATATCTAGCACGAACTTGATTTATGTATGATGAGTTATTTGTAATACATCTGCAGCCTCGCCTAGTCCTAGATAAATACTCCTTATGCCACTTTTGATCAACAGATTTTCTTTTTCCTTTGTTTTACCCCACAAACCCGCCTCGCCACAATACATGCCTTTATCACAAATAATTTTCTATATATGTTACACTCAATGACCAATCTTAACATTTATACTAAAGTAAATGGTGTAGTTTGAAATGAACAACTTACTACTTTAAGCAATAACATAAAAAAAAATGAAAAATACAACTTAATTTTGACCACACTTAAAAATTTCGAGAAATTGAAATTCATTCTTCGAAATGTGCGTGCAGTAGTCTATTTAACGGCTAGCGTAGAAAAGTGATAGGAAATGAGAATATGTATGTGTACTTTGTGGTTAAATATATATAAATTAAAAAACATGCATGGTAAAAAGACATTTTATCTTTTTTGACTAAATTGGTCATGTTGTAATCATCGAAATTCGAATTTCAAATTTTCGTTACATATTTTTTATTCTGTTTTGTATTGTTTCAAAATTACTAGCATAAAATTCAAGTATGAGTGATGAATATATAATAAATACATTATTCCTTACAGAAAAAAAAACATAAAAATTAACTGAAAGCTTACAATGTGGAAATAAATGGAACCTTTCTCTGACTGCAATAACAATAGTAGCAATTTCACTTGTAATTATAAAATTGTTTTAAAAACGAACTGTTGAAATATGAATTGTTTCTACCAATACCAATAGTAGGTATTTTAGTCGCTGTATAGTCAAAGTCAAAGTCAAAGTCAAAATATTTATTTCAAGTAGGCAATTAGATATGCTCTTTTGAATAGTCCAAATTTTTTTTTTCCCTACTACCCATTCGGACTTCTTTTAGTTATAGAGAAGAACGGGCGCAAGAAACTCTATAACTTTTACAGAAGCAACGACATTTACAAAAATATATATCGTTACCAAGTCATACAAAAGTCAACTTATAGGTACAAGTATAATTACAAAGGTTCATGGCAATGCCTGGTGGAACTAAGAAACATTAAGTCCAAGCATTCATGTCTTTTATATAATCAGTAACCGTATAATAGGCTTTGCTAATAAGTACACTTTTAACAATGATTTTAAATTTATTTAGGCTTAATTGTACAATATTGCTTGGAACTTTGTTGTAAAAACGCACACAGTTACCTCTGAATGAATTATTAATTTTATGGAGTCTAGTGTGAGGCAAATGTAATTTATTCTTATTTCTAGTATTGAAGCTATGGACATCACTGTTTTTACTAAATAAATGAATGTTTTTATGGGTATATATTAGATTTTCATAAATATATTGAGACACAACTGTCATTATACCAGTGTCTTTAAATTTATCTCTTAAAGAGTCTTGCATTTTTAGATTATAAATTGCTCGAATGGCCCTCTTCTGCAGCACAAATATAGTTTGAATGTCGGCAGCATTTCCCCACAGCAAAATACCATACGACATTACACTATGAAAGTAACTAAAGTACACCAATCTAGCTGTTTCTACGTCAGTTAATTGGCGTATTCTCAAAACTGCAAATGCTGCAGTGCTGAGCCGTTTTGATAGTTTATCAATATGTGGGCCCCACTGAAGTTTGGAATCGAGAGTAATTCCTAAAAATACTGTGGTGTCCACGAGGTCCACATTTCTATCCTTTATAATTACTTCGGTTTTCACCTGTTTTACATTTGGCAATACAAATTTGATACATTTAGTTTTACTTTCATTTAGAAGCAAGTTATTAACGTTAAACCAGTGGACTACTTTAGAGATTGCATCGTTCACAGTGTCATTAATATTTTGTCTCCGTTTAATTTTGAATATAAGTGATGTATCATCTGCAAAGAGTACAATTTCGTGTTTATTATTAACATAAAAGGGAAGGTCATTTATATATATTAAAAATAAAAAGGGACCAAGAATTGAGCCCTGTGGGACGCCCATCTTAAGCAAAGATCCCTGAGATCTCGTACCATTAATATCGACTCTCTGAATCCTGTCACTCAAATATGAAATAAGAAGGTTCAGAGAAGAGCCTCTGAAACCATAATAACGTAATTTCTTAATCAGAGTTTCATGGAGAACACAATCAAATGCTTTGGATAAGTCGCAAAAGACACCCAAAGCATCGTGTGAATCCTCCCAGGCGTCAAATATCTTATTTAAAAGCTCTACACCTGCATCAGTTGTTGAGCGACCCCTACTAAAACCGAACTGATTATTATGCAGAAGATTATTAATACGAAAATAGCTTTGCATTTGGTCTAACATTATTTTCTCAAAAATTTTACTAAACGTTGGTAGCACTGAAATAGGTCTAAAGTTTGTGGGATCAAATGAGCTACCAGACTTAAACAAAGGAGTTATCTTGCTATGTTTCATTAAATCAGGAAAAACACCACCTTCAATAGAATCATTAAATATACAAGCTAGAATTGGAGCTATTATTTCAATTACTGATTCTGTGACAACTACGGAGTTTCCCCAAAGGTCCGCGGTTTTCTTTTTATTTAATGTTTTAAAAGTCTTAATTATATTAACCGATTCAATTTGTCGAAATTTAAAAAGAGTCTGACTATCCTTAACATTTTCTTTTAGGATGGATTCTGCTACAGTTGGGGAAGAGTTTAAAAAATTTGTTGATAAAATAGGAATATTGGTAAAAAAGGTTTCAAACTCTTTAGCTACCTCACTATCTGAAGTTATTCTTTTAGTTCCTATATTTAAACTGTAGTTACTGTCACGAAGTTTAACTCGTCCAGTTTCAGCGTTAATAATGCTCCAGGTCATTTTAATTTTATCAGCACTGTTTTTAATTTTCGAACTTAAAAAACTTGACTTTGCTTGGCGACAAACCATTTTAAACAATTTAGAGTATTTTTTTACATATTCATAAAATTCTACACTCGTGTTATAGTTACGTTCATTATAAAGTTCAAAAAGTCTTTTTCTACTTTTATATATTCCGGGTGTGGCCCACTCACTAAAAGTAACAACATCATTAATTGAAATCCTTTTTGGCACAAAGATATTATTGAATTCTTTGCAAAATAGATTAAAAAAATCATTGTAAAATTTATTTGGATTATTTGTGTATTTTAAGTAAGGTATTTTATCAAAAAGGTTACTTTTAAAATGTTCTAATCTATTTATAGTTTTAGGTATAACAGTGATGTCTCTCTTTGCCTCATGTTTACACTGATGTGGGACAGCGATTATTAGTCCACAGTGGTCAGAATCTAATTGATTGATAACTTGTTTAGATTTTAGAATAAGATCTGTATAAATATTGTCAATACATGTGGCAGAGTTAGCAGTTATTCTGGTTGGCTCAAGAAAAATATTTTTGAGATTGTATGATTGAAATAAGCTAATAATTTTAGTACATAAACTAGAATTTTCCAATAAATTAATATTAAAATCACCACATATAATCAAACTCTTGCCCAATTTACAAATCTTCCTTAAAACTTCATCCATGGTAGCCTCAAAGCAATCATATAATGCTGAAGGGGGCCTATAAATGCTTAATACAACAAGATGCTCCAGTTCCACACAAGCAATCTCAATCGTTCGTTCAACTGAGAGATTCACAACATCTCTGCGTTCTTTAAATTTAATTTTCTTTTTCAATAAAATTAAGGAGCCACCACGTATTGCATTTTCACGACAAAAAGAACTAGCTATTAGATGATTGTTAAAATTAAGCATGATCTGATAATTTTTAAGCCAATGCTCTGTTACACAAAATATATCTATATTATTACAATTTATAAATAATTCAATTTCTAAGTCCTTTCCTAACATTCCTTGAATGTTTTGATGCATTACTTTAATTACATTTTTACTATGCAGATTAGTACTAAGTGGACTCTTTAAATTTATTTCAGTATTACTAATGTTTTCTAAGCGAGAGGAATTCTCTTTTGTCTTAGAAATTAATTTAAAGAAATATCAATAATATTGTCAGTACAAGAATTACTGACAGTCAAATCTATAAAAGCACATTGCTCAATAGGAGCAGTTATTGTAGCCAAGTTCTTGGCTGTTACTGAAAAAAAATAAGATAGCGATACTGCTATTTGTCGCTTAAAATAATTACAAATATAATATTTATTTTTAGTCAAATAAAAATTACTAACTAGTCTGTTAGTGTCAATCATATGCAATTTTTTATTACTGTTGCATACAGTATTTAATATGAAATTTAATTTATACCTATAACTATTTTCAACCTGTGACAAGTTGCTGCAATAAGGCAATGAGAACAATACAATATTGTGTATGTTAATGTTACAATTTAGATTATGTAATAACTTTAATAGGGTCCTTTTATTCAAATCACCTCTATTTCCTATGAGAAATATTAATGTTGTATCAGGTAAGTAATTTTGTAGTGTTGCTTTTTGCAATATTTCTATGAAAGAGGCACCTGGCATACAATTATTGACTACAGAATTACCCATATTACATAAAATTTGACCCATGTTTTTGCCAATTTCATCACTGAATAAAATTGTATTTTTTGAATAATGTGATTGTACTACTTCTGAAGGTATTGACTGAGAAGCTCTGTATTGTTGATTAGACTCATTTTGTACTAATGATTGTAATCCTATTATATCAGACTCAGGAGCAGTATGTGACTGTGTCGATACCTGTGTAACAAATTGAGTATCGACCTGCTGTTGTTTTTGACTTTGGATACCCAAGCACTTGCACAATTGTTTTTTTCCTAAAGATTCAAATCTATCAGAATTATAGTTACACATATCAATCATGTCATTGGCAGCCGTTATTTGGTAATTAAGCTGTTTTTGGGAATAGCTACTTAAACTGTTATACATTTCCCTAATTGAAAGTTCCAGGTTATCAATTTTTTCTTCTAATTTATTAATGTCTTTGGAATATGTATTGCTATTGGAAGAGGACTGATTTTCCATTTCTTTCATTTGAGTTAATAACTGCCTACGTTCTTTTCTAAAGTTACAGTATTTAGTGTACTGATTTTGCCTTTTAATTAGATTTTTAGTTTTTCTGATGTACTTATTAATTTTAATATACTTTTTTAATTTTTTTGAACTATTGAATTTTGTTACCTTATTGCAGCCATTCATACAAGTATTGTCACAATGTAAAACAGAGTTTTCACAGTGCTGTAGCTCACTGAACAAGCTTTGAGAGTGTCTGTCTTCTATTAAGTTTTTATTGTCAGACTCTAATTTAGACACTGAATTCTGAGCAATTGAAAGACTAATTTCTAGGTCATTTATGCGATTCAATGCTTGTTCATGATCATCACTACACTGCTTGAAAGAAATAATAAAAGTTTCCATCTGTTGACACTTTTCTACCATGTCCATATATTTCAGGTGGAGGTCAGCAAGGTTGTTCTTAAGTTCAGTGTTCCTTGCAACGACTTTTAAGATCTCACTTTCACTGTCCTCACGCTCTTGTATATCTATAGAGATGAGAAGCTGTGTATTCCACTTCGCTTAATTGCCACTTGTGCTTTTGAATCCTTCGTTACGCTCAGAATTCCACTTTCACCCTCTCGCATTGCGCGCATTGAAACTTAGAATCCTCTGAATTCGAATTTAGCACTTGTGACAAAAACTAACTTTGGAGCTATGTTCTCGTATAATAGCACAAAAATAATTATTATTACCAAGATAACAATCTTTGTGAATTTAATGATTATTGCATATTACTTATTTAAGGACGCCCA
This sequence comes from Scirpophaga incertulas, assembly GCA_036419045.1. NCBI lineage: Eukaryota > Metazoa > Arthropoda > Insecta > Lepidoptera > Crambidae > Scirpophaga > Scirpophaga incertulas. Next base: position 31,400,994 of record CM071628.1, read on the forward strand.
TCAATCGGCAATTACGTGGTGGTGTCAAGAGTATGAGCTATTGCATATCCTTGTGTGCGCTTTCTATCTTCGTAGCACGCGACTGTAGCGTCGTAGCATGCTACTGTAGCGTCGCGTAGTCGTCTTTCCCTTTACCAAAAAAACGCACACTTATAAATTTCGTGGCATATGACAAAAATTTGACCAATTATCCTATTTACCAGGGGCGCCGACTCCGTGGGTGCTCGGGGGCTCAAGCACCCATGAGAAATAAACAGTGGGTGCCGAGCACCCCTGACAATACATCAAGAAACAGATCAGTAATTGCCTTTTAGGGATGGACGTTTTTTCATTACCTGATGACTCATTTAGCACAGTGGTCGCGGGTTCGATTCCTGCTCCAAAATAATTTTAACATTAGAAATGTTAAAATTATAATGCTGATGATTCCACATCTGGCGGGTGGAAGCGTGTGAGCAAATGTCGAAAAAAAAGGCTGAGCTTTGTTAAAGGGCGTAGTCCGTTTATAAAAAATAACGGTACTCGCCGGTACCTGCTACTACCCCACTATCCCTTGCGCAAAGAGTTGTTTTCATTATAGTTTGCCCTAAGTGTATTTCCAATGTACCAGAAAGTCGTGAAAGGCACGAGATTTGTGATTTTTTTTTGATGAAACAGAAATTTATGTTGGGTTTGAGTGTTTGTGGTACCTTCGTTGTTCCTGGTTTCCATAGTACAAGGGAAAACCTTGGTTTGGGACCAGGACAATGTAGGTGATGTTGTCGCAATTTATTATTTATTAACGAAGTGGGCAACGGATGCCAGTAATTGATGACGGTATCTGTTATCAAAATGTTTGTTTTTCGATGCGAGCAAAATGAAACCTCAAAACTCTTCTTCCTTTCTCAAAACATGCAGGCGCTGCTGATTATTTATGTTTACATATGCGAACACACGCTCGGATAGTTAAGCAGAGGTAGAGGAGAGTAGAGGGGGTATGTACTCTGAGCTGACCGACTCATCATTTCCAAATAGAACCTGTGTAGTTGTTATGATTCGCGCCATTTCTCGCGTACCAAGCACAAGAAAGCCGAGCGCGGCGGCTTCCGCTACGAGGGGGCGAGAGGCGCAGGCGGCGGCGGGGCCTGCCGTTGCCGCTAATGCGCGCGCTTTTGTTTTAAGCATTCTCAGTCTAACTGGCATTGTGCGACTGTGCGTGCTTTGAGATAGCGTCTCGTGCGTGGTCTATCGTTTATTTTGGAAAAATCTAGTTTCGATGGATAAATTCGTCGTTCGAAATCAAAAGGTACCCAAACCTGAAGAACCTTCTACATGTAGCTCTCGTCAGCTTAGTACAGGTGAACAAAATCAACCAGAAAATGTTACTCCTGCAAATTCCGTTGCAGAGAAGAAAGGGCGGCATTTTCAAAGTAAGTGGCAAACAAATTTTCCATGGCTGTTATATGACAGAGATATTGACAAAGTATTTTGCGAAATCTGTAAAGAAACCATGTCCAGTGGCGTGTCTATGCCGAAAAAATCTTCAAGAGATGAAGAGAGCATTAAGGCATTCACCCAAAGTGGTTTTTCATCGTGGAATAAAGCTATAGAAAGGTTTAAAAAACACGAAAGGTCTGACGTTCACTGTTTTTGTTTATTGCATAAAACCAATTTGGAACGCGGCGTCAATGTACACTCCATGTTGTCAAAAAGGAAACTTGATGATATGAAAACAGCTAGAATCGCCCTTTTAAAAATGATTTCAACTCTTCGTTTTCTAATGACCGGAGGCCTAGCCATCAGAGGTCACGAAGACGAAAATTCAAATTACATTCGGTTGTTGAATCTGCGATCAGAGGATATTCCCGAATTAAAAGCGTGGCTCCAGCGCAGCAAATATAGGTGGTTGTCACACGATGTCACTAACGAACTGTGTTCAATACTGAGTCACGAAGTATTACGTAAAATAATCAAATTAGTACAAAATGCGGTCTATTACTCAGTTATGGTTGATGAAACTAGTGATATTTCTAATCATGAGCAAGTAACTTTCTGCTTTCGTTATGTGGACGTAAAGTTTAATATACATGAAACTTTCTTTGGACTGTATAAAACGGCATCAACGACATCAGAAAATTTATTTGAAATTTTCAATGACGTACTAAAACGATTCGATATAAATATTAAGACATGTAGAGGTCTGTGTACAGATGGCGCTGCTAATGTTAGTGGCACGCATACTGGTCTTCAATCGCGGATTAAGGCTATCGAACCAAGGGCTATTCACGTGCATTGTGTCGCTCACTCGTTGAACCTAGTTGTTCAGGACACAATTAAAGAGGTTCCGGCCATAAGAGATTTTTTAGCACTAATAAAAGAGCTTATTATATTCATACGGGGTTCACCAAAACGTCAAGCTTGTTTCGAGACTCTACAGGCAGCTGATGATGCCCAAAACCTTACTCTGCGGCCATTTTGCCCAACAAGATGGTGTTGTCGTATATCTTCGTTGAAAACTATACTAAACAATTATAGGGTACTTCAATGTTTTTTGAACGACACTAAAAATCAAAAAGATGATTCCGGCGCAAAAGCGAAAGGGTTTTTAAAAAGTCTTCAGTTTTTCGAATCTCTTTTTATTATCAAATTTCTAATAGAAATTCTTGATCGTATCGAAGCTCTAAATGCTACATTACAGAAGATTTCCTTACATCTGCAAAAAGCTGTCGATAATATTAATACTGTCAAGCAAATTTTATCGTCGCAAAGAACTGATGAAAACTTCGTCATAACGTTTGGAAATCTACTTTAGACTTAGCTCATATCTTGGAATTAGATGAACCCAAAACTCCAAAAATAAGAATGAGACCTAAAAGGACAGACGAGTCTTCAAGTGAACCGCATCAATTTTCCTCGCCAGCTGATTTTTATCGAAAAATGTATTTTGAAGTATTAGACAAAGTCGTGGGCTGTATTGAGCAACGCTTTTCTAAAAATGCTATGACACACTTGAGTAACATTGAACTATTTCTTACCAAGCAAAATGATACAAGCAGCAGTTATGTGAAAGAGTTCTACGGAGATGACTTTGACGTGGATCGTTTGGTTCTTCATCGTAATATGCTTTTAGATATTGCAGAAACGAAACATGTCAGATTAAATAATGTGGAAGACATTGTTTCTTTTATAATTTCTCATTGCGAATCAGTTAAAGATATGATACCAGAAATAATAAAATTATTAAAAATCGTTATGACAATTCCAGTATCAACATGTACCGCCGAACGGTCATTTTCAGCATTAAGGAGAATAAAAACTTATTTGAGGAGTACTATGACCCAGCAAAGACTGAATGATCACATGATAGTGCATGTAAACCGAGAAATAGCAGATGATCTAGACCTTGAAGAAATCGCTGATATATTTATAAACAGAGCTGCAGTTCGGCAGAATACTTTCGCACTAAACAAAAATAATGTTAATAATTTTAAATTTTGATTTTAAATATGTCGTTCGTAAAAAAGTTTATTAATGTTGATTAGTCATTTCATTAGGTAATCTGTCTGTAGTACCTACCTTCATTAGTTTAGTATCGTATAGTACAAGTACATATTGTGTTGTGTTCATTTAGTAGCTACAGGTAGGTTACGTATAAATTATAATATTTCTTGATATTTAAAACTAGTTTCATTTTTAAATAATGGTTTAATTTTATGTTTTTATCAAACATAATTAATAATTAAGTGCGCAGTATATAAGTAAGACATTTATTTATTTGTCGGTCGATCAGGGTGCATTTCTCTTCTCACACTTCGCCACTCTTTGAATTATCAAATGAGCATAAGCACCCATGAGATTTTCTAAAAGCCGGCGCCCCTGCTATTTACATTTATTACTTTATAGTTAAAGTAGTATAACAAAGGTTATAAAGTAAGCTAATCTTGCGAGGTTTATTTATGAAGTATTATAAATATACCTGTATAACATTACGTTATTTACAATTCTATTTACAAATATATATACTTATCGGATATTTCTACGGTGTAGGATAATATCGTGATGCAACCTGCATATATTCGTAAGGAAATTTCAAGGTCAAGCAATCAATCGATTTGCACTGAGTGTACTTGATTCGGGCATATCTAGATAGGATGGGTTCTTGCACATCGGTGGTGTTGTATATTAGTATTCATATGACGATAAAGCTTGACATGACATTTTTTTACATTGGTATAATTAGTCATTAACTTATTAATGCAAGATTAGACTTAATTACCTGGTATTTTTGTAGAGATAACTTTCTTGTAGTAGTTTTTTATTTCTGATAGTATTTGCAAGAAATTAATGTTTACATCAACATGGCTGAATGAAACTGCCCAAAAATGTAAAAAAAATATTTATATTTATCGTACCTAGATAAGCCGAAGACGCAGATAATAAGGTCAGAAATCAGAAGCAGTGCCAAATATATTACTATTTTCACTTGTAACGAATAGTAAAGTTATCACATTATTTGCTATACACATTTACGTATTCCCATTAGTTAAAAATCAGTGTTTTCTCTTTAATGGGTGTTAACACTAAATATACATAAAATAAATCCGAAAATATGTTTCATTTCAATGTGTAGTGTTTGTGTAAAAAAAGACAATAACAGATAAATATATTTCTATTCATTATAACTGAGATTAACATTTTTAAGATGATTTCTGTGTGAATATTTTTCAGGTACAATAAATACCTATATACCGATGATTCTACAGACTAACTACACGAAAATAAATTTAAAGATTACAAAGTTTGGTGAGTGACATGGATAAACAAATTGCTAAATTTGGGTAAGAGCTATAAAGAAGTATACAAATTGAGCCATTCCGATTGGATTGCAAGTTCCACGTGAGCCGTGAGAGACAAAGGTATCAAATGGGGCGGGAGATAATGTCCCGCGTCTTGTGCGATTCTGGGAGACGGAGGCTTCGCTGGAAATTTATGCGAGCAACTTCTTAAAATATTGCTTAGTTATCTTAAGCACTGAAGTTAGTGCTGAAATATATACGTGCTTTTAAAAAATGAGATTTATTTCATATTTTGACCAGAAATATTACCTGTACATAAAAATCTTTAATTGTAATATTTTTGTATATCTTTAATTAGTATCTGAAGTTTATTCGCACCTGTACGACCTTCTGAGTACATAATTTTTTGACTTTCCTTTTTTTATATTTTCAAGGATTCGCTAACATATTTTTCATTTCCTATTCGATATGCACTGTAGCTTTCCCTAAAAAATAGACTATGGCAATATATAAGCGTTTTCCAGCAAACAAAATTTTCAGAATTATATTATTATTTTTTTTATACAAGAGCAAACAATATTAACAAATTTAAGCATCTATGGGTGGGTAGAGGCTATGACGAAAAAGTGTACCTAGTCAATAAGCGAGAAAACTAATATAATACTTAATATATACGTATTAGATAAACTTTGTCCATAATTGAAACATGCTATATAATGGTTATTCTTTATCGGGCAATGAAATAGTACGACTATATGTCCAACTGCAGGAAATACACAGACTATGCAGGATTTAATTACCTTTCAAAAATCATGTCCTAATTCAAAATACCGATAAATAAATTTGTTAGTATGTTAATAAAAAAATTACACCACTTATACCACCTATACCAAAACCTTGAACTACAAAGCAAGATTCATATTCAGGATGCATAATAGTTTAAGTAAGTCGTATTTCCGCTCAACGTTTCAAATTCGATATTCACATGACAGTGCTTTAAGAAAGCAATATCGTACTGCACAAGATATTCATATAATATCGCAACTTACATGCTAGTAAAATATATACTAACTTATAAAACATTGTTTGATGTTTCAATCTCCGGTATGAAAGTCTTGTATAGTTAAATGCCTTTATTGGGAGATTTCACCAGCTCTATGAATATTAAATAATAATGCTATCGAATGCGATGGAATTTTGGTATGCCCACGTAAAAATTTTGGTTACAAATATGTGACGGTACTCTACATATTTTATAAATAATTTGGTTTAGAAATAAAACTTCTATATGAACAATATTGAATTCTAACGTCAATTTAATAAATGACTAGCTGACCTCGACAACTTTGGTGTTCTCTACCTAGTATGTGTTCTTAATTGATTTGAAATAATGTTTTCTTTCTGTGAATACACAAAGAGTAATGAATGACGCAAATACATAAAGCTTATGGACTCTATAGACTCCAAGGTCCTATGAATGTGTTATGTGGTTATTTGAAAAACTTTTCGAAGTTACGCACCATTTGTGACGTTTTTCATATAAAATTTTCACCGACTGCATTCATTCAATCACAAGCCCTCGTGTTTGACGTTGATGGAAAGCATAAGCCACATTTTTTTCCAGACAAAATAAATACAGGTGATTGACAGTTTGCGATACTCTTTACCTTCCGTGTACTTTAAAACAAAATCAATAAAAAAAAGTAATCATTTCTATTATATTAATATTCTAGAAGTCAAAAAAATTATTATTGCTATATAACAAGAAACAAGACTCCTTTCTTCCGTTTATTTATTAAACGAAAATTCATACGAACTTAACATAAAACGATCTTCTTTCTCTAGCCCTGTTACCAATTTTATTTGGGGTCGACGCAATATCTCTTCCTCTTCCACTTTCGTCTATCACTCGCCATTTCGAAACACACTCCTTTATTTAAAACTAGCTTTCTGCCCGCGGCATCGCCCGCGTGGATTTCGGGATTGGGTCTATAGAGGTCGGAGGTTAAAGGTCATAGCTTTTGCCCACTACTACATATGCGCGGAAGTCAGTTTATGGCGCGAAGGCTTTATCGCGTTTCTTATATATCCAAATTTAAAATAACAACTATATTTTACAATTGTAGGATAAACAAATTATAGTTATTTGATGTTTATGGAAGTGAAGTTGCTCACAAGTATTCTGTCTGTAGTAATAAGCTTAAAGGGGCTGCGACAAATTGTAACCAAGAACCGACATCCTTCTTGTTTTCTAAGTAAATTTAATTACTTAACTGTGAACCTACAAGGCAACTTTAATGTAATAACCATATTGTATTGTCACGATTTGTCATGTTAGTTTATTTTACCTTTAGGTATTAAGTTAAAAAAATAATATGTTGTATAGAATATGTACAGTCTTGAAATTGCTTTACTACTTGACGTGAATGACGTTTGCGTGTAACAAATCTATTTTAACTTGCAAAACCAATTGATACGTAATGTTGTCATCAATGATTGACGAATCACATCTATTACACAATCACATTAATAAACCCTGTGAAATTTTATTTTTGTGAAAGTTTTTTACTAAAGCGATAATGCAATTTTATGCTTGACTAGTTGTGCCCGCGACTTCGTCTGAGTGGAATAGTTATTTCGAGCATCATATTTATTTTTGCAAACAACCACTTCAGCTGTTACCCACGACTTTGTCCGCGGCAATTTCTGTTATTATCTTAGACAATTTAGTTTTAAGTTTTTAAAAGAACATAATTAATTTAAAGTACTTCTGCGTAAATTATATTATATTAAATTATTTTTTTAGTTTTATTTTCTTGTGCGAGTAGAACATATTGGTTTTCTCCGCACCCCGATCTTGACAACGCGACATATCCAAATTTGATTACCATAAAAACGATTCTAGTGAGTTAACCTTAAAAGATAGACATGTACTGTTGCAGACATTTTTTAGATCATTTCATATGGTGAAGGAATAATTCTTTCATACATATTTTTTGGTATCTTGAACCGTTTTCGCAGCGCAAGCAACAGAAGCTCTCAAAGATGAATAATTTTCCCCGTTTTTTCCACATTTTCCATTATTTCTTCGCTCTTATTAGTCGCAGCTTAATGTTATGTAGCCTAAAGCCTTCCTCGATAAATGGTCTATTGAATAAAAAAATAATTTTTTAATTCGAACCAGGAGTTCCTGAGATTAGCGTGCTCAAACAAACAAACTCTTCAGCTTATTTTTTTGTTTGATTTTCAGCGATTTTTTTTTGTTTTTATGTCCTTATTTATTATTAATAATAACTCTTCAGCTTTATAATATTAGTATAGATTAAGCTTTGTACTTGTGGGGAATGTACTTCATGGACAAAAGGCGTATTTTACATTAAAAAATATATGACATAAAAACAAACAAACATATGGTGATATTTAGCAGACTAAACGGTGTTAGTGCGGTCATCACCGCAACTCATCTTTACGAAGCACAAGCTAGATCCTTAATACCAGGAGCCTACCCTAACTATGTTAAAGCGATTAGGCCTTTTTTTTCGGGGGGAGATTAAAGCGATTAGGCCTAAGTCGACTACGTTGGCCCGGTGCAGATTAGTCAACTTCATATGCACCATTCTATTTCTTAGCAGGTATATACAGGATATACTGTACGATGTTTTTCTTCAATGTACGAGCATCAGATAAATTTAGATATGATATTGGAAATACAAAGAACACATTGGTGACAGTATCATAATAGGGGCTCCCGCTTCGAAGCTCAGGCTTGTGATTGCAATGATCACACGAGCATGATTGCAGGTTCATAATAAAATTATCGAATATTTTAGACGCCCCTTCTTCATTATATTTATTAAACGAATGTATACAAGCAAAACGTAAAGAAAATTGCTTCTTAAAATAATCTGTAACGGTTTTAAGCTCCCAAGCATTTATGCTTCTTAATTGGTTAAAGCGGCTCAAAATGAATACTCAACCAGATCAAGAAGTAATCTACAGGCTTTAATGTTCATTTCGCTCATTGAATAAATTTGAGGCTGTTTATTCATTATAGATAAACATAAATGTTGGAGCGATGCGAACGCTAAACTTATCTTTACACAACGTAATGAAAGTTGGTGGTTTGAATATAAATTTGTACTGAATTATTAAAGGCGACATTTGAACGTATTGCGGAGCACTTACATTCTAGAGAACATTGAACTTTTTCTTACAGATATTTATCTGAGAATATTACTGCACTACATAATTTTGCTGCAACAAAAACAATAAATTTAACCCACAAAATGACTATTTGAAAACATATTAACATACACTAAAAGAAATAAATAAGAAAATGTAATAGTTATAGTCATTGTTATTTTTGGAGCTTTTCTCATTTAATAAAAATATTTTAGTACCACCTTATAATATATATTTTCAGAATTAGTAAATAAATCGAAATTCAATGAATGTCTGAAATAAAGTCAAACAAGATTAATAATATCTTTAGTATATCTGTTTACTTCCAAAATTAAGATAAATCTAAAATCTGTAAAAAAAAATTACTTAAATGGATGACTAGAAAAATTTTTTTGTATATGCTAACAAAAAACGGAACAGAGTAACGACATACATGAAATAACGCTACACAGGCTTCACAAGCAGCTCTTTTTTATTTAGTTGTAGCATAATATCCCATTATTACCATTGTTTGTCGTTTATTCTGCATTAAGTCAAATAATGATTTGCTTGGATGCATTAATCTAATAATAAATATTATATGGTTATAGTCTAGGTCTATCCTTATGTCAAAAAATCTTCATACCTTTCCTTTGCAATCGATTCAGTAATATTACTGGACAGTTGATTCAAACAATAATTTGCCATTCTGCCAAATTAAAAAAAAGTTTGAACAATATAGATATTTGTATTTAACTGTCCTATGTCGAATTTATACATTTTGTTACTGCCTTTAACATTTTGATCTGAGTTGTGAAGAGTTGATTTTCAGTTTTTCTGTTATATTTATAAAGTGCATGGAAAAATATAATCTAGGCAATTATTTAAATAAGTTCACTACAGATGTACATTGAATATCTTGCGTATACAGAATGTTTCTAAGCAAACAAAACAATATTTTGTGGTTTCATATATACATAAACTAAATAAATAAGTTTTTTATCCTAAGTATCGAAAGCCTGAATTCAGCATACGAGGAATACAATACAATCTATTGATCGCTATTGGAGCTACATTTAAATAGCATTTCTATTATATTAACAGTTAACCAAAAAGTGAAAGTGTTTGCTTTTGTTTTAAGGTCAATTAACTTAGAAAGTATTTGGTTTACAGATCTTAGACACGTATCTATGTGTCGGTTCATTTAATTTACATGCCCCTTAAATAATTTAAGGTATGGTAAGGCCTGGTAAGGTAAGCTTTGAATAATTTATATGCCACTTAAATATAATGTCGATGACTCTGAAACAACCTATTTTCATTTTAAAACTTGTAATTTTTTTAACCCGTCGTTTCAAGTACTTCTTAATTCGCGGTAACAGAATAACGTTGAAATAGTGATCGTGCAAATAAAACTCAACCTATATCTGCACTCTGCGATCTTAAGGAGCGGTTGCACTCATTGCCAGCCATAAGGTCTATAGGACCACGCTATAGGTTAAGTTTAATTGAAAGTCCATGTCGGTCGGGCCGCCGCGGCTAACATGGGGTTCATCGTAATCTCCAACTTTACCTTAATAAAACTTATATCTTTCAAATTTATATTTCAAAATTAAAGATTAAACAAACATCTTTATGTCCTTAATAATTCTTATTATAGGCACTTGGCTGGGGGGGTATCTTGTACACGTTTCGTGTCCTTATGAGGATTCTTAGCCCCTTATTCCTGAGAGAAATAAAACAATACTATCTAAACTGATATTTATAAATAAACTTGAAGTGTGAAAGTCACATTTGACACCATATCTGGTTCTTATTGCTTCGTCGTATTTCCATTTCATTCCCGTCTCGTTGAAATAAGCTTTGTAGGTTGTGGTGTGTCTGCATGTGATGTGTTATTGTGGTATTTGATTTGGATCCATTATATATTTACTAGTTTTCCGCGCACAACTTAGCTCGGACTTTATCTAATTTGAAAAACGGAAAGAAATATTTTTTCGCGGAAACATGCTTCATTTCCTTCCAAAGATATAAAACTATCTCGATACCAAATAATCAAGATAAATCAGAATTGGTACAACTTTTTTCACTGAAAAGAGGTATTTCGTAAAAATTTGTCTATTTCTATTTCCGGATCTCAAATTATCTCTATATCACATTTCAAAATCGAATTAGTGGTTTTAACGTGAAAATGTAAACGTTACTTTTACATTAATTACGAGTTTATAAGTAGAGACAAGTAGGAATTACTCGTAGAAGCATTGTTATCTTTTATTTGAAAAGCAGTAAATTGCATTGAACCTGTACGAGTACATCAAGAAACAAACACATTTTCCGTAACTAACCCGTAACGTCTCGTAACTTCGAACCTCCTAAAATTTATTTTGACTCAGAAGTCACAAATTAAGTGTAATTAATCAAAATTAACATAGATAATATAGTATAATAATATGTATATAGTATAATATTCATACTTCTATGGGCAATGTCCTTTCATTAAGTATAAACTTACAATAAGAATACCATGACCATTATGACCGGTGGGTCGTTAGGGGTGTTAGAAGGTAAATTTTACTACATTCGTTTTCTGTTTTATTATTCTTGTTTATTATATTAATTACTGTTTATTATTTTACTTAATTGTTTATATACATATACATCCGTGCCAATTTTGTTTTAAAATATTTATTTTTTCTGAGTAGTTATATATTTTTTGACAACTCATCACTCTAGAAAAAGTAAGTGACTTAGATAACTAGGTCACTTATTTTTCATGTGCATGTTATATTTAAAATATCTATGAGATTTTTCTTTACGCCACATTACAATGGCACTGTGGTTTCTGTGGATGTATTTTATTTTCTCAGTCTTTTACGCGTTTGTACTGTGCACCGTTACAAAGCTTAAACGTAGAATGTCAATATATCATTATTTTCTTACAGATGCAAAAACCTGCTACATTCTCTGGCAAAGGCTTTAAGGCAAAAATAGGCAAAAACAAATGTGAAAATAAATCTGAAAGAATTCAACAGAGTTCTACTTCGAATACCATAATGTTTGACATAATATTTAAATATTTTTATCACACCGGTGCTCACCAAAGGGCTTAACTCTAATAAGTAATAAGTTACCAAACCTTAGACAACCAAGTTGGACTTGTGGGGATATATAACAGATACCTGCGAAATAACTGAAAGTGCACCTTTAGTAGGTATCTGCGGGTCGCCTCTTTGCTATTGCAATGTTTGATAAATGCACAGTAAGCGAAACTTCAAGCTTTACAGTATCACTATGGAAACTATTGCTATTTTAGCGACATCAGAATTCTCTCAGCTCAACATGTAAAGTCCGACGCGTTTCTGGGTTCAGCTTAGGTCAAACCTCGGACTTTCTGTATAGATAGAGTGGGTTAGTACCGAGAACAGTGCAACCGACATAATTATTGTTGGAGTATCTCCTCATTTTAATCAAGCTCAGACAACTTTTGTAGCTTCTATTTATTTTATATTAAACAATTGTAAAGGCAGAGCTAGCTTTGTCTCTGCCCAAGTAAAAGCATGCAAAAAATGTACAGTCAGTTTTAATGCTACTGACGCTACTCTTAGCAAAAAACAGCTATAAAAACCAGCATTATTAAAAGTGATGACATTTTTAGTTATAAAGGCAAAATGTATCTTTTTGATGTTATTTAATTCTGTAAGCAATAAGCGTAGTGCATTTTTTAAAATAAATATAACAAGTAATTCCTTTCCAGCCAAAAAAAAATATATTGTTTGGTAAACCAGTAGCTACTAAAGATAATTACAGTATTTTTTTTTTAAATAATGTCCCCGCGCATTCGGTTTTGATCCTGTGTCCTATGTACAATTAGAAACATGAAATCTTACATGTACATACACCCAAACTGGAACAAATTTCTGCAGGTCTTACAAAATATTTGTCCCGTGCGGGCATCGAACCGCGACTCTTTGCGCAGAATCCGATCGCCGGATCACTGCGCCAACCGTTATATTTGCTGTTTATAAATTTAATCTAATATTTATAAATATATATATAAATGTATATTATATACACTATATATACATTGTGTGAGTGTAATTCAATACCTTTCTTATCCAGCAGGTACCTCATGCGTTATGAGTATACACTTAATCTATCCAAACAAGAAATATAGATTTTTATACACTGGATAAACTGATCAAGTAAGTTAGCTTGAAAGTTTCTTATTTATTTAACAACAGCTTATGTACAATATCATATTTGATACTATTAGATGCTTCTATCAGATTTCAAATATACTTTCTATATAATATATTTTTAATTTCATCCAGCATCATTATAGTACAATCGATTCGAATTCCATACAATTCAATATAGGTTCCTAAACAGCGTTGTATTATATACGGAAACGCATCAACGACTATGCACATTGACCTTGACTGACTTATACCGTTCTCATAGCAGTATTTTTTTGTAATCTTGATTTGTTGCTGACTGTACGACCATACTGTTTTATTATTTTATTTATGATACATTTCTAAGAACTGTAATTTCGTAGAATAATTATATACTTACTACCTACGCGTGATAAGATTAAAGATAGAATTTCACTTCTAATTATCAAAGCTTCACGACTCAACTCTCAACTGAATGACATAGATGGTGTTGTAGTACCAATTAACAAATTTACTTAGGTTATGTCCTAAGGTGGTTACAATTAAATATGGTGGTAAGACTTCTATAGTAGGTCAGTAATGTTAGGGTAAAGAAGGTGAAGTATCGTATATGGAACTCTAGTATGAGGCGATAAATGTAGAGATACTGACAAAAGTCCCTTTGATAAAAGCAATAGAGTTTTTAATTGACGAAAGAGAGTCAAAATCTTTTGTTGAACCGGGTTAAATAGATTTAAATGCATCAGCTATTTACGAAAGTTACATTAATGTTAAATCTAACGGTGTAAATTCAACAGTTATATTAGTCGGCGCCGTCACTCCTCGACTTACTTAGTTCAAACTCAATGCGGAAATCGGTCGAGCAACTTATCAGCTGATTACTCGTGAAGGCCTTATGGGATTAAGTTCAGTTAACTATAGTTGATAAATCTAATCAATTTCAAATCAACTCAAACCATTGACGTTTGAATTATATTTGCACATGATTAAGATATATTGGATTTACTTATACTATGTTAAGAAATGGATTCAATAGCTATTTGAATTATATAAGCAAATAATTATATTTACATTAGCAGGTCAGTACATTTATGAAAATTTTATTTATGTAATAAGAATAATATAATATATTTGTTAAACATTTCAAGATACATTAAGACACAAATTGAAAACGTGCTTGGCGCTGTGGTCATGTGTAGAGATAATGCGCAATGCTTTCGTATAACTTAGGATAAAATCCTAGTTTGGGACTATCATTTTATAAAGAGAAAACATGAGTAAATAAAAATAATCATGCCGTTACATTATAAACTAGATGTTCGTTTCTGGGGAAATATGGCTACTAACTTGACTTTCATAAAGTTAAATAGCTTTTAAAATACTATTATGAAAAAAGGCTACAATGAACTCAATGATTAGGAGATCCGTGATAATTAAGTTTGTGATAAAATTGGTCATAATGTCAACAATAGGTTCCATAATTTGTACATAATTAATAAATCTAAACTTTACTTTTATGTATGTAAACTTGTAAAGAAACCTCAGCTCTAACTTTCATCTGTAGTCATCTTCCAATTAACGACTTTTTAAAAACACAACTAATTCTGTCCTGTACAATGTCGTACAATGTAGACTCATGAAGCCTAGCTTTCTTGATGTTTATATATAATTTTATAATTATATGAATGAATTACTACATGGTATAAAACAAAGTCGCTTCCTCTGGCCCTATATCCCTATGTATGTTTAAATCTTTATAACTACGCAACGGATTTTGATGTGGTATTTTTTATGGCGGTTTAGAAGTAAATATATAAAGTAAGTATTTAGTAGAAAATATTTTTTTATTGAAGATGAAGATTTATATGAATAATAACATAACATACATATAATAATAACATAAGCACCACATGTTTTGTTAAATAATATCAATTTTTCATTGATAATAGGCTATTTGACAAGTTTTTAAAATCCATTTTATATTATGCAGTAGAGTCTAAGGAACCCAGTAAAAGTTGTTATTTTTAATTCTGGTATATATTAGCTGAAAAACATCGAATTAAAAATTCAATATTTAAATAGTGTGCCAAAACGCTACTTTGACAATATGGCGCTGCAATGAGGTCGGTGACGTCACTTGCCTGTATTCTGATCTGTGACAACTGGCATATATATTTGTTTGTTGTAAACAAAAAACGAAAGTGCGATTGGATTTACTTTTTATCAGTGATTTATGTAACAAAATGAGTTACAAATGGTGTGCAGTTCCAAAATGTACAAATACGTCGTTAAAAACTCCGGAAAAACTATTTGTAAGTGTTCCAAAGAATATCGAAGTGCGCCGAAAGTGGTTGCAACTTTCTCGGAGGGATCATAATGACATAGCGAATAGTACAAATATTTTCTTTTGTGAAGATCATTTCGATGTAAGTAAACATAATATTTATATTTTGTAATAATTAATTACATTCAAAATGGTTATAATACCTCTAATGTTTTTAACAGAATGTCTCTTGCAACTCACTTCGAATATTTCCGCTGTTTTCCATAATATTTGTTAAAATTTGTAGCTACAGAGTCCTATGATTTCAATATGCAGTACACTAAAAGATCCCGATTAAAACTTGTTTGTTCGTTACAGATGGAAAATAACATGGAAATTACTATCAGTACAAAATGGGTTTCAGTCAAAATAATTTTAAAAGATAAAGTTCTGCCTTCTAAATTTCATTGCCAGCCAGATCGCATTAAAAGAATGTGTGATGCTGGTACTTCCCGATCTGCATTTGTCAAACGGCAAAGAATGGAACTTGTTAAACAATGTGAAGACATTCAATAACCGACGACGTAACGTGAACAAATTATCGTTTATGTTCACGAAATTGTGCCAAACAAACTTAATTATTTATAACCTATATAAGTTCTTGTGGAAGTTCATCATTATTTCACTTTCTTGTGATATAATTTAAGTTACCAGTAAAGTGTAATTATACTTACGAGTACTTTGCTGTTTTTACATTTTTTAGCTCCGAAGCATAAAAGTCAGAATTATTTTTGAAAAATAATCCGACCATGATTGCGTCGACTTGCGGCAGGTTTCTGCTGTCTGCTTTTACAAAATCGTTGTCCATGGTTGAAAGTACTTGTAAATAGTGCAAATAAACAAAAAAAACAATGCATAATAAAGAAAATCTTAATGTAACGGAGATAATCTACCACAACTAGGCGCAACACAAGTAGGCAAACGAAGTTTACAAGCAAGTGACGTCATGATAAATTCGACCAATCAGGAGCGTTTTGTGTCACGTGACAAACGTTTAAAAAATGCAATTTTTATTTACGGATTTTAAAATAAATTAATCATTATTTTCAACTTACGTTAATAAATAATCATTTTTTAACTCTTAATTTATACTGTTAACAGTAATTGACACTTTATTTTTCGCATTGTCAAATAGCCCATTTTAAAAGCGTGTTTTTTTTAGTTTTTTAACTATATTTATTATATACAACGTTTACAGTTTTTCTGTAGTGTAGGTAGTATCATCATTGTACCGGTGCGAGTCGGGCCGGGGCGTGTCGCTAGTAAAATCGCTCGTAGTTAAAATTATCAATTATGAGATTGTATAAAGTTTTGCTACGCCTGTCGTTTTGTGAGGGCACAATTAATTTAAAAACTATTGTTCAAAGAGTCATACGGATTGCATAAATATATTCATAATAGAAACTTATGTATTAGGTATTCAAGTGTTTTCTGTAGATTTTTTAAAACTATTATTTATTGAAATAGATAGACTGACTTCTCTCGTAGAAAATTAATTATGACCGCAACTGCTCTATCGGTTATATCTAGTGAAGTATTTTCAATATCACTTCAAGTTGAAGACATGTTTAATAAGAATTGAATAATTTTTGCCCAAATAATAATTACGCGTATCTACTGTTTTTTTTTTTCATGTAAAAAGAGGCAAACGAGCGAGACGGGTCACCTGATGGTAAGTGATTCACCGCCGCCCACGTCACCAGCGACGCCAGTGCGTTGCCTACCCTTCAGGTAAGAATATGCTCTTTTCTTGAATAACCCAAAGTCGCAGTTGTTGGGGAAGACAGCTGATGGCAACGAGTTCCAGATATTTACTATGCGTGGCAGAAAACTGTTTTTAAAACGCATTGTAGTGGAACGCCAACCATCCAGATGGTGCAGATGATAGTTCCGGCGAGACGATGGGTTGCGAAATTCAACGGCTTCTATTAAATTGAACAACTCCTCGGAACACTCCCCATTGTAGACTCTGTAAAGTATGCATAGGGAAGATACCCTACGCAGTGCCAACGGATCTAGCCGATCGAAAAGTTCAGGATCGTCGACAATCCGAGATGCCCTACGATGGATTCGGTCAAATGGAGATAGCTGATAACCCGGAGCCCCGGCCCAAAGGTGGCAACAATACTCCATGTGAGGCGTGCGGCCTCACATGGAGTATTGTGCCTGTGCCTTATACAGTTTAAGGCGGTGAGCCGGCTTGAAGTACTGTTTGGCCCTGTTGAGTACTCCCAGTTTTTTGGAGGCCATTTTCGCCTTGCTCTCCAAATGAGCGCCAAACTGGACAACACTCGAAATATCGACGTCCAGAATGCCAATTTTTGGCTTGGCACAAAGGTGAGTGTTTCCGAAGAGTGGCGATGCGACAAAGGGGGGGGTTTTTAGCGGTGAACGCGCAAACTTGAGTCTTAGAAGGGTTAAACCGGACTAGATTTAGTCCCCCCCAATCGGAAATCTTCACAAGGGATGATTCGATTTCAGACACAAGTTTGTTCCGACACTCGTCGACATACTCCCGGGAGATATTGCTGCGGCCGAAATACAGTGCATCCACGGTACTGTCATCCGCATAGCAATGAATGCCACTGGTATGCAACAAATCATTGATATGCAGAATGAACAATGTCGGGGATAACACGCAGCCTTGGGGAACACCAGCATTTAAGTTCCGGGGGTTCGAGAATTAGCCGTCTACGACGACTTTAACTCTCCGTTCCGCAAGGAAACTGCCGATCCACCTACAAAGTCTCTCAGGAAGCCCATAGGAAGGAAGCTTCGATAGTAATGCTTTATGCCAAACCCGATCGAAGGCTTTTGCTATGTCCAAACTAACGCCCAGTGCCTCACCCTTACTCTCAACCGCCTGCGCCCAACGGTGAGTTAGTAAAGCTATATTGGCGGTCACTGATCAGCTGGTGCTGATTATACTGTATTTAATTTTGTCATTATTTTAATTATAAGGCACAAATATAATCTATACTTATGTTTTAAATATGTTCTAGTTTTAACAAGATAAGTTTATATTTAGTTCATTTACATAATACTATAATTATTTCCTATCAATTTGATAATTGAAATATATTGAAACCGAAGTTGATAAATAAACTTTATTTGAGGGTGTTTTTCCTACTAAAACGCATTAATAATTATATAATATGGTTATTAATTTTAATCCGATATAAATACGAGCACTAAAGATTATTTCATTTAAATTATGATACACTTAACTTTATATATGGCTTTTTTTTTGCTTCTGTATAACTTTTGCTGCATCTCCCTTGTTGTATTTATACATCACCTGAAGGTCGATTAGCAAAATACGTGCCAGGTATTAAGTCTGCCTTTATACATCAGTATTTATACAAAATGATTTCATAATTAATGCAAATTATTGAACTAACGAACGAGGCCTGGGCGTGTAACCTATTTCGTCATACTATTAATAAGAACATTACTGAAAAAACAGTGTCTATAATTATTTTCTTCTGTATATACAACCTGATAATCACTTACTGAGACTAATCAAACAGGTCTAAAACTAAGCTACTCTTATTATGGGGCAGAACAATAAGTTCTTAACACTGTTAATCATTAGTTTAATGTTAGTTAGCCTTTAACGGATCAATGCTTAGATTAGGTGCTATTTTAGGGTTATTTGTTGTTATGTGTTATTTGTAGTAATTAATACAAATTGTTATCTATATGTTTATTATATATATATATATATATTATATATATATATAATCGATATTGATAGATTATTATATCATATAGAAGGCTCGAGATCTATACAGACAGGTATCAATGTGTTCAAGTTATAGATAAGTTATCTGTAGATTCACAAGTGATTGGTGATAATTTCATTTTCATCATGTCCTTGATATTCAACACAAGTATGTATAAATTTAATTTATTACTTAAGCAGTTGAGCTATTAAATTAATTACGAAAAAAAAATCAGGTATTCTCCAGCAAGTTATTTTTCACAAGCACCGATTTCAATACACGAGTTCATAGTTAACATTATAATCCAATTTTGACCTTTACATACAATAAAGTAGGTATTTTAAATTTTATTTGGAATCACCTTAATTCTACGTCATTGGTAGGCTTTGCACTTAGAAGCGGGTTAAGCGAGTTAAGAACGTTGTCTCATCAAAAATTAGAAGAGTTCTGTCATGCATGTCTTATGAAATCTAACATTATAACATTAGATAAATGATACTTCATATTATACATTTTCACTATAGTAACAGTATTAGCGTTCACTATACAGCACTACTTATTGACATTACAAATAAATACATTGATGTATACCGTTAGTATTGTCTTCGCAACCACCAGGATATCACAAACGCATGGCCAACCCTTCAACATCATCATCATCATATTAGCCAGTAAACACCTACTACTATAGGACTTCTCCGAGGATTTCCACACTGGTTTGTCCTGCGTTGATAGCGTCCCTTTAAATGGTAAAACTGAACAAATCTTAATGACATTAAATATTAGACAAAATCAGACAATTTTTAATTATATTTTTATCTCAGCTATAATTTAACTGAATGAAGAAAAAAATTTGTATACTAATTGAAAAGTGAGAGAATTGTAGAAGTAAGGGCCTGGTGCGCTGAGACACATGATGATGCCCAGTCTCTTAAAATAAAACTGAATAGTTATATAAACACTATCTGTACAAATGCATGGCATACTGTGTAAAATATTTGGGAGTTGAAAATTATTATTATTACTTAAACACTTATATTTTGTATTCAGCGGAGAAAATGTAAAAAAAAGATTTTGCTTGCGTTATATGCGTCTATTTGTTTAATAATGGAATTGTAATTTTGGTAGCGACGTGAACGATTTAAGGTTATTACAAGAGAATCTCCGTGAAATGTCACGTATCAACCTCAACTAATGCGAAGGTGAAAGCGTGATTTTCAATTATTTTAAGTGAATATAACATAGTAATGTTATATTAAATTACTAGCGTCAATTGTTCTTTACTTATGTAAATATCATTTTTGTTGTTGTTGTATCATAGTTACTGTCTAGTCACTTCGTAGACATTGCGGGGAACTGAATCCACTAAAAGTATAGGAGTAACGGGTATTCTCAATCCATGATACATACAGAGGAAGTTTTAAGCAATATAATTTTAATAATTTACTACTAATAAGTTTCTAAGCAAGACTGAGCATGACAATAACAGATGTGTTTGGAGTTCAAAAAGCTGCAAGTTAAGATGGAGGTCAACGTTTATTTAGGCTTCAAAACTGAAGTTAGCTAAATATACTACGTTGGGGTGGGTTACTATTCCGGAATACGGTATAGTTGAGTAAAGTTTACAATTGGGAAAACCAATCTTGAACTCTAGACTATTGAGTCTAACTCTACAGTCCATCGCTTTGAACATATTCAAAATAACATTATGATTTGGATACAGCCTTGTAGATTTTTATGTTTGATTAATCATCTCAAATTTTGTTAGGAAGAAAGGAATTAAGGAATTACTTAACTTTTGTTATCAGTTTGCCTGTCAGCAAAATGCTGCTACAACACCTGAAATAAACTCTTGACTATATGGCCTGTTGAGGTATAAGTTAGTCATATAGGTCCATAGCTATGCTAACTAGCATTGCAGACCACCAAACCTGCTATTGAAATAAGCGATCGATGACATGATTGAGAACGCTTCGAACATAGATGTTGTTGATCCAGGAATATACTCTCAGGTCTTCCTAATAAACGAACTTCTCACTAAAAGAGTTTCAATCATAACGCACCCAATAGTAGTACCCAAGCAACA
Organism: Scirpophaga incertulas; assembly: GCA_036419045.1. Classification (NCBI taxonomy): domain Eukaryota; kingdom Metazoa; phylum Arthropoda; class Insecta; order Lepidoptera; family Crambidae; genus Scirpophaga; species Scirpophaga incertulas. The sequence goes on from CM071628.1 coordinate 31,422,239, forward strand.
AACTGATATATCTTATCTTATATACCCGGGGCAACCATAAACATCTTGTCGCTTCTCTTTATCTTCTACTACACCACGAACCCAATTATTTGTATAATTTCTAGAAATATAGTAAGATAAAAATATATTTTTATTTTATAAAGAAATTTAGCCCCTTCTTCTAAAGATTATTTAGCCCCTTCTTGGTCCAGTTCCAATCTTCTTGAACTACCTGGTAACTCTTGTCGGTCACCTGACTGTGCCTGACTGATAGCTCTTTTATCAGATAGATCTTTTATCAGCCAGCAAGGCCATAAGTATTGCTCTCCCCAAGTAATTCTTAAGATGGAGCTATAAGTGTTATGTGAGTCTACAGTCAACAGCAACAGGCTATTAAAACAATTTAACACTTCGGAATTCATTTCTATTCGTTGAATTCAAATATTAATATTATTGTATTTTATTACTACGCTAAATATTAATGCAAAATATTATTCAGAAAACCGTTTATAAAGCAGATATTCACACTTCGATAACCACCGAGTCTACCGACAAAAAATACACATGATTACCTGTTTCATCGTAACATGCGTTTTATTACCTTTCACGTCGCGAAATTTATTTGCAAATTACTGAACGAAAAAGCCTCGCAGAGTATTCTTTATTGTGTAGGTAATCGGATACGCCTTTTATCACAAAAACCATTGATATATGCTCCTATATCTTAGTGTTGTGCTGGGATACCGATACACAGTTATTATTTAGGAAATAGATAATAAAACATTAGAATTAGGTTAGGTTATTTTGACCAATCTAAATATTATTTCTGCAAAAAACTTTTTGATTGGTTAAAACTAAATATAAATCGTTACGGTATAAGTGTTTTCAGAAATATATATTAGGTATATGTACGTTCGTGTGGTATTAGATTCAGAATACGTGTGTTGTAGATTTCATTTTGCCGTAAATGTCATAAGATTGAGAAAGTTGTAGCAATTATGAATATTTAGTTTGGAAAATCTAATTGAAACTACAATATTCTCATTTAACCACTTAAACCAGTAAGTTTCAGATAGTACCTGTAATTGAATTGGAAACAGAAAGCCAATTCAATTGGACTTTTTATTTTAATTCAATTGGCATTTTATTCCAAATGAATTATCATTTCAATTCAATTGGAATATATATATCTTATTGCTTAAGAAAGTTAGAATCACATTATCGCAGCTTGAAAGACTTTTGAAAGAGTTTTAAACAGCACTTTCATTATTCGAAAGATAATATAAATAAGATCTTTCCAAGAAATCAGTAATGTGATTATTAAAAATATATTTTATATATTGCTAATTATTTTAGTAAATATTAAATAATGTAGTTTTAATGACACAACGAAACGCTCTAGATATTCTATGTTACAAGAGAATACTGGTACGGATGTCTCCTTAGATAGCGCAATATCATTGTGGTAGAGTCATTTAGTTTTGTTTTATATGTACTTCCTAATTGAAAATGAAGTTACAAAACAAAAATGCGTACAATCTTTTTTATCATATTAGTAAAAAAAATATCTAAAAAGCGTAAGAATTAAAAGATGTTAATATATAATTTCTCAATTCTTTTGTTACTAGAACTAACCAAATTAAAATATTTTATAGTTAATATGACGGGTATTCGTGTGAAACGAAAATACATTAACTTTAAGCTTTTTCAATTTTAATAACTACGTCATATTTTGATTGGAGGTGCTATTATACACTCGGTAAAATGCTGAAAACAGTTTTGTTTGTTTTCAACAGTTTGGACAGTTAATTGATTTACGTATCACCATAATAGTTTTCAAATTGATTTATAAAACTGTAATAATTGTTGGAAAACTTAAAAATGTTCATAATATTTATAAAGTGTTGTATAACGTTGGTGAATTTAATGTTATAAAATGGAAACTTTATTTTATTATTTCTTTACTTTGTTTCGTAATCACTTAACGCGCATTAGAATAAAACATGATTCTATTTTCATAGTATGTTTTCCTACTACTAGAAAATATTTGTCAAGCATACATATACATAGGCTAGATTCACATAAGGAAAAAAGTTTTAATTAACATAATAATAGTAAACGTGAGAAAATACGTTTATAATGAAATGTAACAAGTTCTACTGACTTTTAACAAGAGACTTATAGTTTTAAGTTGTAGTGACAAAAAGTTGAGCCGAAATTTATGAAGCCATAAAGAATGAGGTCGCGCGCGTTAACTGTTCTGAAATGCTAATAGTAGTGCACATTAAATAATAATTTCTTCTTTTACGGCGTGACTATGTAGTCATAATACACGTAACATCGAAATAGTAACTAGGTATTTACCTTTTTGCTGTAAAACTTCCAAAACAAACTCTTCGGAAATGCCGAAACAGCGGCAAATTTGAATTTCGTAAACTTATTCGTGACTTATCATTCCATTCATTTTCGATCGTCAGCACTCAAACAGTTAGAACTTTTCAAACTTTTAACAATCACTGGCTGTCACTTTCTTTTCACTGTTAAGCGTGTTTACATTTCGCGAAACGAGGTACGGCACATGAACACCGCGCGTGTTCTCCGTGCAACGACTCGAATGGTACTTGACGGGCGGTACAGTGGCGCGGTGGCGAACATGCGCACTTACCATCTCTGCCTTTCAAGCTATTGTGAGACGCGCCTGTAAATGCTCCTCTCCTCTCCCGCATTACTTCCAGATAAACCTTTTCGGGATAGTGTGGAGGTACTTTTATTGTTTTCCTTGCATTCAGCGTATCTATTCAGACTAAAACCGAGAACTTTTGTCCGATTGTTAGAAAAAATCTTTTCTGTTCTTAGGACATAAAAGCGTTGGTGACGAAATTTAAGATAGTTTTAATTTTAAAATTATAAGAATATTTTATTATAAGGTTGGAAATTCAAAGATAATTGTTTTGATATTGATGTGAAAGATTTATCACCAATACAAAATCAACTTCGAAACGTTAACGAGGTGGGGTTAAATGAAATTTTATTAATAAATCTTGAAACACTCACATGGTCTTTAAATTATCAATCCAATTATAAAACACAACATTAAGGCAAAGCATATCTATATTTATATATAACATTAATTTCTTATACAAAAATAAGATGTTGATAGAAATTTATTTAAATTACTTAAATTATAATGTTATTTTTTTACAAGCTACTTAGTGCGAAGTTGTGCTTTGTAGTACTGAATTTTGGTCACAGGTGTGAGCTAACAACGCTTTAGCAGAACTTAAACAAACAGTATTAATTCCCACTCATCCTGAAATATATTATGACTAATGGGTATACAACGTATTAACATCGCTTATCGGGTAAACACGATAGAAAATAGGCTTAATATGTTTACTAGATTTACTCACATAATTTTATTCGAAAATAAACATTACTATAAACGTTCAAAAGTATTAGTAGAAGAATCCAAGATAATGGGAAAACTGCATATAGCCTCTTGTAAATAGAAACATGAGGATTGTCTATGAATCTAGTTGGGTTTATTTAAATCTTAAACAATATCTACTACAGTGAAACTAATATTGTCAATTGTCAGAAATCGGATAACAGAGGAATGTAGTATGGATTGTCAACTTGGATGGATTTTCTCTACAAGATGATAGATATCTTATATATATAACTAATCTTATACACTGAGAGAAAATTATTGTCATTGTATCAAAAAAACTTTAACCCCACACAACCGTTTAAAGCAAATTGATATAGATACAAAGTTTTTATTGTCAGATGTTTATTGTGATTATAACAACATTTATTAGCAATGTTAAACGTTGTTACAAATACAATTTTTATTAACTTTGTGAGAAGAGCAAAATTTTATTTTGTTGTTTTAACAATTTTACTTTGCTAAGGTGACTTTCTGTTTTGTCAATATGGCAAAACAGTCAACTACTCCAGTATACCAACCTTGCTACCCTAACAAAGGAAGCACACGCTTCTGAAACTGATTTGTAAGACGTTGGCTTTAATTTTAAATAATAATCTACTGATGATTAATAATGCATGCCCCAATTAAGAGGCAAATCGTAGTAGACCTTAAAACATTTTCTGTTCCATACAAGTGTAACGTATCCAAAATGTACAGAACAGCAAATATTTAAGGTCAACCGATTTGCTTCATATTTGGGGTATGCACTACTAATTATCAGTAGATTATTATTTTGAATTAAAGCCAACGTCTTACAAATTACCTGTATAAGAGGTTCAGAAGAGTGCACTACCTTTGTCAGAGTAGCAAAAAGGTGGGTATACTGGAGAAGCTGACACCAACGCAAAAATATAAAAAGGATTCAAAATGTGACCTACTTAGGAGACATTCTATTATTAGTGGCAGTGAATTTTCATTGGGTCAGAGTTCAGAAAATTTAAAGAAAACATAATCATAGTTAATTATTTTTACTAAACTAAAAATGCTAACTACTAACTTAAAATGTATAATCAAGTGCAGGTACTAGACCTGCACTTGATTATACATTTTGACTGATTTTGAAAAGTAGTTGCAGAAGGTTACAAATCTACCTTTTAACGTAAGTTTCTTTGCTCAGGTTGGAAAGTTTGCTCAGAGCACATATTTCGCAAATAATTTAGGGTTAGGACCGCTGAGGTAAGCAAACCTTATGGGTAACAGGATAACAAGGGTGGTACTTACCCAACATTTTATTTGTCAGATGACTAAGTCCGGCATTTATTAAAAATACCCTTAGGGCCTCGTCGTCCATATTGAATATCTCGCAATTGTCACTCATTAAAATAGTTCTCAAAGTGGTTAAAAACCTATGTGATTTTTGATTCGTAGCACGTAACCGGTACCGGTATACTGATTTGGTCCACCAAAGGAATTATAGCAATTTATTGTAATCCTGTCAGGTGTTTAAACCGCTAAAACGAAATGATATATTCACACGCGCTGAACGATCACAGGCAAATGAAACAAAATCATAATAAAACTTCGATCAACTGACAAAGTTCGTTAAATCATTAGCTCCCCCCGCCGCCAATTCATGCCACTTACTTTGTCAATACGCCAAAGTTATTAATTAAAAATGTATCTCAGCACAAAAGGCACCTTGCTATTATTTTCTTTTGTGAATCAAACAATTTTAAATTTTGATAGATCGACAAAATATGGAAATCGTTGACAACGTAAAGTTGCGACAGTGTTAATAATACTATAACTTAAATAAAATGACAAATATCGTATTGTCCACAGATTCATAAAAGTTTGACAATAAAAACTTTGTGGCCATAGATAAATTAATTTATATTCTTTACCTATGTATTTTGATGCAAATACAAAAAAATATTGACAACGTTTTTATTGTGGCTTTGTTAGCTATATTTTTCCTCAGTGTATATATATAAAGCTCGTCTTATATATAAAAATGAATCGCAAAATATGTTGGTAAGCGCATAACTCAACAACCCCTGGATTAATTTGGCCAATTATTTCCTTAAAATGTTCGTTGAAGTTGAAGGATGGTTTTTATGGTGAGAAAAATTCGAATAATTATCGGAAAAACCCTAAAAACAGCCCTTTTTCCCATTTTTCCCATTCAAAAGTTTTGTCGTTCCAATATTATTATTCAAATCACGTGTAATATTTCATTTGGACCTTTTTTGCAATTAATGATTTTTTATTCACAACGCCCTACCACCTATAGATATGTATTTTATAATATACGATCGTAAAGCAATCATGCGTTTCAAATAAAAGGTAGAAAGAAATGGTTACTGTCGTGAGAAATCTAGCCGGAATTTGACGCCGACGGAGTATTTCGTCTCGTTAAGTTTATTGGCTATGACGAGTTACGAGAGACGAGTAGTTAGAGTATAGGAGACCTAGTGAAAATGGTTACTCTTGGTCATCTATTGGTCAGTGGAGAACACGAACCCAAACATATTCTACCTGAGAGGCTAACCAACCCAAGAAAAAATCCGTCGTATGCGTTGTCGTCAACTACATGCGAGGGGGCATCGGGAGCTCTTTGGAGGCGTTCTTCACACGACCCACTATGTATTCTGATCTGCCTTTCCTTTATTTTTTCCCAAAAACTTATCAAAAATATGAAGGTAAAAAAAAGATGAAGCAAGCTTAATTAAAATGGATTTCTACACAGTAATCTTGATGCCGTCCACCACCATATCGGGATGGCTCGCCCTGCTTTGTCTTTATAACGGCGACGCAAATAAATGCGCTCGACGACGTTTCGTTTTTAAAATAACCGGAAAGAATTGGATTACACTTTCTTACGTAATGTCGGGGTATACGTTCCGGACGATGTTTATTGTCGCCACCTTCAGTACCTCGAGCATCGGGATCTGTGGTTACTCTGTGCGGCTACTTGTGCCTTTACAAGTCCTATGCCCTTTGTAATAAAGTGGAAGACGTATAACATATTATAATGGAATGTACTTGAACTACTGAGCTTAGAAGCAAGTTATATATGCGCAAATATGACATTGGGACTTTGTAATTGTGTCCTAATGCATCCAGGTAGTGAAGAAGCAAAAATATTATATAAATTTGTTCAATTAGCTATTAATAATAGAAGTTAGTTGTTGATTAGTTTTGTATATAGACATAAATCATAAGGGCATTATATCTAAGAATAAAAGCCCTGAAACAAAAATAAAGAAAAAAAAGTCCTATGCCAGTGCAATAGGGGCAGCTCGGCTTTTTGACCAGGCCTAAAATTTTAACAGGCTCAAGTGATGAAAAGAAACCAAACGCTTATTCCATTCCTATTTTACCTTTTCCTATTTTTGGACTATATAGACTATGTCTATTTATAAATAACTATATTGTATTTATATATAATTTAGCTTTTATTTGTAGTTCAAACAAAAAAATATTAATTAAAAATTAATTCATTTATTTTTGTTTTGTACGTTATATTTGACGTTTGAATATTAATTGTAATCTGTCTGTGAAAAGTAAATTATATAGTTTATCATATGTATTTAAACAAGTGTTTATTATTAATATCTTGAATACATCATAAGTTTATTTTACACATTTTGACCATACTAAAATTGATTTCTCGTCTTCCTGGACCGTTCCGTTGCCAGTTCTTTGAGAACATCGAGGCCTTAAATTTTCCGCACAGGCAATCAGGACGTCAAAGCTTAGTTCGTTTAGCTATTTCAAATTTCACTATGTAATTACAATAATGCTTAGAACTTCATATGTTAGCTCTTTTGTCGCTCATATAGCGGATGCTTAGATGGTTCGGCCATATTGAAAGAATGAATGAAGGAAGATTAACGAAAGAGATACACAAGGTAAGAATGATAGGACGAATCGGTGCAGGTCGACCTAGGCGGACATATCTCGATCAAATCGAAGATTTCCTAAAGAAAGGCCGGGTCAAGAGTACTCGCAACCGACGAGCATGCATGAAGACGCTCATGAAAGTGGAGGAAGCAAGAGAAGTGTGCCAGGATCGTAGCAAGTGAAGAGAGGTGGTCTCTGCCTACCCCATTGGGAACAAGGCGTGACATATATGTATGTATGTATGTATATAGCGACAGTTTTCGTAGTGCAAATGCACTTTGACTTATTATTGATCGTTGAAACTCCTTTACGCCAAAAACAATTATTATGAGGCTAAATTCGCATACATTTGCGAAGATATTCAGTTGTTTGTAATACAATTAAGCACAGCTGGCTGTGTCTCAACTACCTTAAAGTGTTGCATTTTGTATAGTATGAAGTACTTGGTCGAGCCGGCCCCGGGACACATGGCGGTCGAATCGCGAGAGCGCACCCCGCCATGTGCCCCGTATGGGCCCAGAGAACTCGGGGGGGTTTTAGTGGGTAGGCCGGTCCTCTTGACCGGAGAGCCCCACACACGGCCGCGTCTTGCCAGCGCGGTGTCATGGTGCACAAGGTCGCATTTCCCCCCCTCAAAAAAAAAGTATGAAGTACTTAGGTAGAAGCTCTGACTTTTACAAGTAATACATAAAAAATTAAAACGTATCAACTTTTGATGTCGCTAGGTTGCACAATACGAAATTGTTTGCAAATGTACATTTTTCTTATTTCTTTAGCACAACCTGGTTCTATATTTCATGTGGTAACGCTAGAAATATATTTTAAAAGAATAGCGCAAATGTATTACGTATTATTATGTTATTACTTTTTGGTTAAGACCCATAAAGTAACAAGTCAAAGAATACTCAAACTTAAAAATATTTTAAATCAGAAAATAATGAACGATATGAAAGGTATCGATAGACAAAAAGTAATATTAAATGATAAACTAATTAAAACATCATGTTTAATGTTAATATAGTTTCTAAAGATTTTTTAAGAGTACAGTAACGTTCTTAGTAAATTATGAAACTTATTGAAATGAACATTTAATAATCAAACTTTTATTTATTGAACTATAAGAGGGGTACAGCATAATGAAGTTATTACGACTTGGATTTCCGCGTTCAGAGTCACTGGTAAAACTACATAGTTAACACAAAAACTTTTGGATACGAACATCCAATTAAGTGAACTTTTGCTAGGGATGAGAATTGAACTTGTTAAATGTGTAGACTAGTAGTGTTGTTCTTTATTTATGTAAATTGTTCTAACTATTACAATTTATTATTAAGTGTGTAACACTTTTTTTTCACTGATTTTAAGTACTATTAAAGACACATTTTTTATTCATATTGATTAAAATCACTTTTACAATTGTATCTTGCATTGGTTATGTTTACGTCGAATTGTTACTTTGACATTGACAGTTCTATAGTGTGGGCCGCTTATCATGATCCTAACACCATTATCTATGGGCAAATTGGGCAACCAAATCTAGCCAAGCGTCGTCTACAAAGATAGGTTCTTTATCAATAATACTGAAACATCACTCCGGAATTCATAGATTAAAAACAGTGTCGTAGATTAATAACTGCCCACAGATTATATACCGATACTAATTAACAACAAATTATTTGCACTGCCGATTACAAAAATATCGTTTAGGATTAAACTTAAATTTAGGAAGATCAATTCTTCCTTTCCTTTATTTGTGGCGGATCGACATAGTTTCCACACCATCCTAGTTCCATTTAATAACAAACATCACATACTATACATCGTCTATATAGTCTGTGCCTCATCGGTGGTAAGCAATCTGTAATGGTATACTAATCTGTGACTTGGAGATCTGAAATCGGGAAATTGGGAATCGATCTATTGTAAAAATCTCACGCATATTTCGTGATATAAAAATCGTATAAAAGTTACTGAAAGTGGTGTTCAGGATCACAAATTTCAGGAGTATTTTATTTCACACAAAATTATCCATATCTCTTGGAACAACATAATTTAACCTAGTTGCCACCGGCACTTAGGAAAAAATAATAAACTAAAATATTTACATATTGAAAGCCCGATAAAAAGGTCAGTAATAGTTGCATTTATCTCTTTAATTCTTTAATCTCTTTAATTTCAATTTGTTCCCAATAGTAATGATTTTCACAAATAATTATTGATATTTGTTTTGAGCGGGTAGGCTTAACCACCCATACAAAATCATGCTGAAATTAGTTGCTCAGCTGCTAATCTCATGTATTTGAGGTAATTGGTGTTTGTATTTAATCATAATAATATAAATAATGTAAATTCTTGTTCTTTTAAAATGTAAATGTACCATAATTTGATGAATGTTCAATAGATCATGTTTGATATTTTTCTTTGTAACCTAGTTGTCAGATTTAATTGTATGAAGAACAATAATGTATATGGGTTCCTTCTGAACCGCATAGACCACCCACAGTGAGTCCATGACTATGATAATGTAGCATTTTATGATATGTAACAGGGCAAAAAGGTACCGGGAGGTTGTTATACCCGGCCCTACAAATTTATGTAAGGAAAATAATATAAAATAAAATATCCTTGAAGAATTATATAAACCTTCAGAAGAATAACTGCAATCTATTAAAAGAAGAGTTAAAATCGAGTGTCTGGACCCAGTCTCAAGGAAGGTATTCAGTACTAACCACCGGGGGATGGGAATCTAGCATTAGAAAACATGTTATTTTTAGATTTTAGAATTACCTTGCCGAGATTGATCAACAGCACCAGAACCAACCTGCCCTTGTGTCTACTCATTAAAATTTGTTATTTTATGTATATAATAAAGTTATTTATTTTAATTGGTAATTTTTTAATTTAATTGTTACAAAAAATATACATTTATAGTGTTAAAGTTTTAATTATACCTTTATAGTGTTAAAGTTGATAATTAAATCAGTCACCTTGTTATTTTGTATTATTTGTGTTTTCTTTATAACTAGTTGGTGAGTAAGAGTATTATTACATTACAAGTGTTCAGAAAATCTACTCTTATCTTTGTATATCTGATTTTGGACTTTTAAAAAAATGCTTAATAAATGTCAATATAAAAAATATAATAATACGTTCAACTCAGGTGGGACTCGAATTCGGGTCTTCAATAAATCACATTCAATCCTTATCCATTCTTCCACCGAGCGCTGTATGTCCGAATCGAATAATGCATTGTGTTTACTATTTCCTTATCTAGAGATATTTTGCATGTTTAATAAAAGGCAAAAGGTCCAAAAATAAATTTGTAAGCCAGCTCTATAATTTTTAAAATAAACAATTGAAATAAAATATTCGATCGGGATAAGTATATATATTATTAATTTCTTACAGTAAACACTAATATGGATAGTACGAGGTAAAATGTTTGCGTACAAGAGCGAAGCTAATATATAAAAGTATATAAAATGGTTTCGATCTTTCGCAAAAAGTAGAAATAGTTTAAGAGGCCCAAGTGAGTTGTGTAAAAGTAACTTTAGTTCGACCTTTAAGTATGCGTAATTTATGCCGTTCATCCGTACTCAGATCCCTTAAGACTATTTCAAATGACATCTCACTGCTTTTTAAACATATACGAGTATCATATTCAAACGAGCCAAAGTGTCCAAAATTCAGACTAAGTTAGATTTCATTTATTGTTAATTACTACACAGGAACATTAAATAAGAATTTGAGCATCTATTCATATTGTTTGGTATTTGCTAAACAATAAAGCAAAAAATAATACAACTATGTTTAAATAAAAGGCAAAGTCAAATATAAAAGATGTGAAAGGGAATAAAACAAATGATTATATTTCCTCTATGGTTTTTCGAAAATCTTTTTTATAGAGTCGTAAGACACATTTCAGGCAACATACATAGAAAACGAGATTTTATCGGCTTTCAATAGAATTATAACAATGCCCAATAAAAACTCTTACCGATACAAAAAGTTTTCTTATAATGTTAGTTTAAAATGGAACGATTCCAAATCATTTTATCGAAGATTGGACATTAAAATTTTATTATACTAATGCTTAGTTTGAGATATCGTTTTTGAATTTACTATTTAGTTACACTGTCTGTATGTGAGGTATAGATTTCGAAAAAACAAAACGCATCATAAACAAAACGCAGCTGTCAAACATTTTTCGCGCCATGCTTGATTCATTAATTTGTATCCAAGTTTTATATTTTATTATTTTAAAGCAATACAAATTGAAATTTATTGAAAAGGAATACCCGGAGACGTAAGACGCAAATACGAGAAGTTTACTAAAAAATTGGAAAAGAATCATATGTATAGTATATAGTATAGTTGTGATGATGATGAAACAGAGGCTAACGCATTAGTGTTTTAATAAGCGATTAACTATCGACTGTTAATAAACCCTAACATAATATAGAGCGGGATTGTTGCAACTATCCAGACACCCATTCAATACTCTAAACTGCTTATTATAATTTACTACATACAACAATCAAAAAGCGTTTGCCTAACTGAAATGCGAAATCGGAATAGTTGCGACATCACATAAAGGTGTAACAACCTTACTAATATACAAACTGTACGTAAAATTTTGTCGACGTTTTACGAACGTAAATATTGTACATACTGAAAATCCCAGAAATAAGATTTCTTTAAATATATTTTACCAGTAACATTAAACTGTATTAAACATTCAAAAATGTTCCTGAGAACCGTTTGTCGATCCGTAATGAATAAAATATTAGAGAATCAGGCGGGAACAGTTCACGGATGTTTTTATGGCGGAAAAATACTTAGAAGTTTTATATTCTATTCGGTGTAACGCTTGAGGATCCCATCTCTTACCCTATAAGCGGTTTTATCGATAATTTAAATTGATTTCAATAACTTAAGTAGATTATAATCATAAGACTTCTCGATAAATTTTTCAGTTTGGGAATCTTTTACTGAAAATGGTTACATACAAATATACAAAACAATGACTAGGTATCATCAGCAACATAGTAGGAAGCTCATACAGAAAAAACGACCGGATTTACATGTTGACCTTGCGACGACTCTTATATTGTTCGTAATGACGATTTTCATAGTGCAAATGTAGAGCTTGGCGTGTTGCTGACTGTACACAACGATAATATTCACATAAATAAGCCCTTATTATAACGACTTTAATTTCAATATCGCAGGGTTTCTTTATACGCTTCCTTATACTATATATATATTATCCTACCAATGTTATAAGGAACGCCATTAAGAACGCGTCAATGTTATAGCCAATTTACTTACTATAATATACGAAGCTTTAAGAGTATATTGTTGCGGGATGCTCGTTTGTGCTCCAACAAGTGTCTGGAAACCATATAATTATTTTATTAATACCCGCAATATTGGCTAGAGAGGCTTACCTTATGAAAGGCGCTGTTAAAATTGCGAATTTGGAGGACTTCCTGTGTAGAATTTTGTAACTACTTTACATTATTACTAATTAAATCTACTAGAGCCATTCACTATCCATGGGAAGAATGGTTTTTAAGATTAAGTAAAATTATAACACAATGTAGATAATTAATTTTAAAAGGAGAAACATACTTCAGTGAAATTAAAAAAGTGTTAGTTACTAGTGTTCGTATTACCATGTTCCGGTATCAAGGATAAAATGGCAGTGAAATTACTGGTTTCTTCTTATTATACATTGCCAACGTACACTGTGATTTTTTGAGGATTGTAAATTTGTTGCCAATTTCTCACAGGAACCATGTGTATAATGGACGAATGTAACCTCTTTTCATCAGGTTCTTGTTCATTCATCATAGCTGATTTACGTCGTACGAGGAGCTCGAGCACACTCTATGTTAGAAGAATTAGGTCTTACAATTCATTATTTAACATACATTCAGGTTACATACACAATTTTTTTCTTCACATATATATATTGAATTCGAAAAACAATACACAAATTTGTACACGGTAGGATCGATTTCCGGCCCTCGAATCATTTGATTTTGATCAGTGCCGAGGTCATAGCGTCACCGACGCTTCTGTGTGTTCAGTATTTAAAAAAAACACGTAATCTACAGAAATTCTATTTGTCTGATTTCTTTTATTCATTTATTTTATCTTCTGGTTTATGTATAAAAAGCCGAAAGTTGTAACACATGCTTAATATTTAAGGTTCAATTTTTAAATTCTAGTTAATATTTATTATCAGACATTTTTAGGTGAACTGACGATTGATTTGGTGAAGATGATGCAGGAGTTTGGCGCTGGCGGCGTAGCCTCTGTGAGCAAGAAAATACAATATAATTAGTTGTTTATCGTGCCAAATAGCCATCTTGAAATTAAATTTTGTATTTTGTCAAAAGCAATTTCATATTGCGTCCTGCCGCTCATGCTTTGAGGGCAAAATCGATCGGTATAGAGGTCCTTAGGTGAGGTTTATGTTTAGCAGTGGGCATTTTACGACTGAAATGATGACGTAGAAGCTCAAAACTCTTTATATTTTAATAATGTCATATATACAACAATGTTTCAAACTATATATGTTGATCTTGAGGCAGATTTTATGTCCATTGTAATAAGCTCGCGCGGATTTAGTAGTGGAAATATAAACTTTGATTGTCCCTCTATTAATTTAATTTATAATTATTAACTGTGACAGGGGATAAAATTTAAAACGATTATTGCTAGTTTCGTCATCACCCTAGTTGACTGCGCAGACCAAGTGCGGGTTGGTTGACTTCATATACATCTTTGAATTTCATCACACATATAGATTGCATTACGATATTTTCTTTCACTGTAAGATATTATGATGAAATGTTTGTTTTTAGTTTCTGAAACAATAGTTTTTCTATAATTTCTGGGTTTGTAATATTACCAGTGTGACATCTCTAATAACAGGTAGGTTGCGTAACTTGATAGCTCGTTAACAGATTAATGCGCCTCTTGGCAGCTTGACTTAATGTCCTAATGAAATTGCTGGCTCACTCCTGAAGTGCCGTTACGGTTTACTGCTTGATAACTTATCGAGGTTGCGGTGTCTATACATACATGACTATTAGACAAAGTTCTTGAAAAAACTGTTGACATTATACTTGTATGGATTTAATTTTGACATGTTTTATAGATATTACAATTATAAATATTAACATTATACGGTATTTTTATCTTGAAGCAAACATGTTTATTAATATTGGTTAGAAACACTACTGCTAGGAATCGTTATAAGTACCACAACCAAACCATAATCTTGAAGGTGGTGATAGTGTTACGTGTGAAAAAGATCGCATATACTTGTATTTGCTTTATGGTATCAAAAAAATTACAAATTCATTTATTGGTTGTGGTTATGTTTGGTGGAGATAAACAATTATTTATTGCCTTAATTTGTGCAGTATTTCCGACATGACTGCTATGTAGTCGGTTTCACCACCGATCGATTCCATTATAGTCTACTAGAAGACTATAGTACAACCGATGCTCGACGAAATTATTGGGCACTTTAACCTCATAATTTATAAATGGAACTTAGGTATTAGTTAATATTATGTGTCATGTTACCATAGAGAAATTTAACAAGGAAGAGCAAGAAAAGGCATAAACCAATTGACTCCGGTTCATATTTTTTGCCTGTGCTATTGTATGTATATAATACATATCTCAAAATAAATATTTCTAATGGAACATCTTGTAGTCTGTAGGTTTAAGCTGCATGGTGAAGTTTCAACAAGGATGCATTGATATGTGCGCGCATTATGTAAGAGTGAGAGAGGTAGCTGCGTTGGTAGAATTGTATTGTTCCTGACGGGTTCATCTTTTGTTTTTATTTTTATTTTTTTCTGTATTATATTTATACGATACGACGGCTTTGATGTGCGGCAAAACTCTAAAGAGTTTATGTCACGCCTAGTATAGGACTCTTTTCTGTAATTGTTTCTTTTTTGTAAAATAAATAAAAAAGAAAATGTCTGAACGTCGCTGTCGCACAGCCAATATGAATGCGATTGCAGACACCCATAGACGGAACGCATGGTTTGCTAATTTCTTTAGCTTGATGAAGATATCAATAACATTAGCTACGAATAGTTATTTTCGTTGGTTGGGGAATTATTGACATGACCCAATTATTCCTGTTTTAAGAAAATTGTTAAAATAAACTAGTTTTTCGAGAAGTAATGTCTTCATTCTCTCGTTATTGCTATGTGACTACATGATATTGCACCAATTACCCTAATTTACATGCTTCAATTTCGAGATACCAGTGCTTTTTTTTTTATCCTCAGGAGAGGAGGCTGAGAATCCTCATGGATACCAACGCAACAGGCAAGTAGGGATGCGTTGATTATGTCGGACTCCTGGTGAATCGAGGCGGCTCGACCCAACAGACCTACCGACTAAACTCAGCCTGAGCCTTTGGTCCTAATGACCCTACTGACTTATATGGAAGGGGGCCGCGCCTCAGGAGAGGTACAGTTAGCGCTGCCCCATGGAGAGGGCATAAGCACTAGAAGAGGCGCGGTTCTCCAAAGTGGGACCGGCCTGTATTGACTGGGAACCTACTCGTGGCGAAGCAGAAGGCTGCCGAATAAGGGGAGACAAGGGGGCGACGGCTTAGACGCCGCCGCTTGCAGGTCTAGAAGGTCCTGCGTTAATTGATTAGGGGGGTCGCTTAAGACATGTCGCGGTCTGCGTGTCCTCTGCCAATATGGACTGGTGATACCAGTGCTATATCTATCTCGTAGTTTTATAAGTCATTGATTGATTTCACGACCTCCATCGCTGACGTCCCGGGTTCGAGACCCGGTGGGGGCAGATGTTTGCGTGATGAATGCGAGTATTTGTACTTAGTCATGGTTGTTATAATATATTTTTACTAAATTTATATCCGTTACCCTAGATCACATAACACAAGCCTTACAGAGCTTATATATACTCTTTATTGAACACAATTAAATACTATTACAATAAAAATATTAGGAGGTACAAATTTAATTGGTCCAAAGGCGGACTTATCTCTCAGAGAGATTTAGATTTAGTAGCTTACTTTAGGCTAGGTTGATTGGTGTAAGTATAAAAAATATTTATTGATTTATTAATATAAATCGAGCTTTACAGTGTCTTCAATCTTCACTATTACTATACTACACTATGATATTGTAACATGCGGCTATCAAAATATTATTGTGAGGTTCATGTACCATAATCAGTTTGTAACTTATCATACACTTTGTAGAGCATAAACGTATCATGGTAAAGTTTGAAAGCGTCATAATGGTCATGGTTCTATTAATATTCGTTTTCAAATACAACTTTCTTCGCGCGGAACTAGTTAATAAGTTGAAGCATTGTCTAACTTAGTTGAAAATGTGGTGTGTGGTTTTCTTTATTGGTTCCTGAGGTGGTACTTGTTCGAGGACTATGTTCTGGGGTGGCATAATGAAATTCCAGCAATGTGACTTTTCTAACTAACTTAAAGTTTAATCATAAATACTGTAGTGTCGACATTCTTCATACTATTTCATATTTCATAAGCTTTTTGAATAATTTTGTTGGCTTTCTTGTATACATTAGTTGTATTGAAAATGTTTAATGGTGCCTATAAGGAAATACCTCTAAATAATATACATAGCAATTTTAACTCAAATCCGTAATTGAACCAGTTAAAATCTGAATAAATAAAGTTCTGTACTTTCTATTTCTATCATCAATTGAAAGTGTCAATCAAAAGTCTCCAACTCTCACGCAAGTAAAATAATAAAAGTAATATTACAGTTCCGGTTAATGCTCTTATTTGTTTAATAGAAACTTCACAACCAATATATCGATGTCTAAAAATTATACTATACTTGAAACTATTGGTACGTAGTTTCTATTAGTTCTCTTGAACAGAAAAATACCTAATCGCTAGATAATGATCATTATCATGTCTTGAAAATATAACGACATAAACATGCAATCACTGACACTACACAGTAGGGAACTGTTAAATTACTCAAATCTATTATTGGTAATGACCACTATAGTCTAGTCAAAATAGACATTCCAGCTTGCATTAAATCCCAACAAGCTGGATTTTTGTGCAGGCCTTGAATACGTCATGATACAATTTATATCATGACGTATTCAAGGCCTGCACAAATCATTTGTATCATACAAATGATATGGCGAAAGTTCTCATCGATTCCACTTGTGTGTTGTTTTTTATTCGAGGTCAAAAGTCACAAATTTGTGTTTTTTATGTATATCTCTGAAACAACGAGAGCTATCGAAAAATGGTTCAAACAAAGTTTGTATCGTAAAATTGTCTACAAAACAGATTTCAACACTTTTTCTTCTACGGTGCACTATTCTCGAATTATGGCTATTTTAAATATAGAAAATACGAATATGTACTCATAAGTGGCCAGTTGCATAATCGGTTTAACCATTTGAACAAAAAATATTACATCATACAATTTAACATAATTAATTAAATTTAACTTACCGTTCCAATAATACAAGCTTCAAACAACTAAAGGTTCGTTCATGGGAAAATATGTTACTGTAAGGGTTTTTCATAATTAATAAGCACTCTTATGGTTAAAAAGGTTAATAACTTCTTAAATACGAAATAATGTGATTTTAATTATAATGGGATTAAAATGGGGTTACAATTACGTCCAATATTAACAAATCATTCCGTGTTAAGTAGGTAGCAAATATGTATTTGTTAATCTTGTTAATCTGATAATTATAGTCCGTCTATTGAAGCTGAACTCGTCATTTTTATAGTTGCAACATGTTGTTTTTAAATACAGGATCGCATACAATAAATAGTAAGATTGATTAAGATACTGCATATTTTTGCAATAATATTTCATCCATGTGTACAAGGATTTAATAAATTAATTTTTAAGTAAATTATATTGTAGTGGTATGGAAAAATTGTGTAAACCATATGAATTGTACTAATAATAAACATAAATACAATACGAGATATAATATTGGAGACAGAATGAGAACTCTATAATATTAAAGTTCGCGATGACGACAATGCTAGTTTTAGTGATTATTTAAGTAAATTCAACAATCAAGTGAGTGTTTTATATGTTTGTAATTAAAGTAGCTTAATTATTAATGGAAAGTGAAAAAAAAAACTTGTTTACCAGAAGAATTCTAATACGTATCAAAAATATATTTCTTTCATATAGTTAAAAATAACATCCATTTTGTTTTTTTTAAATAGAGAAACTATCTAATCTTGTAATATCAACATATTTAAATTAGTACTGTATTTATGATTAATATTTAATGCAAATATCGAATAGCAAACTTATAGTAGATACCCTAAACGTGAAGCAATAACAATATTGTAGCAATAGAATTGTTGTTTTCAGAACGCAGACCCAGACACTGCGCTGACATTCATGTTTTGCGTTTTATGCACAGAATAACATAAAGAACATTAACTATAAACAAAACGTTTCCATTAATAAATGATTTAAATTCTTAACGACGCATTTGAAACTGATGGTAATCTAAAAAACTGTAATAATCGATTGATTAAATTGTATAACAAACATAGATTTAAATCAGCCGAACACACCCAACGGTACAATCAAATGAAATTAAATGATAAAGATCATATTAATGAACATTGATTCTCTTAATTCCCGGGAGCATGCATTATTCTTTTATTTAGACTAATGTAGTAGCAGCACGTCACATATAATTTAACTAAGAATCGATCCATGGCTTTTAATTCACATGGAACAGTTACAGAAACCTCTGTAATTGCCTGTTGCCATGGAACTAATTAGCGAATCTCAGACACGGTTCAAATCGATTAAACAGATTGCACAACATTGGCGCTTTAATATTGTAAAAAGAAGCCTACAATACACGAATTTTTTTCTTGAACACTAAACGCCTAAATAATTAATAATTTCTAACGTATAATAAATATCTCTCCAATTTACTTGCGATATTGTTTGTCAACGGAGAAACGCTTTTTTGAGTGCCAATTGAGACATATTTCCCTTGTCTGAACTTTTATTTATATCCAATTTTCGTTTAATAAAATAAATATTTCATTGTGAGATTGATGTGTGTATAATATAGAAAGGCTACTTATCATATTGACTTTCAGACAGTTCTTATATTTGGAGTAAACTCGAGCCCACTTTTTACAAGGTTGGATGTTCTGATGCAGAGATCGATGGCTAGAGTAGATGTGCCGTTAATAAGTAATGTATCAATTTAATGTGACTAGACTATAGAACTCTTGACAGAAGTTGGAAACGTACTCTATGGTTTTTGTTGGTGTTACAGATGTGCTGGGAATCACAAAATAACCACAAATACAAAACGCAACTATAATCATTTACCATTCGGTAAGTAGCTTGCTTCATTCATGTAATGTAAGTCAAAAATGTCATCTTCCCGAATTGGAAGCAGAGTACTGCCGTCAAGATGGCACGTAGCTTCGCGAATGAGGTCCAGCGATTAACATTTGTTTAGTAGTTGCACCTACCTTGTACACCTATTTGAATACTAAAATACTCAACTCAAATATCTTATCCATATTTATTTTAAGACCCACTTGTCAGGTTAAAATCTCTTTAGTCTTTCGGTTACACTATCGCTTTTTGGTAACATTTATAAGTAATCATTTATTCACCGTTAAAAAACCAAGGAAGGAACGATCTATATACAATTAAAAATTAAGCTATTGAATATTTTATCGCATTTCTTTCTTCGAATATTCGAATGTGAGCATTGTAAGACAGTTTCATTTAGTGCCCTCACAATTCCAGCCCAATGATTCTATTGATATAACCACATAGAGGAAAACTATTAAAACATTACTCACTCTACTTATTCTATGCCAGTTCAACCTGTACCTGTATCCTGAAATTTTAGTCTAACTCTTTTACTTACTATAACGCCAGAATCCATTACATTACGCTGGTGAAACGAGTTTGTATGAGTGTTTTACTGTATTCTGATATGTAACTTTATTTTTATTCCGTATTTCACAATGTGAATGAAAATGTTTATTTGATAACCGTAATGAAAAGCGTCTAAGCAAAATAATCCTCTTACTAAGAATAATTCTTCCAACTCTTACTAAAATAATAGAAAGGGTATTTATAAATAAAAACAGTCTCATCGATTATGTGGTGGGTATTCGTAATTTAAGGAATATTGTTTACTATTGTCATATTGAACCTAGATTTACCATTATAGGAATATTAAATAATCAAGAAATGGCAACAGAAAATACATTTTTATGCAATGAATTGTAGGTAACAGAGAATTGAAATAGTATCTAATACTATTTCATTTCTCTGCTAGGTAGTTCATGAATTAAAGAAATAATGGAAGTTTGAACTGCCACTCTTTTATTCGTATTACAGCAGCGGCAGCGGTGGTACCAATGGGTAGCGGTGCAGCACGCACGACAGACTTCGAACATAATACTATTGCAAGATATTTTATTTTTTTACATTAAATTTAAATAAATCATGTCTATAGTCCACAATATAGATTAAAAGTGGGAGGGAATAGGGTCAAGAAGACTTTTTGAGGCACACCAGAATAAATAGGCTAATATTTATGAAAACGTGTGATTCTTATTATTTTTTTATATATTATTGATTAGGCCTAAATCAACTAGGCTTTATAATATCGTATTTTGATGTTTTGCTACTACAGTTATAAAAAAAGTATCATTTTAATAATTTATTGTAATATTTGATTACAATAAATTATTAAAATTTGGATTTACTGGTGCTTTTGTGCGACAAATTTCTCATGGAGGATGTCTTAATAACGGCGAAGTTTCCGACTGTCGCATTATTATTACGTTCTTTCAACTTATCAGCATCGGTAGTTCAATTTCTATTGCCTCAAAACTGCTGTTGTATTAACTAACAACTTATTTTAATAAAACATCAAAGTAAGTATTTTAATGAAAACAAAAACGGTTCGATATATTGAAAACGTGTTCTTTGACTTCTAGTAAAACTATAAATATCCTACTTTTGCAAAATTCGAAACAAATAAATAGCTGAATTGTATATTTTTAAAATAAATAAAAAATTGTATGTTTGGTTGATTTTACTCAGTAGCGATAGAAACATTCTTCTTTTTCATTATATCGCAAACTGTAAGTGTTGTCTGAATTTTAAAACAATTGTATATGTCAAAGGGCTGACCAATTACTTTAACATATATTGCAAGAGATTATCCTTAAATTATTTATATAAGCTGAAAATAGATCTCAGTGGCGTACACTCGAAGAGGCCTATGTCCAGCAGTGGACGAAGAGGGGCTGATGATGATGATGATGATTTATATATAAATTTGAATTATTTCATTTAGTAAATGATTGAGCTAAAAATTTGACTATTGACTTAATGTTTAGACTTTAGACTGTTATCAAATTAGTATAACTTTTTAATTAATTTCATATTTCGTTTGATATCTCTGGTACCTTATAAATTCTTCTTTGTGGAATATAGTAGTGCTCCTAAGCCGATGCTGTCAATGTAAGTGATTGTTTAGAGATTAATAAGTGCCAACTCAACTAACCGACAGCCTCTCAAAATCCCGAGGAACGATCGAAAAATATACGATCTTGATTTATTAGCTTCCAAAGTTTGCAACTGAAGTGAAGGCAGTCTTTGGATCTTAATATATTATAAGTTTGAGTCTCAATGCGGTATGAAAGAAATGTGGTGCGGTATTAAGGCGCCACACTCAAATTCTTAGATTTCGTTGTATTGATAACTAATTGGTTTCAATTCTTATTTTTTTCAGATATCTCTAAGAAAAATGGAACGGTTTAATTATATTAAAAATAAACCACCGCGGGATTTGAACACGGACTTTAACCTTCTTTTAATTTTTAAAATATATTTCATTTTTACTATTTTTTGACATCGTCTTGACTATAAGGCCATAAAATAAAGAATAATATTTTTTTTACATTTTCAAAGAAAACCCAAATATATTTAAAAAACAATTTCATAACTTTATAATAATATGTGGCTATGAAATTTCATATGAAATTTCATTCATGAGTTATAAATATTACTATACCGTTCTCTTAAAAATATGTATAAAATTTAACTATTGAGTATATAAATATATTCTATAGTATAAGACATATAAAGTTCTACGTCACCCTAATGTACCCTAAAGTAACCAACTGGTAGAGAGTGACATGTTTTATTTTTCACAATATATAAAGCAATGCCAGTGAATGTACTCCACAGTATCAAACGAGGCACAAATGAACATGCTAACAGAAAAAGATAACAGACTCGTTCTGCCTAAACGGCAACGTGTAAATGCTACGTCCGTTGAAAATTACAGCGTATACAAAGCAGCACGTGGATTTATGGGTGTTTCGTGTGGTTTAATATTGGGGTCCCGTGTATCACATCCTGTGGGGTGTCTACCACCTTGCTTGTATGGAGCTTGTAATTTGCATTTTGAGTATACGCCCCTGCAGTTAAAACTTTTCCGCTAAAAGCTGAGGTGCTAGAAACTTTGTTTTGATCGCAACATGATGTGGATTAATGGATAAGTTTCATTCTCGTTGTCTTTAGGATCATCAAACTTAAGTGTTTCAAGCGGTATATTTCTTAACATTTCAAAAACAATTTACTGTAAGTCGAATGATGAAACCATTCTCAACTCCATCTAAACAGATACAACCAGTTTTACTAAAATGATTGATACAAATACGTGATGGTTACGGATTGTGACGCAGCTGGAGAAAAATCGGAGTCTAAAAAATCGTTGCGGACTAACAGCCTGGAAAAGCCTGGCCTTTTGCAGGTTCCATGCACCTATTGGGCTACAACTACAGTTTTATATCATTTGGAAAACATTTTGAAACATTTCATCTATGAATATGAATAAATGAGCTAATGTGTATCGCGTAAAAAATATTGAACATTGCCATAAAATATTATATATACTCAATGATGTTTGTATGGCTAGTTCCGTGGTTACCCAAAAACAATAAAGTAATATTCAGAATAAAGTAATATGCAATAATATGGATTCCGAACTATATGTTCTACCTATTATGAAGGATTGCTGTTAAAAAGCCTGAATATTTCCAGATAGTTGTAAATTAAAGCTTTTACAAATTTGACATTAATCAGTTATTTTTAAGTATTTATTGAGAGCAGTAGCTATCAGCAGCTATGCGCTGTTTGTGTAGAATAATAGTCTTTATTTATATAAATAAATATACCCTGTTCCGTATGTGGTATTATGAGAGGTTTAGAAAAATGAATATATCTAATCTATATGCAAATGTATAATAGCCGTGTAGCTACCGTGAGCTTACATTCGTTTGCAGTTAATATCGACAGCGTACAATTTTGTATGGAAACTTTGTATAGTGCTTCTAGCGGTAACGGTAAGGTCACATAACTATCGAAAATGAAAGCAAACTCATGGTATGATAATTAATGTTGTAGTTAAAATTCTTAAAATATTATATTCCCAAAAGTCCAGAATATACATAATATGCTGCTCGATTGGGTATCTAATGCTATGTGTTGAAAGGCCACGAACTGTGGCTATCGATATTTCCATCCTTTGACTACCAATATATGCCACTGTTAGACATCTCGGTATGAACTGACTCTATATTGGTGTGTTGCATGTACATTTCAGAAGCAACAGAAACATATTTGGGGTCGGGAACCAAGCACAATATAAAATAATATAGCTTTGCTATATATGGGCATGCTTGCGAAGTTGACTTGCGTTCGCATTCTATAAATCAGTGCGTCAAAGACGAAGGAATGAGAGAACGGAACGCGTTCGTGCAGTCAGTACGTGATCGCCGGGCATCAATACTAACGACGGTAAGGTAACTTACTACGTAGATAAAACGTAACGTTCTTATTCGACATTCCTATACCGAACATAAATTGTTACGTATGTCACGGATTTTGTTAGCTATGTGGTTGTAAGGTAGCAGTAGTTCGCTCCTAAAAATGAATATACTCATAGTAATTTCTATAATATAATTATCTCAATTGTATGGTCTTAGACTCACAATACTACATGAGGAAGTGAGTACCGTCAAATCTGCATAAAAGCATCCGCATAAAGCTGATTCTTTCAAAACATCAACGTGGACAAATCCACCTACTTTAAAAGATATGTCAGGAAGTCTTCATTTAATCCGATGCTAAAGCTCTGTCATATATTTCAACTACCAGTGTTTCTAAAAATGTTGCCACATGACTTCCATTGTCTGGCATTTAACTAGTCAGTGAAGTTGTAGTTTTTTTGAAGCTAAGTCAACGCGCAGGACAAACTGGCCGAGAGTCAAGGCAGTCGTTTGGAGAGGACAAGATTAAATATAAAGGACGACTGTAGAGAATAACATTTTTTAAGTGAAATTTGAGTGATTTAATACCTGCCTCGGAAAGTTAGGAGCATAAGTTTGTTAAAAAATTAATTATATCCACACTTGATGCAAAAGAAACGATATTATAGGCAAAAAGATTTATTTTTGT
The DNA here is from genome assembly GCA_036419045.1 of Scirpophaga incertulas. Lineage (NCBI taxonomy): Eukaryota > Metazoa > Arthropoda > Insecta > Lepidoptera > Crambidae > Scirpophaga > Scirpophaga incertulas. The sequence goes on from CM071628.1 coordinate 31,447,133, forward strand.
TAATATAATGTTTAATTTCTGTGACGGATTCATGAAAATATTGGCCGTTGTGGCAAAGAATCTTGTGAGGATTACTTAACTCATTTAGATAACACGATTAATTAGGAAGAAAATACGAAAATAAACACATCCTTCCAAAGTGGACACACAATCTCTAAATTAAGACATTTAAATCTTAAAAATAAAAGCGGTATAAATATAAAATATTGATAAAAAAAATATATAAAAGAGCTAGATGATTTTTGTAATATTGTAACCCCTTTCCTTTCTAATCTGTGATCATGAATAATCCAACGAAATCGACACCAACACTAATAGATGAGAAATCAGGTGTAATGCGCTCAAATGATAGTGAGCCCAGAAGAACAGCGTATTGAGCAGTTACATGTTCTCATATGATACAGGTCACGCTCTACAATTGCCCACACAGATAGTCTGGTGGAGGTGAGGTAAGCTGGGACCAGTGTGAGAAAGATGCAACTGCTCCTGCTGAAACTAAAATCTAAGGTACTCGTAGTTAAGCGTATGGTTACCGTGATATACTAATACGTATGACACTTATCAAAAAAATAAAAAGAAGACCTTAGACGACCGTCTATTTCAATAAATCCTTCTACGTTAAGGAACGAATTCAAATAATTTTGTTTTAAAAATCTCAGGTGCTGTTTGATACGCAAAACATTAAATACAACAGATAAACTATTAGATTGCGTTAATTTTATTAAATGCTTAAATGAAGAATAATGTTCCTTAGACTGTAAGACGCCGGTAAGTTTATCATTTATTTATTTGATAATTTTTTGTACACTAAATAACAACATAGAAAATTAAAATACGATAATGTTGAGGTACAATGTTCCTCTATAATTATATCATCCATGACGATTTATGGAAAATATGAAAAAGAAATAATTGTCAATTTTTAAAATATGCTTGTCATTGTGTAAGAATTAGAAAAAGGAAATGTTTAAGAAAGTTTGTTTTTATATTTCAGTTATTTAAAATAAATATCATGTTAGTATTTAAAACAATGATTTCATTATTAGTATAGCGGCCTCTCAACAGATAACAGAAAAGCTGTCGCTTATTTCTAAAATAAATTTCTTTCAACCTATTTTGATATGACAAAAAATCTGGCTGTCAATACAGCTCCGTTTTAATTATTTATATTTTAATTATATATCGATTATTTCCCACCTCCAAGACCAATATTTAGCTACAAACATTGTTTTGTGTACACATGAATGTAGGCAAGTTTCAAAAAATCAGCAATCTATCTTATGTATTTTCTTTTGAAGCAGTAACAACAAGAAAGATAAAACGCTGCTAAGCAACGTGACGTCAGGAGTCTGCGCATGCTCCCTTCGAATATGCGCCGTGCTAATCTGTGGTAGTTACCGACCTGTAGCGCAGACTAGGCCGTCACTGCTGGTGACAGCTGTTGTTTCAGCCCTTATAAATATATTATAGATTGGATATTAATTACCCAAAAAAAAAGAAGATATACCTAGTTTGGAACAAGTGGAATAAAAACTGTTAAGAGCTACCTACCATTTTAAATTCAAGAATGAATACACACGTCACATGCATCTGTAACCTAATTCTAGTGTGCACCACCGCGATTTGCGACCACTGCTGAGCGACAGCTAACGCAACTATTTTGTTTATTAGTGTCTCACATTTTAAAATTCTTTACTTTCTAAATTTTTACATTATTGTTAGTTTAGTTTCTTTTTCCATTTTTAAGCTTATTTGTAAATCACGCGATGTCACTCCCAGGCGACAACACTGCATCATTTCCTAGCAGCCTCGAATCTTCTAAAACTTTAATACAGTGCAATTTGTGCTGCAAGCCCAGGTACTTTAAAAACCAACATGACCTTAAAATATACATAGGTAAGAAACACCAAATTTTGGATACCACACACGACATAAACTTTGAGCACCAAAGTAATATTGACACAGAAAACCTTTCTTTACAAAATGACATTTCAGAAATATTAAGTAACCTAAATTATAAAATTAGAATAATTAAACGAATCCCGAGAAGTGCAAGGATTTCAGTTTCTGAAAACTTGCGTCCACCATACATAATGTTGTGACCGAAAATTCTAACCAGGCTTGGAGACAACTTTTGACTTTCCCCTACCGAATCCTACATGTAACGGACAATAACAAAAACTCATCCCTCACCACCAAAATTAAAAATAACTGCCAACACCCACTTATTCTTCACGACCTTTTCAGAATGAAATAAAACTTTAGTACATCAATATACAAAAAAAATTAAGACAAAGGTGAAGGCGATATCAGAGGAGCTGCTCGCCTACTTTTTTCAACAGACTGTGTTGAAAAAAGCTCCCAATAAGGAGACACTCTCAGCCCTAAGAGCGAAGCGCCCACTTCCAAACAGCTCAAGGCACTGACAGATCTGAGCAGCGACAGCGAGCAGCGACAGAACTGAGAGGTATTGTTAAAGGTAGACGTCAAAAATGCTTTTAATAGTCTCGATAGAGTTGCACTACTAAAACAAACTTGTGATAAAACTCCTGAAATGTTTAATTTTGTTTGGCAATGCTACAACAATCCTTCGAAATTACAAAGAACATCAGCCCTCTTCAGCTGTAGGCTGCCAACAAGGCGACCCACTTGGACCTGTGCTTTTCAGCTTAGCGATGCACCCCATCATTACCAAGTTAAATTCTAAATTTAATATATGGCATTTATATGACGGTACCCTGGGAGGTGACATTAAAGAAGTCTTAGAGGATCTTCGTACTTTAATACAACAATTTCGCGATATCGGACTAGAATTGAATTTTTCTAAATGCGAACTTTTCTTTTCCGATCCTTGTTTGGACACAGAACTCGCCATATCCAAATTCCGTCAGCTTGCTCCCAATATTAAAATCATAAATAAAAACTCACTATACCTCCTTGGGTTGCCTATTTTGGATGAATCTTTCCCAGACTTTATAGAAACAAAAATTAAAAACCTGTCTGAAGCCTCGGACCGCATATCAAAAATAAATGCTCACGTAGCATACACAATTATCAAATATTGTCTTTTCGTACCAAAATTCACATATGTCCTGTGTAGCCATTTTTAGAGATTTCCCAACCTTTTAGAAAGAATTGATAAAATTATTTATAACCTTCTAGCTTCAGTATTAAATATAAATTTAGACGATCACTCGTGGACCCAGGCATCTCTGCCGATAAGACACGGTAGTATAGGCATCAGGAAAGTAACCAGCGTTTCACTCCCCGCATATCTGTCTTCTATACACATTTCGATAGAATTAGTGAGCAAAATGATGAAATCACAAATCCAGCCACTTAATATTCCTTTTATAACAGAGGTCATAGATGCGTGGAGCGCAGCCTGCCCAAATGTCGATCTGCCTGTAAACACCAGTTCACAGCGTGTTTGGGACGAGTCGCTTTGCAGGCTGGTACGGGACAACCTATACGCTCGCCTCATTGCCAGCGCTGAGTGGGAATCCGGGCAATGGTTCCAAGCTCTACCTTCTTTCAATTTAGGAACCTTTTTAGATAACACTAAGCTCCGTTTCCGTAAGAGACCCGACGGCATGACCCTCGTACCATGGAAGATGGGACGAACACTAGTTTGGGACGCGACATGTGCTAATAATCTAGCGCAATCCTATCTTCGTGGCACCGCAGTTAAGGCTGGGTCTGCTGCTAACTCGGCTGAACTCCTCAAACGGCGCAAGTATGCAAACATAAATAGTGGTTGCATATTTGAGCCTTTTGGGATGGAAACTCTGGGGCCCTGGGGGTAAAGTGCCCACAGAGTTTTCAAAGAGTGCAGCTGTAGATTGACCGAGGCTACATGTGACCAGAAAGCTGGATCATATCTAGCGCAGCGAATCAGCATCGCCATACAACGTGGCAATGTTGCTAGCCTTATGGGGACGTTGCCTGACGGCAGCGATTTATTTCAAATATTTTATTTATAGTTTAGTTTTTAATTTTATTTAAGTTACACGCCATTTATTACCAAGTTGTATTTATATACTAGAACAAATCTGTGCATAAAGTCAATGAATGATGTGTGAAAACAGAACTTAAAACTTAACAACAAGCGACATACAATAAATACTGAAAGACGTGTTACAAGCACATATACTTAATATAAACATACAATACAAGTAAAATACAAATGCTTAAAGACATAAAAATAGATACAAAATATAGAAACTTACACAACAAAACGACAGAAAAATACGACATACTTGTAAGAGTTGTGTGAGACCCGTTAGTGACATCATTTGTTGGTATTATTATAGGCAAGCAGTGTATGCGCTATCGCTGCTGTCACATAAACAATGCAGTTCTATATAATTAGGTGCATTACAAAGAACATGACTTGGTATTTGAATTGATTTCAATGCATTTAACTTACTGACGAAATATCTCCAAAATTTACAATATCCGTCAAGAATCAATCTTGGCAAAACATAATAACCATAATAATCGGTGCTTATTAACACTAGATCTGACTAAAGTTAAAACAAATTGTTCTTAATTTGTTTTTTTTTGGTACTACTAATAGACAATCTTTATAGCACACATATAGGTATATGTACTTACAATCACTGGTGATATCCATTCGCTTAGTAATGCAATAACTCTTATGTTCAGCTCAACAGCGTGAAAACGTCGAAAAGTATTCAAACATACGTTGCAGTTTATGCAAAGATTACGTTGGTTTCGTCGTGATGGCGACATTATGTATCCAGTATCCAAAGCAATGGTTGTCAAGTAAAGAAAGTATCGGAGTCCAAGAGAGAAAAAATGGGTCGTAAAAATCAGGAACACTTAAAATCGCACAGTACACACAGAAAACAACAACGTACGTTTGGCGGCCGGCGCTTGATTCGCAGATGACACTGACAGCAGAATGTCAAACGTCAAAAAAATCCGTTTCATGCAATATGAGCCGAAACCTAGGTACCTATTATGCACAACTACACTAACGTTTTCTTGTGTATTGGGTATGATTTTTATTTTTTTTTACTTAATATTAGGTAATATGTAAGTACAAATATGATAAAGATAATAATTAAAAATATTTCAAACAAATACTGGGTAGTAGTGCGTATAATGGAACATAACGTAACAACGGTAAAGGTACGTTCAGAAACAGTTAAGTTTTTTAGGTATTCAATTTTAAATAAATATCTTTTTTTCTAGCGTTTCATTTAACTCGGTGATTAGTGTATTCAGTATACAAAAAAATTAGCTTAATTTTGACATATATTTCATTTCTATACATTGTCAGGTGAAAAATGGGCATTGTTCTTTGTCAATATCTGAGAATAATATAGTAATTGCATATATGTAACTTTGCACTATACATAATCATACTAATATTTGCGAATAATGCGAACTGGGATAATTACATGAGTTTACTGAAATTAGACGTAGGAGATGCTTTAAGCCGAAACTCGCTAATCGCAAAAGGGATATAAAAGGTCAAAACGTATGAACGACTACTACGAATATTCAAAACGATATTTATTTTAATCTCGATTTAGAAATTTTACTTTTTAATAGGAAAGACAAGATTACGAAAAAAATAAACATTCTAAACACACGTTTGCATCGGTTTTATTGAATATACGAAAGTCTAAGATATTTTATTATATTGATATTATATTTATCTATATTGAGTTGTAATAAAAACTAGTGCGTAAGGTATCTCCAATTTACGCGGCATTTTAGTAATCTTGCTGTACAATCGGGTAGTGCTATAAGTAGGTCTTTTTAGGTATTCTTGTTAATCTTTTAATTAGCAAAAACTTATCATTAAGCCTATAAAATCTTTCTTTCTTCTCTTTAAAGTTTAAACACTTTATATATATATGCTTGTCAACATCAATATTATCCACAAATAAACGTTTGTATATATTTATCCAAACCTTTTAAGTATTTTATGAAATGTCTATAGAAATGGCAATCTAATATACCTTAAACGATTGTATTTGTATCCTATTTGAAAATTATATACACAACTTTAGGTTTTTTGTATTTTCCTTTGTCGTCTTATATCTATAATAAAGTAAAAGTAATAGTAATAGTAAAAGAAGTATCTTAAAATATCTTCTGTGGCTAAAATATCGAAGGCAACTCGTCTCTGTGCTTTATATGGCATGAATATGAAAAACTAAATTTTTATTGTATTTCTGTAGGAATTTGATCTTATCTTCCCTAACGATAAACGGAAATAAACTGATAGGCGCAGTATGCATATTTACTAAGATCCAATATTTTTTGAGTAGATTAAAGATAAAGAAACATTTAGGTTTTACACTGCTCTAACATATTCTGCTATAAATGTATTTAACTCGCATTGATTTTCAATCACATATTATTTTATCTCTACAGTTGTATGAACTTAATATCTTTGAAATTATATTATTATATAAAACAACACATATTTTACTATAATTTCCGTTTTGTCACGATTTCCTAGGAACTGGCAGGTGAAATAGTGTTTATTGTAATTCTGATGCTTTCATAACACGAGAGCTATACGAATACTGGGAAATGTTATTCTAAATGAACTCTGTCCTTTTGTAAGAAGAATGTAATAATTATTTTCAGGCAGAAATAATAAAATAAGAGTTTCTATTTAACCATACAATATCAATTTTATTTTAAACGTTTAATTTTGTTTTAATGATTTTTTTAACCTGTATATATTTTTGTAAACTGGCTATATTAGAACAGTGCGATGTAATATGTCAATATATATGAAGAAAATATATAAATATTTTCGTAATAAAAATCCTTCCTAATTAATCGTAAAGGATCATGGGGAAACGTGAAACTTTCTACAATACAATTCCAGAAAGTGTTACAACTTGGCCATTTAATAAGTCCAAAGCACATACTATTGTAAAAATACCCAAATTAAAAGAATAAATAATTACTTAACTGATTAAAATACTTGGATTTAATTTTTATGACATATAATTTAATGATACTCTTTACTATATACCTTCTGGTATATTATTTAATTATTTTGAATAGAGGTGATAAGAAATTAACCCTTCAGAGTTTCCTCGCTTTTCTTCTCGAGAAGTCTCTCCCAATTTCCGAATAGGTATAGATAATATTTTTTCTTACAAGAGCTACAAGAGTTTATACGTAAATAAGTATAAGCTTATATATATATATATATATATATTAATCTCTTTGTGTCCTTTATATTTTATATTTGTTCATGGTCAATAAGTGGCTCTTGAATAAGGCTTATTTAGATTTTTTAATTTTGATTTCATGACCTATATGTCATTAACTTGATGTGCAGAACGGAACACATGGGCAAATACTATTTGTAAATTTCTTAGTAGATCATCCTTAAGAACTCTTACAATATTAATGGTTCTGAAAGTTAGGCGCGGCCATAAATTATATTAAGTTCACGAAACTTCTCGAAAGCCCGTGGAATCTGCCACAGGCATCTGTCAATACTGAGAAAGTGATATTTCTGACGTTATAATATGTGGCTGATATTTTTTTCCACTTCAAATATTCGGAATAGAAGTACTCGTATAACTGATTGGTATCAAAAGATCTAAATTTATTGTGAAAGTCAAAGGTAATTTGCTCCCGATTGCTGAATATATTTTTTCTAAATATGAAATTCCAAATCCAATATTGCTTAGACGACTTCAAGGATTAGTAAAAAAAAACATTTACAAAAACGCTCAGTATTCAGGTTTATGTCATTAGGCAGATTTATAATTGCGATTTTTTTTGTCTGCAATTGTATGTCATATAACAATGCAGTACACAGCCAAATTGATCACCATTATAATTATATAATTCCTAATCTGCATTAGCAGTTTATACATGTATGTCCAGTACAAAGACAGGAGGAAAACCGGTACTTTACTCCTTTCCAACGCCTGTTCCTTTATAGTACTCAAAGGCTGCATATGTAGTACTATTTCACCCTCTTATTAGGGACTCTTATTGAGGATAACGAACTTAAGATTTACATAATCTTCTAATATATCTATAATAAATCTAAGGAGAAAAAAAAACTCACACCTATACGGTAATTGGAGAGCATTTCAGAGAAGAGCAGACAAGAAACTTTGAAAAGACATCCCCAGTACATGTGTGACTTCTAACCAAAGTTGACCTTCAAAAGATATCGTACGAAAAACTAAACTCGAAAATAATACTCAGATTTAGAAGAAAAAAAAATTATTTAGAAAGATATTTCTGAAAATAATTAATTTTCGTTTGATATAATATTTGACTCCTTCGCCTGCGTTAAATATATTTTCCTATAGAGGTATTTTCCCGCGATAAATAAATCACATTAATTTCCTTCCCCTAGTCTCAAACTATTTTCATACAAGATTTCATCAAAATCGTTGAACAGTGTACCGAAAACTACTCAGAACATTAAAATTCACTAAATCTAGGTACTCTATGTATATACAAATGATAGAAAAATACTTAAACTAATGATAGCTTCACATTGAATTAATTTTCATTTTTATTTTTACTACTAAAACATGTTGGTAATAGAAAAGTTCGTCGATTTTTGTGGTCTATAATATAAGTTAAGGCCCATTTTATGCTTCACCTAGCGAATGCTTTGAAGAAAATCTGCCTTTTTGTCAGCAAGACGAAACGTGTCAACAGTGACGTGGGTTGAGAAAGCCTTAAATCTATTTGACATAAATATCTGTCAGATTGTATGGAAATAAATTGTAGCTCCCTAAAACTTAGTATGCTAACAAATTCGTTATTAAATAAGATTTTTTTTAAATTTAGAGTATAATACTCTACTTTGATTTTTAAATATTTTACATAGTAAGTAGTGTTAAAATTCTCGAATGTCGGGAAAGCCGAAAAAGATTTTGATATAACAACAGGTAGGTTTTTATTGGTCATTATATATTAGTTCAGATCATTTAATACATCAATAATTAAAAGCAAATCACCATAGTACTAAGTGCTGCCAAAAATAAACATAAACTGGAATCAAAGTATTTTTGATGTGATATAAAAAAGGCACAAAAAGTAAAAGAGATACAAATTAATAAACAAGCAGTGTGCCTGCTTGATGGTAAGTGTCTACAATCACCTATATTGCATAATTTAACTTTAACTTTATTTGCCAGCATGACAAATATAATACGGCATTATTACTAAAACATATTTTATTTTATTTTACATGTTATGTCCCTCAGCAGCTTAGGTTCCGGCTTAGTATTATGCTCATGTACTTTATGCGAGATTTACAACAAATCTGTAATCCTAGAACCAGAATTAACTTGTTTAGCCACTTTGACACATAAGACGTACAGCCTGAGTGAAATTGCTGGGTACCCAGCAATTTCTATATAAGTCGAAATTATTACCTATCAGAGCAGGTAGGCAGGTTAAATGATATTTATTTAAGCCGTAATCTCTCTGAACGTGTTTTCAGATTCAGCAATTTTAGGCACATTATAATGTCCTATCTGGATAGGATAAGATTGCGAGTAAATTTTACGTCGAGTCCATTTCAGCTGTCCCCGGCGATTTTTTATTATTGGCTCAACGAATTTAGTATCTGGGGAGATATAAAAGGAAATGAAGCTAAGCCCTTCGGAAATCTCAGAAATTGGTCTTTTTCTTAGAGTGCGTATGAGGACAATGGTGCGGATCCAATGAAACTGAGCTACTTTCTGTACACTTGGGAACAGTTTTTACGATCGACTCTAAGATTTACGCCTCGCCGGCATATCGACTGCTTACATATTTTAACAGGCAGTAATGTGTTGTTCGTGAATACAAAGAAATATTTTCTCAATATTTACTGTAAGTGAATCTGTCCCAGATTCGACGGGAAGTGATCGCAAAACAGCATTTTATTATTTGTGTAAATAGCATAGCTTTTTCTGGTATAAACAAAGTTTGCCAAAGCCGATCCCTTAGGCGTTTGAGGCTGTAAGTAAAAGTTACGAACTAGATAATTTTAGTAAAATTCGTCTCTCGTGGACCTTGACACAGGTTGGGGTTCTGTTATTAACGCAGGTATAAGTATAGTTGATCGCCCCCACGGGTGCCATTGCAAGAGTACCTCCGAGGATGCGGTCTGCAAAACAGCGGAGATATGAAGACTCTGTAAAATAAATAGCGCCTAAACAATAAATAACAATAATGTGTCTATTTACAGTTATGTTTTACGCTTTACTAGAGCCAAAATAGCACTTAAATTTTTATCGCAAAAACGCGATGGTTTTTCTGTGGCTTTGTGTGTTTCAGACGCATCAGAATTTCTGCATCAACTGCAAACCTGCGGTTGCTCTCAATGAATTAATTACATATATTTCAATATTTTTTTATATATTTCATTTTGTACTTTGCACATAAATACTTTACTCGATAGACTTCCATTAGTTGAATGTTTAAAAGTTAGAAAAATCATAGAATGAAGAAAAATATTTTATCATTTAATTCAAGATTCAAGTATATAGAATCTCAAAATAAGTGGTACACGCATAAGAAAACGCACATGTAACACTTCTTAAAAAATAAATTGTGGGTACTACGTACAAGTAATGTACACTGTACTGTACTGTACTGTTCTCTGAGTCTCTTATAATAAAGCAATTTGTAATTGCCAACCTAAAATACAGATAGTCTTACCACAATGCAAAAGCCCAGAAAACCATCACAACAATGAGCGTTCAAGGGGATTACTAACTTTTATTAATTTTCAGATATATAATTAATAAAACTTGAAACGATCAGATTCGATTTCAAAGATTTCATTTGAAAGCACTGTCTGAAAAATTCATATAATACTTAAATTCGATAAAAAAATTATTGATAAGTATATAATAACACTGGGATTGTAAACAAACGTCTGAAGGTCAAGTTAATAGCGGCAATTACGAGTAATCTCGAATTTTTACGGCGCGCGGGGTCTTTATTTCGTTAATATAAAATAACAATAATATAAACGACAATATGTATATTTAAGATATTTCTATATAAAATTTACATCGTCCCACAGGAAATTAAATTTAGTATGTATAAATCATATTACTATTAGTTTTTATTAACATTGTAGCAATATATACATAAAAAAAAGGGCAACGTTCTCAACGGTCGCAATGTTTCTTTAGACGCTTAGTGATTTTTTTTAATTCGCATACGATGCGTCAAAGTTTAATGTTTTAAAATAATTTGTACCATATGTCGGGAAATTTGCAAATATTTGTTTTATATTTTGATATCTAGTACTTAAAAAAATTATGAAATGTAATAAAACTTTAACTAACTTATGACGAATATGCTACTCTTCATAGTTCATATCAAACAAGCGACGTCAAAGAACAATTGAAGACTATATAGTTTTGTTTTACCAAAAACAAACCGTTGTGAAAATTCTCGTCATAAAATTTATTGCAATATACTCAAGTTTAATAATGTTACATATAAACTATTTATAGCACACAATAAAACAAAGTTATCTACACGATTTTTATTGCTTCGTTTTAGAATTTCATTGATGATTGTTTAAATAAATGACTAAATATTTATATAATTTCTAATATATTCAACGATACGTTTTGCGCAGTGGTCGAGAGATCACATACTACGCAACGGGTCATTGATTCGATTCCCACGTGGGATAGTTATTTTGAATGACCTAAACAAATATTCGGGGCTTGGTGTATGTGCATGTGGGATTCGATGTTTATGACTGCGCCCAAGACACAGGTAATCCCAATGTGGGGCGAAGTTTTCATAAAATAATATCTTACTTGATGATGTTCGATTCTTTATAAAATGTTTTATAATTTCAATTACTTACATTTTATTGTATAAACAAATATAATCGTCTCTACAATGTTCATTTTATTTTGAATGTATAAGTCGACAAAGAAAAGTTAAGATTCTGTTCCAGACTAACTACTAACAAATTACACTGACATTAATGCGTCGTTTTGGGTCGTGAATCCGTACCTTGGTCACATTATGCAACAAAGAGCGTACAAAACAAATTTTCAAGATCTAAACTTGGGCTATTTCAACTCGCAATGGTAAAAGCTTACACTTTTTTTATGTACTTCCAGAAGTCCCTACGTAAACGTTGTATCATGGCGTTAACTACGTCCTAATACAAAAATATATGTATAAGATAGCATGTGCACTGAATGACAGATGTACATTGATTAGCTTTTAACTTCCAGATTACATCAAATGATCAAAATTGTTTAAAAGTAATTATTTTTACTGGATTACATTTTCCCATGTATTAGGGAATGGCACTCCATTCTACTATTCCTACGGTGTCGAGTAGAACGATGATATAATGATGACATTGGCATGTAATAAAGTCCAACGGTTTGGTAAGCACCGTTGAAAAGTCCTTAGAAGTTACAAAGGGACCCTAAGGGACGCTAGCATCGCTAATGCGTCCACAGAACCAGGGTCGTTATTTTGTCGATCGATGGGCAATCGTAATCGAATTCATAACTTCATCGTGTATCGTGATTCGATAATTACTTGATAAGTTTGAAATAACAGCGTGGATGGAAGTAATAACAAAATGTTGAATGCAATAAAGCATCAAAAAATCACGCAAATATTTAAAATGAAGGATTTTTGTATGTGTGGAGTTTGTGGTCCACATGGTTCACGAAAGGCTAAAATAGTTGTAACTTTAAACCAACAATATAATCGTTGTACAAATTTTGTTTTATATATGTGTTGGTCGTATAATAAAAATACTGTTTCTCTAAATTCTGTATCTTTCGTTCTTTATCATTTCGTTCGCATTTCTAACTTCCAATAGTCCGCTGTATTTGGGCCATAACCTAAATTCTCAGTAGGAAATGAGAGCCATATATTTCTCGCCATATTAGAAGCTGGCGCTCACCTATGCTAAAATATGGAACTCTGTGCCGCGAACACGCTCGGTTAATTGTAAAATTTAGAGTTTGATAACTTTGCTCAACTTTTCGTCCGTTCACCTGTATAAATTTTCCGCGACGCGGCGGAACTTCTGACAGTTTGGGCACCTCGTCTTTGTACGTTTAGCTTAGATTCCAAACTGATCGGCTGAAATGATTTATTGGTTTATTTATTTGGTAGTACTAAGCAGTAACATTATGTACTGCTCATAACTTATAAGAAACTCGTCTTTTATTTTCTCCTGCCCTGTTCCCAATTTTATTTGGGGTCGGCACATCATGTTATCCTCTTACACTTTCCTCTATCAATCGCCATTTCGACACTTACTCCCTTCTTCAACATATATATCTACATTCGCACTGTCCATTTATCTTTGCTTCGGTCTTCGTCTCCCTACACTTTAATCCACTTTCATGTCCATAATTATTTTACACGAAACTGAAATACCAATATTACATACATATTTTGAAGTTCTATTTTGATGGAAACACGTAGAAATGAGCATTCTAAAGACAGTTTTTTTATTCCGTAACGATAGAACCGTTTTACATTACGGACCTACAAAGTGTCAAAAACCTCTTTTAAGTTTTATACTTGCTGTAACTTTTAAATATGACATTGTGTGTCAGTTCAAATAATTCAGTTTATAAAATATATACAGTTTTGTTGGTTTTATCAAATTATTGCTTTTATTCCTTTAAATTTCTACAAATGGCGACCGAATTAGAAGAAATAAAACGAGAGAGAACAAATCTACGACGTATATTCACAAGAAAATATAAAGAAATTGTAAGTTTTGTGGAAAACGTAGAATCCGATAATGACCTAATTATTTCTGCTATAGAGGTTTCGGAAAGTAGAGTTCAAGCAATGTTCGACTTAGATGAACGTATTTATCATATTCTCGTTGCAAATAAAGCGGATGAAAGCGAACTAGATGATGAAACTGACCAAGCTGATAGTTACCGAATGAAATGGATTATGTTAAAGAAGAAAGTGGACAAAAGAGTTAATCCAAATGAAAATATACATTCGGTATGTAATTTTAAAAATTCTATGCACGGTTCAGTAGAGAGTTGTCACGATAACATTTCATACAAACAACAAAAAAAATATAACTTACCAAGAATAGAGCTGAAAAAATTTGATGGACAAGTAAAAAATTGGCTCTCCTTTTGGGGACAATTTCGAAAAATTGATGGAGACGAAGATATTGACGATGACGATAAGTACCAATATTTATTGCAATGTATGGAATATGGTACAAATGTTAGAGAAATAGTCGAAAGCTTCCCACCATCAGGGAAAAGTTACCATCATGCTCTAGAACAACTTAAATCACGATATGCTCGTGACGATTTACTGATACAGGTGTATGTGAGAGAACTTTTAGCTTTAGTCCTCCTGCAAGCAAAGCAAGGTAGCCAAATATCTTTGACAAAATTATATGATCAACTCAGTTCTCATATTCGATCATTAGAGTCATTAGGGGTAGCAAAAGAAAAATATTCTGCATTCATTTACCCTATGATAGAGTCTGCGTTACCGTGTGAATTATTAAAAATTTGGGAGAGACATAGACCTGAATTAACGTCAGCCGAGAGTTCAGACAAAGAGCTTGACGGATTATTATTGTTTTTGAAAAAAGAAGTTGATAGTGAGCAGAAAGTCAATATGGCACGTTCCACATTTTCAAAAACAGAAAATCCGATTGCAGCCCCAGAATCTCCGACTGCTGAATGTTTATTATCAAATGTCAAAAAAGTAGAAACTAAACAATGCTGCATATTTTGCGAGAAGAATTCACATAGCAGTATAGAATGTTATAAGCTTCAAAAAATGACATTAGAGCAAAGAAAAGAATTTATCAAGAAAAAGAAAGCCTGCTCTTTATGCCTGAAAATAGGACACATGATTAAATTCTGTAGAGCATTCACAAAATGTTGCATCTGTCTAAAACGTCATTCTGTCATATTATGCCCAGGAAAGATAAACGAATCTACGAATACGTCAATGAATAACACTGACACGGTCAATAACAACTTTTCACGGGTAAAATGTGTAACTCTTTTACAAACTCTTTTAGTTACAATTTTGAATGGCGAGAAGAAAATTACAGTAAGAGCAATTATTGACTCGGGAGCACAACGTTCGTATATAAAAAAATCTATTATAGAACAGTTGGGACTAAAAACTGTAAGTAAAGAACTTTTAAGTCATTTTCTATTTAGCGGCATTCAAACGAAGTTGGAAGAACGTGACTTATATAATTTTTCTGTTCAAAGTTTAGATGCTTCATTTAAATTTGATAATATGTCTGCTTTATCAGAAATTCGTATTTGTGGTGATATTCCTAGTGTTGAATTAAGTGATGTTACATTATTAAATATATTAAAAGAAAATAATGTATCACTGACAGACAAGGGTTTTGACAGTAAAGAAATAGGCTTATTGATAGGCGCGGATTATGCTGGTCTTCTTATGACAAATGAATTCATTAATTTAAAAAATGGACTAGTTGCTATCCGATCAAAACTCGGTTGGACCATAATAGGTAAACAAATTAATTCTAACTGTCTCATTAATACTTTATGTTGTTCAACAGACTTAAATACATTTTGGTCATTGGAAACTCTAGGCATCAGCGATCCTTTGATCGAAAAAAGCTGAAATTCTGCTGGACTTCAAGAACAACATATACGTCAACGAGCAAAAAAGGTATGAAGTTAAATTACCTTGGAAAGTTAATCACCAAGATTTACTCAGTAATTACAATTTGGCGAAAACAAGATTAATAAGTTCCACTAAACGTCTTAAGACTTGTGGTAAGCTAGCTGATTATAACGCAGTATTTAATGAATGGAATGAGTTAGGCATAATAGAAATAGTTCCTGATTCGGAAGATGATCACGAATCGGGGCATTATCTTTCTCATCATGCCGTCATTAAGGAAAATAGGCTTACAACAAAAGTCAGGCCAGTTTTTAATGCATCGGCCAAAGATAAAAATTTCAAATCTTTAAATTTAAGCCTGGAAAAAGGAATAAATCTAATCGAAAATATACCTCGGTTATTGTTAAATTTTAGAAAAGGTTATATAGGTATAACAGCAGATATCGCCAAAGCATTTTTACAAATTTCTATTGTACCAGAGGACAGAAATTATTTAAAATTCATATGGTGGAAAGATGAGTCAGCAAGAGAGGTTATAACTTATCGACACTGCCGAGTAGTGTTCGGTTTAACATGTAGCCCTTTCATACTATCTGCAACCATACTCCATCACTTAGAAAATGTCACTGGTGAGTATAAAGATTGTGCTATTGAAATGATTAAATCATTTTATGTAGATAATTGTATTTTTAGTAAAGATACAAAAGAAGATGCACGAAAATTTATGACTGAGGCGAAAGAAATAATGAGTTGGGCAAAATTTGACTTAAGACAATGGGTCATGTCTAATACTGATGTTAACGAAACAGGTAAAGAAGAAATGTCGGTTTTAGGCATAACTTGGGATATAGTAACAAATGAACTTTATTGCAAAATAGAATTACCAAAAATACAAGAAATAGGTCAATTTACAAAAAGAAATATTTTGTCGATAACACAAAAAATATTTGATCCTATCGGTTTTTTATGTCCGATTACATTAGTTCCCAGAATCATTATTCAAGAAATGTGGCGAAAAAAGATCGATTGGGATGAAGAAGTTCCAGAAGATATATCCAAAAGATTTCTCAAATGGTATGAACATATTTCGTATATTAAAAAATGTAGAATACCTAGAAGAATTTCTAAGGAAATTTTAAGCAATTGTAAAATTTCTTTGCATACGTTTTGTGATGCCTGCAAAGATGGAATTGCAACATGCACTTTTTTGAGAGCTGAAAGTAACAAAACCATTTCAGTTCAGTTATTAGCAGCGAAATCAAGAGTAGCGCCAACAGAAAAAATGACAATACCTCGGCTCGAATTACTTTCAGCGTTAATTGCTACAAGGTTAGCCATAGAAACGAAAAATAGTTTAAAAATGAATATTGAAAAGGAATATTTTTGGACAGACTCTAGCGTTACACTGTATTGGATTAATAAAAAACTGCCTTGGAATACCTTTGTAGGTAATCGAGTGAAAGAAATACGACAAAATTCGTGTCCGGAAAATTGGCATCACATATCTGGAGAATATAACTGGGCCGATATAGCGTCAAGAGGTTGCGATGCAAAACAACTATATGACTTGAAATGGTCTGAAGGTCCCTCGTGGTTAAATAACAGCGAAGAAAGTTGGCCAAAATCTAAAATACAAGTAAATAAATCTGAAGCAGCAAAAGAATTAAAAAAGAATGCTTTTAGTGTAAATATATGTTCGAAAGAAAGTTTTTTAGATAATTTTTCTTATTTTTCTAGTTACATTAAATTGATACGCACATTAGGATGGATATATAGATTTATTAACAACATAAAACAAAGAAAGAATAAAAGTAAAGGAGAATTAACTTACGAAGAATTCGAGAAAGCTGAAAAGAAAATTATTAGATTAATACAAATTGAAAACAAAGAATTTATAGAAAAGAAATGTTCTAACTACAAGTTAATCTACGAAAAAGATGGATTAATAAGGGTAGATACAAAACTTACCTTAGGAAATTTTTCTGAAGATGTCAAGAAACCCGTTGTA
Source organism: Scirpophaga incertulas (assembly GCA_036419045.1). NCBI lineage: Eukaryota > Metazoa > Arthropoda > Insecta > Lepidoptera > Crambidae > Scirpophaga > Scirpophaga incertulas. The sequence goes on from CM071628.1 coordinate 31,464,780, forward strand.
ATACCTGCAAATAACTTTATCGTAATGCGAATGATTGAAGAAACCCATAGACGGCTTCAACATGCAGGAAGTAATATTGTTATAGCAGATGTAAGACAAAGATTTTGGGTTATTGGCATAAGAAACGCAATTAAATCTATAATATCAAAATGTACAACCTGTAAAAGATTTAATGCGAAACGTGTAGAAGTGCCAACAGCTCCGTTGCCATTGAACCGAATAAATTGCTCTGCTACTTTCGAAGTTACGGGCGTAGATTTGGCCGGACCACTCTATTTACGTGGAGGGGAGAAATGCTGGGTCGTGGTGTATACCTGTGCAGTATACAGAGCAGTACACTTCGAATTGACGAAAGGTCTTTCCACTCAAGATTTTTTAAGTACACTACGCAGATTTATTGCTCGTCGCGGAAGGGTGAATGTAATTATGTCCGATAATGGAACAAATTTTATTGGAGCCAACAATTTACTAAAGCAAATCGATTGGAATGAAGTACAAAGATATTCAAATATTGTACGAATAAAATGGAAGTTCAATGTACCTACAGCTTCTTGGTGGGGTGGTTATTGGGAACGTCTAATCAAGATAATGAAAGATTTATTAAAAAGAATATTAGGGAAACGTACAGTAACTTATGAAGAAATGCAAACTATACTCTGTGATTGTGAAGCAGTAATGAATGCACGACCACTGACGTACATAGAAGATGAAAGAACTTTTTCATTAGAACCCCTAACACCGAATTGCTTTTTACATTCATTACCTTCAACAGATGTCTCTGACTTAGATCAAATTGACAGAACTAATTTTAATTGTCGTTTTCGTTATTTACAACATTTACGTGACGATTTTAAAACAAGGTTTCGCAAAGAATATTTAACTACTTTGATACAAAAAAATACACACAAAACAGATGAAGTACGAGTAGGAGATATAGTGATAGTACAAACTGCTGACAAGAGGTTGAATTGGCCTTTAGGGTTAATATTAGAAATGTATGACGGAAGAGACGGAGTTCAAAGGGTTGCTAAGTTAAAAACAGCTCTCGGTATAAAAATCAGACCGATTCAAAATCTTTATAAACTCGAAATATCGTCTTCGAATATTAGTCACAATTCTAGTGAGTTACGCACTCGTAGTGGTAGGGTAGTAAAAGTACCCAACCGTCTTAGTATTTCATACTGAACCCTTTTCTGTTAGTAATTAATTTCTGTTGCTGTAGAGAATGTCAAAAACCTCTTTTAAGTTTTATACTTGCTGTAACTTTTAAATATGACATTGTGTGTCAGTTCAAATAATTCAGTTTATAAAATATATACAGTTTTGTTGGTTTTATCAAATTATTGCTTTAGAATTTAATTATTAATTCTTATTTAATTCTTTGTCTTCCTCAGATTGTATGACACTAATTTGTATACTTATGATATAATTATGTCTATATAAATATAATCTTGAACACAATGACATGCGATCGTCTCATACATAACGTTTGTATTTATTTAGTTTATATGAAGCTGCAAATGTGCATTACAAGTGTTTCACTCGTCGCACGTTGACGATATTTTGAAAAGATGGTTTTAGTTTCGACTTTTCTTACGTCACATTCGTTTGTTCACCACAGACCCGGACCCAATGATATAAACCAAAACCAGTTGCTAACAAAAAACATTTGCAGGACTAGTTTTGGTTATTAAAAAAAAACCAGCGACGTTTTCGACAACAAAATGCTTCCTTACCGCTTTCTCTTCCCTCCGCCAAATATGGCTATAACAATCTTGAGAATATTATGGGCAAAACATGGGATATGCCATAATCCCTTTTTTGATTAGAATCACTTGTAGTCTGCATATATATGAAAGTTGTGAGATTGGCAACAAGTTTTGCAACTTCCACAAGAACCGTTGTCACTTTTCTGTTACAAATTGGAAAGTTAACCAACTTGTGACGTGACGTAATAAGATGATATTAGGTGTAAAAAAAAACATTAAATAAATTGCAAATTGTAGCATTAAGCTGGTCTCGCATTATGGAAAGCCTACAGTCCATAATGCGACAATCTAGTCACGTTGATTGTCGGCGACATTCAGTTATTCAAAGCTTATAGAAATCCAGATTGATTTGGTTAGCGTTCGTATGGATGCGTCCATGCAGCATCCAAATGGTGCAGGGACATCGATCAGCAGCGTTTGCCTCCAAATTTGGCAGCTGTGGGGCGAGTGAGATGCGGCACTAATCTGATTTACTTGCTCACGTTATATAGTACAAACAAATAAGTACGTTAACTTGAAATAAAGGGGTCATAGTTAGAGCAATAACAATCGGTAGTTCAGTGAAGTTCGAACGTGTTTTACATGATACTTACGTTCACTAATACAAATAAAGAGGCTTTTATTTATAATTAAACTATATTTGCTACGATAGTTTATTTAATTTAACAATTAGAATAGGCCTTAGTCAATTATGTTGGCTCTATCAGCGCTCCCTGTGTTATCCTGCGAGTCATACATCTATAAGTATTTCGCCTCACTTCGATGTGAACTATTTGATGTATATACATCTGATATTCGTATAATTGTATAAGCAAGCAGGACCGAGCTTGAACCTCTCAATCAGAAGACTGGTGCAGTAGCCACAATTCTCTTTACTGTATTATATATACTGTATTCATTTCAATGGTGATGCTGCTGCTCCATTTTGCTGGTAGCTCTATTAGATACGATCGGGTTGACGAAATGCTTATTTTACATGTTATGTTACCATTACATTCAGATAGCATGTAATTACGTACAAAACAAACTGCGTTTGGGATGTACAAAGATTTCTTACTTTTTTTCCTCCACTATGCTCATGCCTACGCATCTCACTACAACTGCGTGTTAATGAAACGGTTCCGCCGGGAGAACGAAATTGTGGTTATAACCATAACGTCGACAGCAGCCACTGATGCCCGTGTGACTTTCAATTACAGTAATTAATTGGTAATTCGTTGCTATCGTCTCATAATCATATTCCATTAGATATCGTTGTTTATTTAGTTACTGTGTATTTGCGACGTAATTTGTAGATTACCTTTAAATGTATAACGACACTGATGTATTAGGTATTAGAATTGTCTGTCTTACATATTTCTTTAGCAAGAAGAATTATTTATCTTCCAACGATTTCGGAAACATTCCATCACGTTATTACTTTTGACCTTCAATCAATCAATTTAGAAATACTTTAAGATGTAATTGTTATAGTTATTTCGATTTTATAATAGTTTGTACATTAGTTTGAGTGCTATTTATTATTAGAGCAGCTTATGTTATAAATATAAAAATACTAAAGCTATTGTCTAATGTTGAAACGGTAAGATATTTTAGTTATTATCATAGCTTAGCCAGAATCTGCTGTGAACATTTCACATATTTATTGTACTCCAAAGCAATTTGAGGTATGGATAATTGAACACAGAGAGATACATGATAGAACATCTTATAATAACATGATTCTTTCGAAATACTATACTCCTTGTAATATTCAAATATCTATAATGGTATTATATTATAATTTTGTAAATGAGAATTGTAAAATGAAAATAAAAAATAGACCTTTCAAGTTTATTCATGAAAAGGATACTCCCAATTCCAATATCTAAATCTATTTTCTGCAATTATAAAGTTTAATGTATTTTTGTTGGCATGGCAACTTATACATTTTACTTAGTTAATAAGTTAATTACCCACTAGTAAAACTGAAAGCAATATATATTTTGACTAATTGTTATTTCGTCTTCATAATATCAATAACGATGATAAAGTTTAAAAAACCTTAATAAGGTTATATGTAAAATCTTATGATACCCCTAACGATATTGCGACGCCTAGTGGTATTAATAAGGAAATCTTGACAGTTAGTTTATATTGTTGACTATAGCTATTTTGAAGTAACTCTATTAATTTTCTATTTTATTTGGAAAAAGGTCAGCCTATTTTCTATTGATAGGTTTCATCGCATGGCAGATTTACATAGAAATGTTCGTGCAACTTTCACGTGTGAAAGCCGATTATTAATAATTTCACGCCTCGTGATGTATCTACAAATATCTATATCTATATTTTCGAATATGGCGAGTGTTGTAGCCTACGGACCTAATTGTGTGATGCATAACAGAGAACAGTTTGGACGGGTAACTAAGTGACGAAGACAGAGGAGGACACTTTCTCAAGACTACGGCTAGTATAACTCCGTTGAAACGTAGAGGTAATTATTATTGTTTGTTGGTTGAATGACAAGGTAATTCCTTTCCAAAAGCTACAGTTTTCTGTTCTATCTAGCGAACATATACAATTGTAGTAAACAGAAGTGAAGAGGCTTTCGTGCAGTCTGAACTCTCATTAGGCGGTGCCTAATGACGCGGCCGCTTGTTAGCGCACGGCCCTACAGCATGCGTTGAATAAACCAAAGGCTGCATAACAATTTGTAGGGTGCTTCCTATTGTTATACTACTAAGTTCTGAAACAAAGTCAATATATTTATTAATAGTATTCTCTAAGAAGCCGTACACTACACACTGTCCTCCTTTCCGGTGAAGAAGATTTACCATCTCAACAGAGACTGAAGATGATTTTTGTGTAAGAGAAAAATTTTTCAGTGGTCATTTTAATGGATATTACATAATTAACCTGATGCAACTCAATATTTAGGCTGGAACGCTATACAAAATCGTTATAAGCAAATATAACGATATCTGTTAATTAAATATGATTTCACAATTATTTTTCTACTTTTCCGCAATATTAGCGTCTCTTAATTTTCATTTCGTTTTTTTAATTTTTACAAAACATAAAAAATGGTATTTAATTCTTATCAATTAAAAATGAAACAACTGAATTTTCCGGAAGTCTATAAAAAAAGTAAAGAGCTTTCAAACTTTCTGGGATTATGTCTTAAACTGTAAAGTGTAAATACGAAGTGTGATATACGAAGTAACAGAATTAAAATGGTGCAACTTTTTAATTCTAATTTCAATGGATAACTATATCAAAACACAGGCTACGCAATTTGATTATGAATGTTATGTGCCTGACAAATCATTCGTTTCCGAATAGATGAGATTCCATATTGTGGACCGCATATTCGACGAGCTATTACGAGTAATACGAGCGTCCGTATACCGAAAAGGCATTGCAACGGTACACGTATACTTGGAATGCTAGGTTCTTGACTTTAGTTTTAAATCACATGTCACATAACAATACGCTAATCAAAAGGTTAATATTTTCTTCAATAATAAAACCGTTTGAATTTAAAGTTTATGACATATAATTAATGATTCTCTATTAAATAAATAATTCATTGTTTTTGTATTTTGGACATATGAATGTCAATTATGTTTTTAATGTAATATGACATTTATGATTCTGTTTCGATCAATTTTATTGTATCTGTACCGAGACATATATCACATATGTTTCTTATGATCTGATATTAATCTAACACTATAATGTCGATTTAAATCTTCCAAAATACTATATTTCTTTCCTGGTTTTCCTAAAATAGGCTCTCCCAATTTCCGAACGGGTATATATTTTTTCCTTTGCGCGTATTAGATTATGTAACTCTTAAGCTACTTGTGGCCTTTTAATTTTTTATTTCTTTGATGTTAATAAACTTTGTTGAGTAACGATTATTTTGATTTTAATTAGATATCTTATAGAGTTATACTAACATTCATATTTGGGTGCTATTATTATTACTCAGTAGACTCAAAGAATCTTTACTTACTTATTTTATGCACCATGACAGTCAAATCAAGGCAATCAAATATAAAAACATACTCATTGGTAGCAACTTGTTAGAAAATTATTTTTATTGCGGATCTAACAATTAATGTGTTTAGTTGATGTTCTATTTGGATTTCGACCAAACTTTCAAATATTATAGAATATGAGTCATTTTTACTGAATATGAAAGTCACTAATATTCACATTAGTAGTTTGTAAATATGGATAACGCCATGTTACAATAAAGCGACAATTTCACAATGTTAAAATTATTTTCCATTTAACTGTAAATTCTTTGGAAATCTATTTCGAATAATAAAATAAAAAATAACTACAGTAAATTATCGTTGATAACTCGACGATAGTTCGTGCCCACAATCACCGTCTATTCTTGCCTCAGACAAAGCCCCGAGACGTCGCGTCAGGTAGGCAACTCGCGAAATCGAATGACGAAGGTTGCAAGAATGAAAAAAGAGCATAGAATTGAAATTAATTGCATGAAACTGGCAATGAATGCGAACTGAAGAAGTAGGCCGCCATTAGGCTAATTTGGAGATCTGCGAACCCAGAATGGGCTATTACGCTGACGCTGGATTTACAAACAGTCCCTGTAAGCTGCGGCAGTATAATGTTGATTAGGAAAGATGTGTTTACAGTGCGCAATACATTACGCGCACTCATTAATATGAATATCTGATTATTATCATATAGTACAGTTAAGGAATATAAGGTGAAGTACAATATATGGTGTTGTTTGTGTTATTATAAGGGAATGGAAATCGTAATTTTCGAACTGATTTGGTTAGAGTCGCAATCAAATTATAGTTTTGAAGTATGTAAGGAGAAATAAGTGTTGTTCAAGGTATTTCTTATTTACTTAGTCATAAATATCAAAAACACTCAGGATCAAAGAATTATTAATTAGTAAATTAAAACATTCTAGGACTACTCTTACCATTTACGAGTACCATAAATGTCATATTTGCTAATAGTATAATGTATTTGTTTCTATTTTTCTTATTTTTATCTAAATTATGTATGCATACCATTTGTATATTTGTTTAATAATCTATTAATGTATATAAAAATTTGAGTCATGGGACCACACAGGTAACTCCCGCGCAAAGAGCGACTCACAGGCAGAATTATGGTGTTATCAAAAAGGGTTCCTAGAGGTATTGATGAAAGTATTTTGAGCCACTGGCTAGATTCTCACTCAGCAGTAATAAGCAGCAATAAGGCGAGTGCACTCTGATGGGCTGATTGCCGTATGGCATAGATTGTTCCGTAATAACCTACAACGCGGCTCGTCCCAAAGAAGCACTGAGGGGCGATCGTACTAATAAATCGCAAGCGAAACGCAACCGAACCGTTCGGCTTAACCAATCCGAACGCCACAATATCACGTCATCTGTTCGATGACGTGATATTCTAGCTCTCGGATTGGTTGAGTGGAACGATTTGGTTTCGTTTCAGCTGCGATTTGTTAGTGCGATTGCCCCCCAGATATCTATCGCTCCAAGTATTTCGGACCTCTGATATGCAGGGAAAAACGCAGATTACTTTGAAAAAAGTATATTTAGAAAAACCTTTAACACTAACAGGTACAGTAAACCGTATATTTTATTTGGTAGAGAGACAGAGCGGAAGTAACAAGTGTCATAATATAAGTTGTGCTCTAAAAATAAAATTGATTTAAAACTGCCAGTGTCCTTATTAAATGGGTTACAAACAATAAGTTTTAACATGACATAAAAAGAATTTTAAATACTATGGGGGAACTATGTACAGAGGACAGATATGTGGGCAGTAAAACACTTGAAGTCTTTTATATACTCGTAAGTCGTAATACAAGAAACAATAGAATACATTAAATAATAGAATAAAGATAATAGACAACAAGAATAATCATTTTATATGCAAAACACAAGGATCTTGCAAATTATAAATGGAATTTTATTAATTAGCCCCACAGTCGGGAACAAATATTTTGGTTGGATAGATCGTATTTGTTAATTTATTCGCGCGGCTCGACAACTTCAAGGGGTTTTCCAAATTCCTTAATTGGTTTAATTTATACTTAAATCATTCATCACATCTCGAATTCCAAAACAACGCTTAGATAGGTAAGTGAAAAGCAATTAACAAACTTTCAACTGGATTTCTCAACCAAGAGTTTTCACTTCAATTTGTCAAATCAAAATGGCATATAATGCGCAACTAAAACGGGCACAAAATCACAAAATTTGTAACGTAAATCACGTAAGAATGGTTGGGACTCACAAGCTGTCATAGTAAATTACATGCAAATGACATATTTCGCTATCAGTTCAGATTTGAGATCCAAAAGCGGGCTGTGAAGTTTCCACTAATTGTTCGCCTTTGTGAAGTTTGCGGTGTCTTGTAAACTGAAAGCTTAAGTTTAATAGAAATGATTGCGTTTCAACTCATGGAATTATACATTGCTTTCTTACATACGTCGCAGTTGCATTAAGTGGATATCACAGCAAATTACTTTATACAGTTTTGTTGTTAATGTATTATTAAACTGAACCGCTGTGTGCGTTACCTTACCTACGTTACATCAAAATGTGAATGCCCCTATATTATGTAACCTTAATCGTCCATTCCAATCTGTCATTTCAAAATATGATTGCTAGTTTAGTGAGAAGTTTTATCTGTCTGTAATAATATGGACAGACTAATTTCTTATCAGCGACAAATCTTCAATACATGAGTATTGAAACAGCAAGTAGTATAAAGTGTATAACAAAAATACAGCTTAGAGTTGGAAATCTACGTTACGTAATAACTGACGATAATTTACTTTATTCATTTATAGTATCTATAACATACTTGTAAGATTCGCAATAAATCTGCGTCCATTAAAATCCATGCAGTGTCGTGGGTGAATTCACCTATTTTTTTACACTCATATTTTAAGCTTTCTTGTTGATAAATTAACTCACAAAAGCTCAGCTCCATAATTTGAGCTGCGTACGCCAGGCCGTACAATCCGTCGGAGCCACTCCCGCTTAGGCACGAGCACGCCTAGCTTCGTGCACGAGTTCCGGGGCGTTCCCCCCGTCGACACGCCGCGACGCATACGTCACCGCGTACATGTCGGCTAGGATGTCGAATGCGGGGGAGCGTCCCAGAACCGTCGCCGCCTCGTACGAGATTGTACGGTAGCCTCGTACGATCCATATGGCCATTAACCGCTGCAGGCTCCGTAGCAAGTCTCGTGACCACACGGAGGCCCCAAAAGTGGCCACGGATCGCACGACGCCCTCGTACAGACGGCGAACTCCATCCCTCGCTCCCCCGAGATTGGGCAGCAGACGATGCAACGCGCCGATCACCCTTTCGAAGCTCCAGCGGCGGTCCAGGGTGAGGCCCAGGTACTGCGGGACCACCGCGACACCTACCCGGAAGTTTTACCTGACCTAATAAAAGTGAAACAGATTCGTTCATTTTACCTTAATTGAATGTATTAAAGTGATTACATTTAAGCTTTGTAAGGTTTTTATAATATAAAATGCCCGTATGATATGTGTCATCGATTATCTGTCAAACTTATGACATTTCGACAGATAAAATATATGAAGTGCACTTATTTACTATGACTATTTTAATTCTCACTGCTAATGATGTTTAACAATCATGAAAATATAGTATATTAATTTTAATGTACGACGAACACACACTAGATATTTTTTTTAATAATGTGTTCCCTTCAATTAGATTCTTTATATATAAATGCATGTAATAACACAAATATCATATTTATTTTTTTTAGATACGCTTGAAAACAATGTATATAAGATACCAACAAAACGTATTGTTATATTAAAATACACTACTCGCTATAACACATGATAATATCAAATTTTCCTTTAGAACATATAAAATTTTATTGGCTACCAGTTACATTTTACTGAACAATACATTACAACACTAAATACCGAATCGAAAACCGGCGGCAAATATTCGAGAATACGATTATGTTTGACGCGGGGTGAGTGTGAAATTGAGTTGGCTGACAAGACAGGTACAAAGACCGCAGAGCCTTCAAAGCCAATTCCCAGTTATCGACCTCTAGCTGGAGCGACAGCGCTTCAGTTTTTTCGCTCAGCTATCAAATATTGTTATTACTAAAGTTAGATGCCTGTTTGATTGTTAATTTCTTTAGAAAGTTGATATTTTTATTTATCTTGAGGCATCTTTTTGCTAATTACATTAAAGCGGGGCTAATTTCATTAAGCGTACAAACTGAGTTAAATCTTTAAATAGAAACTGAAAAAAACATTTAAAAGTTATAAGGCCACGTGTCTGCATCATTAGCGTATATGCATTATTGTATTCTATTATTGATGGATATAAAAAGTGGTCTATGGGAATAACTCCTATCAACTCCCTCAACAACGTGTTGATTTAAATATGGCTGTCGGCAACGTTGAAGTGGACAGCTAATAATGTAGAAAGATGTATCGGCAGCAGCGAGCGACACATCGCGTTGCCAGTGATAGAACATTAATAGTTACACATTCACCGTTCAACCGATATCTTGCGATTCTACTCCGGTCGGTCAGTTATAATGTAAGATGAAATAAATGTATAAAACTTTTTTGCAATATCATATAAATTATTTACAGTAGGTATGACACTGTATAGTTTATATACAGAAATAGATTATCAAAATTTTGTCTGCGTTCAGATAAGTAAATTCGGCTACAAACAAGCTGCTATTGCGTTTGGAGTCTTTTGAACATGTTGAGCGGTTAAAATTAATTTCAATTTATTAAGTACAAGTCATTTCAATTTATTAACAACAAGTATCCAAAATATATATAATATATTTTGAATTCTTGTCCAAAACCAGGTCCTACGAGAGCAAAATTTGAAGATTTAGTAATTTTGTCAAATACCAATTAAAACATATAATTTGTTAACAAAGTTAAAAATCTACACACATTTTATAATATTAGCTTTTGCCCGTAAACTTCGTTTCATCAGCTTTTCATAATTGCGTTATGTTCTTATTCATTATCTCAAGGAAAATAGTCCGATAATTTTTCTTGTCTACTCCGTCTATAACTTAGTTCAACCACAAACGTCATAACTAATCCACTCTACTTGAGACGTAGTTTGGCGTTTGATAAACTTCTATAATGCATCCTTAATTGATATATTTTATACTATGATTTAAAAGCATTTATAATTATGTTATGAATTTAAAACTACGTGTATTGAAATTAAGCATGTAACTAAATAATCAAACCTGAACTAGAGTAAATACAGTGCCGCTTCATAACTTTGAACTGCAATGCGTATATTTTTTAATGTTGACCTTGCTATCTTCTTTGAGCATTCTAAATAAACTTGTAAATATGAAGATATTTGAAAAAACAAAACAAAACAAGCTATCGACCTGGGCGGTCAAATCAAGCCAAGATCGATAGCTTTTTCACTTTCAATAATCTCAGTTAATCCCAAATGTAATTAGACCATAAACTCCTTATCTGACATTCGACTGTATTGTTTCATCCTTTCTATTTTGCATTGTTCATCCTTTACTATATTAAGTGAAAGTAAAGAATACACAATACTAATACTTGAATGTAATTTCTCCTCGCTAACTACACATTTGCTATTTTCTTAATTTAATATATAGTCATGTTGTAACCTTATCAAATATATCACTTTCCATTCGTTTCGCTCACGATTTTTATCGACTGATATTTTTTTTATTGTACACACCTGCTGTTAGCAAATCCAGGTATTTTTTCTTATTTAGAGCTTAATTTATAACTACGGCCTTTAAGTATTTTTGGATTGCTTAATTAGAATTTAAAAATTGCGGCACTTCGAACTTCGGGGTAATTTTTGATGGTTCATATATGAAGTAATCATTGTTTTTCGTCGAGTTTAATTTCGTACTCTATGACCGCACATATGACCTTTTTGCAAGATTCAACAACTTTCTCAAGGAAATGGATTGGTATTCCGGCTCTCTGCCTGCAATTATCAGCGAGTAAGTAATAATAATGTTTCACAATCTTTCAAATCAGTACCACCGGCACTCAAACTAGATAAAAGCCTCTAATTTGAGTCTCGCAGGTGTTAACAGCACTATGGTTATACTAACTAGACGAGAAGACTTCCATAACTTTCCAGATTTGACGACAAAATCAAAAAATATATATACAAAAGAAAAAAATGTAGAAATGAATAACAAAAATGATGTGATTATATTAAGTTAATTTAAATTTTGACAATATTGATCGTGGTGCATGTCTATTTGTGTGTGTGTATTTATTATGTGAATGGATGAAACAATATAAGTAACTGAGAGTGTGTACATTTATAATAAGTCAGGAGTGCTTACGGTAGTCTTACGGTAGTGTGAGGTGAAAACGTTTTACATTGACGTAGAATGCATTAAATTTTCTGTTTCCTTATAACTGAGTATGTATAGCCCGCCCATAAAAACTGTCTTACATTTGACAAGAGGTTTCTTCTATATCAGTTCTTGTACTAATTTTGTTGTACACGCAAGAACGTGAGTAGATGGGACTGCCCCTAGCGATTCTAGATTTTCCAAAAGATATCCTAAAGACGCGTCTACTGTTTATGAGTACTTAATCTGTTCGATGTTTTAGAGTTATGTGAGTTTTAAGATGACACTGACGAACACGAAGGATTTTACACTCTTTGTAATTCATTCGTAGGGTAACGGAAAGGTTTCCTTAACATGCCTTTGAGCATAGATCTCGGTGCTCTTTCGACCGGTATAAAATGGATCTTAGCCGCACTACCCCAAACGGAGATACAATTGAAGCAACGACTAGGAAAGAGTCTGTCTAAACAAGTTTTGTGATATCTTTAGGCATGTAGTCGCAGAGTAGCTTCATAACATGTCTCACTGTACCAGACAAGGCAGAAATATGTTGTTTATAGTTTAGGTGCTCATCAACAGCTAGTCCTAGGTATTTTATGGATTTCATTCGTTCAATCCAGCATGAACAGGTTACTATTGTGTGACAGCTTTTTGATATTTGTGATAGTCCCACCACAGCATGCCCTTGTGCATGTCCCCAGTCTCTTCGAAGAAACAAAAAGTGTCAAAACTACTGCTGTTGAGCGCTGTTTGACAGAAGTTCCAGGATGCCCCAACCCTTAATAAATACCTTGATGATAAACTAAAAAATATTAATTACATTTCTCAAAAAAACAATGTGGATTTCTTTCAGTTTTAGACCGCCGCACCGTTTTAAGAGTCGTACTCGTACGTTGATAAACAAATTTTTAAAATAGGCTAAGGCGTGATCACCGATTAGCTCTGTCACACGGCTTAGACATTAGCTGAAATACATTACATCACGTTACTGCGATTGTCATTAAATTGTCAATCCCAAGGTGGACTACGGAGAAGAGCTACCGTCGATAAAGCTCCCAGTATATGCCACTGGAGGATCTATCCACTCGAACTATCGAGGGTCCTGCAAGTAATGTGCTTTGCCTTCTATTATTTAAATTCTGGAATTTCTAGGGCTATATCGGTGAACCTGGTTCTCTGGGGATTTCATCTTTCGTGATTCAATCACGCAGATAAACTCTAAGCATAACTCTCTTCATTGGGCTTTGGTTAACTTTGAGTTTCTTTATAACACCCATGGTAAGTGGTCAGGTTTCGATGTCCAATGTCATCACCTCATTATAATATTACTTATTGACAATGTATGAATTTACAAAAATTCTAATAAAAAAGCCAGTATACTACATACAAAAAAATATAGTCATAACCAGTAGGTAATGAGTTGGTTACATTACTCGTACAACGTTACATATATTATATGAGCAATCAAAATGAAGTCAATGAGGTCGCACAATGGGAATGCACGTGGGTAAGATCAACCGCATTCTTGTCCGAACACCAATTAAGGTAGACAAATAATCGCATAATCTCATCCCGCTTGCCTCGGCGAAACAAGAGAAACAATATATGCAATTATATATTCCGGCAACGCGGGGCAATTAACATGGAAATTCTCGTTAGCTTTTCGTAAAGGGAAACTTTTGATGTTAAGGAAGAGGAAAAAATTCAAGAGCTCGCCGACCTCATTAACGAGCCTTTACTACTAGTGAAGCGCTTCCGGTTAGTGCTTGTGTAAGAATTTTAAGTCGAATGGATGCATTTTTTAAACCGGCGCTTAGTACTATCAACTGTCGAGCGCATCCCACCATTGTACTGTATGCGAACATAAAAGGAAATCTGACAAACACAAAATTGCTCTATTTGGTGCTCCCGAAACGAACAATGGAAAAATAAACAATAGTTGAACACTGACTCAATATGAACCCTTCGATTTTACAGAAACCTGTATACCTAGAAACATGTATAGGTAATTTTAAGCTATGGAAATAATATTATTACTTGTTAAGACTGATTTTAGTTGACAATTGAAAACTTTTAATCATGACAATCTCAATCCTGTACATAGTAACGAGAAAACCATTCTAAATTTGCTTCATTCATTGATAAAAGGATCTAAATATATGTTTATATTAGCAGAATTTAAATTAACAAATTTACCTTCATATATTCCCCACACGATGGGTATTTCGAGTCGATTGAGTTTGTATGCACCGATAAACTATCGATATCATAGTTTTATAAGGTTTTTGTAATTATATCAATAATCCATTATATCAATAATATTCAGTTTCTTTGGCGTTACATAGGGTAATAGTTTTAATAAGTCACTTATAGCGTTATGGGAAATGTTGGATTTCACTGCTCATTCTTTGATATTAGTACGAATATCAATATTTTTCAACTGTTCATTAATAGTACATTACGATATTACTGCATTATGATGGTTATAACATGCGAGGCGGAATTTCAGTCCGAGCCGAAGGCGAGGGCGTAATTGAGCTGAGCATGTTATAACTAATACGCACGTATATCGTTCGACGTTTTTTAATACATTTGCGGGGAAACAGAAAAAAACATTTAAATAAACTCAATCTGTGAATGCACACTGTTGCTTTCCTGCCATTTTAACAGCGCTCTAGCGCTGACATTCAATTTGAATAACAACAGCGCGTGGAATGGCAATTAATACTGTTATGGAATTTGTATGGACTCTAACTTAACTATTTGCTTTGGTAACACACGCGTTTTTTATGATCCGCTTTATATATTTAAAATCGGTGGAATCACATCAGCTTTACGAGCAAAGGTGTTAAAAAATATATTTATATCACTATTGCTACAATTAAATGTTTTCTTCTTAGGTTCCTTTTAAATTTCATTTTCTGTGAAATAAGCCTCTACGAAACCACTGACTGATTCGTTGGTATCGACTTGATAATTTTATAGTAACAAGGAGTAGAGGTTGTGGAATGAAAAAATAAATATTCCATGGCCTGTAATATTTTTCTTAATTCCAGATTTATTACTAAGTAATTTATTTGCAGAATAAACATTCTTAGTTTGAATATGCTACGAAACTTGGCTAATATGAAGAAAATTGTTTAGGTAGGTTGAAATTTACAAAACATTGCAATAGCAAGAAATATTATGTAGAATATCTGGGACGAGCAACATTATACGAACAAACAAAGGAACACAGCAACTGAACACTAATCAAAACTCTTGTATTATTCTCTACCAAGTAAGATGTTGCGAATACCATGTTGAAATTTCGGTGTGTTTGGACAGTGAGAAATCCGCGAGTACCCGCCGTGCGCTTGTTTATAATAATACCTCTAATCTCTCTTGTATACCGCCACCTGCCCTTCAGACTGATATTTTGCACCGTAAATTTTCAAGCCAGAAGCGACCAGTTAATTCCCTTGAAAATTCAACTCCTTGTTCAAATGTAAAATTGGCAAACTTCTCTTTGGTTGCAGTAGTCGACAGCAGCTCATTATATGTTCGGCCCGGAGATCCCTACGAAAATAAGGTTCCTGCACAAGCACAGATTAGATAACTCGATAGGATGGACATTATGTTATTATTATATTTTTTGTATATCCCTGTTTTATGCTTGTACCTTATCCGGAACCAGGTTGTGTATCATATGTCCGGCAGCACGCCAATATAAACTTAAACTACGAAAACAGATTGTATTGCGTAAAAATAGAGACGGTCTCGAAGTACGCATATGGTTTGCAATCATGCGTACCAGTTATACGCAAACAGTACAAGTGCGAGAAAAAAAAAGACTTTATATTATATTATGATGCAACATCATAACTGAGCTGCAACGAGTTTATTGCTAAAGTTATTTAATTTATATTAAATATAGAGTACGTACAAAGTGTGTAAAAGTAGAATATAACAGTTATTTTACTTTCTTACTTTGCACATAATCTATCATACATCATGCCGAAAGTCTTAAAGCTTATGGTACGTCGGAAACAGACCGATGAACTGCCTTAACTTTGATAATTCATCTAAACTAGATTTTGGTAAGCGTTGCGTAAAATTTTAAGTCGATAAGTATGAAATTTTCAGAGGAATCCGCTCCAGTATAAATTTCCTGGTGGATTCATTGAATGCAATAAAAATTTCTGCACAATTGAAAGCCATTAAAGAGCGCCGCCTGCACTGAATGTTAATCACGTGCAAATGTGAATAGAATAATCACATTGCGGGAAACCTGCTCTTTTCGTGAAATCTCCAAACAATAAAGCTAGTGGTGGTGAAAAGTGGAATGAAATAATTACGAATGAATGACCACAGCCATTCGGATCAATTACCGTGGAACACATGCTAAATGAAATTATTTCTTGGCATTGAAAATCGCTTTTACATTTGGATTGTGATTAATGATGCGGTTGGAATGTAGAGCTTGTAGAGATTTGAATAATAGGTTGGGATAAAAGGCTGTTCGCGTATATGTGTAAAACTTGTAATGCATTATCTGTGACTGTACTTTAAGTATCTAGCTGGTTTTGATAAGATTTAAAAGGTTGAAGTTAATAAAAAATATTAAGAAGAAACCAATGAATAATTTCGCTACGTTTTAAAATTTACCATAAACTGCGATAAAAAATTGTAACGGTTATAGTACTAATGTATCACGAAGAGTAGCTCAAATTTGTATTAAATAAATAAGCGTTTTCAATATTTTCTCTGTGATCAGAGTAATTAATGAGTTCAGTCTTGGTCTCAATACCTTATTCAGGACCATTGAGGCATCATCTGATGCCAAGTGGCCATAGTTAGTTTTGATCGTTACCTGCATCTCATCGGGCTGGAATCGACCCTCAACAGCTGTAATGTTAGCCAGGAACTGCTCAGAAGCACTTTGAAAGTGAGTTCGGCCTTGCACTGATTTTGCTACCGTCATCGGCAAAAATATCTCGGACGAGAATATGTTCTATTCTATGCTGGAGGACGAGATCTGCTGCAGAGGGATGAGACGAATACGACTTCTTTTTCCCTCTGATTGTACCCACTGAAGGTACCCAGAGAAGACCGTGCTCTGCATGGCATAGAATGCTACCAGTTGCGAAATTTTATTTACAATCTAATTAGTCTTACTTACAATCTTCAACAAAAAAAGAAACATTTTAAACTCACATAACACTTATTTTACTACGATCCGACTTGGCATTGTTTGTGGAATGATGCCAGCGGACATCCCATGCTGAGGTTTAGAGTGAGAAGCCAAAGTATGATGCGTAAAAGATTTCAGTTTTTTAATTTCACGTCGTCAAATATTTGGAGTAAGTAATATTAAAACCCATGGGGCTAATCCTATTGAATGTTTGTAAAATTTGATGAGCCAAAAAATAGTTATTCATTCGAACTTTTGAAGAGTGTTCTTCTATATAAAGATGATTACTTTATATTATTATTACACTTCGTATGTATATATTAATGTAAAGACAATGCAATATTATATATATATTTATACTTTATTGCCATAATCAGAGTTACAAAAAAAGTAAAAATTGTGGTTCACAAAGGTGGACTTATCTCTATTAGAGATTTCTTCCAGCCAACCTGTGAGTGTCTACGGAATGCTACTTATAGTGAGAAACGGCAAAGCAACCAAAGTTGTTAAGGAAAATTATTTATAAGACAGACAAACATACATGTAATGCTATAAATATATACGTAAGATGATGATGACAATGTGACATTTATGACGAGTTGCCAACTAGCGCCTGAAAATGTTGCTTCAGGCTACGTTTTAAATGCATGAACAGACTGGATCTTTTGAACTACAGAAGGCAGATGGTTCCATGTTATGATATTGATAGTGGTAGACGACCCGAACCAGAGGAGATAACTTTTTCTTTTAACGAGGTTGACTGCTGTTGCGTACGATACGTTACTAGGATTAATCGGTAGGCAAGTGTAGGTCTGTCCTCATAAGTTATATACCCACTAAACTACCCCGGCTTCTATCTCATTTTTAGTTATCCAGGAACTGGGAATTTAACTTAATATATAAAATTTTCAAATAGGCAAAATATATATATCTTAGATCTTTCCCCGGCTCCCCAACCACTCCATACCTAACAAAACCACAATTTGTTCAGATATTTTTATCAGTCTTTCCGACAGAAAAAGGAAATTATAACGTATCCCGTTGTAAATGTCCTAGCTCGGGACTCAAACTGTCGGTATTTAACGAATACAGACAGTTTAATTTTAATCAAAATCAGTTCAGAAGTTTCGGAGCCTATTCATTATATCCAAACATACAATCAAGATTGTTTTAACCTTTGATTGATGTGTTACTATAGATAAATTAACATTTTAAATTTACAGTATCCCAAAACTGATATGATTAAATATTGAATTAAATAAATACAGGTTCTTGCACCATGTAGTTCTGATGAAAGTATTTAAAAAAAATTAAGTGCGTATAAGCCAACCAAACGGGTAAACTACCTCGTTTAACCAAGTACTTGTTTTATTTATATGTACGTTCAAACATATCGCATCCCATAACTGTTCAACTAAATAAGGTCTATTGAGTCTATCTAACCAATCTATTGAGTCTACCGGACGGGCACGATATAAATGTCCCATGATCTCATCAGCCAAGTAACAGAATAAAATGAGTTTCGTTCATTTGTCGACGCGCACGTCTCCGCAAAGGCTATCGGGTGTAACATTTTTCGTGGGCAGCCTCGGCCGATTTTCCTTTAATAAATCAGAGGGTCCGTGACGTCACGTTCCTTGGTCAATGCGTCGGTCGCAAACGTGACGAAACACTTTGCCTGCTATTTACTTTTCTAATACCTTCTTCGGTTAGAGCTGATCAAGAAAAACTTTTGATCATACAATGTTTTTTGAATTACTAATAAGCTTTATTAAGCTAATAAACGCCTGCGCGTTACGCCTGCAGGAAAGTAGCTTCTAGAAGGAAACCAGTTAGATGATGATTCTCCGAACCTAGAGCTGAGTTTGGCAGCGGTCTGTCCTTGTCTATACAAAATGACAGGGGGGACTGTTGTCGGATTGGTTTTGGGGTTTAGAGAATCAAGCTAGAATCGACACCATTGCAGAGTTAATTTAATTATTAATTTTTGTTAGGATAGCTTATTATTATTAGATTAATTAATTTTATTGTATAAAGTATTGAATTTAAGTGTATTGTTAAATGGTTGTATGTAGGTATATATTAGGATAGTTGTTTTATTAGATAAGAAAGTATTATTGTTAAATAAGTAAGTGCTGCGCAACTCACGTTAATGTTAAGTCACGGAATAGTATTATAAGATAATATGACGCTGTACGTACAGTACGTAGTAGATCCAAACGAGGACAGTTTAAAAAAGGCACGGACTACGAGTCCGTGGAGGAGACATAAATAATAAAAAAAAACCAGTTAGATGAATAATTAGAGCGATATTTGCTATAAATGTGCGCAATACTCGTGTGTGTGTATAATATATTTTTGGCAATATGCGATAAAAACATTTCAAATATATTCATTAATTTTAAAATAATCGGGTATTACAAAAATAGTGGTTTGTTCTTCTCAATCAAGCTAACTGTAATGAAAAGTTGCGCGAGACTTTTGCTTCTTTGTATCAAACCCACATAAAGATCACGTGACAATATTAAACTTTGTCGGTCAACAGTATAAAACTAACAGAGAATATAAAGACCATAATCCGATGAAAAATTAGAGCAGTTACAAAGGTATATATCCTAAAGATTTCAACAGTAAATTTTAGTACATACTAGCTGTGCCCGCGACTTCCTCCGCGTGGAATGTAATAAAAAAAATAGTTTTTTTTTTTGCTTTTGTCATTTTTTTTTCTAAAATAAAAGTAGCCTAAGTTAAGTTCTTATTACATAAGCTACCTGCCAGTAAAAGTCCCGTCCAAATCGGTCCAGCCGTTCCAGAGATTAGCCGGAATAAACAGACAGACAGACAGACAAACAGACAGACACACAAAAATTTTAAAAATATGTATTTTGGTATGTGTACCGTATATACATTCATATGTATGTAGTAAAAAGCGGTTATTTTAATATTACAAAGAGACACTCCAATCTTATTTATTTGTATAGATTTATAAAATTATTAATAAAAATCTAATTCAACGAAAATATCCTGATTAACGGACTGAATTAAAGACCTTTAATTTATTATTGAGCAGGTTTATACACGTTACGTCTGAATACACTGAAGTAAAAAAGTGATTATATCGAGTATTTTTATTTTAATAACGATATTTCACCAAACTCTAAATTTATATAGTTTAATATGTTGGCAAACATGCATAATAACAGTAAATAAAATAAATTACAATAAATAGGTACTTACAATATATTTATTTAAGCAATTTACTATATTAGTAACTTGGACTAAATAAATAAATAATATACAGAGCGTCCCACGGCCATGCCACACGGAGGGAAAGTATATTAAATATTGAACGTAGGATATTTTACTAAAAGAAGACATCGTTTTATTTTTAATAATAAGTAGAACTGCATTCACAGATTTTTTGAAAATCGCCTACCTCAACCGGGAATCGAACCCACCAAATGTGATAGAAAAATTACATGTATTTTATAATAACGTTTGAAAGGGCTACTCATAAGCATTATTTTTTCCTAAATAACCTAGCATATTAAATGAAACTAAGATCATAAAATTTTTCATTTTATTTAAAATTTTGTTCAGCGGAATTTCCTCTGACTTGGCCATGCTTCCAACAATTAACATTATCATTTCAAAGACCTACCCACTTGAGATATGAGATTTCCGTGGTGTGAGTACATAATAAAGTAATACATGAAGTGTAGTATGTGCTTGTATGCATTTCTTCATGTGCTCACTATTACCATGCAACTGGCTGATATTAGTAAAAATAAATAATTCGAAAATGGAACACGTAAATTTTCAAGCGTCTGTTCTTTTGTTTATTGTAAGTTTCATTTTCGTCTATTAGCAATTTTTGTGTTAATTTACTTACCATGGCGTACCAAAATAATTTGGATTTAATAGAAGCATACTTTTTAAATCACAAAGACATTTCATTAGCTTTGCGGTGGTACCGCGAAAGATATCCCGATAGACGCACACCATCTCGATATGTGTTGAAAAGAATGGTGGATAATTTAACAAATTTAGGACGTTTTGATCATCGCTTAGAGAAACCACAGCAGCAGATAATAAACGTCAGCGATGATGAACTCAACATTCTGATTTACTTTGAAGCGTACCCAAAGAGTTCAGTGAGGGAAGGTGAAGAAGAAATTGGACTTTCTATCACATTTGACGGGTTCGATTCCCGGTCGAAGTAGGCGATTTTTAAAAAATCTGTGAATGCAGTTCTACTTGTTATTAAAAATAAAACGATGTCTTCTTTTAGTAAAATATCCTACGTTCAATATTTAATATACTTTCCCTCCGTGTGGCATGGCCGTGGGACGCCCTGTATATTATATTAGTGAGTGATATAAGAAATATAAATTAGTGAGATCGAAAACTTTTAACTCGGTCGTGTAAATGTCCTTACGCACACACTCACACCAATACAAGACAATTGACAGCCTTTACATCAATTTGACTAGGTAACTGTAATTAAATCTCTATTTATACATTTTAAAGTAAACAAATTATAAGAAAGGGGTTAAAAAATTGGGACCACAGTTAAAATAAATTTGTCAATATTAACAACTATCATTCCTGAGATAGCTTCAAATAATTTTGCAAATATTTAGGTTGCAGCAAGATGTAGTGAATCAAAAAATGGATGACCGGTAGTTCTTTGCAGGGACGTATATAATCTGTCGTCCACAAATCAAAATTAACGCACTAATATTAGTCCCAAGATCGTGAAGCACTTCCCCCTTCAGGTTATCTCTAAGGGTTGACCTAAACTAAACTACAAACCGAGAAATTTGATAAGGAGCAAACCAAATATGGTGGCGATGTCAACATAGTCAGGAAAGGGAATGAAGGTGGAGATGGACGTGGCCAAATTGGCTAACGAGATGTGACTAAGCGGCACAGAGGTACAAGTAATAGCTAAAGGTAATGGTAGTAAGGATAGAAAGAGCCCACAACAAGGATATATGCATATTCACGTTCAAGTTACGTTCATCCCTGAGAGATAAGAGAGAAATAGTATATGGAAGCAAAATATTGAAAATCACGAAGGAGGGGTTTAATTTAGATGGATAGATAGAAGAATACTCAGTGTAATTTGCTTAAGGGAAATATAATTTTGCACGGAAAGGCGATACACTTCTCTTCAACCCTCTTTATGAGAAAAAGTAGTACATTTTTCTCGTAAAGAAATTCTCTTGAATTGAAAGAGACTTTGTGTCTGAAAACAAAGTGACAAGTGATAGGATGTGACAAAGTTTCATCTGTTGGTTGGCAGGGAGCTCAATCAGGAATTAGGAATGTTGGTTTATATTCCTTCTATATGTTATTAAGATCTGTCTCAACCTTTCCAAATGCGTTTGCACGCAAGTAATAAATTCATGAAACATTACACTGTATTTACTTATTTTGTTTGCTTTGAAAAAGCTTATAATGTCTTTGTGCCTTACTAAAACGATCTAAGGCTATTACGACTTGATGAACAGGAAAATCTACTGATTCAATATGATTCTTTGGAAGGTGCCTGTTACCAAGATAATTAAACAATTGTCATTTTAAATAACGAAATTTTAAATAACGAAACAGGAAGGAAACATCTATATGAGGAAAATGAGTTATTTTCTACATATATTTTTACGGCACATAAGCTCAATAAAAGCTTAAAAGAAATACTTTATCGTTACTGCTCATATACGCCCCAACTGAAAAGCGTGAGAATACTATAACCAACTTAGAGCGATTAGGCCTTCGTCAACCATGCAAACCCCGCGCGGATTGGTCGACTTCACATACACTATTAAATTTCTTAGCAGGAGTATGCATATTCTGATTTCTCTTGCTCTGTTCCCGATTGCAGATTGCCCCATTTATATTACGCTTCGCCTATAGGCAAAAGTCGGACACAGATACAAATGAAATTTAAATAGCGTGAACTACATTTGCACACGGCAGGTTCAACACCAGAACTCTTTTTTATAAAGCATATATTGAGACAACAACGCCACTAACGCTTTTCTAATAAATCATAATCTTACTTAAAATGTTTTTCTATCTATTCTATACTATTCACGAAAACTTGATATCTTGACTTGCGGCGTATTTCTCATACGACCGATTGTGTTGTGTGCTATGCAAGACGAAAGTACGGTCCTGCGTATAAAATATTGCTCGCACCTTTAGGATGGGGCCAAGTATATACAAGATGTTTTGGGTACGTTGTAGCGACGCGGATGCATCATTGGTGATATTGATGTATCCAAGAATCGTAAGACCCTACAATTACGCCGGAACATTGCGTCAGTAAGCGCATTTTATCGTTTACACTACAGCGAGTCTTACGAAAAGGCTTTTTTTGTTGATAACAGCCTGTCCTTTCTGTCTAAAATCCATGTAAGCTGACCTGCGGTGTCTTAGACAATTTGGCTGCCATTCTACCGCAAATAAAGAAATTTGGCAACTTATTATTCTGTCACACTATCAAAGAATGTAATTCTTTGCCAGCACATGAGTTGCGCAACTCATGTGCGCCATCAAATCCAGTTTATAGAATTAGAATTTGATTTGAAATTCTCTTGCATCTTCATTGCTGTTATTTCCGCTTATGACCAGGTGTGATGGTATTGTTTGCTTATTTTTTTTATAGGAGCAGACTTGGTTTTTCTTTAATAGGTAACTTTTGGAACAATACTTCGTCAACGTATTCAAGTCAAGTCAAGTCAAAATAATTTATTCAATTTAAACATTTACAGGTACTTATTGACGTCACAAGAATAATAATATTAATAAAACTACAATAAATTTAAAATAGAAAAGACAATAAATTATTAACTAATCCTTAATCGCACTTGTACATGCGTCCATCTTCCAAATCAAGTTTTAGAATATTAGATACACAACATTAAAATTATAATTTCTATGAGCTATCCACGGGAGCAGGTAAGAGTCACATCCAAACTGATTTATCATTTAAATAATCTTTAACAGTGTAGTACCCCTTTTTAAGAAGACTATTTTTAATGCGGGTCTTAAACTTATTTATCGGTATAAACATACATTACTGAGAGGCTGTTAGTATAGCGGCTCATTATCGCTATCTACCATCAATCTTACAACTACAATTGCTAATCTGTGGATAACAACCACGCAAGGGTGAAACTGGTATGTTGCGGGTAATACTCAAAATGATCTTCAGTCTTTTGTTCTTTTATACTAGTGTAGTCATTTTTATTCCTTGTATGTATGTACAAGGTTAGGTAGCTCTTAGTTTTTTCTGTTTATTAATTTGTTGAAAAAATAATATTTTGAGAAGGATGTCCTATTGATATATTCAAGTACCAAGACAGCGCTTTTTGAGCACAAAAAATACGTAAACGTTATGTGAATAATTGTTAAACAAAAGCAAGAAGTAATTTCAATGTGGAAAATAACTTAAGGTGTACTTTAAGTGAATAAAACTAAAAAAAAACCCAAAACCTTACCAAACTTCACACTAAACATTTAAAAGTTACATTTTTCAATGTTACCTAGAGTAAATTCAGAAAAAATTATAACAACAGGAATATGATTGTAACAAGATAATGTTGTAAATTTATTTTATATAATTTATTTTTGTTTACTGACTTCATTCATCGTTACATTAAGCGGGCTGTTAAAGCCTTTGTTCTTGTTTTGTTTATACTTTTGATATATTTTAAATCTGTGTTTTACTATGTCATGTAGTCTGAAAACTAAAGTCTGAAAACTTTGTATAACACTTTTACAGTTCGTATTTTACAACATTAAAAGTATCGACTCTCAAACACAAAATCAATTTTAAAAGTAAAGGATAAGTAAGGAATTACTTGGCGGAGTACCCCGCGTGGGCCTCCGAGCGCCGAGTCTTGGTCGCAGAGATAGGGCGAGATCTGTCTCCGCCGGCATTGATTGCGACAATGCTGGCGGACGAGGGAGGTTGGAGGGCTGTGGCCTCCTTCTGTGAAGCAGTGATGCTCCAGAAAGAGGCCGCCGAGCGGGGTCGGGTGATGGCCGATCCCGCTCGAAGAAGGCGGCGCCGGGTTCGGTAGCACTGCTGCGGCGCCGCCGCGGGTCGCCGGCGGGCGCGAGGAAGTCGCGACTGGTACGGCGACCCAGGATGGACCACGCCCCTTCCGTGGCCGGGGGGCGTCGTCAGTGGAGAAGACCGGGGGAGGTAGTGTAGCCTCTCCCGAGGAGGGCTCCCCTCTAGGCAGGGGAGCGGAGGCTGGGGGTTCCCGGAAGGAGCTTAATGTTCCCGAGGGCTCCCTACATGCTTGAGGAAGGCCATCCTTAAGGTTTTTAGTGGGTAGGCCTCCCCCTTCTGGGGAGGAGAGCCCCACATAACCGCCGGCTCGCCACAGCCGGGGTATGCAATTTAATGCATTTTCCTCAGGGGAAAAAAAAAGTAAGGAATTACTGCGTTAGACAATCAAACACAGCCACAATCACATAGACAAATCATTAATAAGGTATTGTTTTAGCTTCTTGTGACGGCCTCTAAGTTCACAACGGCAAATTTCTCGATGCTTTTAATGTTGCGTAATGAACATTTATCAAACAGCTTGTTACACGTAGTTTCAAAGGTTATCTCTGCGTATTTTTCCTCGTAAATCAACCCAGAACGTGCCGTCACAGTTATTATTGTCTTGTTATCGTAATAAGCCTTAAGGCGCTCTAAATAGCTCCAGAATTTATGCACCATCTTATAGCTACTGAAGGTGTAATGGGGTTGTGTCTGTAGGAGAACAAAATATTTCATTCTTTTATGGCTTTGCACTATTCATTACTTACTTTTATAGCTTTATTGTATGTCGCTATGCATGCTAGCCTGCCTCTTTCTTCAACATTGGTATATTTCTACATTATATAAAAATATAAGCAATAATAACAAACACCTTCACACAGAATTTTTGTTGAAACTCAGGGAGATAGGGGCCGAGCATATTCCAATTATCTCACCTTTCATTACACGGTGAACATGATATCTGAGCTCGGCTCTAGAGAGAGGCACGCTCTTGTTGCATCGCTTCCCGGCACGTACGGCTCGGAGACTAATCGACTCTGGAGGCACCCTTCGCGGCTATGACGGTAGAAATCCCCCAGGTTTGTTAGGCTATAATGTTTCCCTGTTCTTGCCTACCCCAAGCGAATTAAAGTTAAGTTGTAATTCGGGAAGATATTCAAACATCTGCGGATTCAACGTAGGTCCATTTTAAGTAGTCTTATAATGGCGAAATATTTAGGCAATAAGTAAGCTTTTACGATATTAACAAGAAGAAAGGAAGTGGTGACATTTGAATTGTTAGTCTATAACCCCACACAATTTATATTATAATAACTATATATTGTTATGACCCGATGATAATCTTAACGCCTCACAATCAATGAATTATAAGACTAGATACCTTGTAGAACCTTATATTTTAATTACAGATATAAATCAAATAATATATATATATATATATATATATATATATATATATATATATATATATATATATATATATATATATATATATATATATATATATATATATATATATATATATATATAGTAGTTATTCGCCAATAAATAACAATAAAAAACATTAACTAAAAACATATGCCATATTCAGGACGGTTTTCTTTTTAAGAGTAATCAAAAATTTCATCGTCCGGTTAAAATAAATAGTTGCCATAAATTTTAAATAAAAAAGTCACAAATGTTAATATTTCCAGATAGAACAATTTCATAAATATTACATTCCTATCTACCTATCAAAATTCCTAATATAAATGTTAAAATAAAATAAATCTTTTAGGTTATTGTTTGGTTGAATTAAAAAAACTGACATGTCTAACGTGAAAGTTGACAGAATTCCTAAATCAATATTACAATAACTAAAAACTTGTTTATAATTTCTTTCTTTTAAATATTGAAAATTCTTATAGTAACTAGTACTTAATCTATGGTTGTGACGGAAACGAAACGTTCAGCCCTTCTAGATTTATTATAAGTCATGTAAATATTAACGTTTTGTGTCGTATATTTATAGAAAGCAAAATGTTTCTGTAAATTTTAATGCAATTCAATGTGTAGTCTATTTGAGTTTACATAAACAATTTTAATATGTCATATATTTACGTCATTTCTCATAACCTCATACTTGTGAATTGGCACAAAACACGATTATAATCGTTAAGAATCAAAAAATTAAGTAAACCTGATATGGCAAACCGTGTTCATTCTGAGGCTTACCAAATAAAGCCACGGTAGAATGGGTGCCTAAAAGGATTATTTTAAAATATTAATTGTTTTCACGGCTAAGCCCGTTTCCTTGTCCCGCAAATGCGACGCAATAAATAACCGTGACATTTAATATCTTCATGTGTTAGCCAAATCGGTGGAATAAATGATACCTACGCCGATGTTAATACCGTCGTAAATTACGAATTCTGGATTCTTATTGCATATAAATAAAATTGTGGTAGTCTCGAGATGCCCTACATTTTACGCCTGCGATAAGGGAACTAATATTAAAAACTGTACTGTATTTCGAAGCGCTTACTTCAGCTATCATTATGGGCTCATTAGTACTACATTATGGTAATGTAGGCAAAGAGGTTAAAAGATGGATTAGTTTGGCCTTAGATAAGACCAGTATGATTATACGAATCGAAATGTTGAGTCGCTAAATTAAGTGACGGAAGTGTTCACGCTGCGAATTTCAGGATGGATAAATATATGACTCAAATGCATAGAATGAGCAAGGAATATCTTAGAGGAAGTTTAAAAATGTGAAATATAATAAAAGAGAGGGCAGAAACCAGTACGGTATAGATAATTAATGTGCGATGAATAGCAGGTAATTTGAAAGATGTGAATATGAATGTCAACGAATGTAGGAAAAAAGGAAGTACATAAAAGCAATGGATGGATTGCGTAAAAAATATATATAAAAGTTACTGGAGTGGAAAACAGGGTGGCAGATAAGTAAGATGTGAGCAGAAGAAAAATTATTGCCCCATGCTAAATATTTGGGTATCTGAGACTTGGATGATAACGTCCAAAATCTTTTGAAATTAAAAATAAAAGTGTTCAATATTGTTAACGGTATCTTTCATACTTAACTTAATTTTTCTATCTAATTCCTGTTCGTCGGTAGACTAGCGCTGTATCATGTAAGGCAGTAGAAAATAAAAACAATTAGTATCATTGTTGAAGAACAAACTGTAAGAAAAATCTTTTTCAAATGTTAATTATACAGGTTATAGTAAAAAATGCATAGGCGATTGTTATGTAATACAATTTAATAAATATCCAAAATATTGACTTTTGTTTTATATGCAATTGACAGAAAGGTTTTATTAGTTACCTTATTTTAAGTAATATGGCTGATGTGATATAATAGTGATTTTCGCATTTGTAGATTTGATTGATAGTTCATTAGCTTATCGTTTCAAATTAGGTAATACAGTTACAATGTCTATATCGAAGTTATTAAGAATTTGAACTGCTTGAAAAAGTCTTACAACAGAAATAAAAAATATTCCTATGCTTTTTGTGTTCCTTCGAAAATCTTTATTACTGTTACTAAAATATGGCAGTTTATTATGATTTTTTTTTTATTTAATTTGTGTTAGTAATTCATTCAGTTATTTATCACACAACAACCATGGTTTACTTAAATACAAAAAAATACTTATCTACTAAGAAATAAATATAATATAGATCTTATAAGATTAAAAGATAGTTTTATAACATTGTAAACTTAATGAACGTTTCCCTAAATATTATGAAACTTATAATATAAACGTTTGTAATAAAAAAATTAAAAACTTGGCTGTTTGATATCCAATTTTAAAATAGATATTTATGTCATTTTACGTATTAAGTAACGTATTTTTAATTTATTTATTACTAGCTTTCTGCCCGCGGCTTCGCCCGCGTGGATTTCGGGATTGGGTCTATAGAGGGTTAAGGATCATAGCTTTTGCCCACGGCACCATATGCGCGGAAGTCGGTTTATGGCGCGAAGGTTTTATCGCGCTTTCCGTGTGACTACTGCAAAACCTTGCTCAAGAATCCCTCTATCTATTGATGAAAACCGCATGAAAATCTGTACAGTAGTTTTTGAGCGAAACCTTTATTGCGCATCCCGTGGGATCTGTCGATTTTTCCGAAATAAAATGTAGCCTATTATTTAATCCGGGCTTTTATCTTTACGTCTGCAAAATTTCAAAGCAATCGGTTCAGTAGTTACGGCGTGAAAGCGGAACAAACAAACAAACAAACTCACTTTCCGATTTATAATATTAGTAGAGATGTTACGCAACCCTAATACTCGTATATTAGGATCGCGTTGTCAGCATTGCCCCAAATCAACACTGCACACGACACTACTCTGCACGAGGCGCAGACTCAGCAGAAGATGACGCAAAACCGACTTTTCTTAAATAGAAGAATTAAGTAAATAATTATAATTACTTCTAACATCGAAGGATTAGCACTTAAAATTAGTTTATAATATAATTGTAATTCTGTTAAAATTAAATAGTTTTAAAATAAAGTGTGATTTTTTTTGGAGCCTCCAGCTTCGTAATTAGGATAAACATATATGCCGTCCGTGAAATAACCTACGTCAGGGTGATAATGAAAAAAAATTATATCGCAACTGTAATACCGATAGCTAGTCTAAATATCTCTATGCATACGCCAACTTCTAAGCTTTTTAATGTCAACCTTAATGACGAGTAACTTCTTTCTTATCAGACATATATCAATATTCATCATTCATTCGCAGTACTCTCATCACATCAATTTTGGAAATACAAAATAATATTTGCCCTTTAGCAGTAGTTCTTATAAAAACAGGTCGCTGATAGCGTCTCTTTTCGGATACAATCGGGTTAAACGCCTATCTTCATTCACTGTGCAATTGTCACTGTTAAATCGGACAAAATAGGCTTGCATTATGCTGCCGTAATTAATCGTAAACAGTACTTTACAATCGAATAAGCTATTTTAAACACTTCTGGTAATTTTTATACAATAGTAAACTGATTAATTTTAAGGTCGCAAAGATTTTGCAAAAAAGTGTTATTGTTTATTGTAATAATAAATTACTATAGAACGAAGACAGTTAGTATTTTAACATAACACAGATTATCTATGTCGCAGACAACTGGTTAAAATAGCCGTTCCATCAAACAGCTAGACCTTGCTTGTTATAATATGACCACCATTTTTTACTAACGGTCTCTCATCATATTTTCGATGCTTATGTGTGTGCAGATAAAGTGCCGTTAAGGTATTGTTTTGAATTCAATACAGTTTTTCTATACCAAAGTAATAATAACAATACGACATATTTTTACATCATTTATGATGCGCTTATAATAGAATTAATGCATAGATGCCACAGACGGATTCTATTTACTCCGATAGAGATTCGATTCGAAATGTTCAGCATACATTACAACATCGACAAAATCTTCGATATAAAATATAAAATTTTCACCTCTTATTTATCGTTGTTGGATCGTTTTGTTCGCGTCTCAGAACTCTATTCTTTCGTTCCCGAAGGATTTAGTAGCGCGACACAATAACAAAAATATTTGATGCGTAAAAATTTATTGAAGGACTATTATCAGGATTTTCGTAGTATTTTATTTCTCAATAATATTAAAGGAACTATTGTGTCCTATTTCACAGAATCGAGGGCTTCGTATCGTTTATCGGAATCAATCTATTGAATTATGTCTCCTACAATAAAATTCTGTAACTACTAAAGCGTAGGCACAGTTTCTTATAATCAACATTTGATTGTTGTTATTATTTGGTTATTTTTGAATTGGACAAATTGCAGTAATTAAGGAATAAGATAGTTATTTTATTAATATATTTGTAATTAATAATATAAGCAGATATTTATTAAGAATAGTTAAATTATACAAATTAAAAACCTTTTGCTTAAACAGTGTATATATAGATTGAGGCTTAACTATTTATATTTACTATAATTTTCAGTACTGCAAATGCCATTATATGCATTTATTTACGTAAATTGAATTTAAATTTATAAGAACTCAAAACAATATACACAACATTCCAACTATATCTAGACGTATATATAAACAAGGGAAAAAATCTTTGCTACTTTTCAGAAAACCTTCTCGAGAAGAACATCTGTCAATAGGTCAAATTTATTTCCTCTTTTCAGTCATAATTTATAATATAAAAAATATATAAATAACTGGCTGGTGCTCGCGACTTTGTCTGCGCATGAGATTTATCTTCATATTTTAGACAATTTACAAAACATCTGTATAAATTGTAGCCTAGTGTTGTTCTGATGTATAATTCATATTATTGCAAAGTTTTATTAAAATCCATTTAGCAATTTTTACATGAAAGAGTAACAAACATGCACCCATACTTACAAAATTTCCCGTTTGTAATATTAGCAGGGATGACATAAATCACAAACAGTTTCCGCTCTTTAAAAAGTTTACAGAGTGTATACATAGATGTTTATCTTATTCCTATGAATTTCATAATTAACATGACCTGAAATGGCGTGACACGGGTCATGCACCCCTCGTCACAGCTGACTTGTCTTTATAGGACCCCAAATATTATAATGCCTTGTTTCAAGCGCGCTATCTTGATTATGAATTTACTTGCTTTTTCACTAGGTACGTAAAAGTGTCAATCATTTTGTTCGGTTGCCTTGTAAGCGTAAAATTATTGAAATACATAATACGGGTAAAGTCATATATTGGCTTGTGTCCTTCCCCAGATTTCATATGATATAAAATATTTCTTTATTTTACAAAGAATAAGATCTACAGAGATTTATTGTACGTCGAAATATCAATAACAAAGTTTGCGAACTTAGTGGCAATATTAACAAGAGCGATGTTGATACTCTGATCACGGCACTGAATTTCTAATTGAGAGAACCGGGGTCGATCATGCTATTTGTAATTATCCTATGTTGAAGGTAAACATAGTAAGAATTATAGAATTTGAAGAAATTAATAGAATACGCCTGAAAATAAAATTTAAAAAGTATATGGTGTTGCCTATTGGCTATATAGTGTCTATTGGCTACGGTAACCGCTTACCATCAGGCGGGCCGTAAGCCTGTTTGCCACCATCGTGGTATAAAAAAAATGTGCACTGGACCGGTATAGTTGGTAACCTTAATAAACTTAACTTAGGATGAGCTATCATAATGGAAAAAGACTATAAATACCATGATCCTCTTCGAGGGACATTAGCCTACCTTAACTAGTTATATTAGTGCGATTAAGATCTATGTTCATATTCATCCTGTTCCAGTGCGTATTAGTCAACTTCAGATACACTTTTGAATTTCTTTGCAGATTTAATCAGGCTACTTTACGATATCAATATACCTGTGTGATAACATCAGAAATATACATATGAAATTCAAAAATCACATAGGTAGGTACATGGTAGAATTACCTCGTACTTTTCGGTCGTTATCGGGTTATAGACTAATTCTGAGATAACAACGCCTTTGCTACTACTATAAATATATGTTGAAACAAATGCCGGCAAAATAAGGAAGCCTCTATTCTACCCTTCTGTCACCTACTTTCCTCACTCCATTAACTTCCCCACATGATCATCTAATCTTAACGCTCACATAAACGAAGTGGACGTTCTCACGAGATATATAAGCACTGTTCTCTAAGTGTAAATTTAGTGTGCACTGGCGTAGTGTAATTTATGGCAATTTACTAGGCTTGTTTGCGGTCGTGTGACGCCTGCGAAGACGTTTATTTAGTGCACCCGTCTAGCCCTTTATGAACTCTGAGACACGTTATGCAAGAGAACATTTATCTCTATTGTGGAAATTGCTCGTATACGACGAATTATTACGTACTCCTTAATCTTCACGAGGTAGTTACATGGAATTTCGAATTAGAAGCGGAATATATAATTCTAAAATATAATAAAATTATAATGTAATTTTGAATAAAACTATTCGATTTAATTTATTCAATACTGCTTTAAGTGAGACAACATTTTATTTAATTTAATTAGCGAAACTTTAGCATTTAATAATATGGCTTGAAAGTTCAATTCTGTTATGGCCTTGTTATCAAAAAAGTACTTGAGATATCATCCTTGATCCAGCTGTTTTTTGTTGTTTTGTTTTATCACCGGAGAGTAACCAAATCAAGGTCTTTTGCTTGCTTAAGCCCATTGGCTTATCCTCGAGTATTTCTACCGCAAAGCATCATCGCTTGCGTTGATGTGTTCTGATCTGATCCATAAGTATCTGTAGCAAGATAGAATCAGGTAGGTAGTAATATCATTTGTCATTATACAGCTATTAAAACTATTTCTAGTGTCAAAGGTAAAGTTATGACAAGTTTTGATTTCATTTAATCAAATAAATCAGTTGCATGAAATATGGTTATTACAATATGATTAGTTATTTAAAATGCAGCACATTCGTGGTTTTATACAGCATGCAAATTTTCTTCTAGATAAAATTTGAATGTTACATAAAATATTTTTTTTTCTTACTAAGAATTAATTGGTAGTTTATTGTTATATATCTCACAGAAAATTGAAAATTATTCTTAAATTAAAATTATAATCTTACATACCTACTTAAACATTATATTTATAATTAGATTGTATTTTGTTAATGAAATTATATTATAAATGTTACTGTATTGCGTCATTTTATTTGTCACGGAAATCCATAAATTCTAGATACTTTAGGGAAAAATGTAGATATAGAGTAGGTATACACATTTT
Organism: Scirpophaga incertulas; assembly: GCA_036419045.1. Classification (NCBI taxonomy): domain Eukaryota; kingdom Metazoa; phylum Arthropoda; class Insecta; order Lepidoptera; family Crambidae; genus Scirpophaga; species Scirpophaga incertulas. Next base: position 31,498,949 of record CM071628.1, read on the forward strand.
TCACTAAGCCATTTTCTTAAGCTAAATCTAAAACGATAAGTAGTAGCTCTCTTATACTTTTTTTGGAATTTTATTGAAATTTCGAATTGTGCATAGTAACAATAATTTTATTTATTATTTTAACACTATTGTTGACATTATTGGCAACTCTAACTAAGTTTGATCCTGTGACAAGTATTTTTTAATTGTACTTAGATTTATAAATAAATCTGAATGTTTTTTAACAATCATATCTACCTCTAATATATAAAGTGATGTTAATGTAAGTATGTTGAGTTTCCTAAAAAGAATCTTACAAGAATCTAATAGACCAACATCACATATTGCTCTGACACATTTCTTCTATCACGATAAAAATACTTATTAATGTGACAGAAATCGCCCTATAATAGCAATCCATATCTCATAATTAAACCTATGTAACCAGGATAAGACATCTCAAAAGTTTTGTCATCTGTAACGTTCCGATTTTTTAAGCGCATCAACAAATGTTTGTGTGTTTTGATTCTTCTTGAGTTATAACCAATTATAATTTTTATCTAATACTATGCCTAATAATTTAGCACTATCTATTATCATGACCGTCGTAGATGATTGTGAGATTTTTAGTTGTGTTATAATAATTACTAAATTGTAAATTTGGCAACATCCTCAATTGTCCTATTCACATTTCATAACTAGTATTTTCTTATATGACTATAGATATATCATCTGCAAACATGTGAGAGTAAAGACTTTAAATCTCACCTGATAATCAGAAACAATAAAGTCGAAGGTGGAAGCTTCACCTCGCCCTCTCAACAACTGATGAACAATGTTATTATGACAAGCTTAGGTAAGATTAGTTAATTTGAAGATTTCTAATCCCAGGAATATTCCTATTAATAGGCTGATAGTGTTTAAACTAAAAGATATCCGGCATAACAAAAGATCAAAAAAATATAACAGTAAGGTAACACCCAAAACCCTCACTCTTTACAGTGGCTTCTAGAAATAACATGAAAACGGATATTTGACGACAAATCCTAAAAAGAAATTTAGTAAAACTGGGTGGGCTGTCGCGACCAGTCCAACAAAAGTCAACACAAAACACAAATCCGAGCGTAGTTAATGGAGGAGTTAACCTAATAGCCAAAAGCTTTCAATGCTTACTAAGTCACGGCGACCACTTTATGAGGCCACTAACCGTTAATTTTCCAACATTTCGTTAGAGAAATTTCATGCGAACGTAATATCTACTTGCCGGTTTATTTTGTGTTGTAATGACCCTGTGATTTTAATATAAGAGATGTCGATATTGCTCATATTTTCAGGAATGTTATTGGAAATATGTATATGTATTTCTATAGAATGTATTGGGTTGTTTGAAATGTTGAACTAAAAAATATTTACACAAATTTTGCGACACATGATCATATTATTCCTATAAGTAAACAAAATATTTACATTGCAATAATATCATACAAATAAAAGGTAAACACAATGACTTTCTATATTTTTATAGCAGCTGTAAACACATATGTGGTTCGCTAGAATGAATAGACATATAAAAATAGGTAAAATGATGAAAATACGTGGGCTGTGATAATGATACGTCTGTCTTCTTCATCACAAAGCTCTGTGTTATGTCATAATAAAGGTTATGGCTATTGTACCTTCGTTGTCAACATTTCATATACATAAGGCCTTGACCTGCTATATAGCTCAAGATCCTGTCACCCTTGCCGACTTAGTCACGACATTCTGGAATCTGGACGAGTTTCATCACTCTCCACCCATTCAACATTAACAGGGTGTTAAATGGGAAGAATTTTATAAAATTACTAGATTCCGTGATTCCAGTAGCCATTGATACGTTGTCGGCCTACCATCAAATGAGGAAATATATTCCATTCTTTGACTTGTGTACCATTATGATAATTAAAAAGTCCAATGCCTACTTTATTTAGTATATTTATCGGAGAACCATTTCAATAAATTTCGACGCGACTAAATTTGTTACCAGTAATAGAAATGGCGAAATTTGCTTATTTTACGTAATTATTCGGAATGTGCGTAAGTAAGAGTCAAATTTGTATCTAACAAGATTATTCTTAAAACACACTTCACGTTTATTTTGGACTCTTCTATAACTAAATTTCTAACATAGTATTCTTTGTATAGAGTGTTAAGCTTGATTCGCACCCTCTGTTCCGTGGCGCGTAAAATTGAGACGGCAATAAAAGCGCCGTTGTTTCGGAAAATCGAAAAATCTTTGCTTGAACGCAGAGCGCCCGCCGCCGATGACGCTCCAACGCTCTGAGCATTTCTGTGAGAACTGAGCTCGACACTTAGGCCACTTTTCCCTAAATAATTAGATAAGAAAGTAAGCGGTAAACGAGATGAATGCACCAGTAATATCACTTGTGTTTCCTAACTTCTCTCAACGCATCAACATACCTAGAAAAGGTATGATTTGATTGAAAAAAAAAATACTATCAAGATGCATGTTCTCTTATAAATTGTTAAGTATCATTTGTGTCGAGTTTATTTGTGTTGTCATTTTAAGGGCTTTACTTAGATACTGATGATTTGATTAGTACTTAGATATTGTATTACCATTATGCATAATACACGTTAGCAATCCTACATTATTCTTGAAATTTGTTTCAACAACAAGTTATTACATATTTACAGAATACGTCGAAGATTATTTCTTGACCTTTCGATTTCTATTCTACTGAAAGAAATCTTTGTTTGTTTTTAACAGAAGTTTTAGGAAAAGACCCTAAAACTCAATTTCCCATGGTTTATACTCGTTACGCTCGTAAGTGTTATCTTCTTATAGTAAATTTGTACCTGTATATGAGATTCGATTTCCCTATATAATTGTTCGTGAATAGTACGTTTTACTTTTATTATCATTGTAAAAAAAAAACGAAACCTTTTAATATATTAAACTAGGCACCGTTTCCTATTTCTAACTGCAGTGCCGAGCGTTTTAATAGTATTGAAATAAATGTTTACTCTGTTGTTCTATCCTCATCTTCACGTTTTGCGTTGTTTTAATATTAGGTTTTAAGATTTTATCCGAATTTCAATATAATGCAGAATATCTTTGCAGATATTCACTGATATAATAAATCGAAACTATTTTACTACAAATATATAAGATACTTTCACATAAATGTTGAAAATATTTTGCTATGTTGTTTTCATTTATGATATTTAGTTATGATTCCGTCTCACATACATGTCACCACCGACAGACATGAACTTGTTCTAAATTAGTGTCATTAAGCCATTGTGAACCATGTTGGCTCTACCTAGTTTGGTTAATTTAACAGGTTAACATTTGGCAGGTTGCCTTACGATGTTTTCATTCACTGCAGGAGCGTTATAATACCACATATTAAACTATCCAAGAAATAATTTTAAAATAGTTGTGTATGTTTATTCAAATACCTATTAACCAGATGTCTATCACAGCAACACACATCATTTATGCACTAACTTAAGTGACATGAATTCCGTAAACTTATTAGTACATGGCAGATTCGACTCGGAACCTCAGAATTAAAATGCCAGTGCCGATTAAGAAACAAGTAGACTATTCAACTAATGGTTGAGCCAAGAGCCATTTAGAAAATAGGTCACTGGTTTACATGCATGTAGTTACATGAGATTTACAACAAATTTGCAATCAACAGAAGAACTGTTGTGTATGTTGCTGACTTGTGCCATATTATGTAAAAACGAAACAGAAGAACTGCAGTATATGTTGCTCACTTGTGCCATATTATGTAAAAAAGTCATTGCTTAATTTCCTTCAAAACCGAAACACAGCAATGCAATCACAGCTGCTTTGAGGCAAAATATGTATGAGGGATAGGAGTTATGATATAGTCTCTAAGCTTAGACCATTATGTTGTACTGAATGAAAATAATTACAAAATTTAATATTTTTATATTCAACTTAATGCTTATTTTCTAATGCCCAATTTTATAAACATGAAAGGCCCAATTCACGGAACTGACAAAAAACGCTTTGACAAAAAATATTACTAAGCCCACAATAAAATCCCGGGTTCCTGCTTATTTCATCGAAAAGCTTTCTTCTAAAGGCTTTTTGTATAGAGTCGATTCTTTTGAGCCCAATCTTTCTCTAATTTCGATTTATATAGCTCACTTTAGAATCAATTGTTATGTTAGGGGAAAGTTGAAAACTTTATAACAGTTTATTATTAAAAGTAATTGAATGAAAGATATAACAAATAAATAAAAAAATAATAAAATGTATTATTGTATTGTATTGAGAAATACATAATGCCTTTGTAAGACGTACGTGTGGCCTTACGTACCTGGTACACAAAGAAGCCTTTTTAATATATTTAATGAAAATGTGCTTAGAGTGTAGCAACTGGGTAATCCTACTTTGTCTAATAACTGGCCTTTGCAAGAAATCACTATCACCTGCTTGTCTCGTCAATTATTAATTAACCTCCCAAATATTGGTGCAAAAAAGGAATTTTGTTATATTCATTGAATTACTATCATACATTTTTGCAATTTGTACATATATTATATATAGGAGAGGAGGGGCTATATCCATACTTACGAATCGCGTTTTCTAAAGCGTCCTTCTGTTGCTCTTTCACTTGGCTACTTACGATCATACTAACGTCACTTCCTTAATATTCCTCCATCGTCTTCACTTCGTGGTCAACCCGTATCATTATAGTTGCCGGTGATGGTATTTTAGCCGATATCGGGATGAGTAGTACAGCAGATGAACCTTATTTTTTCCCTCAAGAGACGAGCGGCTGAGACCCTCACGGCTACCACCGTCGGAATCCAGACCGATCGACGGATGTAACCTTCCTATCAAACTCAGCCTAAGCCAATGGTCCTAATGTCCCTGCGGCTTCAATTGAAAACGACTGCTCCTCGGGAGAGGGCACGATGCGGAATTAATTCTACATTATTACAGTCATCTGTTCATTTTAAATAAAATAATTCACCTATGAAAATAGAAGCTACTTTTACAACTACGAAATATTCGTCATATTGTGGGGTCCGTTCACTAGCAAAAACTCTCAAATTAAATCCTTTTAAATATCTGAATTAGTTTTAATATAAACCAGTCGTTATAACAAGACATTTTTGATGTTAAACGAAATGTGTAATCATCATACATAGATATCATAATATAGAAATATTATATATAAACAAATATTTTGGAAATATTACACTAGAATTTAGTTTACTTTTATCACTGAATCTATGAATATCATAATATTAATCAATATTTTATTTACAAAATAAATAGTACATATGGTGTCTCCATTGCTGATAGCAATAGAAAAATTACAGAGGACACAAAGTTGTCATTCTTAGCGGCTATGGTGCCGTCTGGCGGGTGGGATCTCTTTTTTTTAGCAAATTATGATTCTAGACTAAGTCCAAATAATTACGTATTTATTTTCAAATGTTTAATCTATCCTTATCTATTTGGCTCGATTTAAGAGCTTTGACTGTGTTATAGGCAAAGTCAAAATAATATTTATTCAACATAGGCATTAACAGGAACTTATTAACGGCAAATACATATAACATAAAATATAAGGATACGAAGAGCTTAAGAGTTACGTAGTCTTGTACGCGAATAAACAAGAGGAAAAAGAAAGAAAAAATAACAACTGTTACTGTACACCTGTTCGCATTCAGAATTTTAACGTTTAGTACTTTCCGTAGTTATTTCACTTATTACGGATTTGCTACTAATAGCAAATAGAATGCTAATTTCCTAAAGCCAACGAACAACATTAAATTCTATTTACTTAATAAACAGTGAATGAATTACAGTGCACACAGCCGCTTAGGAAGAATCCATTATCGGAAGCAAATGAAAATATTAGCTGAAATAATGGTTCTACTTATTCGTAAAGAGGATCGTTGAAGATCCCGCGTTTCAATCCATCTATATAAAATTGTTAGAAAATTGGAAAATATTCCATTACATTTAGGAACAGCTTCTAAAATAGAATTACTTTAACAATTTTATTGTATAATGTTCAATTCAAAAATAGAATCTTTTAATCTCGTGTGTATTCTTCCATTTATAGAAGTTAAACACATTTGCGGCAGAAGCAATTTCTCAAAAAGTAGACACAGTTTTATTATACAATAAGATCATTGATCTATTGTCATCTAACATATTTCATTTTTTATTACTGTGTAGCAATTACACCTGTTATATAATTTCTAAACGTGTTTACATTTAAATCATCCTGGGTTATTTGATTTATAAGCATAGATCGACGTAGCGAATCCATTTTCCAGCCGTACGGACATATCACTAATTAAATGGCCAAACGCTTTGTGAATTTACTTATCAATGGATTATAAACCTATCCTGAAATATTTCAATCACTACTCTTTTGATAATGTTCTAACCGAAGCAATCCCGATATATTTGTAAATAGTTATTAGAATATTAATGATTATCTTTTAATAATAATAATGTATTATTTTTCTCTTTAACAATATATTGTAATTTGTGAGTCAGGTGTCTCTATTAGAATAAAATCCTGATTGAACTGATTACCAGAACCTCACCTTAAATGAAATTGCAATCAAATTGTTGTATCCTGATATGTAATTTTCTTGACAATGGTTGATGGTCTTCAAACTGAATAACCTTTATTTATATCATTGTATCAACTTTGTACTCGTGAAATTCAAAAATCAACTATTTCGTACAAAATTTCAAGAAACCTCAAATAAAGACGATGTATATACTATTAACAGCCCTATAAACATATAAATTGTTAATCCCAACTTGTTTCTAATCCCACATTTGTAATATCATTGAAAAAAATTAAAAACTGTCTCATAAATAAATATTTAATTAATCCGAACCCGAGTAAAGTGGCGTCATTCATATACCGATCACTTAAAATGCTTGATATCAGTCTAATATTAGAATATAGCTAGATATATTAATACTTCACTATCAAAAATCATAAAACATCGGGATGACCTTGAGGTGTTAGCACTACAAAGACTATTAATGCTGGAATAATGCCAATATAAGTAGACTCCTAAGAAACCGCATGAAGAAACACAAAAGCTTGTCGCTACAAATTAAAATTCTTGTCAGGGGTCTATGGTGTATAATAATACGAGGCTTGGGGCTTAGCATCAATGTATAGGACACTCCTTAACTCAATAATGGATACTAATAAATAATGGATCGATTAAAACCCATCACACAGACCCAACGTAATTTTTTTGCACCCTCACACCTAAAAGAAGCTAAGCCTGTAGTCAGTAAAGTTACTAAATCGAATTAAAAAGCGTTCATTGTTATTCTCATCAATCAATTAATAGATTACATATCTTAAAATCACTTGATTTAGTGCTCCCCAAAAAATAGCCATATTATGATGAAAGTTATTGTGACATGGTTTCCTTGTACGTAACCATGGAATCCATAAAAGGAAAAATATTTCCTCCAGAGAGTCCAGCTACGTATCCCCAATAGCATAGATGGTTATAGGTGCGTAACATATTTTTTTTTATGTAACAGGGGACACACGCGCAGACTACGACAAACGATTACCGCAGTCCATGAATACCCCCAACAACAGAGGAGTCGCAAGTGTGTTGCCGGCCTTTTAAATATGAATAAACTCTTGTAAAGGATTTGATATCATATCGGTTCGGAAATACCGTAGATGACTATTCATTCCACTTTGGTAGTATAAGGCAAGAAATTCCTATAAAAGCACACTCTCGTCTAAATGATGGGCTAACGTAGGATGTGGCATATATGGGGGCAGACCCAGGGTTAGCAAAAGCATAAACCTGGGAAGGTATGCCACTATATTCCAGGCGGAAGTCTGTGCCATAATTGAATGTGTACAGCGAACCGCCAACGAAACTACGTAAACCAAAAAATCGTAATTAATTCAGACAGTCAGGCAGCTTTACTAGCAATAAACAATATCACACTTAAATCAAAGCTAGTAAAAGACTGTGTGAAAAAGCTCAATGACCTGGGAGAAAAGAACAAAATCACTCTCAAATGGGTGCCAGGTCATTCTGGAATAACGGCAATGAGAAGACCGATGAACTAGCCAGGGCTGGGGCTCAAGGAATACAGTTCGGCCCAGAGCCTATCTATGGTATTTCAAAGAACCAGGCCATGCAATACCTAAAAACTCGCCTTAACGAGGCGAAAGCAGACTGGCACAGTACGTCCGGGATGACACACTCAAAAGCACTAATCGAACCATACTCTCGCAAACGCACTGACGAGCTATTAGAACCTACATAGGAGGCTGGTCACAATAGATCTTAATAGGTCGCAGTGATGTATATCAGCCCCGACTTACACACGAAATAGAATCCGAAATAGAAATGATGAGAGTGCATATTTTGTTCCATGCAACGATAGTGGAAACTGGCGACAGGAATCACTTCGAACAATTTCTTGGAGCATTTCAAGTAATATAAGGGAAAGTGGATACAAACGAGACCACGCAGAGACGCAGAGCCAAGGGATAAAGCCGATTCAAAATATGCGTTGAAGAATACCTTCAGTACCTTCGGCGATCCAGAATGCAGTACCTTTAGTGATCGGAATGTCAATACTGCGTGTATGTCCCGCATATCGAAGTCCCTCCCTTGTCGCGGCTGCGCTCGACTATGGTTGAGTGCCCGCGAATTCTTGCTTTTTGTGTATGATATAATTATGAATACTTACAATAATTTTTGTGAGATTGAATGACAATTTTTACATAACTACTTAAATGTAAAATAATGTTAAAATTTTTACAAATGTTTAGTTTTGCCGAAGATCTGATGTTTGAAAGACAAAAAGTACCGCCTTGATTAAAGTGAGTTAATACCTTTTTTGCCCTTCTGAGAAAGCTTAGATAAATAATGCGGATGGTCTGAGTTTTTTGAAATTCCTTCTTTTTTATAATAAGATCTTATATCATACATGAGACTCGCACATAAAATATTTAAATAGTTTCATTGAATTCATGTCTAATGTAATCTCATATATTAATTTCCCTTTGTTATATATATTGAATATTCCGTTTCAGTAAAGAGACAGTAATATAGAAACAGTCCATAAGAAATTGGAATGGTGTGGTTATGTTGAATATGTCAACTAATAATCGCCAAGGAGTTACGCACGCTACGCAAATCTGATAATTGATATAAATTGCCACTTCATCACCATCTGTGTAAAAGTAAAGTTCCCTAATCCCCTCCATAGATCTAAACTTCAGAGTGAAGACGCGTTTGGCAGTTTTATGGCTCGTAATATTAGGGATACGTTTAATAAATTCCACCGTCTCGTCCAAACTCCCACATAAATTAAATTATAACGACATGAATGCTAACGATGTCAGACTTTGCGCTTTTAAAGCATATTTGTTTTGCATTCTGATTACAACACATGCTTATGTTGCCTTACATGTAGAATATTTGTAAGCAAAACTAAATCCCCAACTGAATATAATTTCAGTTCTTACTCTATTTAACAGTTAACTTCTTCATAGAGTATGGAGTTGAAGATATATTTAAACAGATCTTAAAATCTAATGAAACTATCACTTTTTAAAACGTATAACAAAATATTTTTACAACTATTGGCCTTCAGCTACTATTCTTGCATTTTCACAAGCTAATCTTTAATGGATGATTGAAACCTAATATACTTCTGGTAGGTATTTAATTGTACGGTCAATTTTATTATATATGAGTATTACATTTTTTAATAAACATATTATACAATTATTTATTATATTTACCATTATTTATATATCAAACGAGAGCCTCGTAAGATGTTGATCGAAGCTCCTCGCAATTAGACCATTCGCAGGAACCCCTATCGGAATGATGATCTTCGAATCAACATTCAAACATAGTGGTTACATCATGGGCCAGGTACTTGCTGACTTATAGTCCTAATAAAGCAACGCACGACGATTTTCAAGAACAGGCGCACGTGTGTACTTGTAGAACGGTGTTTCAGATTCAATAAGGACGTATCGAAAGGCAAGTTGCCGATGGACGATCCTGGCCTGTGCTTATGCAAGTACTCATCGTTGGCAAGATGAGAACAACCAGAGATAAGCTGCTAGAGTGACTCTCTGGGACCTTGGCATGCTCAAGTGTCCTTGAGCATATATTTCCTATAGGCATATCTTACATCTGCGGGGTTTATGGATATAGGCAACATGGGTTCGATGAATTCGCACTCCCGTTCAACCTCAAGCTTCCAATTATCCACCACATGATCGACAGACAGCGACCAATGCCTCAGCAGAAATCGATCATAGCGTTTTAATCAGGAAATTGCCTGTACAGTATGTTGGGGTCGGGTTCCCTCCCAAGTTTGCTACATTTTCTTCTAATTGGTTAAGAATAAAAGATTCTGAAAGTATCTGTCCATGCGTACTTTCAGCGACAAATTCGGTTTCCCATGCATAGACTTTCTGCTTCAGGTAGTCAATACGGTCGGATACGAGTTCTGACCAAGGCCTAAGTCACATAACATAAGACAATGAGAATCCTTGCTCCTTGCCTTACTTTACTTTCTATTCTAATCTGCAGGTGCCGCGGGTGGCAGTTGTCTGTAGAAATAAAGCTGACAAAACATTCAAAGTTTCTATTACCGGTAGGCCTATGCGTCGGCAAACGTAGTATTCGTCAGTAGGTAGTGTCTTCAAATTAAGCCGATTAAGCATCCATTGAACTTGCACCATTGTATCGCTCGCACTTGATCCGATAATCGTTCAGCTAACAAGGCGACTGTCGGATTAAGTCTTTGAAACAAAGACAGCATTCCCTCGCGATGCGCATGCAGTTTTTATGCATTGACTGAGTCTAACACGTGCGATGTATCTGTCTCATTACAGAGTGAGGTAGATTGTCTTAAAGGTCCGGTAACAGGGGTAGAAGGAGGTGGTGCGTCTTATTCCGTTTTTCTTGATTTGGACCTTGTAATCATTTTAGAATTTGTAATTTTCAATATTTTGCTCTCATTGAGTGATTCAAAGTTTTCTATTTGTCTTGACAGGCGATGTAAATAGAGAAGTGTCCATGGTTATAACTTTTTGTAATATTCTTCATCTGTAGAATTTTCGTATTGTTTATTCGTATATTTAAAAAACTTGAACCGATAAGTTATTGCAGTTTAATATAATATGGTTGGCATCTGGAAAAACGATACTGCTTTATAATAATAACATGAAAAATGTCGAAAATGGCGTCTGATCATGGCTGATTTCTGGATACTACACTCCCTGTACTACAAACTTTCCCTGGGAACTTGTATATTATTATTTACTTAATACTTTCCAAGTTAAATGATTTCAATATTAAAGCAAACCTAACTAATAAATTAATGACAAAATAGGTTATTGTTTAATGAATAAAATCAAAATAATTAAAATCAAAATCAAAATAATCTTTATTCAACATAGACCTTTACAGACACAGACAGAAAACAAAAAAAAGCTTAAAAAAAACAAAAACCTTGTTCGTACGTAAGAATAAGGAAAAAAAAATTGACTCGACACCTGTTCGGAAATTGGGAGCCTTCTCGAGAAGAACAGGCAAGAAACTCTGAAGGTCTATTTTTATCTCCTCTTTTCAATGTTAATAATTATAATAATATAATATAATAATACAATATAGTATAAGATACAATCATACCTAATACGATTACAGTCGTATGTATGTTTACATACACATATAAAAATAATACAATATTTTAAATAATGTTGTTACCAAACATGGCTCTATGAATAGTGTCCCTATTCCCAAATACTGTGATCATTTAGATAGTCACTTACTTTATAATAACCTTTACTCATGAGTGTGTTTTTGATATGGATTTTAAATTTATATAAAGGCAAATCAATGACACTTTGCGGAAGTTTGTTAAACATAGATATACATTTCCCCAAGAACGAACAGCTAGTTTTATGGAGTCTGAACATTGGAACGGCAAGTTTATTTTTGTTTCTAGTATTCACATTATGTAGATCACTGTTTTTATTGAATTTATTATAGTTTCTATATACAAAAACTAAATTATCATATATATATTGACTAGCTAAAGTTAAAATATTAATTTCTTTGAACAATTCTTTTAGGGATTATCTAACCCGTAAACAGTAAATAGCACGAATCGCTCTTTTTTGTAAAAGGAAAATACTCTCAATGTTAGCCGCTGATCCCCATAGTAGCAGTCCATAGGATATAACACTATGAAAGTAGCTGAAATAAACAATTCTTGCCGTTTCAACATCAGTTAAAAGTCTAATCTTTTTTACTGCGTACGCCGCTGAACTAAGTTTGATTGCCAAAGTTTCAATATGTGGATCCCACTGTAGTCGTGAATCTAACGTAATGCCTAAGAATTTAGTATTATTTACCAAGTCAATTCATATTTAAACGAGTATCAACCTGAATTACATTGGGCAAAGAGAATTTGATACATTTTGTTTTCTTAGAATTTAAAGACAAATTATTAGCTGTGAACCAATACAGAACTCTCGAGAGAGCACTATTTACATCGTCATAACATTCCTTTTATCTATCAACTTTGAATAGTAAAGAAGTATCATCCGCAAACAATACTGTCTCACACGATTCTGTAATGTAGTAAGGAAGGTCATTTATATATATTAGAAACAGTAGAGGACCCAATATTGATCCCTGGGGAACCCCCATCGTGATAGGCGAGCTAGCAGATTCTGATCTATCAATAACGACTTTCTGCAATCTGTCTGATAAATAAGATTTTAAAAGGCTAACAGCTCCATCCGAGACACCATAATGTCTAAGTTAACTTAAAAGCGTTTCATGACTCACACAGTCAAACGCTTTGGAAAGGTCGCAAAACACACCAATTACATCCCGCATGAGAGGGTCCATGCGTCAAAAATATGTTTCATAAGTGCAGTTCCGGCATCGGTAGTGGATCTACCTTTGGTAAAGCCGAATTGGCTTTCATGCATGAGTCTGTTTGTTCTCAAGTGACCTATTAGTTGATTGTAAATAACTTTCTCGAAGATTTTGCTGAAAGTAGGATATAGGTCTAAAATTTGAGGGATCTTTTTTGTTACCCGATTTGAAAAGTGGTAATAATTTACTATATTTCATTAGATCCGGAAAGATACCCTCATCAATACAAGAATTAAAAATTTGTGCTAACAATGGGGCTAATTCATCGATGACAGATTGAATTATGTGAGTTGATATACCCCAGAGATCTTCAGTTTTCTTCTTGTTAAGTAAACGGAATGTTTTCTTAATTGAAGAAGTATCAATATGACTAAATTTGAATGATTCACTGCACCTATTCACACTTGACTCGAGGAGGGTGACGGCTAAACTAGGAGATGAGTTAAGATTACTGGTAGTTATAGCAGGAATTTGAGAAAAATAATCAACAAATGCATTCGCAACTGCATCGTCCGACTTGATAGTCTTATTATTAATTTCTAAAGAGAAAGAGTTCCCAGAGCTTCTACTTTTTCCCGTTTCCTGATTTAATATAGTCCATGTAGTCTTAACTTTGTTCATTGACATATTTATTTTATTTGATATGTATAAAGATTTAGCACATAAACAAACATTTTTAAAAGTTTTTGAATATTTTTTTACATAATCTAAAAAGGCAGGGTCGACAGAAGTTGTTTTTAAAGCATATAATTCAAAAAGAGTTCTCCTGCTTTTATATATGCCCGGAGTAGCCCAGTCACTAAATTTCTTTTTGTTGTTTAATTTTACAACCTTTTGTGGAAACATATTGTTGCTTTCCATTCTTACTAAATTAAATAAATTATTAGCATCTCCACCAACAGTAGGCAAAGATATAATTTGAGATGTTTTTTTTTTTAATTTACATAACCTTCCCTGGGATATAGGTCTACAAATCAATTCAGTTTTAAGGCTAACATGATGGTGCTCAATACAGGCTAGTTGTCCACTATGGTCAGAGTTAATATAGTTTATTACAGCATATTCAATTACTTTACAGTTACAAAAAATATTATCTATGCAGGTAATGTTTATTCAACATTGGCTTTAACAGTTATTTATTGACGTCAAAACTCCTTAACCTTTCCTGTGGTTAGCTACAAGAAAATAAAACATTATATACATAGAAATAGACTGTAAGCAGAAAATATATTACCAACTGCCCACTCACGGCTTCCTTTTGATCGTAACGTGATGACGTCATATATGTTATGATAAATTAGCTATCTAAAGTAATAGAGTAATTTCGAAACAGGATCTAAGAATAGCATGACCAATCCAATTTTTGAATAATATCACTATATTGCAATTCGCTATATTAAACATGGTGACTGACTAAACACCACTAGAACCACACGCAAGCACTGGCGCCTGCGAGAACACTCAAAAAATGTTTGAACGAAAAATTAATGGGCGAATTAACTTCCGCTAAATTTCCCCGTTATAAGTTAATCTTATTTATTACTTTATTCAGTACAAATTATAATATCCGTTAACATAGTAACTATAAACAAATGATTAATATGCATCGAGCCATGTTGTTTTGACAAACTAGTTTGAGCCGGACAATGTCAACGCGCGCTCAGTTAATATCATAAGTAACTTAACACATTAATACCATGTCACAGTAAGCAGTTCTACATTTGTTGCCTTGCTAGTTATAAAGTCTTCACACAATTTATTGTGACAAGGCACTAAATTGTTAAATTAGAAACGCTATACGATAAAGCGATTTATCACTTGGAACTATAAAAATATAAAACATGATGCAGATAAAATATTGCCACGTTTCTTCTTATAGTTTAAAACACAATGCGACCTAACAACAAACAGTTCTACATCTACAGGGTGAAATGGAAATCAATCGACAAAATTATCTAGGACATTTTGACCGTTGTAATGAAGGTTTTAATAATAATTAGAATCGTTATGAAACATTATGTAAGAAAATACAATAACGGCAATTATTACTAGCAACCTTATCATTTTGCGCGCGATGGTACCTACAGCTTTGCTATTGGTCGACCGGACAGGATGCGCGCGGGGAATACCGGCTGTTCGAATGGTCGGTCTCGTAGCGCGTAAGAACTTTATTACTTTGGTTTTTAAGTTGATGTTTCTTTGTTTCGTTTCGAAGCGGTCTCTTCACAAGCGTCTTTGTGGGGTTGCGCTGACGCCGCTCCGTACGCGCAAACTACCTAAATGCCTAGTGCTGACTTATGAATGAAACACCTGTACGTTTGTAAACAAAAGTGTCTATCGAATATTAATGTAATATTTTTCTTATATACTTTTTACATGTAATTTTTATTGTTTACGTTTTCTTATGTATACTTTACCCGTTTCGAGTAGTAGTATCTAAAAATCGTGGTTTATTTTTTGACAACTTAGATTGGTTTTTTGCCCTCACAAATATGATGTCTATTAGCACTAGAACCCCCCCTTAAAGTTTGTCGATTAATTTCAATTTCACCCTGTAGAATGTAGATAGCAGGGTTTTAAAAAGTAATACCTTGTTTATTTCACATTTTCCTTTCTTGCAACTTTATAGCAACGGCTTATGAGCTAAATTAATGAAGTCTACGAATTGCCAAGTAAATTGTATATTTATGCTAATTATGATTAAAGTGTTTAACAAGACATTTAAAAAGTGCTTCATTAAGTCCAAACTACATATGGTTTTATTGTTTAGTCCCTTTAATTTCCTAAATGTGTCAAAAGTTTTTCTAAATCTTTATTTCTTTCCGCCTTTTCTTGTTCGTTTGTTTTACTGCATTTCACCTATATGAAGGATATTGTTACATAGGTTTTACCTTGTTTAGTGTAATCCTTTTGATGACTCAACCGTAGGATCGTCTCTAGTGGGTCGCCGGCGGGCGCGAGGAAGTCGCGACTGCTACGGCGACCCGGGATGGACCACGCCCCTTCCGTGGCCGGGGGGCGTCGTCGGTGGAGGAGACCGGGGGAGGTAGTAGCCTCCCCCGAGGAGGGCTCCCCTCTAGGCAGGGGAGCGGAGGCTGGGTGTTCCCGGAGGTGGCTTGGTGTTCCCGGGGGCTCCCTACATGCCTGAGGAAGGCCATCCCTGAGGTTTTTGGCCTCGCCCTTCTGGGGAGGAGAGCCCCACATAACCGCCGACTCGCCACAGCCGGGGTATGCAATTTAATGCATTTTCCACAGGGGAAAAAAAAAAGGATCGTCTCTAGTCTTGCCCTTTCCTATTACTAAGTTTGCACTTCACATATTTGGGCTCACAAATAGAAGATCACACACACATATGAAAATTTCATGAGTGAAAAGCGCATTATATACTTTTGTGATAACTGGATGGGGATGGTGTTTCCTTATCGTTGTGTGATGGGGAAGTACCTAAATAACAAACCATACACTTATAGAGCATTTATATCTTGCCGTATATTTTCTCATCATTCAAGTAAACATTAATAAGCACGTGTAACGAGTTCTAAGTATATTGTAATTGTGAAATTGGTAATAGCTCTAAGGTATTGTCTCATGTAATGGTCATTATATGACTGCTGCCTTGGGCTACGTATATATAATTATAATAGCGTATATCCATGTTTGCGGTATTTGTAAAAAAAATAGTAATAAAAGAACAGTAAATAAAATTTAATAAATACTCCTTATAATGATTTTCAGAACACAAAGTAGATCGCTATCCTAACTTATATGTAACAATTGTACTGTGAAAGCATGGTTGGCCTTATACTACTCTGGGTAGACATCAGGTCTCTCGAAACAATGTAAGATAGAGGTTCAAAACTTAAGATTAGCAACAACAATACAATGTATGTACTCACATCGGATTCTTATGGACCGGTTGATCTTCCATTTATCTTGGATTAACACACTGGCTTTGGAACTGGAAATTTCGCGAGAAAAAGTAATGCGTATTTGATATGATGATTCACAACAAGTTATTAGTTTTAAGAGATCATCTCATCCGATATGTAAAGAAATTATATTTAACGAAGTTAGCTTTTTAGTAACTGATCACAGTCAAACGTTTTTAAATCTATCATTTAGTAATGTTCAACTCTGACCCTAAATTATATTTAGTCCATAATCAGTCATTATTATGAATCTTATCGTTATGATAACTTAGTGCGGATTGATCGACTTCAACGACACCTTTCAATTTTCTTAGGCAGGTGTAAGAAGGTTGTTTCACGTTGATTGCCGTCACCGTAGGAAGGTGAGATAACAAACGTATATATTGATCCCCAGCGAGATCACACGCCACCAACGCTGATATAAAATGATAGTTTTTTATAAAGCCGTTGCATCTAGCAAGTGCTACTTTCTGCTTATGATTTGGTAAATTAGTCTACATATTGTCTGGGATATGGACAATGAAATGTGTAAAATAGAGTTAATAGTATGAAATGAATAATTTCAGACGATATATGCAAAAAAATGCATTTAAAACATTTGAATATATTGGAATCTTTTATTCACAAAATTTTTCTAGAAATGTCTAGTAATTTTTAACTGAAATGTATGTATTGATAGATTTTTTATTTCTATTGTAACCAATTCTTTTTGTTTATCGCAAAAAAAGTGAAATGTTCGTTTTTGCAAATGGGCATAAAGTTTCACTTTTATTTCCACTCATGTCAATAGCTAGCTTACATTTTAAGCTCCGTATGCGGTAAATATTTTATGTCGAGAGTTTCATGACTGTGGAGGGTTCTGCGCTGGATACTTGGTGCTGTTAGGGCCATTTAAAGCGAGAGCTGATGCGCAAATAAGTGAAAAACTTTTATAGCATTCTGTGTACCTTTTCTCACTATTATGGCTAAGAGAAAAAAAAATATATTTTTAAGAAAAACAGTGCCTTGTTCTTGACCACTTGGTTATGCGAAATAAAGAAAGAAGAAAACATTTTTTTTTTCTTAATTTGTATTCAAGAAACTTACTTATATCAATACATTTATAGTAGTATAGTTTATACAGTATTCACTAATGGTACTATTATCTAATAATAGTAGTAATATAATGGTATCTTATGTCGGTAGCGCTGGCTTTCTAATCAAGAGGTTCCAATTTGGATCTTTCTGTGTACCAATGTATTAAATAACCTAATTATATGAATTGTATATGTACCAAATTTAATGGCTATCCTTTTGCAAAGGACTAAGGTGGGCCAGTCCCCACTGGAGATTACTATGATGATGAACGTTTAAAGTCGATACGACAGCATCTACATGACCTAAGTCAATATTCTTTTACCCGCTGTGCACTAATTACTTAGATAATGCAATCGGAGACGGTCCGTCTATTACTGGGAGGGGTGGACGAATAGAGTATTATTATGTTCCAAAACTATTAGTTGAGGGCTAAATAGTAATTTTATATTTGGTTATTTCCTGATTAAATTTAAAAATGTCTATAAACTAGACTTATAGTTATAATCTCAATTAATTAGAGACCGGCTCGAATATTTTCGTAGATAATGACTACGAATTTATTAAGTCAAGAAACAAAATATCGTCTGGTACGCGGTTCGGGGCGTTCGGCAAATTGGTTAATAAATTAAAAGCGGCAGTCTCGGCGCCGTCGCCGACAGATGGCGCCTGAAATACGACAGGTATTTAGCGTGTTGCAACATCGTCGGCCGCGATTCACGTTTTAATTTTATGCTTTACGAGCAATTTTTATATCAATTTTCCCGCATCGCACTCGACTTGGCCGGCATGCTACGGCCATTGACGTACAATAGATAAGTAGACTCCCAAACACGTAATAAATGTACAAGACAAAAAGAGTTTTTGGAGAATTTGTTATTTACTTTAGTAACGTCATTGTAATTGTACCTTAGTGATAATTGTGTTAACATGTTTTTATTAAGAGTTCGAGTGCTGTACAAGCCGACCAATTTGAATTAATATCTGTCAAATAACGTCGACAGGGTGTATCCCAGGCGCTTTCTTTAGTTTGCGGTGTGGCACTATCATTTTCTTCTTTTTTTTTTGTTCCCCTTAGGAAAATGCATTAAATTGCATACCCCGGCTGTGGCGAGCCGGCGGTTATGTGGGGCTCTCCTCCCCAGAAGGGGAGGCCTACCCACTAAAAACCTCAGGGATGGCCTTCCTCAGGCATGTTGGGAGCCCCCGGGAACATAAAGTCACTTCCGGGAACCCCCAGCCTCCGCTCCCCTTCCTAGAGGGGAGCCCTCCTCGGGGGAGGCCACACTACCTCCCCGGTTTCCTCCACCGACGACGCCCCCCGGCCACGGAAGGGGCGTGGTCCATCCCGGGTCGCGACGGTCGCGACCCGCGGCGGGCCGCGGCTGTGCTACTGAGCCCGGCGCCGCCTTCTTCGAGCGGGATCGGCCATCTCCCGACCCCGCTCGGCGGCCTCCATCTGGAGCATCCCTGCTTCACAGAAGGAGGCCACAGCCCTCCAACCTCCCTCGTCCGCCAGCATTGCCGCAATCAATGCGGCGGAGACAGATCCCGCCCGATCTCTGCGACCAAGACTCGGCGCTCGGAGGCCCACGCGGGCACTTCGCCAGCGTGTGCTGGGCCGAGTCGAGGTCGGATGCGCAATGGTGGCAATATGTCGATCCCTCCCGTCCTATTC
Source organism: Scirpophaga incertulas (assembly GCA_036419045.1). Classification (NCBI taxonomy): domain Eukaryota; kingdom Metazoa; phylum Arthropoda; class Insecta; order Lepidoptera; family Crambidae; genus Scirpophaga; species Scirpophaga incertulas. The sequence goes on from CM071628.1 coordinate 31,518,605, forward strand.
GACACAGACACTCACCGAAACAGCCGTGCCCGGTGAGTATCTGAGTCAATCGGTAGGTGACCTCCTCCTTCCCGTGGAACCAAGCTTCGAGGTGCGGGAGTACGGCACCGACGGCCCGCTGGCGCGCGCAGATCCGTAATTCGAGCTGCGCACGCCAGGCCGCCACAATCCGTCGGTGCCACTCCCGCTTAGGCACTTCGTGCGCGGGTTCCAGGTCGCTCCCCCCATCGCCCACCGGTCGACACGCCGCGACGCATACGTCGCCGTACATGTCGGCCAGGATGTCGAATGGGGGGAGCGTCCCAGAACCGTCGCCGCCTCGTACGAGATTGTACGGTAGCCTCGTACGATCCGTATGGCCATTATCCGCTGCAGGCTCTGTAGCAGAGCTCTGCAGCGGGGGGATCTCGCGCAGTCTTGCGACCACACGGGAGCCCCATACATGGCCACGGATCGCACGACGCCCTCGTACAGGCGGCGAACTCCATCCCTCGGTCCCACGAGATTGGGCAGCAGGCGATGCAATGCGCCCGCCACCCTTTTGACTCGAGGGACCAACCGCACGAAATGCTCCTCGAAGCTCCAGCGACGGTCCAGGGTGAGGCCCAGGTACTTGATGTAGGGCCCGACCAAGACCACCGCGTCACCCACCCGATCCGGCAGCTGGGTGGTTCCCGCGCTTCGGAAGGCCGTTTTGCCGTATATAGGCAAAAATTAAATCAATTTTAGGTTTAAAATCACAATTTTCACGACTTTTTATTCCTTTAGCGGTAAAGGAGTAATATATATTCATGTTGAACAACATGTCGTTGATGCACTAAATGAACAATATTAAGGATAACACCGAAACTTGTGGAATGCTGTCAGCTGTCAGCAACGACTTTAACGATAATACCATCCAAGAAGCTGGGTATCATTATAGTATTTCGGGACTTCCATAAGATGATATCTTCGCAAGAAGACCAGTATGTCAGACAATATCAAACATCTTGACGATCTTACGGTGACAACTCTCCATAATTTTAGTGAATTTTACTGTTTAGTAGTTTATAGCCGTTTTACCATTAACTTCGAACTCGGAATCATTTTTTTCTAAGCTTAATGATTGTGTCTAGTTGCTTATTATATATTGTTGAATACGGCGTGCGACGCCAGATGATACGGCAATTTGCGACGTTCTCGGAGAAAATAAGGAGGTTCACGATCAAATTACGTGTTTGCTCTGGTTACGAATAGCTCGTATACGGCAGATAAGATAAGCCTTAAAGTGAATCGTTACCGAAGAATTTATCAGGGTATGTGATGGATAATTTTAACTTTATAGATAAAGCGGCTGGCAATTTTATAATAAAATTGTGTATGAAAATATAAATTTTAGGAGTTACAGAAACTAAACTTATACATGTGATGGTTTAAGGTAATTTTAAAATATTGTTATGTATTCTTAATTTTACCTATCTGATATTTTTATTTCCCTACATTGCGCCTTGATCTTTTACAAGCTGCAATCTTATGGTAAGAAGTCTTTAAATCTAAAAATATTTAGATTTAATCATAGAATAAAAACAAGCTCTGTGTTAGACAATGTAGTCAATTTGCTAACAACAAAACCACTTTACAAATTATATTCTTAATTACTGATGTGTAATATAAACTATATTTATGACGCCAACGGGCAAAGAACGAAAAAATAATATCATAGAACTAAACTGTGCTCTGTCCTGTAATTAATATTGGTTGTAAGAAACTGCGTGAAAGGGAAGCTGTGTATACGGAAGTGGGTCCTGAAAGGTCCGTTTCACGTACAGGAAACGATGTCCTGAATACCGCAACGTGCGGTGAGGCTCCTTCGAATTGATTACAGAACAGGTACAAACTGAGTTTCTTATTAATGTTTAGAAAATACGATTCATCTTTGAAGTGTTCTGGCGTATTTACTTGACGACAAATATAAATACCAATTTCATCTACAATTCAATAATTGGTAGCCCTTTGGGAATCCTACGAATATCCTTATTAATATAATATATGCAAAAGTAACAAGTCTACAGAATCGATTTAAATTAAATTTGGTACACATATAATCTAGAGCCTAAAAAAGGACAAAATGACATTTCAATGCAAAAAACATGCTGTCACCGGTCAGAAATAATTCACATTTCTCAATGAAACATAAATATAGCGATAGTTTTCATTTTGATTTTATAATTTACATTTTACTGTTATTGGCATAATTATGCAAGAGTTTTACAGATAATAATTTGTTGCCTGTTCAAAGAGCATTTTAAACTGTATAATTTACAGAACTTAATTAAGTTAAGTAAATAATATTTACTTTTGTTTATTAACCAAAGCAGTCTGAAAATGTTGTATAATTACCAGCAAATGAGACTAATTGAAAAGTATTTATCGCGAGAGCTAGTAGTTATGCAAAGATAATTATCCACAATTATTGTATTAACAAAATTTAACTTTACATCTACTTAAAATAAAGCCTAGCTACGTTACATTTACATTTTATGTTATATTTAAAGCTATTACGTTATTGTTAGGTTTGCCTCCAAACATATTTTCAAATAGAATTTTACTAATATTGTTATATTAGAAAAAGTACGGAAAAGAAATTATAAGGAAAGGAAAGCTATTTATTGATTTTGATATATATTATTTTGGAAATTTCGACATTTTACGCTTGAGGTAAGAAATTTGCCGTTTTACTAGTTTAACATAAAAGATCTGTAATATGATCAAATTATTCGAATAAAAAAAATTAAAAATAAATATATAAAAATATTTTTAATCGCTCTACTATAAAAATGTAAAACTATCCGAAAAAAGATCCGTTTTTGTTCCTTAATGATAGGTTTATATTTGTGTCTCTAAATTTGACATTTCAATATTTAAATAGCAATAATAACATGGATCGGTTTTTACGTTTCACACCTACACGATCGAATGTACTTGCGACAAGAAATAAAAATTCTTGGTAAAAGTTGAAGGAAACAAGACGGTGAATTACTCAACTATGAGACAAGCAAACTATATATATTTTTACAAGACATAATTAGTCACTGACTATCTAAGTATCTAACAAAGTATCTGGATTTTAGGAATCGTTCTAGAGGCGCGCAGTATGCGGTAAAAAAAGGATTATCAAGACTGAAAAAGGTGTATATCCAGCAGGATTGATTTCTCTCGACTAAAAGATGATGATATTACTATCTATTAAATCACAACAGCGTTTAATAATAATTAGTCAATGTCTTCAAAAAGTTTTGAGCAGTTGAGTTATAAAAAAAGAGTTCTTTTCAATAATAAATAATTATAAATATATATTACTTTACACCAATTTGCCCAACCCAAAGTAAGCTCTGTAAGTATGTGTGTGGATCTAGGGTAATTAATAGACATACATATATTATACATATATAAACAAATTTGGTAGAAATTCGAAGAACACCGGTATTCGAACCCGGCACCTCATCATTTGTCAACACCTTGAAACCAACCACTACGGAGGCGAGCTAAACGATAGAAAAAAAATAACAGAAACGATATTGAAACCTACATTGCCTGAGTAATTTTACAAATAGTCAATAATTCGCAATAAATTAAATTAATTCAGTTCCATCAACTTACCTAACAGCTCAATCAAATTCATGCAAAACATACGAGTACGTTGAACATTCTATTACTTCAATCCCTTATTCGTAATTCAATCAGATCTATATATAATGTGAATACTGAATACCTTTGCATTCTCGGGCCTTGCTCTTGGTTCTACGAAGGTGCCAGAGTATTACATTATCGCACTAAGGTAGCCAAATCGAAAATGTCTTTAACGGGTTTGATTTGCTTATTTTAACTAATTCATGTAATTCCCTCTGAGTAAAGGTAAAGTAATGTTCTCATCAACTCTTCGGCCTTGAAATAAGTGCGTTTTACGAGGCGTGCTGTTCTTTAAAGATAATAAATGCCAGTATTCAGATATTATAAAACAAGGATTTAATACTGTATGGCATAAATGCGACCTTCATTCCAAGTCTTTTTAAATTCACACAATATTTCATTTATTGTATTGTGTCAAATTATAGTCGAGTTACCGGATTATTAAATATAAATATCTGCAAAATAAGCGTATTATGTAATTATAATTATATTAAATTTATTCCAGAAATATATTTAAGAAGTGGGTTTGATAATAACAATTTTATGTAAGTTAGGAAATAAATTGTAGAAAGAGTACCTACCCTCATTCTACAATTTATTTCCGTAATCCTTCCAGTAATATTTTTATTTTTTCAGAATCCTATTTGTTATTGAACTATTGTATTATAGTTACATTTTATACTTGATAAGCAAAGAACCACTATTACATAAATACTTATATCTTCTACTACTCTATCTTATAACTGAATAAGATAGGACGTTATTAATAATTATAAAATAATTGTTCCCGAAACCAGCAAAAAGTAGTTAAATATTTACGGGAAAATAATTTGTAATCCTACTGAGAAATTCAATTATGTAACAATTTTTAGTGGTATTCATAGCTCACATAGCGCCATCTCATTCTAACTGTAGTCAAGCAGAGATTTTAATTTAAGTTTGATTTTAGTATACTCGTACGTTCCTAAGATTTGAGAAATAAGAATTTCCTACGCGAACAGCAAATGTTGAAATTACACCACTTGTCCGTGGCAAATAAAATATTATATATTGTTAGCCTAAGCAACTAAAACTTTCGTCTCACAAAAAATATTTAATATTATATTTTTAGAGAGCTCGTAACTTTCACGCTTATTTATCAGTAAGGAAGTCAAACTTCCTTAGACAAAGTCTGCGGTTAGATTTCTTACCTATTGAAAAGTTCTACCCAACCTCAAGCCTATCTCTTAAAATATTTAAGATATTCTCTTCACAAACAAACATTTCTATTTAATTAAATAATGCTTAAGCGTAAACTAATTTTGTAGGTGCTTAATATAGATTAGTCCGTGCCACAAACAATAGGCGTTCCAAGAGCTCCAACTTCCGAGCCAAATCAGTGGTTTCCCGTTCAATATTGCGAAATATCTAATTTTAAAGTTGATAAAATACCTTTGGCGTCAAACAGCTTCACAAATTGGTTTCTCCGAGTATTCGGATATTTAGGTAGTTTTTATTGTTGACCCAAAATCTGTACGTTGTTCCATATAACAGCATATAAGTGATGTAAGCGGTTTTGAACTAGAGCTAACAGTAGTGTATCCTGCCAATCAGTAGATGAGGCTGTGACTCTCTCCCTGAAGCCACACAGAGCCAACGATCGGTATCGATCTAAAACCCCCCTCTATTATATTCCTTGGGGGAGGCTTACGTCCCGCAGTGGGCGAGTCTCGACAAAAAGATGTGACATATTATCGGAAGAAGAATTGAGACTTTGATGGTATTAAAATGAAAAACATAAAGAGTGCCCCCCCGATTGTAACTAGTTGCAGCCAACTATAGTACCTGTGGTTCCTGTGAGATTCGCAGTCAATTTGTAACAGCTACGGTGTCAAGAAGAATATCACGGTCCAGTAATTTGACCGCCATAATTTTAAAATCAGATCTGATTGTAGTGAAATCACTGTAACCAAACACACAATTCTGGTATCAATAATCTCCCTATTATCTAATTCTTCAAACTGCTTTTTTTAGCCAGATAAACGATTTAAATTGCTAGTAAGTATTCATCAATGTATATATTTCCTTGCACGTGTCTCAAATTACTAATTACTTTCATCACAGTGTCTATTTGATGGTTTAAGAAATCTCTTTGAGCGCAACCTTTGAAAGTATTTTTTTTAATTACAATGTTTTTATTTTAATAATTCCGCGAATAATCATGTTCCACCTTATTCTTCATCTCATTTTATAACTTATATCTATTAGAACATCAACAATCTTCCAAATCTATTTCCTCCATCAACCGACCTCCCAGTTGTCATCGTGAAACCAACAAACACAATCCATCAGAAAATAACCTCGTAACCGAATCTCAATGACGTTGTAAATCAGAGCTTGGATTCCAGTGTAAATTGTCCCTCGAGTAATAGCCGATGTGACGTGACAGCTCGTAGCTCGGCGCCGTGACACTGACAAGATAAGCGGTGTCTGCCGTGCCGCGCACGCGACCCCGCTAACTTAATCTTGCCATAAGTCGACCACTAGAAATTGTTACGGTTAAAATTACATTTTATTCAATTAATTAAAAGAATATATTGTGTGAAATTTATGTTCTGGACAGAATCTGTATGGCTCACTTTAGTCAATTGCGATAGTTACAAACCAGTTTAATATTATCTTCCTTCTCTTATTATCAAATAGTTGATTTAAAAAAAAATCAAATATGTATACCTTTTAAATGTATCATTTACGTAAATCAATTATACTGGTTAACAAGAGTTTTGTTGCCCTTTATGTAAGAATTTATGTAAGGTTTTAAATTTTTTATGCTTATAACTTCGAAATTAAGTATCATTTTGATGATTGTCTCTGTTTTTTTTTTAAATCTTCATTTTCATAATATAACTGAAAGTGTAGCAAAATTTTGAGAGAAATAACATAACAAAGAGTTTATTTATTCCATCTTATTCACTTTGATCCTGATGGGCGTGCTCACTCTGTTCTTCACTGTATGTCCCAAATTCGAAGAGAATCAATCCAGGTAGCTATAAATTACTAGTTACTTTATGCTTATATTTCTTTGGGTGCTTTATAACTACCTAGAACATTTTCTACCACCATCACAAAACTTTTCCATGCTTCACTTTCAGAATTAATCATAAATCCTACAAAATTTGTATCTTTAATCAATGTTAGAATTTTCCTTCGTCTGCTATCAAATATTACATAGCTTAGGAAATGTATTTAAAACAATCACCATCCTTATTTAATGCTTTGACAAATTGTTTTATAATACCTAACTTTTAAACTCTTTGCAGCTATGAATAAAGAGCCCATGTCTAAAAGTAAGTTTGAGATATTATGACAGTAAACAAAATCTTTATTCTCACTAAAAAATACAATATTTTACTTTCCCGTGTTCTGTATGTTGCGATTGTTATAATTTATCCTAATATATTATTTTCTTTCTGTCTTCAAGCCAACAGTTCCAATCCTTGCTTTGATAAATTCACTTTTAAATCACTGAGCTTATTCTGAAGAAACAGCTGTGTTGCATATTGTCCACCTTCGTATTCACTTCCACGTTAGACTGTACTGAATTTTGTGAATTTGGTAATATCGTAATATCTGATGCTATACGTCTTGATTTTGAAGTATAAATAAGTCGGGGAAAATTTTCATTATTAAGACGGGATATCTTGCTGATTGTAAATCTGGATATTGCCGTGTTTTATTTCTGTTGAAGCCTTAGTGTCTACTGCACCAAAATAGGGTTCCATCCAGGTCATAGGGATACCAAAATCTAACTTGATGCGTTTTCCTTTCTTTCATAAACGTAATGACTCAATACAAGATTTACAAACCTAGGATTTATTTAGTTTTTTCAATAAATAAGCCGAAACAATCACTATAAACCACCTTGACAAAATCAGTTATATTTCGTATCTGTTTTACCACAAATATAACAAAATACATCAGAACTATAATAGCAGTAACTCATACTTCTAGAACAGCATATATATTTTTTGCTTTAATACAAGTACATTGAAATCAGAATAAAAAAATAGGTATTTATCTCACTGTAGTAACTTTTTCGAACACACCTCCTGCGACCTCCAACTTTCTAAAAGCATAAAATTTTCAATTAAAACATCATCACGTGATATGTTTATGCGTCAAAGCAATGCGCAGAAAACTGTTGGCGCGCGAGCGCCTCCTGCGATGATCGCCGACAGCCGCCGATTTGTGTCATGAAGAGCCGATTTATAGTGTACATTATAAAAATATGAAATACGCTTATTTAATAAAAACCAGAGCCAATTCAGACCTTTTTTGGTTATATTTAAAAAATGTGGACCTGATAACATAGAAATCTGTAGAGATATTTAGGGCAACAATAATTTTTTTTGTTGACTTGTTTTATAGATGGAAGACATGGAGTTTTTATGGGTTTAATTGTCACAGATGTTTTTAAGGTGTAAAATATTTTACTATCTTCTATCCATTGCATAATATGTGCATATTACATAAAAAAACTAAAAATAATAAACAAAGAAGATAGTGCTAGAAGCTTAAGTATTTATTTAAATTTAAAGGCAAGACAAAATAAAAAAAACCTGTTGTTCAGCAATTTATAACTGTCTAAAACTTGCCGCGTTAACAAAATGTTGTACACCTAACTTTTTATTTAATCACGTCGTTATAGCATAATAGAAACCGCACGAAAATTGCTTTATATTATGGTATAATATATATTTTTGTTAAATTATTTATAATATGTTTTTCATATCATTTATTTTAATAATACATAATATCCCATTTGATAGACAGTAGCGTTTTCTGCTTAGCTTTATTATCGTATGAATACACAAGTTAATATATATGTGTAGCGGTTATGAGAATGATTGGATGTCATATACGTAGGCAATATAAACAACGACACGAAGTTTTGTAATTTTTTGCCACTTTTATTTGATAGACATATATACACTAGGATACACAACAACACAGTTTTTACAGCGTAGGATAGAAAAAAGCAAATACAGTAAAGATATACACAGGAAGAAACAATTAATTACTGGCTAAGCAATATAAGCGAAGCGTAATACTTAATGATTTTCGTAAGCCAATAACAAACACACTAAATACGATTAATCTATGACGACTCACCTCGACTGTTTTTTCCTCAGGAGAGAAGAGGCTGAAACCCTCATCTCCTGTGTCTACCGCAACCAAGTGTCACGGTGGTTATATCGTATTTCAGACCAATCGAGGTGGCTCGACTAATGTGGTTTTGGCAGCAGGTCTGAGTTTCGACAGTAGGTTACTGCCCAATCCGACCTCGAATCGGCCCAGCACACGCTGACGGAGTGCCCCGAGTGGGCCGCCGAAAGCCGAGTCTTGGTCGCAGAGATCGGACGAGATTTGTCTCCGCCGGCATTGATTGCGGCCATGCTGGCGGACGAGGGAGGTTGGAGGGCTGTGGCCTCCTTCTGTGAAGCAGTGATGCTCCAGAAGGAGGCCGCCGAGCGGGTTCGAGAGATGGCCGGTCCCGCTCGAAGGAGGCGGCACCGGGTTCGGTAGCACAGCTGCGGCGCCGCCGCGGGTCGCCGCAGATACGGCAACCCGGGAGGGACCACGCCCCTTCCGTGGCCGGGGGGCGTCGTCGGTGGTGGAGATCGGGGGAGGTATTGTAGCCTCCCCGAGGAGGGCTCCCCTGTATCGGCGGGGGAGCGGAGCCTGGGGGTTCCCGGGAGTAGCTTGGCGTTCCCGGGGGCTCCCTACATGCCTGAGGAAGGCCATCCCAGAGGTTTTTAGTGGTGGTGGGCCCCAACCCTAAAAGTGAACTAAAAAACCCCGGCTGTGGGTGGGGTATGCAACATAATGCATTTTCCTCAGTGGAACAAAAAAAAAGAAAAGGTCACTGCCCAACTCAGCCTAAGCCAATGGTCCTAATGGCTTTGCAGCTTGCATTGTAAGCGAACGCTCGTCAGGAGTGGGCTGCGCTCGCGCCGATGGACGTCTTGATATGTTTTAGTGAAGAAGGCTTGTCGATTAATGTGTCGATAAATCGATATTCATCGATGTTAATGTATCACTAATGTATCTCTATGTTAATGTATCAATAAATGATATACATTGAATGTTAGATGTAGTGAAATGTGGTGAATATATGTGTAATAAATTGATATATTATTGTGAATTTTTAGTTTAAGTGTAATAATATTTAGCTGTAATCAGAGCTATATATAGCTTATAAAAATTGAACTCCCAATTTTCATGTTTTCAGCCTGGCTACAAAACCATAAACCTAAAGAAATCACAAATTTTTGTCAGATAAAAGAAATGTATTTACTCTAAAGACACAATCTCATAAACTAGCAATCGAGAACAATTTAAATTCAAGACCTCTCTCGACCGCAATTGTTTACGCAGCCGTTGTGCACTATCCTTAAATCTGTATAAATATTCATAGAACTGTTTTATAAGGAGACCTTTGCTCTCTTCCACAAAACAAACATAGCCGCACTGTTTTTCTAGGGGACATCGCTACACGCAATAAATTTGTTATGTTTGACTTATTCGTTTGCTTATGCTCCGGTAGCTATTGAACTTAGATGGGATAAAGTACGTTTGATAAGATAGAGTGGTATTTTAAAAAAAATCTTGAGATTTTCGTAGATTTTTTTTATTAATTATTATTCATAAATATTGAGCCTGACCGTTCCGGCTGGTATGGAGTACGACGTACGTGGCACTTGCCGTTAAGGTGCGGTGGTATCCTAAGTACGTTTCGTCCTCCTTGTGAGGTTTATCAGTTTCTTTGTTATAATAGAAAAAAGAAAAAATCCTCTGCCTACCACTTGTGTAATTCACTTTTATATTATATTACACATTACAGTTGATGTTTTGTCTTTTTAAAAAATAAGATTATTCCTTACAAATTTTCAGGTAGTGATATTTTCAGATAAACAGTGATGAAAATTGGCCTTTTAAGCCCTGCGTACTGCTACCGTTAAAGCATATATTGTTAAGCTGGTTTCTTTCTACCGGATCCTGGCGGCTCGGTGCCAGTTAGACCGCTTGAGGTGCACAGCTTACAGCTTACTAAAGACCGGCGAAGATGGGTTAAAAGCCAACTATTAGCTTGGTAAAAAACTATCTCGCCAGGTCGTGAGATTTCTTTCTCTGGATGAATGAATATACAATACTTAAGAGAGAATATACAATACTTAGAAGATATACAATACTTAATATATAAGAACAGACTTAGGAACAATAAAATATTGAAAAGGGAAAATTTGAGTTATTTGAATTATTAGTTTAGTGAGGTAGAGCTGCAATTAGCCCAAAATGTAATTAAAGTATCAATTTTAAGATTATAAACGGCAAATTTATTTCACTGATTAACAACTCAGTGATGAACATAGAGTTTGAACTCTATCAGTATCAGTGATAAAAATTACATTTTTTGTCTTTTGTTCTTAAGAATAAGTAAAATCTTTTTCAGTTTCAATTACAGTTCTACGTTAAAAACGTCTATTAAAAATTCAATTAGAAAGTTATCATACAGAGAAAATAAGCGTGTCATGTTTGCCAGGTTTGGAGTAATTTTTTGTGGTAATCGATTAAATAATAGAATTTGCATAGTAAATCATATATTAACTTTCATATACATTCCTATTTATCTTATTTGAATACTTCTAATTTCAACGTATTTTGTCTCGACTTAAAGGAAAATAAAAATATGAATGAATACCACACAAATTCCATTGATTTCCAGGAATTTAATTTGCAATTAACAGAAGGGTCACATTAGCCATTTCACTGAGTTTGCTTCATCTCAGCTTCCCATGTTGAAAGGACATTAGGAATAAGGGATAAATTATGGGGATACGGACTATGTAGGTCCACCGAGCACCATTGTGATCTTGTGCCATGAATGGACCAAAGATCTCAACAATGACTTATAGCTGAACGATAGGATTACCACCATCACGGACGAATTTATCTGACGCTTTTAAGATGTAAGAAAACATCCTGAGGTAACTGCAAAGAAACTCATAGGTGTGATGTATATGAAATCGACCAATCGAATTTGTCCAGCGCGATTCAATATATTCCAATATCACAATAAGGACATACAGTGAAGGAGCTGATAATGGTACTGATATTCGCCTGTTGTCTCCTAATAACATCTTATTCGCGGTTGCAATACACAGGATTTGGATGAACAATTCACATAACTGTTTATCTGAAAACATTACGATCTAAAAACTTTATATGAAGTAAGATCATTTACCTTTGAGGGTCTACCAGCGCTATATTTTCTAGTGTGGTAACTATACAAATATCCAGGTTGCTACGGAATAAAACGTTAAATATAATGGCTTTGCTTGATACATAAGTCAAAATCGACTAACCCCTTCATACTAAGCTGTTCGTATATTGGGAAATGTACGTATGAATAGGGAATTAATCTCTTTTTTGAAAAGAATCTCAATTTGATCTTTACGTGTCAGTAAACCATATACTAAAAATATAAAAATTTTATACACTCGTTAAGTACTATAAAAATTGCATTAAAATTTAATATTTTCAAATTTCGCGCGTAATTAGACGAAAGCGCCGCACGAGTTGTTACTCTGTAGCGATGACGTCAATACGGCATGTAAATAATAAACAAAGCTCTATGTTTGATGCTATGTATTATTATATTCATAATTTAAAAATCAGTTATTATCTTTTATATATAAACAACTAATAAAGGAATAATAATACAAGAGTAATACTGACGTCGATGTTTTAATACTCCGTAACTCGGCAGAACGAAAGTCGGCATTTGCAGCAAAGAATTTTCCGACCATTAATGCATTTATTTTTGGTAAATTCGTACTATCTCCTTTTACAAAACTGCTTTCCATAGTGTGATTCACGTGCGATTTCAATTTAACTTACGTAATTATAACGTTCTCTTACATTAAAAAAGCAACCTACAAACTTCTTTTTTTATTGTTTTGCGGCTTTATACGTACTGATTCATAATGACATTGACACGCATAAGTTTACAGTACCTTATGACGTCACGACATGGCGGCCTATGTTTCGCTCTTGTTTTACGTATAGATTAAAAAAGTGAATACTTTGAAACTAATTTTTATATTATTTTATGTACTTAAACAAGATGGTTCCGACTATTTAATGCATAAGCTATCATAGTTATATGCTTTTGGATCTTTTCTAATATAGAGGGAAGTACCCTATTGCCAAAACAAGCCACAATCCTGGGAGGTTAGCTATTGTTTCAGTAACAACCACGGATTGCTTCCGTCTTGCAATGAAATATTTGTTAAACACAGATTTAATACAACTAATATCTATAATAATTTAGTGTATAGCGGATCTTCCATCCTAAACCCTCCAAATGCTTTAAATCGTTCTATTCCCATTAACAAGCATTTGTGATTTTTAGTCAAATAAAGGTATTTCACATTACAAACTTAATATATACTTTTAGGAATCAGAAGAGAAATTCCTTAAAAAAATAAACAATTTAACAAATCACTTATAAACACAAAAATTTGGCAACAAAATAATTTTACAGAGGAACAAAATCAGCCTAACGCCTACTTTACGAATTACGCAACGTTACGCAACGCAACACGTAATAACGGTACGACCGGTCTACCCGCTCCGAATGCCCGATGATAAGTAAGTCGCTAGCCAACCGCAGCGGCTTTTATAGGCAACGGTCGGCAACCTTACGTAACGTGTGGGGGTATCCGCTTATACGGCCTCTCCTGACATAGTGTCGTCCTCGACACGAGCCTCGGGGTTGTCACCCACTCAGTCATCCACATTCGAGCGTCCACCTTTAGACAGTTGCCTATTCTGGAAAGACATTCGTAACCGTTCCAGTTATTCATCGACTTGGCACGATCGACTTCTTCACACCAATCTTCGAAGTTATGCAAATTAGGATCGAGACTAGAAATATAAAATATTTGGTTGGATCTCACCGTGCTGTTGATGGAGCGTATCGCGTCTACTATACGCTCGGTTACCGTGGCTGTGACGCTAACGTCACTGTTGGCGACCTCCGGCGCAGTCTCGGGCGGGCCCTCTGACGGCACGACCGGCGTCACAGGAACGTGCGGCGGCGTGTGCGACGGTCCCTGGCTTTTTTTTTTTTTTTTTTTTTATCATTTTATGGGCTTACTCTTGGCCTCAGGCTAGCCCGAGGGCATAGACGAGGCCTACGATGGAGCGAGTTTGCCCAGATAATGCCTGTGCACTCGATTCCTAAATAGTTCCGGGTTGTATGAGCTCGGAAATACAGACGCCGGCAGGGAATTCCACTCTTTTGCGGTGCGCATAATAAAGGTTTTGGAGAAGCGCTGCGTACGGATATGTGGAATATCCACCAAGTAAGGGTGGTATCCTGCCGTACGTCTGGATGTCCGATGGTAAAAGGAGATGGGGAATGAGCTCATGCAGCTCATGAGCACACTCACCGAAGTGCAATCTGTAGAATACCGCCAGACTGGCAACCTTCCGCCGATGAGCTAGGGGTTGTAGTTGAGCTACCAGCCTCTTGTCGCAAATTAACCTTTTGGCTCTACGCTCCACCGAATCTAATGCGGCGAGTTGGTATTTGGCTGAGCCATCCCACAGGTGACTGCAATATTCCATACACGATCGGACTTGTGCTTTGTAAAGTGTTAAGAGCTGTCCCGGTGTGAAATATCGCTTAACCTTGTTGAGGATGCCCAGCTTTTTGGCCGCAGTTAGTGCCTTAGACTCGATGGAGGCGCCAAAGTTGAGGTCAGAACTCAACTCCAGGAACTCAACGCAGGCGTCGTAACCGCACAGCGAGCCTCCAGCGGCCTCGCAGTCGTCGCGCGCGCCCTCTGACGGCACGACCGGCGTCACAGGAACGTGCGGCGGCGTGTGCGACGGTCCCTGGCTCTGCGCAGGCGTCGTAACCGCACAGCGAGCCTCCAGCGGCCTCGCAGTCGTCGCGCGCGCCCTCTGACGGCACGACCGGCGTCACAGGAACGTGCGGCGGCCGTGTGCGACGGTCCCTGGCTCTGCGCAGGCGTCGTAACCACAGCGAGCTTCCAGCGGCCTCGCAGTCGTCGCGCGCCCAGACGGCGCCGATGAAGCGGGTGCGCAGACGGAGCGCCGCGTAGTCGGGCGCCGCATAGTCGGCGGCGTGTGCGCGCGGTCCGATCGCCTTGACAGCGACGCGGCGCTGCGGCGAGATGATGGCGGCATGTGCCCGCGGCTCGGGCACCGAGGTGATGTTGACGACTGGTCCCTCACGGACCGGTGGGCGTCCATGGCGAGCGTCCGCCTCTCCAAGGCATGGAGTCGGGATCGCATCGCCTCCATCTCTCGTCGTCGTTATCTAGCGCTACGGGCGGAAGACACACTTAACAACGCCCATGGACGGAAGACACACTTAACAACGTCCAAAGTTATTTAGCGCTACGGGCGGAAGACACACTTAACAACGCCCAATGGACGGAAGACACACTTAACAACGTCCAAATTTATTTAACGCTACGGGCGGAAGACACACTTAACAACGCCCATGGACGGAAGACACACTTAACAACGTCCAAAGTTATTTAGCGCTACGGGCGGAAGACACACTTAACAACGCCCATGGACGGAAGACACACTTAACAACGTCCAAATTTATTTAGCGCTACGGGCGGAAGACACACTTAACAACGCCCATGGACGGAAGACACACTTAACAACGTCCAAAGTTATTTAGCGCTACGGCGGAAGACACACTTAACAACGCCCATGGACGGAAGACACACTTAACAACGTCCAAAGTTATTTAGCGCTACGGGCGGAAGACACACTTAACACGCCCATGGACGGAAGACACACTTAACAACGTCAAAGTTATTTAGCGCTACGGGCGGAAGACACACTTAACAACGCCCATGTGCAGTCATTATTTACCTTCGAAGAACGCTGCACAAGTCTCTGGGCACCACTCCCCTCGCCACGGCACCATATGCTGTGCTGTAGCTTGCGTAGTCTTTCCGTAGGCTCCGCTCAGCAAGCGTAGCTCGTAGCGACCATTCGGCAGGATCCTGACTACTTTGTACGGGCACGCATGCCAGGATCAAGTTTTCCTGTGCTCTGCGAAAACTTTATAACAAAAACGCAGTCATTTATATTAAATTTCCGTGGAGGGTGTCGTTGCCGGTTCACGCGTTCATCCTATGAACGTCGTATGTACCCCCGAAAATAACTGGCTAAGCCCATAAACTGACTTACCTGCTTAACATTTTGAGGTTCAGCTGAAATTCAAAAAATCAAAGCTCTAACCTTCTCCTGACTCGGCCTAACCTGACCTTCACTTATATTGCTAAGATCGACGCAAGACGGTCCACGATCGAATTCAATGTGGAATGAATAGCCAAATCCGGGGTATGTGACCTGCTTGAAGACCGCGATCTGTTCAAGCGACGATGATGGCGATCACGATTAGGCGTTTTTTCTGACGGTGTGAAATTTTCATTACGCGTCCTACTATATGACCGACGTCGCGATCGGCGGTTCCTAGTGGACACTTCGTGACGGCTACGTGAACGGTGCCGCGACTTATCAGGGAACGACTTCGCGACCTACGGTCACTCCGACTGGATCCGCCAGCCATTATTACAAACATGAACACTAAAGTACGCAGAAGACTTTGTTCCTCGTAATTGTGGGCTAAGAGGCTTATCCCAGTTCTGATTTTAGGAATCAGAAGAGAAATTCCTTAAAAAAAAAACAATTTAACAAATCACTTATAAACACAAAAATTTGGCAACAAAATAATTTTACAGAGGAACAAAAATCAGCCTAACGCCTACTTTACGAATTACGCAACGTTACGCAACGCAACACGTAATAACGGTACGACCGGTCTACCCGCTCCGAATGCCCGATGATAAGTAAGTCGCTAGCCAACCGCAGCGGCTTTTATAGGCAACGGTCGGCAACCTTACGTAACGTGTGGGGGTATCCGCTTATAATACTAATATTATAAAGAAGTAAAGTTTGTGTGTTTGTATATTTGTTAAATTGAAAGGGGTAATCTCGAGCTCTATTTTTTTTCACCAATAGAAAACCACATTATTGCTGAGTATCATAGGTTATATAAAAAACCGAAAAATAAAAAGGCTTTTACGTGCAAAGTGAATCGGAGAAAAAATGATCGAATGAAAGCGTTTTTTAGGAACGCTGCCTTAACTATGAAAGATATATTTTTGAGTTCTAGAGAAAAGCGATGAAGCTTGAAAATGCCTACAAAAAAGTCAACGACAGCATATGTCTAATTTTTATATTTAAGTTACAAAAAGTAGTTTTTATAATATTACAGTTAGAAATTAAAACATAACACTCTGTACTAATAAAGGATTATTATTATTATGCCCAACGAAGTGGGCATGGGTCAGCTAGTTTTGTTAATAATATCAAAAAGCAGAATTAAAATATCTCATTTTAAGTAAGTATGAGTACATATATCGTATAATATCGCAACGGGTCTTATTTGAATTTGAAAACTTGCTAACATAAATTACCCTCCATGTGACAAAGGACCTGATGCATAAATATTAATGCCCTTAAAGAAGTTACTATTCAATCTGCAAAGAAGCCTAAACTGGACTTTAAAACATAAATCTTAGCCAACATAACCAATGTGGTGTAATGTTTAAATGGAGGAATGATAAAAATCTATTTTGCCATAAATAAATTTTATCCATATCGGTTTTCTTTCAAAGGACATTGTTCCGGCTCCATACATGTTCTGCCTAAGAACCGTTCGAATCGAAAGTAACTTATATAAACTCTTAAAATTATATGGAATCCTATGAAATAAGTTTTCACGAACGGACACTTCAAGAAACTAAAATAATTACGAAAAAAGTTAATATTTTGAGGTTATAAATAAAAAATAACCAACCTTGCGTGAAATATCAGAGTAGTAATATCGGAGTAGTAATATCAAAGTAGTATTAACAATATTATGTACAGCTATAGGTATATGTTCTCTTCTAGAACTAGGAAAGGACTACTCTACTAGATACTAGGAAAAGAGATAGTACCTAGTCAAGTTTAAGATAATTCTTTGACAATTATCATTTTACAAAATCCAGTCCTTTACATACAGCCGAGTCTACCAAGTACGCAATGTAATCGGAGTCCGTAATCAAGCCTAAGTTGTTAGAATAAAACCATGAAACGCATAGAAAATCACAAAAGAAACGATAGTCGCAAAGCAATAAAAAATTTAATGAAACGGACACAGATAAGGTATGAAGTACACCAGTGTTGCCAATTACGAAAACTATAATACTCGAATGCCAAGCTAGAAATTCGCGGTTTCGCTTAAAAAATATATAATACTGTAAAATAATAATACAGTATATTTCTACCTAGTCAATTTAGATATTTAAATGAATAAAGTGTTATCAACTAATTTTAATAACCGACTTTAAAAAGGAGGAGGTTCTCAATTCGATCCGTATTTACCGAAATCGCGAAAACTTCCGAAACTGGCAGCACTGGCTGACGGAAGACATTTTATACGGCATCAATAATTGTGACCCAACTTTTTATTTGGAATTTATTTATTTGAAGTGTCCGTGGAATACTAAAAAATGTTTCAAATAATATAAAAATAAATGAAAATTATAGTATAATTTATATTCACATCGGTTCTTAGGCCAAAATTGAACAATGTCCTTTATACTGAGTATGTCAAGGGATATATAATTGCATTATTATATATGTTATGAATTCCCTTTAGTGCTCTTTCGATTTATTTCCAATTCCAGGAACATTTTCATAGCTTTCAAATATCAGATTTAATAATAAAATTTTAATAATTATGTTGACGTTATTTAAGTGTTGGTATCAATAATATACGTGTCCTACTTACCTAGTGTGTACATACATATACACTAAGACTACATTGCCACTATTTGGTACCACCAGAAAGCAAATACAAAGAGCTGGAGCGAAATTATGAACAGATCACACTGCCTTATTAAATTTTGTCACTTCGATATTGCATCATTGCGGTACGGTCAAGAACATTTCAAACTTTACATTGAGAGTTAAACTTTATGTTGGGTCGTCGTAAGCTTCGTCTTACCTATTTCTGAAGGAAAACAGCAATATTCCCATTACTGTGCGGTTTGCAAGGTAAGATTAATTACTGGGCTTTGCATCCTGTGTCACAAGTTGGCAACGTGCATTGTGTTTCTTTTGGGAGTTGCGGGTTTCCTGTAGATCCCTATGGAATTACATGTATATTAAAAGTAACTTGAACCATTTACCATCAGGTGTACAGCAATAATAATATCCAGATTTGAAAAAAATATTCTTTGCCTTTACAGCCCTCGTCTAGTACTACAACTACAGTACTGTAATTAACCATACGGTATTTTTAATTACTCGTATTAATCTTCATAATAACAACACTACATTGCTTCTCTGATGGTAGTTAGATCTTGACTATCTATACTCTTCAGCTCTATCCTTCTTAATTATAAATCTGATGTGCGATAGTACGACATTCTAATTTGTCGGTTTTTTCGCACATTTAACTTTTTTATTTTATTTAAATGCTATATATACTACAGTGCAATTTTCAATTATAATTAGTTTTCACAATTTTTTATATCAATTGAAAGAAATAACTAATAAATAAATAAACAAACTCTAAAATAACCTAAATGTTTTGTTTGTCTTTATGGCATTTCGATGTAACTTTGTGAAAACAAATTTCCTTTTTATTAATTTATTGTATATTAAAATGTGTGTTAAAGTTTCATAAAGTGGCGATAAGTGATGTCAACATTAGTATAAAATATCAAAATTCTTAAATATCTCCATAATAAGCCGCAACTAATAGAAGCACACATATAAAGTTCTTATTTTTAAACACGGAGCAAACAAACAAACAAGAAGGTTGCACATTTTGACAAACTATAATAAACAAACAGCGCACACCCTTTTAAAACAAAATAGTGAACGGAGGATTATAATTGGTGTTTATATTTGCTTATACTTAAAGCAAGCAATGTACACATGAGACCACAGATGACAAGGGTACGGACAGGCGTCGGCCTGTTTGTGTTACGAAACTAAATTTTAATAACTAAACGCTTGCACAAGTGTGTTTAGGATGTAATAATGTGCCAATTGGGTTGTTTCGATAAAATCTTATTAGGATCCATTCCTTTTTCGCAAATCCCGATAAATTGGGGCTTAAAAAGTTTCTCTTTATTCTCGTTTCGCTGGGGGATTTGCGATCAAATGAAATGTTAACGTTTAAAACGATCGCGATGTTGAGGTACCTACGATCTGATAGTACGTTGGAACTTTTTTGAAGTGTAGATATCTAAGCTGTGACTTTTGGTATTGGGCGAAACAATTATAGAATTTTAATTTTATATCTGTTGACATAACGTTGTGAAAAAAAACGTATTATATTGTATCTGTACAGGGACTGTAAATATATCGTAGTCTAAAGGATTCCGATAATAATTAACCTTAAAACTGACCAAAAACACTGGTGAAGGTAACGTTTAAAAATGTGTCGAGAAAAATCTAGAATTGACAGCAAAGAAATATTTGCCAATGAATCATATTTAACATTACAAAAAAGATAACCCTATCCAGATATAAGAAGTTCTTCATCTACTATTGCGCGAGAGGATGACGATAAATAATTTAATGTTTCCATATATAAATTCGAAGTATTTAAACGACATATACATATGTCTCTGAGATTTTTTTTGTCATCCTTTGTGCTCACATCACATGTTCATGTGATCACATCAAATATTTATTTAATTTTCATATTGTACTAGCTTTTGCCCGCGACTTCGTCCGCGTGGAATAGTGACTTCCGGCAGATTTTTGGTTAACCAACAACATATTTATATTTATATTTGAATAAAGATTAATATTATTATGTTGATACAACTTAAACAAATTATTTCGACCAAATTTGGTACCATAAAAACGGTCATTGTGACTAAACCTTAAAAGATAGACATATGCCGTCGCGGACTTTTTTTTAGATCATGTATAGAGGAATAATTCTTTCATACATATTTTTTGTGTATCTTGAACCGTTTTCGCAGCGCACGCAAAGAAAGCCTTCAAAAATGAATAATTTTCCCCGTTTTTTACACATTTACCGCTCTGTCTTTGCTCCTATTGGTCATAGCGTAATGTTATTTAGCCTATAGCCTTCCTCGATAAATGGACTATCCAACAAAAAAAGAATTATTCAAATCGCACCAGTAGTTTCGGAGATTAGCGCGTTCAAACAAACAAACAAACAAACAAACAAACAAACTCTTCAGCTTTATATATTAGTATAGATTATTATTCCAGTAACCATTTAACCATCCCAAGGAATCTATGCTATTCAATTTACAAACCTATAAAGATAGACCTTGTACTAGAAAAAAACGACAGGAAAATCAACCAGGGATATTATATTTTATTCATCTCATGTTTCAGCGTTGTTACAGCAAACTGCCTTCAAACGATTTGAATCCAACATAGAATCCAAAATAGTATTGTACAAACCTTGCAAAGCTCATAAATAGAATACTACTACATATTAATTAATTCAGCTTGTTTACGCTACGGATTACAAAGAAACTGCTTTACAAATAAAGTGTATGCTTTAAAAGATTAAAAAGGACTATGAAATATTTTGCTATGTTAATGAAAATATTTTTTATTTATCTTAGGATTAGACCTAATCCGCCATCTTTCTTAATTGGCCGTCAGAAAAATCCCTCATTTTTATATATTTATAAAACAAATAAAGCATTGCAGTGATGGTAAGCTCACTTTATTACACTATGAATAAAAAAAAGTGGAGTGTGGTGTACGTGGATCACAGATTTGTTTAACATTGGTAAGAACATACATAAAATTTGTAAAATATGTAAAAAGAACTATAATTTACAAATAAGAAAATGGTATTTCAATTACCAAACTATACGTAAGGCACGTATAGTTTGGTAATTGAAATACCTATATATAGTTTGCTACTGATAGTCAAATAAGTAACAACATAACTATACTTAAATAAAGTATTTTCTTAAAACGTCGCCGCATGAAAGTTTTGAACTATATAGTGTTTTAGTAACTCATCCCAAGAAAATATTTGCGAACAAAACTCAGAGCGTCCAACTAATCTAACAGCAATTTGCTGTCAGAAACGTAATGTTATGTTTCCTTAATGTCACTTGAGAGTTTCCGAAAATGTCCCAACATTTTTTTATTTCTTAAAGCGAGAAAACACCAGAGAAATTGGATTTTCGGGTTTGATTATTTTCAAACATAGGTCAAGTTAATTTCCGGTGTTACATTTGCGATATTTAACAGAATATTACCGATATTGTACATAAACTTACATATTTATTAATTAACTAACTGACCCGGCGAACTCCGCACTGCCTCAATCGTGTAAAAATGTGAACCATCAACTGCAAAAGATGGCGAAATTCCAAATATTTGACTGAATATAATTTATTTGTGACGTGTAGCGAAGTAAATCCAGCAAAAATGTAATTATTTACATGGTATGTAGCAAAATTTCGTCAATTGTCAATTTCTTCAAACAATAATGGGTCTTTCTACAACCATGATTTAAATTCCATAGAACGTTATATGAAACCCGAAGTGCAGCCTATTCTTTTTTAGTCAATTGAAAGTTTACTGTCTATTACTGTACACTTTAAGTAGTGATAACGTAAAATGAGCGTGTATGTATGAAAATTTTACAGAAATGATAGAGCCACAATATTAGCCAATTAACATATAGTTAGTTCCGAAATTGTTAAGATTCAGAAAAAAAAGTAACCGTAATATCAATGTTTGCTACCAAACTATTTGTTAATATTTTCTACACCTAACTTAAGGCGAATACAATCGAATCTATTTTCTATCGTTTTATCTATATGTTTCGAACCGGTGCTATGACGTAATATTGGATGCAACATTCAAGTTCCTATAACATATTCGACGGCTTCAGGAGATAAATCTTCGGTGTGCATTAATCTCCGCTTACAAAGGGATATGAGAGCCTCACGCCTAACATATTTGCATTTTACGCTGCAATAAACGAAAAATCGATTCTTGTGTTTATCTTTTCTAGCGAGAGGTGTTGAATATGCAACGTATTTACAAAGTTAAAGTTTTCAAAGCAATATTGATATACACGTTGCTGAAAGATTATCTGTTATCAAAAGAGAAGTGAAAGAACAATGCCGACCATTAGTAGGTTACAATTGACGAGAGACAGTTGTATGACATTCACACAGGCTGACATCAACAGTATCATTATTTAATGTAATAAGATAATAAATGATGAAATAAAATAAGTATTGGATCATTATATTTTTTTTTCGGATTTGCAGTTCCGATAAAATATTGTTTCAGCTTTCCACAAAATTAAAGCAGTCAAAATACAACCGTATGTATAGCGATGGAGCGTCGGTGAGCCTATGGTTTTGACACTGGAACTTGAGACAAAATATCGCGTTCGATTCGTTGTTGAAAGCGTCTGGTTATATAACGGGAATGTATAAAAATAACTTCATATCGTGGAACTATTCCTATATGTGTCGTTCTAATTACGAGAACTCGACTGTCATTGAATGTTACTTTGGCTACTGGCTTTGATCTTTGAGGCCCGATGTCGATGCCAGCATATACGTACGGTTGCAAGTCAAACTATATATATATATATATATATTGAACTTGAAACCCTTTTTATTCTCTACGCAATAGAAGCTCTTTTCATAGCCCATCCGTAGATTCTAACATACTTCTGACTGTACCGATGTGTTTTTGTTTTTACAATGTCATATGAACATTTTGCGGACTCTTCTAGGTGACAGAAACCTGCAATTAATAATTTATATTTATAGAAAGAAGACCTGGAAACTCCTCGGTCACTCCTCGCATTGTTGGACTTCGTCGCAGGGGAGTAATAGGCGTATCTACCTTTCACCAGACATAAAGAAATTGTGGCCGGTATCTTACTCGTTACCCGTTAATAAATGTGTGTGTAAGGAAAATCAATCTTTCCTTTTTAATTGATTCCCTTAACACCACGAGGTTTATACGAACACTTTAACGTTTTTGTAATGTCATTGTTGTAATAAATCTATACTCCTACTCCCTTTTTACACATAAACAAAGCAAAATCTAATAAGGTACACCATTTATAACGTACTTCAGATTCATCCAATGCAGATCTTAATATGGGTAAATTGTACCTACATCTAAATGTTTCTTATGAATCGCTCAATATATATGAAAAAACATTAAACACCATTTAAAAGAAATTAAATATGAAGATTTTTATTTCGATAGACTATGCAATATGGCATTTTCAGGCAAGGTTCAGAGACAGCGGAACCAAAACCACAAAAGAAGACATTAAAACTTCGTTTCACCTTTGTATCAAAAAAATAACATCTAATCGTATTGTATACATGTAATAGATTTATAAAATTAAGAAAATGAAGTGGTGTCAATAAGCAGGCTAATTTAGTGTTTAGGCATTAGGACACGGATATTGATATGACGTATTCGTTAATGGCGTTCTCATATTATTTTCCTAAACTAAAACAAGCCAATCTATCAAAAAAAAATTGAAAGATCGAATGAATGATTTTTGAGATTTATGGTTGATCGTTACTTAAAAACTTAATGAGTCTGCGTCAGCACTTCCTCATACTTAGTTACAGCGACGGATAATCGCGAAACGCCAACCAGATTAAGTTACGAGAACCATTCAAGTGTTAACACAAAAGGTCTAACTTCAAAATGGGAATGCGGTAATCTTGGATGATTGTACTTAATAAATATGAAACAACAACGCACATTGGTATATTCGGCATTTTTATCCCTCAGGAAAGGAGAGGCTGTGAAACCTCATGGATATCACTGTAACCAAGTACCGCGATGATTATGTGGACTCAAAACCAATCGAAGCGGCTGAACCAATGTGATCTACCAAATTTAGGCTAAGCTTTGGTCCTAATAACCCTTTTTTTAAGAGGGGAAATGCACCTTTTGCACCGCGTGACACCGCGCTGGCTAGGCGCGGCCGTGTGTGAGGCTCTCCGGTCTGACAGGACCGGCCTACCCACTAAAACCCCCCTGAATTCCCTAGTCCCATGCGGGGCACATGGCGGGGTGCGCTTTCGCGATTCTACCGCCATTGGTCCTAATAACTCAGTGGGTTATAGAATGAGCGACTGCGCCTCAAGAAAGTGCGTGGTACAGGATTAGCGATTACGAACTCTGATCTTATTAATAAGACAGCCGGTGTAGAGAGCACTTCTAAATCTCTGTTATACTACTTCTTCAAAATTAACTCAAATGTATTATGAACAAGATTATTATTATTGTTAGAATCGGCTAAATTGATCTAGATTCGTTTTTCTAATCTAAACTTTATTCTAAACGTGGGCTCGAACACAGCCTTAGTTAAATATTTTGTTCGCATTTGTTCATAATGAAACATTTTTATCAGGTTTATATAAAACGTGGTTAATATCCTACTACTATTATAAAGGCGAAAGTTTGTAAGTAACACGTAAAAACTACTGAATGGATTTGAATGAAACTTTACCACAATATAGCTTATACATCAGAATAACACATAGGCTACAATTTTTGAGGTTTCTAATGTGAGGTCGTAAAAAAAACACATTTTTTGCGCTTACATTGCAAACGCTGACTGAATCCTACAAGATAGATCAAAACAATTTACTACAGTATTGTACAACTTAAAAAGGTCTACAAAAAAGTCCGTGATGGTATATGTTTATCTCTAAGGAATAACCCACAAAAGGAAAAAGATCGTTAAATGTAGTTTATTAGGAGCATACTGCAGTAGCTACCTATAGGCCTATGATTAGGGCTCTGCAGTGCTTAGTTACCGTATTTCTTACTTATTACTAGACTAGACGGGACGAACCTGAAGTCCACGCGAACGAAATCGCGGGCAAAAGCTAGTAATATTATATAATTATTAGGTATTAAGTTCTATTAAGGTTTTGGCCTATCTACAAGACCTAGACTTATACAAAACTGCAGTCTCGAAGATTTTTTTTGTTCAATCTACAAACAAAATGCTTATTCCTACGGTAGGGCCGCGTGAACGAAATAAAAAGTTTTCTGCGCAAACATCACGTAGTGGTGCGATGATTAGCGGCGAGGCTTGGCTGTCCGCTCACGTGCCCCAATCTGCTTAGTAGGACACCTTCGGCCCTTCATTTGCCCGAACCCCTTAGGTATACTGAAACGGATTCGGATAAACACACGGTCGTTAGCTAAGGCCGCTTTGGGACCATCTTGATTTAGAATCTTTATTTCAGAAGTTGCGGTCATGTTATCGGGGAAGGCGTAATGCTTTTAATATTAATTAAACA
Organism: Scirpophaga incertulas; assembly: GCA_036419045.1. Taxonomy (NCBI): domain Eukaryota; kingdom Metazoa; phylum Arthropoda; class Insecta; order Lepidoptera; family Crambidae; genus Scirpophaga; species Scirpophaga incertulas. The sequence continues at coordinate 31,544,755 of CM071628.1, forward strand.
TTTTCCAGTGTATATGATAATAATGTTTAACTACACTAATATTATAAAGAGGAAAGATTTGTATTTTTGTATGTAACGAATAAACTCAAAAAGTACTGGACCGATTTTAATATTTCTTTTTTCATTAGAAAGCTACATTATCACTGAGTAACATAGGCTATATTTAGTACTAGTTTACTATAGAAATCTTTTGAAATTCTTATTAAAACCAACCGAAGCTGTAAAAATTTTACCATATCTATCGTCGCATACACTACGAAGAGTATTTATGATTGTGCAAAAAAAAAATTCGATAATATTATAGAATACTCGTATATCAATATCTACAAAAAACTTCGCGAGACCATATGTCTAACTATTGTAGTTACGTCACTATAACTACTTTTTTACATTTAACAAATTGATAGAAATGCCGATCAAATTCAGACCGTATTATCCATACTATTTATAATTTTTTATCAAAATAAATAATTTAATACCTGATGATTACTTTTTGAATTATTGTATTCGGACATTCCATTCAAAAGATATCATGAAATTAAAATAAATATCTGTACCTATTTATGTCTACCCGTGCGAAGCCGGGACGGGCTGCTAGTATTATATAAAACGAATAGTTAGCCATGGTCACTGCTCGAAAAATTCAATTTATTCTAATTGTTAAATACCCAACTAATGAACTTGTAGTGCAAATTCTATAGATTCGATTGGTTAAAAAAATATTAAAGTCTTATTATATTGAATTTGCTATTCAGAATAAATTATGCGACAGCAAAACACTTCCGTTTTGATCAAAAACACCTTTCGGAAATATACCGAAGGCACTAGCGGTACGATCTCTTTCTCGGCTAAGCATCACCGACCGAAGAACATATTCCTAGAAGTACTGACCCAATAACGCACTTAGTGGGTCGTTACTTATAGAACAAGAGTACAGAGACACCCGGTCTACACCCTAAGTGTCCCAAAAATTTTAAAGACGATGGCCTCACAAAATTGTGAATGACAATATCTAAAGTCCCTAATTGCTGAAAAAATTACTCGTTTACGTGTAATTGAAGTAAGTCGATATTTCTCAAACATATACGTTCACTAATCTTAAATAATGTTCCATGGAAAATTTCACATAAGCTTCTTAAATAATATATAGTTCATGCGCTTTAAAGAAAAAACAATAAAGGTATACATATTTCGGTGAACTTAAGTTATTGATTTAGATAATCGTTGAATTAGCTAATGTATCAAAATTCACTTTATGAGCAATAACAGATACTGTTACAGCATTAATTAGTAACCAGACTTATTTTACGCAAAATCGCAGATAGTCCAGTTTAAGACATAACATAAATTAGTCCTAATCAGTTCCGCGTTTCTGCTAGCAACTGTAAAAATGATTCGGATCACGCGAACTAAATAAAACAAATTTATTACAATCGCATGCGACACGTGAATCACTAAATAGTGGAACATTAGTGTAAACGAAACTAGATAGAAGCCGTTGGCCTTCATTTCGATATGCATTCAAGGACAGACGTTTCTCATTTTTCGTTCCTCAAAATAGATCTTAGAAGTATTTATAGAAAATATAATAGGATAAATGATAATGAAGATATTAAAAAATATACTAAAAGGTTAATACTAATCCAAAAATAATAGCACATTAAAAACATTTATACTGTAAATCATTGCTACTGTAAAGCATTAAATATTTTTTTATTTCCTTTGCGAGACTCTCATTTTATACAAAATTTTCACAATCGTATAACATTTATTATTATACAATATCAGCTAATAGAAGAATATATCATTCTTTAACCTGTAGAAGGTTTCTACATTCACACACAGCATTCTAAGCATATCAAACATAAAACAAACATTGGCAATAATTGTCATTAAATGGTACAAGATCAGGAAATCCTAATTCATTGACCATTCTTGTTCAAACACAATCAGCCAGGACCCAAGGTTTTAAAATTACGATAACTTAGTAATCAGAGGCAATTGGATATTGTTGTTATATCGTAAAATCTTCTTATCTTTTAGCTACTCAGCATATTGCACGTGACAATAAGTAGGGAGCGGTTTATTTTCTGGAATCACCAGTAACACAAGAGGCAGAGCAATCCGAATAAGATTGGTAACGAGTTCGAAACGGAATCGTTATTGTGAGTCACCCCGGAAAGTGGAAAACTCGTCGGAAGTATAGTGTGTGGAAGAAAATATTTGTAAATACAAAAATCATGTGTTATGTTAGTTTTAGTTCTTTATATTTATATACAAATTGTTATTATTTAACGTAGAACCAAGGGTTAAACCTAGCATACCAGGATGTATTGAATAATATTCATCAGCCTTTACGGACGTAAAGGGATTTCACTAGTAGGCTATTGCGATCATCCTACCTGAATCAAACATGAGTTAGTATCGTTAAGGCCCTCGAATCACACTCTATAATACCAATTACTACATCAATTATGGACAAGTACGTGACAGTCGATGAAAACCAGAACGCAGGTTGGGTTATCAATGAAGTTTGATTGGTACGACAAAGCAGGCGATTTCACCGTTTCCTCGGAACCCTGTGGTATACGTGTATTTTGAATTCAGATAATTAAATTTCAATATATATAAATTTATTCCAAAATATTACATTTGTCGATATTATTATTATAATACATTTTTTATCATACACCTTGTTATTACACGGTCTCGATCAAACAAAATGTGTTATGTTGAACTCGAAGAAACGAACGAACTGTGTTTATAAGTCTTAATAGAATATTTCAGCGTGTGCGTTACCGCAACAAAATGATCTGCTTTAACTCGTCAGAAGTTAGCAATCCATCCTTTCCTCGTTCAACTATGTTAGTTATTTAGTTTGATTTATTTTATTTTATGTCTGTTTTTGTGTGTTGTAAAATGATGCAATTAAAGTATTCATTCATTCAGTCTTTAGAAAAGTGAGAGTATAACATGCTGAGGAATATTTTTTTTAATAAAAACAAAATTAGTACAAATTGAACAAATAACTCAAGATAATCTAATTTCTCATTAACGCTATTTTAACTACATTCTCATCTCTTATTTTGTTAAGCCGAAATCGACTTTATTCACTGTTAATCACTGAGTATCAATATCTAATTTAGAAATATATTTTTTTTTTTGGGATTCGGTTAAGAATAAATAAAGCAGCAAATAAAACACGCTGTCTCTCATCATCTGTCCTTGGTTCTTATACACATAAGTCACACCTTTTGGAAATTATTAATCATAAACATAAACTATAAGTAATATTGAAATAACACACAGTTAATTAGATAGCATGTAATAAAACAATTCTTTGTTACTTTGTATACGTTTATTTATTGAATAACATTACAACTGGATCATCAAACATGCAGTTCTACAGAGCTTTATCAAGTCGTAAATAAATACATTTGGTAAGTAACTTACATTCTTATCTTCATATTTATATAACAAGGAGAATGCAATGAGATGAGATCTGAGAATGTTTTATTGATTTCTAAGTCGCTTTTTAACGTATATAAATTAAAAATACAACTTCTTTGGGTTTTGGTCCTTTTTATAACTTTACTTCTTAATATTTTATAGAAAGGATAAAAACAACTAAGCGAAAAACTAATTTATACAATGTATACTAATGCCGCGCGTAAAATTACATGGGCAAACTGAGTGTGATCCCTAGAAGTAATCTCCCCCGGCGTCTCAATGGACCTGGAGATTTCGGTCAGAGCCATCAGATATTAATATCCAAGACGTCAGATGCCCCACACCTGGTAATCGTCTAATAAAGCCGCCTTATGAACTCCCCGTTATAAACTTTGTCATAACTCGAGTATGAATTTTCGGCGAAAGTATAAAAAATTGTTCTATATCTCCACGGTAACTTTCAAGTTGACGTCTCTGAAACTCATTTTGTATAATGTGCAGACGGTCGACTATAATTTTATGAATACAAATTGTTAAATTTTGGATTAACAGCGTAACAGAAAGCCTTCTGTAATGAAATCAATTATGTATTTCAATTTGTTCTCAATTTACATGTTATGAAGGATCAGGTTTGATTAATTTTTGATTTGAATTGAACGGACGTATTGCTGTTGGATCGTTGTCAAATGCTGAATGATACATTCAGTATTTGCGGAAATATTATTTGGTAGTAATGGGCTGAGACATTTGTGGAAACTGTTAATATCAATTATTAATCTGTAATGGGTCCCGCTTACCTTAGATTTCTAATTTTTGGTAAGTTACTTTTAAATTATTACTATTCTCAATTTACAATTCTACCGAATAGATCTCCAAACTGTTCCAGTTACATACATAATTGTATTTAGTATAATAAAAACATTAAAACTTAATAGAAGCTACCTGAACAAGATATTGACGACTGACTCCTTAAAGAAAGCCGTAAAACATACTTACTACAAACTGAAGCAACCTTATCATCTTTATGACGCTGTAAAGAATGCTTTCATTACGACATGCTTTAAGGTAAAAGAGCCTTTAGTGCTATGACTTTAAGGACTACGCTACGGTGGTAGTAATCGTAATTTATAGTAATACGCAGCAAACAACGCATGATATGCTTGACAACAATATCACAGGTTTCGTGCTCGCACGGGGCATATGTAACATACATACCCTTTACAGGCTCATGAATATTCCCTTACATGTGTCTTCATTTGCATGATAGTAATAGATGCACTAAACACAAGCACATTATGCGATTTGCACTTTGCGACATCCGGGCAATGACTTTCATGAGTGCAAACAAAGCCAAATCATAACTATATACGAGTAGTTTGTTTTATACAATACATGATTTTATTTGAGAATTATTATGTAGGTGTGAGTAATTCGCTTCCTTCCTTCTTACGGGTGCAGACTTGAATCTAGATTGTAATATTGAACTAAATAGGTAATTTATTTTTGTGAAGGGAAAAGCCCACAGGTAAACCTACCATTGATCTCTTTAAAAATGTATATATATCCATATATATATAATAATTTATTTATTAATAACATTGGTCATGTACATATACAAGGATCTTTGATATAAATAAAAATATAGTAAATATTAAAATACCTGAACTAGGTTAAACCTGTGTTTCAGGCGAATAAATGCTTACATGCTAAATTGCATAGGTATAAACTACAATGTTTAATCACAATAATAAGTTTCATAATAATCATACCTAGTGATGACTAACTAATTAACCTAATCTGAGTAATATAATAGTAGCGCACTATTTATATGCTTATATCTAAGTTTGCCATAACTAAGTGATAAATAAACTACTAGATAGTAAATATCGAGAACATAATATCTATTTACAGACTGCAAGTTACTCTTCTGTCTCTTCGTAAGTTAAGTTTTGAATGTGGTTGTACAGGATTTGTTTACAATTATAGTAATTTAAATCATATATTTTTAAAACTCTATTTAACTTATTATAAAGAAAAGGACCAAGAAATGAAAAAAATCTATTTGTAAATTTATATTTTGAGGTAAAATTCCTATAGCAAACGATATTTACATTATAGGCAAGAGCAGTATGTTGTTTTAATACTGAGTGCATTATAAAAAGCTGGCGGACAGTCAACACATTGCACTGTTCATATAATAAATATATTGGAAACTGAAACTATATTGGATATTGATCAATGTCTTTAAAAGCTTCAGTATTGAAAGGAATCGCAACGTTTTTGGAGCTAAGGTCTTACACTACAATTAACATGGGTAATGGTGTATCCAATTGCTTGATAACATAAAAAATACTTTTACCTTAAAATTATTGCATGCTTTGCGTTCAATAATGAGGACCGTTTAGTTTGAGCCCTGTTTTATATATTTACAGTGCAAAACCAAACAAACCGACGTCGGGAGTGTTTATAGTTGTAAGGATATTAATATAGTATTTATATTTAATTTAGATTACAAACATAGTTTAAAACTTAATTACATTTATTTTACACTAGCTTTCTGCCCGCGGCTTCGCCCGCGTGGATTTCGGGATTGGGTGTATAGAGGGTTAAGGGTCATAGCTTTTGCCCACGGCTACATATACGCGGAAGTCGGTTTATGGTGCGAAGATTTTATCGCGCTTCCCGTGGGACTATCCGTTTTTCCGAGATAAAAAATGCCGCAAAACTCCTCAAGAATCACTCTATCTATTGATGAAAACCGCATAAAAATCTGTGCAGTAGTTTTTGAGCGAAGCCTTTATTGCGCATCCCGTGGGATCTGTCGATTTTTCCGGGATAAAAAGTAGCCTATGTTACTCGGGGAGAATGTAGCTTTCCAAAGGTGAAAGAATTTTTGAAATCGGTCCAGTAGTTTAAGCGTGAAGAGGTAACAAACAAACAAACAAACACACTTTCGCATTTATAATATTAGTTGGGATACGTAAGTCGTATGTCGTATGTCGTATACGTAGTCGATGACTTAAAACTAAACTTAATTATTTACACTAAACCTACTTAGTAACTTAGGTATGTAGAGAAATAAAATAATCATTTGAATTCGGTTTATATAAATCTTATATATAAAAATGAATCGCAAATTGTGTTGGTAAGCGCATAACTCAACAACGCCTGGACCAATTTGGCCAATTCTTTCGTTAATATGTTCGTTGAAGTTTAAGGATGGTTTCTACGGCGAGAAAAATTCGAATAATTATCGGGAAAACCCTAAAACCAGACGACCTTATTTCCCATACAAACGTTTTCTAACCAAAACGTACAGTCAATTTGAGCTTAATTGTTATTGTATAAAGTTCATATTGCAAGCACTCACTGTTGTCCAATCAATGTAGATGTGTTCCTAACATCAAAGAGTTAATTTGCGCTTTATTAACGTTATATAAAGTTGAAATTCAATCATATCTATCAAAACAGTGTGCGTGCTTGCGTTGGAGCACAGAATACATCATTGGAGGATTTAATGTCACGTTCCAAAATTTACCAAATGTCATAGTTCATTTGGACCTATTTTGCAATTTTGGTTGGCTATTCGATATTATCTATAAAATAAGTAGGAACAAAAAACTGCCACTTTATAAATCTTTTTGACAGGACGAAGTCTGTCGGGTCCGCTAGTATGTTATATTAATCGCGGATGCGCGTAGCTGTTTCGAACCTTGTCATTGCGCGAGCGCATCTATTGTATAGAAACCGGCTTGCTTAAGTGCAGCGCGGTAACAGCAGGTTGTTGACAAAAATTTGTAAGACTTTGTACGCGATGGTGGATGCGTATTAATACGAGTATTTAATTCCATCATCTAGTTATTAACAATTTCGGTTGCGCCTGATATTAGGTTGTAAATGTTTGTAATTGTATATTTGAAGTGCACTCTCGATAAAAGCAGCTTCTCTTCTTCGTGTACATAAACAACATTTTAATTATATGTTATGATAAGTCTAGATAGAAATAATAATACATAAGAAATATTAATATGTATTTATGCATATATATGTATCACAATGTATATATAAATATATGTAACTAAATTATCATTAAATATGTATATGGGTATGTATGTGTGTATGTATTTATGTATGTTTGTTTGTATATGTATGTGTAGGTAGCTATTTAATTGCTCCTTAATTGATATTATAATTTATACAAAAAAAAAAACATGTTTTAATACTAGGTACTACCATAGTGTCATATACATTAGTGAAAACTAGTGGCTTTCATAGAAAATAGAATTTGTGTTTGTAGGTATTTTTGCTGTGTGAAATTTTCTCGTGTGTATTTCAGCTTATTATATATGCGACATTTTGGGAGAGGCCGCTGACCTCTAAGACACAGACTCGTCTAGTTTAGGGGTCAGAGACTTCAAATAAATTTTGTAATATTGTGGAAATAAACAGTTATTATTATTATTATTATAGCTTCTGATAACTTGAATTTACATCGAAACATTTACCCACATAGTTATAAGAACAGTCCTTCATTAAAAGATACTAATCTCCTAATAATAAGCTAGATTTATTTATAGCTTCAATTATTTTTTTCGCAAATCCTACGTAAGACTGTTTTAGACAATTTGTCGGTCGTTAAAGCCAATAATGGATCAATTAGAACGGCGTATCGTCAGTTATATCTTAATTACCAATGTACTTAATACGAGAAGACTCTTATCTCTCGCTACACGATTCATTTAGTTATAATTGACTTTAGCAAGCATCTTCTCCGGTATTAACTGGTTTTCACCCATCATTTACGATTGTCACTCAAATTATAGAATGCTATGTAATATCAAAAGAAAATAAAATAAATTATTAAGAGACAATGAAATGATATTACCATTTTATCTACCTTTTATCTACCACTATATCTACCTAGAGAATCTAAGTGTGATCTTGTGACCTTGAGAATTATCCTTCTCTAGATATAGCAATTTAAAAGTTGTCAGTTTTAATCTAACGGGGCAACTCTCGAAATGAAATTTAAGACAATTTCAATCCAAAGAATCTTCACTTGAAATAAAGTTCAATACAATTGCAAGACAATTTTTTACTTTTTTTTCCTCGTGAGAGAAGACTGAGAATCCTCATGGATACCACCGCAACGGCAAGTAGACATGCGGTGATTATGTCGGACTCGAGGCGGTGAATCGAGGCGGCTGGACCCAACAGATATACCGACAAAACTCAGCCTAAGCCTTTGGTCCTAATGACCCTGCTGAAGTAATAGAGAGCCGCACCTCAGGAGAGGGCATATGCGCTAGAGAAGCACGGTACACCAAAGTGAGACCGGCCTATGTTGACAGAGAACCTCCTACTCGTGGCTAAGTAGAAGGCTGCCGATTAGGGGATGACAAGGGAGGCGACGGCTCAGACGCCACCGCTTGCAGGTCTAGAAGGTCCTGCGTCAGCTGATTAGGGGGATCGCTTAGTACATGTCGCGATCTACGTATCCTCTGCCGATATTGAGTAATGATAGGCTCGCTGAAGGCGGTATTGACGGGGCAATTTTTTACCAATGTTGAACTGTTAAAAATCGTATGGACTTTACCAGATAGACAACTTTTAGTTTTTCAATTCCATTACCAATGTGGTGCTTATATATATATATATCTAAATTGTTTTGGAAATTTATAATTTATAAAAATAAAAGATTTTCACTGCTGGAATCAGATTTCAAATTTCTGCTGATCCTCAGATCCGTGACAAAAAGACAAAAAATAAACGTTGTTGGATAAGTTCAAGGGCAAACAGAAAAATAACTACGTGCACTGTCGCCGTTATAATATATGTTAATGAAGTAAACAGAGGAAAATGCTACCTTCTAAACTCTATGCAAGCCCAGCTTATGCAACACGTAATACAGATCCAACGGGAATTTTGTTGCTGATTAAATATTTATCACTATTATACATTTTATTTGAAATATAATAAACTTCGTTATTTAAGGTTATATCCTGATGTCTAAGTCTGCTGCCTTAATGGCGTTTCTGTGTTTCTTTGATAAAAATAGATATTTGCCTTAGTTCTCATATTTAATCGGTTAGGCCGAGAATTTATACTTGGCTTGTAAAGGTTTACTACGCAACTACTTTCGTTGAAAAACTAACATGACCTAAATACGCATTATTAAAATAAATATTACATGATTAATAATAAATTGTACATATAAACCAAGTCAATATCAGATTATAGATACGTAGTTAAGCAGTCAGATTAAATCGTATATTAATTAATAAATTAAATTGACATTACATTACATCATATGTGTTGTGATGTTTAAAAAAATAAAATATAATTTCTCCCATTCTTCCTGTAAATATTATAAGGACTAACTCTCGAAGGATTCTTCACGAAATTTTCATCACATAAAACAGCAAATTTTTCTTTACAAAACTATGTCACTTCTTCACTATTTAACTAGGAAATCCTATTGCCGATTACCAGAATTAACATATTGATAAGTTACAATTACAAACTGTTTGAGAAATTATTACATTTTACAATGTGTAAGTGTTTAATACACTTCTATTTAATCCTTTGTCTAACACGATTAATATATATTTATGTATGTACATTACCTCGCACATCTCTTCGCCAAGGAATTCCAATTAAATATCGCGTAGATACCCCTGGACGCCGAATACTGGAAAACGAAATAGAATTGTTAGCGAAGTCCAGTATGAAATCCATAAAGATAGCCTACACAGAGAAGTATTTTACATATCTGCATATTAATGATTTGCCAGATTCCATAAAACACGAGTGTATATTACACGATGATGAACCTGATGATGATACAACAACAATTAAGAAGGAAGACAGGATAACATTTAGTAAAACTAAAATGATTCAATTGCAGTAATATAATTAATAGAATTTCGCTTAATATTTTGTTCAATGACAAAGACAGAATAGAAAAATCAGAACATTCACTTTTCTGAAACATAAAATATCACATATCAAATATATCTCATAAACACTTAAATGGAAAATATCATGTGTTGTATGTTTGTAACAACTACGGACTGAACTAATTTACACTCAAAGATTTTGTATCAAAAGACGCATCTCAGCATATCATGGGTACTTTTATTCTTGTCTATTATATGGATTGCTGATATGGGGTTATTCTATATTCGCAGGTAAGGTGTTCAAAATCCAAAAGAAATGTATAAAAGGTGTCAGTAGAGCATAGCCATTCGAATGTATTATACGAGAATAATTTGTAATCCATCTTATTTACTTCTTACCACTTTACTATTTTTTTCTTTTTCAAGCTACTAAAGTTCCTTGGTTTAATTAATTCCATGACGTCTGTTTTGTATTGTATCTTGTTATATTAGAAGACAGGTATCGAGTCTGCAATGGCCATTAGGTAATATTGTACCCTTTGTGGTCCGAATATTGCTTTACCAATCAATGATCTGAGCCAGAAAGCCGTTTCAGAGATTACAAGCTGGTATCAGGAACTGTGTTACGATATTGTAAATTGTCTTAGATATAATTGAGATATTTTATTGATGTTTAATAAAATCCCAATATTGTGTATTTAATCCAATGTTTGAACAGTTAATTTGAACATTACTGTTTTTGTGGGCTGAAAATCTGCTTTCTAAAAAGACGCACAGGCTTGTGTTGACATTAAAAAGACAGTCGTATAGTTTTTTTTTTTATACTGTAAATTCAGTAATCTAGTAATATGAGTCTGCTACCTATTACGTAACCACAGTTGTCAACTAATCTATTATTTTCTTCTATTATTGACTTCCATCTATTGCTAGTTTAGTAAGAAGTTTCGTATCTGCAGTATGTTTTAATTTACCAATGAATATATGACGTCTTGGAGTTGGCAATCGAAGAACCGTAATAAATAGGCTGATGAGAGAAAATAATCACAGCCATGAAAGCTCATAAAGCCAGTGGTGTGACTCGTCACGACTAGGATTGTGGTTACCCGTATGAGTGCCCCCATGGAAATTCACTCGTAGAAGTATTCCTGCGAGTGAATGGATTTTATTATTATTAGTGAATTATTGTCACTTATATCACACGTCTTTACAAGATACGGTCCTTTATAAGGCGTACGCGAGAATATAGATCCAACGCGTTGAAGCCATTTAAGTGAAATTTAATTTGCGTAAGTGTGCGTGGAATATACCAACTGGGTTTAATGTCTATCTGCACCACGAAAAATGCGACTAAAGTTAGTTGTTAGCAGCAATCAAAGTATTAGTAAATTATTGTTATTTGTGAAGTAGTATAACTTGAATATTGTTTGTCTGTACTCTAATGTAAAGTGTATATATTTCCCTATACTGGTGGCCTACTTGAGTAGGCAATACAATTCTATGATAACTTCAATCCAATGTTGGATTGTCAAACTACACCTAGTTTCACAAGCCTGCCAAAACTAAAAAAATTAATTGAATTTTGAATGTGGAGCTAGTGTCAGAATATATTATATGTATGTAAAAATTCATTGTGTGAACGCATTTCACACTGCTGCACTAAAACTGGACTAAAGAAATTATTCAAGATCTCGCTCTAGCTACAAAAATTTGCGAAAATTTTAATTTAGTGCTCTACAATAGCGCAATAACGTTCATCAAAGTAGGTTGAATTAACATCAAAATAAACGTAAATAAGAGCCAAGGAGGCGTGAAATTTGAAGCAGATGCTCAAGATGGAAAGAATGAAGGTTCAAAGGGAACAAAAATTCGCACGACGCACCTACCTTAAGTACTACTGTACTCTTTGAGGTACATCAATGGCCCTTAATCGTGTAAAGCCGTAACGACAGAACTGTGATCGCGGTGGAGGACTCACTTAAATACTCCACGACCCAATATCAAAGGGAGTCAAGTTCGGGCGGCTTTTGAGTCCTCATTTTTCCCCAAAAGAAACGTAGCTACTTTTTCTGGAAAAACACTGCAGTGTCATTAACATCTGGCCCATCTGGTCTCGGACGCAACACGACAAACCTATATGTCAAGTCAAACAAGTAAAACGTGATAAAATGTAAAAATGGAAATAATTAGATCGAAAATAATTTAAATTACATTTTGATCACACTTTATATTCATACGTTAATATACGAAAATAATGTAAAAAGTTGAAAGCTATAGTATAAGTACTTATTAAGAGGTGGAAATTAAATAAGAACTGTTCGACACGTGCCTCCCACCGGGTAGTTCCATAATATCTGGAAGAACGTAATCCTGTGCTTGATTCGAAAAGATGGCTGATTTGCAAAAACCCATCAGGTCTGATTGTACTGTTGGACAAGTTCAGGAAGGTTTTTGAGAAGGTGTTCACAGGTGAAGGCTGGTTACGTTAGGTCAATTTAGCTAAAATACCTAGATATATTAGCGAAATTGGTCCGATCCTCGAAGTTTGGGGATGTCCCACAATGGTGGTCCTCAGTGGCCTGAAGGAATTAGTGACGGACGCGACTGAGCGGGGAGAAAGTGCGTTAGTAGTATTTCTTGATTTACTCCGCCTGCCTCCCTCTCAACAACACTCTCCCTTTTACCACTATTTCAGAGGCGCTCCGCTATCACGGAGTGCCCCAGTACCTGTTACGTGTAATTATCTGGAGGATAGAGAGGTAATCTTATTCGTCAGGACTATGAGCATGCTACCAGTAGCTAATCCATATAATGCAACGAGGGATCGCAAACCACAGACGAACAGACATTCACGGGGTTGTGGAAGTGTTGCCACGGCAGAGTTGCCACGGCCTTGCCAGGCAACAACAAGGCCGTCTTCAATATGCCCTCCTCCTACGAAACGGAGATACAGCAGCGACGAATGTGGTTGCGCTAAAGCGCATGTGAAGTGGATACTGTAGGACTTTTAGTCGGTATGCTGCTGGCTGGCATTGACGCGGGGTATGCGGTAACGCATTTGCCCAACATTAAAGGTCCAAAATAAGCATATTATGTGTCTGATTTTATTGTATTTTTCCAATTAGCACACATAACACACATACATTTTTTTATAATATACCTACAAATCAATTTCGCTAAATTTGATATAATATATCTTCTATTATACATATATTGATTGAATGATAATACCACATCCTTATTATACTAGATATTTTATCAAGTTCACTTTTCCATACAATGTAAATATTTATTTTAGTAAGATATGTTATAGCATATACGGTTTGTATATGTAGTAAAATACATACAATTGAAAAAAAAAATCATGTATTGATATGAGCGTATGGACAATCTAAAGCCATATGTGTAATAAAAAAATGACCATTTTCGACATGACCTTTTATACGTAGGGACCGTCGATCTTTTAAAATACAAATACCGGTCTTTCCACGTAAATAGTCTGATTTTTGGTCCTAAGTCTAGTAATTTTTTAATAAGTTTATAACATGCAGAGGAATCAAAATACATATACCATCTGCGCTGTAGTTTACCAACACGGGCATTTCATCGCTTTCTTTGCAGACACTGAGTGGTATAAGCCGCCACGTGAAAATATGGCTGAAAATAACAGAAATCGATGAAAATATTTTCAACAAAACATTTGTAACATCGATTGGAGAGGCCTATGTCCAGCAGTGGACGGCGATAGGCTGAGATGATGATGATGATTTGTAACAAAAATATTTATAATACAGGCAGACTAAAAATTGACGGCCAATGAGGGAGAGTCGTTAAATAAAATTTTGCTAACTGTAAAATAGAAATTATGTTACTTCAAATAACGGAAACGAAAATTAAAATTCTTTTTTCACGATGGTAAATTAGTAAAACATAGAAACAGGTTTTAACACAATGTTAAGCCCAGAGAAGGACGATAAACTTAAACTAAATTGTATTGTAATTTTCAAGCGGTTGGGAATATTTCTTTTATTTATAACAAGAATATTTAAGGTATCGCCCTTGTTGGAGTTGTCGGCCATAATGGAAATAAACATTTTCCTCGTTCCAAAATAACATTTATTTATGTTAATGAGGGAGGTAATGCCGGGTGTTACCGCTTCATTTTAAGTATAATCAGTTTACGGGCCACTCAGAAGCACCCTTTTCTTAATTGCAGACGTAGGATTTAACGAGGGCAGAAGAACTTGATTACTTTACAAATTCTAATATTTTCACTTCGAGCGCCATAGTGTCTGGCAAAAAAATGAATGTTCAGACATTTATATTTCAGCGGAATCTGTTTCGCCCGCTCTCGTTTACGTCCCTATTCCCGCTCAATGATTTTGTTTATAGGCTTACCGAGCAAATTTGACAAGGCTGAAAAATTTGAAAAAACAGTTTGCCGGGAAAAATTGAGACGGATCAAAGTTCAAAGCGTAACCTAAATGAATTCTTTATTGAGTGCTCTTTTTAATAACGTCGTTTTTCTATTTTACTAAATTTGGAAACTGGTACTGTTTCCTCTTATAAATTAAGCTTTATTTAGCTGTTGTAAAAGATCTCGTTTATTCGTTATAAATTCTCAAGCCACGACTCTTATACTTATAACTCTAGCTAGAGGCAATGATCTCCGTTGAAAAGAATAAAACACCTCAATTTGTGATATTTACTTTCCTTAAATATCGTTTTATTTAACCGCAATATAGAATAGACGTCGATTAATTTCATGCCGCAATTCCTTTTAAAGTGCAAATTGATAAATTGCCGTACGCTAAACTACTGTAGAGCATTTATTCGCCGACCTGAAGGCAAGCATTTTGAATGAGTTGAGCAATTTATAAACGTTATAAGGTGCAAAGTGGGTTTTAATAAAAGCCCCGGTGACAAAGACTGCGGCGCTATTGTTCGAGATGAGGTGGCCGCTCATACTCCTATAGCTTTTATCTCTCTCCCAATACTTTCATCAAAATTCTAGGCGAAATACGTGGATATTTTATGATGGTCTTCCTTTTCAATATTTCTATATGGGTTCACGAATTACGTTGTGAGTATTGAATTTGGAGATGAATAGCTTTAATCCTGATATATACGTAGGTTAATAGAATTTTAGCATGTCCGCATTTATACGTTGGCATAATGTATTTTACTAATTGGACAATTTATGTTTAATATAAACTTTATGTCACGTTCTCATATAATAGTGTAATTGATAAGCTTCGACTGTTTCAATAACTGTAAATTAACAGAAGTATCGGAAGTTGACCTATATCAGATTTGTCCGTGATATTTAAGTCGGTCGCAAAGCAATAGATACTTATTTTAATTTTTCAAACTGGCAAGTTTTAATACACTGAAATAACTGGATTTTGTAACTTAAAGTTAGACTTGTTCAACTTTAACCTAACTAAACTGTTTGCCTTTGTTGCTAGTAGTACGTATACTATGGTTAATGTGCGGGCTGCGACTTTGGTACCAGTGTCACAAGAGCTGGATAATTAACGTCTAACTTGATTTTATATGTAAATAATTTGATGTATAAAATCTGAGGCCAGCTTCTAATTGATAACTCTGTAAAAATACAGGAAGAAAAAACTTAGTCCTTGCTGGTTTTCTGACCCCGCCCTAGACTTGTGACTCAATTGTGACCCGTAGCATCTTTGACAAATCCTATTTGAAGAATAAAATGTTGATTTTGATTTTGAATATATTCATAAGATATATACATTACTATTCTGGTAAAATTGGCAAATTACTTTACACTTCATTGTAATCATTTGTTATTTGATCTTGTATCGTTGCTTTTTATTTATTTATTATCTAATATAGCCTTCAAGGCTAAGTCGAATATGTACCGTTACTTCTTAATAAACGATTTCATATCTCCCGTTTTGGCCTATATTGCGTATATACTTAAACCCTTTGGTAGACTGCGCTGATTTGTAAAATATTCATGTAGCACTATATAACACATAGCACTATATACGAGTGCATAATATGTATGTGGCTTGTGTAAAATATAAATTATGATAAATGTAAAGAATACCAATGTTAAAATATCAAAACTTTGGTTGGAAAAAGTAAACATTACGTCGACACCACATAAACGGGGAACAAAGTTTGGGATAAAGTCTAGATATAAAGCGTAGAAAAATGCGACAAAATCGAACAAAAGCAGATGCAGTTGCATATTTTACGTTTTAACTGATTAAAGAAATTATGTGGAGGAAATTTGGTTGTACAACGTTGTATGAATTCAGTGATTAGAACAATATCCTGATGTAGTGTGGTGTTGTCTAAACAGCCGAACAAACAAACACAAAACAAAATGATGCTATTTGGTTTACGTTATTTCTTTTTAGGTTTAAAACTTGAAAAATCGATTGCTTTGCAGTAATAGCGATTATATTACAAAACATTGGTCCCATTAATATTGAGTGAGAGGATTCCAGATTTCTGGATGTCGTATTCGTTACAATATTTTCTCATAATCAAAGCAAATATGACTTATTTGCGTATTATCGTATATATGTATATATATATATATATATATATATATATATATATATATTATATATATATATATTATATATATATATATATATATATATATATATATATTGTTATCCTTACTTATAAACAAAAATGCCATATCTTACTTTTATAAATCGGTAGTTGCCAAAATCCAGTGAATTTGACACTACAGAAAAAATAATCTGCGTCAACAGTATCGGATATTGAAACGATTTATCTATGGTATGTTATTGTGTTTTATGCATGCCTAGTAGCAACGTATTAAATCGCATTTAATATTACTCATATCACACTGAAATATGCAAAGAACGTCTCATTACAGGAGCACTCGCTATCTTGTGTAAGCGTGCAAAGTAACCTCCAATATTTCAGTACTTATTTCACCGTGTCTTAGTGCTCTAGTTACTCAGAAGATAAGCGCGCGCACTATTAATCGATCCGAAATCTACACCTGTTACCCATTCGTAATAAATGCATCAGCAATTTATGTCACGCGAATATCATTACAATCCGTACAAAGTAATCCGAACATCAACGTCCTCTTCTCGACGAGTGCCTTATCACCAGAATAGGCTATTAGAAAAAAACTGTTTAACACAGTGAACTTTTCATCTATCACACCTCTAACTGTGCAGATCGACTGCGGCAGCTCGGTACCTTATTAGCTTGGATGCTTGTGAAATTCGAAGCACATAGCTTATTTGAGGAGTGAAACAAAGCGTCGAGTGTATATGATTGAATCTGGTACTCTTGACCTACTAATATTATTAACTCTTTAAATAAATTAAAACAATAAATAAACATTTATATTGATATTTTGAGCAATCATTGAAATACTTATTAGCAAAACAGTAATTTTTATGAACATAAAATATAAATCTATGCAAATATGCTCATTATAACAACCCTTCACTTCAAGCCAGTAGGGTCACTTTATAGGACCAAAGGCTTAGGCTGAGTTCAGTCGGTAGGTCTGTCGATTCAAGCCGCGTCGATTCGCCAGGAGTCCGACATAATCACTGTAGCTCTTGCCGTTGCGGTGGTATCCATGAGGATTCTCAGCTTCGTCTCCCCAGGAAAAAGAAATAAAAATCATTATAACTTTTATAATGACCTACCTATTTCTATTTTATAATTACTTTAATATCTATTTACGATATAATTTATCGTTCTTAATCCCGACAAAGTTTCAAGGAAATGTTAAATTTACAATTATACTATACAAAATATTATTACAGAGTAATCCGGTCGGCTCATTATTTAAAATGATGAAAACGTCGCTTGGCTTTACTCGATCAGCTGAGAGGACGAGGGCGGAGCAGCTTGCTAGCGCATAGTCTGCGTTATTTTCATAAGCAGTAAGTTCATTATAGGTTTAGATGCTATATTATATTTTCTCACTGACAAACTTTCAATTATTGTAATACAGCGTATAAACCACTAGGAAACGGAATTTGACAAATAACTAACCATCTAGCTAGTAAAAATAGTATTTTCTATTAATTGGTATAGTTTCTATTAATTATCTGCAAGGTATCCAAAAAATTTTTGCGAGTTAAATGTGTATCGTTGTATATTGTAAATGTTGTATATTGTAATGTATATTATATTGATCTATGTCAATTTCTAGACTGAACATAATCACATATTTAACATCAATTTGTTGTGAAATTTTAACTCGATACTGTGACAGATCTTTCGTTTATAAAACATATCAACAAATTGATGGGATTTCGTGTTGTTCATTGTAGATATTTTCCGCAATATTATATACTGATAACTTATTTATTTTTGAGCCCAAACAATGTTGATCCCTTATTTAAAAAAAGAGTTTTTCTTAAATCTACTTATTTAAATTAAATTTATAGTATTAAAATATTTGTCATTTATAATATGGTATACACTTGACATATTCGCCTAGATATATTGTGTATAATTCGTATAAAAAGTATGCAGACATAGAAGCATGAAAATAATTGTAGACCAACTCAGAAATGTCAATCTGCACTCAAGAGCCATTCTTGTAACTGCGACTTTTCTTAACTCAATCAAATTCTCGAATCTGTCACCCTCATTATTGCATTTGTAAGGGAAAACTTTGACATTTATTTTGCGCTACGACTGTTACGATCATTACTCAAATTATTCAAATTGTCTATGCTTTTTATATTTCGTAATTATATGTATCTTAGCAACCAACTTGTTACTTACTTACTTATTATATTACTATGAGCACATCAAGTCGTTTCAATTCAATTTAATTAAAGCAACACAATTTCTACATTGGTCCTTCAACAATGGACCCTAAAGCTAAACAAACAATTATACGCAAAATAAGGCTTATCAATCGTGAGCTCAAACAATTAGAAGACTTCGCAACAACCCAACCATCGTACTACGAGATATTGGTAAGACTTGAACATATTAAAGAAGCAAACCTTTCACTATCACAAATTTATAATAATCTAGCTGACGATGCAGATGATGACAATACAATTTTAAACACCATACAGGAATGTCGCAATTTATATTTCACAACCAAAGCAACATACCAAGAAATATTGAACAAATCTAATAGCACAACAGCAACTACAAATGCACAAACCGTTCATACAGGAGCAAAACCAAAATTACCTCAAATACAAATTCCGACCTTTGACGGCAAATATAATCAATGGTTCTCATTCAAAGAAATTTTCTACAGTTGTATAAACGATAACAAGGATCTTAAAAACGTACAAAAATTTTATTATTTACGCTCAGTACTATCAGGCGAACCATTACAACTTATACAATCTATACCAATTACAGAAGAAAACTACAGCATTGCAATAGAATCATTACAAAACAGATACGAAAACAAACAAATATTAGTAAATACCCATTTAAAGAGCATATTAGAACAGAATAAGATCACTGGCAATCCATCCAGCATCAGAAAGCTATATAATACTACCAAACAAAACCTGTCGTTATTAAAAAATCTCGGACTCCCTACAGAACATTGGGATACGATAATTATTCATATAGTGGTATCATTATTAGACGTCGCTACAAAAAAGGATTGGGAGTTTCATCGGTCTAAAATTTCAAATACATTGCCTACATTAACGGAATTATTTACATATTTAGAAGAACGAGCACAAGCCTTAGAAATCATAGACGGAAGCAAAAATGAAATACAGACGAACTCATTTTCGAAACGTTCCTACACTTTGACAACAACGTCCGAAGAAAACAATGACAACTGTGTAAATTCATATATTGTCAATAACAATAATTATAAACAACCAAACTGCCGTTTATGCAATAAAAACCCACATCGATTATTTCATTGTGATACGTTTTTAAATATGTCTGTAAAGGACCGAATAGAATACTTGAAACAAAACAATAGATGTACAAATTGTTTACGATATAAATGTACACCAGAGCAGTGTATTTCATCTCAATGCAAACGATGCGGCAAAAAGCACAACACACTGCTACACATCAACAGTCCAAATGTTATGATATCTACCGCTGATAATATCAAACCATGTACGGACGACGAAGCCAAAGAACATGTAAGTACAGTCAACACCTTAAATTGCAATACAACGTCACAACAAAGCGTTTTATTAACTACTGCATTAGTGAATATACTGGGTAAAGATGGCCAGTTTATAACATTCAGAGCGCTATTAGATAGTGGCAGCCAGGCTACCATCATATCTACTGCTGCAGCACAAATGCTGAAGTTAAAAATATATGACACAGATATTACAGTCAGTGGTATCAGCGAGAATCAGTGTCAAATACGAGGGTCGACGAATATTGTAATTAATTCCACATCCATGAAATCCAAATTATGCACAGAAGCTATTGTAATGTCAAACATAACAAAAGAGATTCCATCCCATAAGATAGAACGTAATATTTGTATTCCAAACAACATAGTTTTAGCCGACCCATTTTATTACAAGCCAAATAAAATTGATGTTCTCATTTCTGCAGACCTATTTTTCAAATCTCTTCTTCAACAACAAATAACGATTAAAGATATAATTCTTCAAAATTCGATATTTGGTTGGTTAGTAAGTGGCAAAGTTAACTGTTCCAGACGCAACGCACATAAATCCTTGACTGTCAACATGTGCACAATTGAAGAACAACTTGCAAAATTTTGGGAGATTGAAAATATTTCTTCAAATGACAAAAACACAAAAGAAGAACACATTTTATGCGAAAAGAGTTTTAATGAGACATATTACAGAAACAATGAAGGCCGATGTATTGTAACTCTACCATTACGTCAAGACTCATCTGCTCTAGGAGACTCATATTCTAAGGCACTAAAGCGATTCCATGCACTCGAACGACAATTTATAGCAAACAAAAAAATGCATCAAGAATATGTGCAATTTATGAATGAGTATCTTGAACTAGGACACATGACAGAAGTCAAGCCTTTGAGCGATCGTACCGGCAACTGCTACTATCTTTCCCATCACGCTTTATTTAAAGAAACTAGCACGACAACAAAGGTGAGAGTCGTTTTTAATGCATCTATGACGTCATCGAACAACATTTCCTTAAACGACATACTTATGACTGGACCAGTAGTACAAGATGATATTGTTTCTATCCTTCTTCGCTTTCGCACACATCCAATCGTTATGACAGCTGATGTCACTAAAATGTACCGACAATTTCTAATCAGAGAAGACCAACGAGATTTACAAAGAATTATTTGGAGATCAGACCCCAGTGAAAAAATAAAAGAATACCAATTAAATACTATAACTTACGGAACTTCATCAGCAAGCTATTTAGCAACAAAATGTTTACAGCAAATTGCAATAGATGAAGGGCATAAGTACGATTCGCATACTACAAAAACAATTATGAAAGACTTTTATATGGATGATTTACTGACCGGAAACGACTGTATTAATAAAGCTATAACAATGCAAAGGAATATTTCAAGCATATTGAAAGCAGGAGGCTTACATCTACGAAAATGGTGCAGCAACTCAAAAGAATTACTAGAGCAAATAGACAAAGCAGATAGAGAAACTACGTTTCTCTTTTCTAACAATACCGCAGTAAAAACACTCGGTTTGTATTGGCAACCAAGCACAGATTGCTTCAAATTTGAAATTCACATAGAGCCTAAATTATCATACACAAAACGAGAAATAGTCGCTGAAATATCTAGAATTTTTGACCCATTAGGATTTATAAGCCCAGTAATAACAAAGGCAAAAATACTGATGCAAGACTTATGGATTGATAATATAAACTGGGATGAAAATATACAGATAAACCATCTCAAACGTTGGAAGCAATTTCAAAAAAATATTGAGAGTCTCAATGAGCTTTCCATTCCCAGATTTAATATTCCACAGCACCAGACCAGAAGGGAGCTACACGGATTTGCAGATAGCAGCGAACGCGCATATGGGGCGGTGCTGTATGTAAGATCTTGCGACGACATGGGTAACGTACATATACACATAGTTTGTTCAAAATCTCGACTAACACCCATCAAAAAGGTTACACTTCCAAAATTTTTTTAAATATAGAAAGATTTGAAGACCACCTTAAATTACAGCAGGATCTTGATAACCTCACCGCATATTGTGAAACCAATAAACTTAGTCTTAATGTGAACAAATGTAAATCTATTATTATAACTCGAAAAAAACATATAAGTCATTTTACGTATGCACTCTGCGGTGGGATGCTCCAGACTGTCACCTCGATTCGAGATCTAGGTGTTATATTCGATACAAAGCTACATTTGGACCTCCATATCGAAAGTATTGTAAACAAAGCTTTTAAATTGTATGGATTTGTGATGCGGTCTAGCTCGAAATTCACACAGGCTTCAACTTATATTTATCTGTATAAAACACTGATCCGTTCGCAGTTGGATTACGCTGTCTCAATTTGGAATCCATTCTATAAAAAGTACGATAAGACTATTGAAAGAGTGCAGAAAAAATTTCTACGTAGTGTCCAATACAGATGCCATCACAATTATCTTAGCTACGATCAGCTTTTGAAAAAATATAATGTAATGAAACTTAAGAACAGGCGGCTACAGCTTATAGTAAACTTGTTATATGATATATGCCACAATAAATACGATTGTAATTACCTGACTGAAAAATATGCTATAGAGTCCCTACAAAAATACACTGCCGACATCAAGGTAAACTTTTTGCAACTATGAGATGCCGTACAAATGCTGGTAAACGATCACCTGTATATCAAATGGTTACATTATATAATGAATATTTTAATTGCACTGATATACATGCAACTCAACCTAGCAGATTCAAAAGAGCTATTTATGACAAAATAATGGAATTAGAGATATAGTTAATAGTAGGTACCTATACAGTTCTTAATTACTGTGTACATGAGAACCCATTATAATGTTTTTGTAATGATGATGTTACCACAGTGCACCTATGGGAGTGCGTTGTGAGTTCGTGTTTAAATTAAATATATCTACGAATTAGGCTAGCTATTTTATATAATTATATGTTTTAGTGGTAAACGGAGTTGATCTACAATGATATGTATATTTTGTAAGAATTGTTATTAATACTTATTGTAGAATTGTTAGTTTACCCCAATAAAGTGAAAAAAAAAAAAAAAAAAAAAAAAAATTAGAACTTTGCGGTATAACATTATTAGCAAGACTTATTAACAAATATTTGACTAGTACAGATATTAAATTTGATAATGTTTACTGTTGGTCAGATTCAACAATAGCTTTGGCATGGGTCACTTGTCCAAATAAAGGAAATTTAAAAACATTTGTAGCACAGAGGGTTCGCGAAATTCGAAATTTAACTGGCACATTTACATGGCTTCATGTTAAATCGGCAGATAACCCAGCTGATTATATTTCTCGTGGTATTGATGCCGATAAACTTAATGATAACTGGTTTAGGCCAAACTTTTTAAAGGAATTTACACCACCTCTTGTAAGGCAATGTCAACCAGTTGTCGAATCTGTCCCACTGAACGAAAATAATGTAAACCGAGATAATTTAGATTATTTATTTAACAAATTTTCATCGTGGACTAAATTACTTACGGTTGTATCTTATATTTTTAGATTTATATACAATTGTCGCAATACAGTTAGGCTTAAGGGTTCATTTTCGCTATCGGAGATTAAAAGTGCAGAACTTAATATTTGTAGGTTAGTACAAAGCTACGTATTTTCTAAAGACTACGACATGTTATGTAAAAATCGTTCTTTACATTGTAAAAGTAAGTTATTGCCATTAAGCCCTTTTATAGATCAAAATAATGTTATAAGGGTAGGAGGTAGACTACAAAACTCAAGCTTAGCTTACGAGGCAAAACATCAGATATTGCTGCCTCAATCGCATCATATAACCAAAATAATTGCCTTGTATTATCACCTGACCTATTGTCATGTAGGACCGCAATCGCTTTTAGCTTTGATACGTCAGCGGTATTGGCCAATTCATGGCAAGTCACTAGTAAAAAATATTACACGGACGTGTGTCCGATGTTTTAGAGTTAAACCATATAATGAAAACCCTGTCATGGGTGCTCTTCCGACTGTACGTGTTAGGCCTAATCGGTCATTTCTAATATCTGGAGTTGACTTTTGCGGGCCAATTAATATACGACAAAGTATGAATAGACGAATTATTAAAATTAAGGCATATATCGCAGTTTTTATATGTATGAGCACAAAAGCTGTACATTTAGAATTGGTTAGCGACTTGTCAACTAATGCATTTGTAGGAGCATTAAAAAGATTCTGCTCGCGTCGTGGTCATTTGGCTGAATTGCATTGCGATAATGCTACTAATTTTGTCGGTTGTAAAAATTTACTTACGGAATATCATCAATTATTTGCGCAAGATCAAAATATAACAGAGATTAATAGAGCATTTCTACCAGAACCTATCAAATTTGTTTTTATTCCACCGAACAGCCCTCATTTCGGAGGTTTGTGGGAAAGCTCTGTGAAAACTGTAAAGTACCACATGAAACGCGTGATCGGGAACGCTTTACTAATCTTCGAAGAACTCTACACGGTATTATGCACAATAGAAGCATGTATTAATTCACGTCCCATTACAGCCCTGAGCGAAGACCCAAACGATTTTAATGCTCTTACGCCTGCACATCTCGTGATCGGAGATTCACTATTATTACCAGTAGAACCTGATGTTACTACAATTAATGAAAATAGATTGTCTCGATGGCAACGTGTACAGTCTATGATGCAGCACTTCTGGCAACGGTGGTCCAGGGACTACTTAAATACGTTGCAGAATCGCAGCAAGTGGCGGCAATCAATGCCAAATCTTAAAATAAATGACCTTGTCCTTATCAAGGACGATAATTCTCCGCCACAAGTATGGCCATTAGCAAGAATTGATAAACTGCACATGGGTGCAGACGGGGTTTGTAGAGTCGTAACTATCAGACTTGCCTGTGGTGCAAAACTTACGAGATCTGTCACTAGACTCTGTAAGCTGCCTATAGACTGCTAAAAAAATTACTTAACTAACTTCAGTTATATTAGTTTAAATAATTCATATTTTATAAATTTGTTAAGTCATTGGGGCGCGCAATATGTCTATGCTTTTTATATTTCGTAATTATATGTATCTTAGCAACCAACTTGTTACTTACTTACTTATTATATTACTATGAGCACATCAAGTCGTTTCAATTCAATTTAATTAAAGCAACACAATTTCTACACAAATTATGTAAAAAAAATGGAGACTCGGGCGAGGACAGTCCCGCATTTCATTCATTACCGCGTGAGAAGTGAACCGAGGGCGAGTTCCACTGACAATCCGGGTATTAGAAAACTCATCGGTAACCGACGATCAGTCAATAATTTAGTAGTTCTGTATAAATAAAATCGATTTTGTTCATACCTACAGCATTTCGTAGCGTCATCATTTATCTTGCTTGTAATATACAATTAGCGGCTTATTTGCTTACTTTGAATCGTAGAGCGACAGAAACCATATAGGTATCCCGACGGCACATATTACCAACAAATCATCACATGCCTCCGAAATACCAGCATGCGTTAGCATTAACATATTTTTGTCTAATAAATCTACTAATATTGTAATCAAGAAGCATAATTTTAACGTTTTTGTTTGTTCGACTTTAATCGTTTCGACAAAAACAAAACTAAGAGCAGAAATGAATAATGTGTGCTCTATTATCGAGATATGTGAAGTCAAACTCTTGTCGGGTATCGTTTGTATTCGATATCTATTGTTTTACTTTTCATGTGCAATAAAAGAATCAAAACAATAGATAGAAAATTCTTTATTATAAAAGCGTCGTTAAGCGTTACACGAACAACGTATAATTAATAATTTGTCTTTCAAAGTTTCAATGAAGGGATTAAGTGACTTTGAAGTCGATCGAACAAAATAGCCTTTGCCTACATTGAAAGCTGGTAACATGGTGAATGGGGCCATGCATACGTTTCTGAGTAGTCAGAAAATATCAGAAAAGGCGCGACTAGCAGTGCATGAGGGCGTGCTGGTCCCAACATTAATGTACGGAAGTGAAAGTTGGGTATGGGAGAAACGACATGAAAGCAGAATAAATGCAGTAGAAATGAGAGCTTTGCGGAGTATGGCAGGAGTAAAACTGAGTGAGAGATTGTATAATGAAGTGATTAGAAAGAAATGTGGTTTGAAAGAGTATATCGTGACAAGAATAGAGAAAGGGATGCTTGGGTGGTTTGGGCATGTGGAACGGATGGATGAAAGTAGACTGACCAAAATCATTTATAAAGCTGGAGTGAGTGGAGATACGGGACGAGGAAGACCTAGGCGAACATATTTCGAACAAATCGAAAGTGTCCTCAAAAAAGGCCAGGTCAGAAGTACCCGCAATCGTCGAGCATGTATGAGGAATGTTATGAAAGTAGATGAAGCGAAAGAGATATGTAAAGACCGTAGCAAGTGGAAAGACGTAATCTCTGCCTACCCCCATGGGAAAAAGGCGTGAGTGTATGTATGTATGTATGTACATTCAAAGCTAGCAATGTATAATATGATATCAAAGTCACAATGTTTATTAATTTCACTGCCACATTATATTAAAATGATGCAGTATTAGATAGGCTACTTTTCATCAAAGGAATTAACCCTCTTCCTAAGTCTGTGTGCGCAGTGATTTTAACATTCCTTCACGTTTCGCATTTGCAAAACGTTCGCAACGATTTTTGTCGAATAAAAAGCATAGACCGATATTTTATCAGCTGGAATGTTTCTGCGATTCTTTCTAATTCTCTGTATTTGATTTTAACATATCGTAAGTAATGTTTATTGGATGTTAGGGATGTCTTGTGTGTGAATGATGCTTGACCTTCACGATTGACTGGTTTTGTGAGCCGTCGAACGATCGCTATCGTATTTGGGACAGATTCCTTTATTTCTAGTATCATGTTACAAAATAATTATGAGTTGATAATCTTTTTTTACTGATATATTTTAACTGTCAAATAATTAATATGATCTGAGATGTTAATAGCGCACGATCTTCTTTATCTATTCTAACAGTTACATTTGCAATAATTAATAAATTGATCTATATGCTTTGTCTATACTAATATTATAAAGAGGAAATATTTGTTTGTTTTTTTGTTTGTAATGAATAGGCTCCGAAACTACTGAACCGATTTCAAAAATTCTTTCACCTTTTGAAAGCTACATTATCCCCGAGTAACATAGGCTACTTTTTATCCCGGATAAATCGACAGATCCCACGGGGTGCGCAATAAAGGCTTCGCTCAAAAACTACTGCACAGATTTTCATGCGGTTTTCATCAATAGATAGAGTGATTCTTGAGCAAGGTTTTGCGGTATTATTTATCTCGGAAATACGGATAGTCCCACGGGAAGCGCGATAAAACCTTCGCGCCATAAACCGACTTTCGCGCATATGTAGCTGTGGGCAAAAGCTATGACCCTTAACCCTCTATAGACCCAATCCCGTAATTCACGCAGGCGAAGCCGCGGGCAGAAAGCTAGTCGGCTATAAGGGTAAACATCATAACTAATATACTCGTAGTAAAACGGTAGGTAATGACGGATGGTCGGTAACCACGTAAGTACATAAGGAAATGGGACTCCAAGGTACCGTCACTGATTTACCACGTTACAAACAATATAAGGCATTCTACAAACAGATAAATGATTATGAATACTTTGAAATTAAAATACACCTTCAGAATTTCTTGCTTGTTCTCCTCGAGAAGGCTTTCCCAATTTTTGAACAGACCTAGTTATTGTATTTTCTATAAACGTATGCACATAGAACTTAAGTAGCCTTCTGTGTAAGCTTGTTTTTGAATTTGTTTTGACATCTATATCATTTTGATTTCGTAATACAGATATCTAAAAACTCTAACACATAGGTACATAAAGTACTAAATAAATCTTATGCGTAAGAGTTCTAACACATCCTAATAATTTATAAAAGCGAAAGTGAAACTGTTTATCAAACTGTTATTATATCACGTCAAAACTACTAAATTGAAAATACTGAAATTTAATACCTGATATTTTGATAAGATAATTTCTTTAGCTTTTGCTTTGTATATTCGTTATAATGCAATCATCCAGTTCGAAGGGAATATGACAGCAAAATTACTGGATACCGTGACGTTACATATTATATATCACAAGGTGACAAAGTAAAACGTGGTTCTTGTGGAAGTTGAAGTTTTGTTGCTAATGTCAAAGGAACCACATATACTATATGGTTCCTCTTGTAATATCTACTTGCCATTAGGTGGACAGTTTATTTGTTCGGAAATACATGATTATAAAAACATATGTACGAACCCTAGAATGAACTCCCGGTTCCGCTGCTTCTGAGCGCTTCGACATGTCCAATTTTAAAAGAGATGTATACTGAAACGTATTATAAAGGAAAATATTAATATTTTACAACGAAGGATTTATTTTGAATTACGAACTAAGCCTTTTTGGCATACAAGTCGGAAATTCCAAGCGTTGAGAGAGATTCCAAGTAATACCTCAAAGGAAACAATAATTTTATGAGCGAATAATAAACCCTACTTTTCATCCTCTTCTATTAAAAAAATTAAATATTATTGGAATAAATAAATAATATTAACATTGACTAATATTGAAAATTAAAACATTTGCGCAAGTTTACAATTCGCATTTAAAGAACATGAATAGTTTGCTATTATGTATACAAATTTACATTTGATCTTTTTATCTCAATAATTAGTACTTTTATTTATCATTTCATTCACCTATTTTATCAATAAACCTACTTTGCTTGAACTCATATGCGAACCAATAGGCGCTTTTTGAATCGGAAAAGGACTATATTTCTTCCAAGTAGACAGTTTCTGATCTGTACTCCTAGCATTGAGACGACCATTAAGTTAACCACTCGCTCATCCCACTAATAGCAATAAAATAAAACTATATAACAAATCATAATTCCTCTTATTCTCTGGTTTATGATTTGAGCGTGTAAATTAAGCTCTGATTGAGTACATATCAATTTGCAAGTCTGTGTCAGTTCAGACACAAACATATTTTTAAGGGGGCTTAAATAATTATTTAATTCTATTTAAGTATTTGTTGTTATAGCGACATCAGAATTGCATCATCTGTTCAAATTTTAACCATTTAGCTACAGCGGTTCTTGAGATATAGCGTAGTGACGGACACACGGACAGGGTCTAGTATATATAGGGTCTTGTTTTTACTCTATGGATACGGAACCCACAATAATCGTGTCCGACAACAAAGGAATATGTAAATAAGATTCTCCCGGCTTACATCACGAATTGATTTTACATCTCGCATGAGAGTAGCAAATACTTTGTGTCGCCAGAGTGTCAATTAAGTAACGCACTCATTGGCAGTACATTTGTATTCGTTACGTGTGCTCGGGTAATCTATATGATAATACCGGCGGGCAGTGAACACATTATATGTAGTGCGGCCAATGGAATGCCACATCGACAAATGCTACAAGCGTATCGGCAATCTGCCCCGAATTTCGAATAGAAAATTAGTTATTAACACGTAATTAATTAAACTTCTTCAATTTTCCTTTTGACATTAAGAGAAATAAAATGTTGTGAAATTATTACGATACATATTTTTTGACGTGAAACGTCTTTAAAATCGGGGCGAAACATACGGGTACCAAGTTTAAAAAGTGGACCGTAACGAAAAGGTCTATATCATCGTACCTTAATAATTAAAAAACTATTAGTCTTAGAAACAAAAATGTGGTGTGAATATTTCACTTATATAGTCAGCTCGCTATTGTGACATTGAGTTTTTTATTAAAATACTTAAAACACCGTCAATCTTGTTTTTTTTATTTCAATCTTTTACTTTAAAAGCGATTCCCTAACATAGACGTTTCACGTTAAAGCCAACGGCCGTGTGCCCCAGCACAGCCCCACCCGATTTTTTTTGTAGTCTTTATTTACTCTGTTTTCTTATACCTAGTCAGAAATAACCAATAGTGGAAAGTCCTTTTCGATCAATTGTCACCGTAAAAAAGAATTTGGTATACCACGTATCCAATGCTTCTCCACTTTAAATTTAAGTAGACAACAGTTATCTGTATGAATTCTCTCTGAACACATACCATTAAATGTGATTAAATATTTAATTGGGAAGCTGTACAATCCTTATTGCTGTACGTGAAATCAAAAAGATGAAATTTTACGATTTATTAATGGGATACCCCCAAAATTAACCTGAGCGGTTAGATTTCTTCAGGACACTAGAACTCAGCTACACCACCTGATGCTCTTACACCAATAATTAACTAGCATCTGGTGTAAGGTTTTAATAAAATTAATAAAAAAAATTGTATGACGTTAACAAGTGCCTGTGAAGGCCTACATATATGAAAGAAAGTTGTTATATTTACATCACTTAAAATATCTTTAGAATGGCTGAACCAGAATCTGAAAGATAACTTTTTTATTGCATTTTCTTCTTCAAGAATACAAAATACCTATCCCGTTAATAAAAAAGTAGATAAACAAATCCTCTCAGTAGTTACCCTAGGATTAATCAACTTCAGATCTCGGAGGTTTCCTCAAAGCTTCAGATACACCTTTCATTTTTTCAAAGTAGTAGTATATATAGGAATACATTATTGATTGAGCATTCTCGAATCAAGAGATACTCTCTATGAATCCATAATCAATAACTAACACACATACTCGTAATTCAAACACTTAAACACTTTATCCACAGATTCTATATTGCCCTTTAAAAAAGTAGATAGCACGTCACTGCTCTATCTGACATCTCATTTGAGCCTCTTTCGTCGCTCAACATCAAGCGGGTGAAGGTCATCTGCCAGGCTTACCATAAAAATAAAAATAGTTTTTAATTAGTTTTATTTATATTATGTGCCTTTTGACTTAGTATGGTTGCTGTTGTTGTTAGCTAAGTTACTTTATAGTTGCCTTTTTTTTTTCTTTCACTTACGTAAGTTTCTTGGCGTTCCCATTTTGTAATAATGATAATTAATTAAACAGTGGAGGGATACACAGGCAGAGGAAGGCCGAATAAAAGATGGATCGATGGAAATGACGGCTGATAGAGAGGAATGGAAGAAAAAGATCTACTGCGCCGACCCCAGATAATGGGAAATGGGCAATAGGATGATGATAATTAATTAAACAATATTTCAACTAATTTTAATAATACGCATAAAACAATATTGGATATACAATTTCGTTAGTCTACAGTTAGTATTGTCAGTATTGCATAAGTACTTGTACAGACCTGAATCAAACGGCCCGTTGTTGAATTTATGCTAAAGGAATGGCTTTTTCGGAACATCGAAGTCTTGCGTGATTTAATTCAAATTATAACTTCTATTGCGTGTCTCCTAAGTGCAAAATAATGACTGTCAACACGATTCTATTTGAATTAACCCAATGTGACATTTCTAGGTAGTTCGCATATCGAAAGTTATCATTTTTGGACTGTTTACATTATTATTATGTAGCTTAAATCACGTATCTTTATAAGACACGGTCCTTTATAAGGCTTGCGCGGGGATACAGATCCAACGCGTAGAGGCCATTTAAGCGAAATTTAATGAAAGTGTGCGTGGAGTGTACCAACTGGGTCTAATCTCTATCTGCACCATGAAAAATGCAGCCAAAGACTTTACCCAGTTAGATGCACAGAAACTATTGTCACTAGTGGTCAAAACGTTTGTGGCCTATTGCATTTCGATTTAGGTGGTAATGAAAACCGGGCTCTGGGCTTCTCAAAGCCTCCTAATTGATTTAAATATGCCAGGTGGTGACTCGCCGCTCACTAAATGGGCCCTCCAAAAAAGCAGACCAATATTGGTGCGAAGAGAGCAACATTGGTGTGAACGGCTGAGGGTGTAGAGAGGTGTGTCTGCGATCGAGACGCCGTCGGCGTCTCGATCGCTATATATCTATATATCTCCACTCTATATATATATCTCCACTCTGTCCGGCTGGTTAAGGCAAGACAGAGGCGGGTGGCATACGCCCCCCACATCGGTACCCTCGGTGACGCAACTCACCGACAGCTCGCCACAAGCTGCCCTGAGGGAGACTGACTGCATTGATGGGGCATTTATGGCAGTCAAGGGGCATTAAATGCCCCACCAGCGGGCGATGGGGTCGTCACTTCCCTACGCCTACATTATTATTATTATTATCTATAGTTTCTACAACTAGTATAAATAGGTAGCCTATTTGAACAGAATTCATTACATTAGGTACTTCATCAGACATCTATAGCGGAATGGTCCAGGTCCATCTGATGTACCAGGTGTCTAGATGTCGCCATATCCGAGGTCCCAGGTTCACCATAATAATCAGGATCAACATAATAATCAATATACATAAATATATATATATAGTATATATATATATATATATATATATATATATATATATATATATATATATATATATATATAGAATTTAATGGCTAAATAAGTATTTAAAAAAGCTATATTCTTTCCAAATTATCGTATGCGTGAACTTATTAAATTTTTCATAATAAAGTCATCTAATTAGATAGAGATTGTCGACCTATCGACATATTTTTATTTTATAACCTGTCAATAGGTCAATAATTTATTCGAATTCGACGACTTTATCTTCTTTTCAGCCAATCGTTTACCCACAAGCCGAAAGTCCTGTGCCTGCTTTGAAAACAAAAATATGATGCATCTTTTTCTAACTTACGTACACAGCAATATTAAACATAGATGTTTTGTATGTATAAATATCAAGCGCACGCATAAAGTATGTCGATGACAAAATGACGTGAACCGTTGAAGGTTAGTACTAAGGCAGTGGTCCCACTGCCGGCGAGAAAACGACTAACTATGCGCGATTTTCTCTCAAGAAACGTACAATAGATATACATTCCGTGTAAACAAACGATATGCGTATATTAAAAGTTGCTCTCTGACTGTTCGCACTGCCGGCGACGACGTCTCGCTTTACTTGTTTTGTCGTTGAGTGACGAGCTTTCAAAAATAAACTCGTTCAGCGATGCTCGCTTGATCATTTCTTAACAGTGCGACACTGAAAGTAGACGTATGGTTAACAACAAATTATTGCTACTTTCATTGTTATATAGCTCAGACGACGACGATTCTTATATGTATATATTCGTTTAGGAAATATTTACGTAGAAATTCAAACTTTGTATTTTCGTTTTATTTATTTTTTCTGTATGACAGTTAACTGGATAATGAAATCAAATACACGCGGACGAAGTCGCGGGCAACAGCTAGAATAAAATAAGATTTGACAGTATATCACTTACTTATATGATTTATGGGTAAGATACATATTTGATTTTTAAATAAATAAAGCTCTTAGTATCATCACACTGGGTGTTTGATTTATTTCCACTCAGCTAACTTATAAAGGATTTGCAGCTCCGGAAACTAATATTATAGAATAAAATAAGAAATTCTCAATAACCCCTCCTGCAAATAATTAAATTCATTGACATTTTTGATCTAAGAACTACATACTACAAATTAGAGATTAAAGATGATTATTTTGTCAATCTAATACCTACCTTAATCACATCAGGTGGATTTACAACATCTTGTGTAGCCCGTTTTAAATGATTGATAATTTCTTTTTCAAAACTTTACACGTAGAATGTATGTACGCGTAGAATGTGCGTAGACGATGTAAATATATGTATTTTACGATAGTGTTTATGCAGGGGCAACTTTGAAAAAAACGGAAGAAAATAAGTGGCGAGTGGTGCGAGTAATCGCTCGTAGCGCTTGCACATTCGCTTATAGCCCGGCGACAAAACTATCGAACTACACACTCGCTTTTTGCTGCTCGCCAACTCGTTTAGTTTCTAGTTCTACTCGTTTCTCGTTCATCGTCGGCGGTGGGACCACTGCCTAATTAGGTGAAATCGGGCTGTGGTCGACGGAGGCGGGAGGGATAGTCATCGCAAACTTTCTACGCGCGGCTAATAATGTTTTTTGTCAACTCTACTGATTATCGACGCGTGACGTCATGAGGCTATCGGCAAACCTTCTGCCCAACCAGTTGTGTCAAATGTAATGGCGCGCGCTACGCTTCTTTATCACTTTAAAAGTAGTTTTTAGACATAGGCAACGAAGATCCGTTTTACTCGCTATTTTTATTAATTCATATAAATAGTCCAGTATTCTAAAATTTATTAAAATAGCAACTACACATTTAGCTCTGATAACCTGTTGTTGATTTATTACATATTTAATCAAATGGGTAAATGTAGGTTCAAATTAGGTTATCAGGCTGGTTGATGGTCAGTTAAAACACATGTACCTAATTTGTGGTTATAACGTATCTTTTCTTATTGTTTTTGATATTGGTAGCCAACATGGAGTAATTTCTAGTGCATTTAAATAATATTAATTTAATATAGAAGCTGTATATACATTTAAAATAGAGGCTTAATATAAAAGTTCTTAAGAACTAAAGAGTCAGGTTTCTTCTCCTACTACTTTAATCTGCCACAAGCACCTGTGTAACATTAAGCAGCACTTTATACATATAGTGAATTGGCTGTCCTTTGTTATTTTAATCTTTTGTAATAGGGCTCATAGCTTATTCATAGTTCACTTCAAAATTACTTCATAGCTTCATCTTAATTCGCAGATATATCCTATATATAGGCAAAATAATATTTAGTGTATCAGAAATAAAGTATCTGTAGAAAAATATGCACTAATCAAGATATTTATTGCCTTGCTATCTATATTGCCATATAAAATGATTTATTTAATTTTTCCAATATGAACAATCTCATATCAAGTTGTATTAGTTCGCTATATTACAATACGGAGAATAATCTATACCTTCGTTTATATTTAAAAGATTTCTTATGGATCCCGGAAGGCTTCACAAGGACCTCACAGAAGCTTTTGCTTTACCCTCGTAACCGATCCAATTTTAGAAAGTCGCCTCAATCCGTGCTCTTGTCTGGAATTACGCGGCAAAATCGTGGGTACTAGTGTCTTGCAGATCTGACTCAGATTGACATCGTCTAAGAACATGGTTATTGTGAGAAAGTCCAACCATAACCCCACGCCCTGACATCTAACAACTCAAAATAGCATTTTTCATGCACTGCCAATTGAGTAAATTAACAACTCAAGCATAAATATAGGTGAAATGTAAGCGATAACCGTTGTCCGTTGTCCGTTGTGTGGACACCCGCAACACCAGAGGAGTCACAGATGCGTTGCCGGCCTTTTAAAAGGGAATAAGGGGGGACGGGGGGTTGGGGTATCCTCACTCATTCGGCGAAACACAGCGCAAGCGCTATTTTACGCCGGTTTTCTGTGAGGCCGTGGTATCACTTCGGTCGAGCCGGCCCAATTCATGCCGAAGCATGGCTCTCCCACGGTATAAAAGTAAACTGGAATTGAGATAAAAGTAAACTGTCAAATATGTGGTAAAAAAAAAATTATGAGCTTTTTAATAACGTGTACTTACTTACCTGTTTACACGACACCACATTTGTAACGAAGGGAGATCTTTTATTTTTTAAATTGTTGAAGTTTTGTTTTCGTTTTCGATTTTTAGAAACTCACCGAGTAATTTGATCAAAAAATTTTATTAACAATAAAAAAAATTTTTTTGACATTCCAAAGCATACATTTTCTCGCAAATATTGCTAATTGCGTTCGTCTGCGCAGGATTAGTATTTCGAGTAGCGTATATTAATGTGGCTTTAATCTTTATAAATTGAAGCCAATGTGTTATTCTGATGTATAGTCTATTATAAGAAGATCCACGATATTATTAAGAGAATGACGTAACTTTTTACAAAACTAATATTTAATAGAAAACTATAGAGGGTAATTTGAAAAACATGTGTTCACTCGTCGACTAAGTAAATGAGACTGGCAGTCGCCACGAAGCCTCTGAGCTCAAGAGCGCTCGGATAAATTCAGCTGCTGTCGAACGCTCGAACGCTACATAGCACACGTAGCGCCATCTGTTTTTCGTTAGCGACAACACGCAAAAATGACGGACAGCAATGCCCGAGTCAACTTCTTTTTTTTTTTCCTCAGGAGAGGAGGTTGAGAATCCGTCATGGATACCAACGCAACAGGCAAGCAGGGATGCGTTGATTATGTCGGACTCCTGGTGAATCCAGGCGGCTCGACCCACCAGACCTACCGACTAAACTCAGCCTAAGCCTTTGGTCCTAATGACCCTACTGGCTTATATGGAAGGGAGCCGCGCCTCAGGAGAGGCACGGTTAGCACTGCCCCATGGTGAGGGCATAAGCGCTAGAAGAAGGCACGAATCTCCAAAGTGGGACCGGCCTGTATTGACGGGAACCTACACGTGGCTAAGTAAAAGGCTGCCGAATAGGGGGAGACAAAGGAGGCGACGGCTCAGACGCCGCCGCTTGCAGGTCTAGAAGGTCCTGCGTTAATTGATTAGGGGAGTCGCTTAGGACATGTCGTGGTCTACGTGTCCTCTGCCAATATGGACTGATATCTTGGAATGGATCCGCTGAAGGCGGTGTTGATGGGTAGTTAACTGACTCGCGAATCAACGGGTTGACATGCTCGTCCGCGGCTCTAAAGAACCGCTTAGAGCACTCCCTAAAATGTTGTTGAATTGTGGGGACCCGGGTCAATAGTTTGCACTCGCTTTTATACCTTCCGTAGACATATTATTTTTCATATCTTCTACACTATATTATTGTGAAGTTTATTAAAATCCATTTAGTAGTTTTCAAATGAAAGAGTAACAAACATTCATGGATGACCATACAAACTTTCGCGTTCATAATATTAGTAGGGATCTGAGGGTCTATTTTTCTTATACCGAATCTCGAACTATAAATCAACTACGATGGCCCAATGCGGGTTTATCGACATATACTTTTTTTTGGTATGTAAGTTGCCTTAGGATATTCTCCGTCATCGTGGGAGCATCAGATGAATATACATATAATATTCGATAACGTAAAACAGTACATGACCGAATCGAACTACTGACCTTCCGAATAAAAGGTTAGTACCAAAACTACAGCGCCACCGATGTTTTCAATCATAATATTAAATAACTTTTTCATACTCTGTTTCATAACATTATATAATGATATTTGATTATGGAGAATTTTGCATTTACATAAAAATTATATATAAAAGCTGTCTGCTTCAGTTAGCATGTTCGTTTGCAATAACGTTATTTTATAGAGTTGCATGTCGTTTGGTAACCAGACGTAGTATGCAAGATGTCCTATTTGTTTCTAGTTTTAAGGCCCAAGCATTCGTTTTTATCATTTAAAAGTTTATTATTCAGATATCTTTGTTTTTTTTTATTTATTTATTAAGGTAACAAACAGTCTTATAATAAAGTATGAAAATATAAAAAAATATATACAAACAGACCTAAAGTACCATTATTTTCGTTATTATGACTATTGCAGAGTGTACAGATATGTGAACCATTATATACATATTAAATATTATACTATAAAAAGATCCACGCTATTATTAAGAGAATAACGTAACTTTTTACAAAACTAATATTTAATAGAAAACTATAGAGGGTAATTTGAAAATCATGTGCTCACTCGTCGACTAAGTAAATGAGACTGGCAGTCGCCACGAAGCCTCTGAGCTCGAGAGCGCTCGGAAAAATTCGGATGCTGTCGAACATTCAAACGCTACATAGCACACGTAGCGCCATCTGTTTTTCGTTAGCGACAACACGCAAAAATGACGAACAGCAATGCCCGGGTCAATAGTTTGCACTCGCTTTTATACCCTCCGTAGACATATTTTTTTTCATATCTTCTACAATACATAAAAACTAAAACGTAAAGAAAAGTAAAAAAAGACTTATCTATAGTTTGTGAAACAATTACACGCTAGTTTATTTTTGTATAACCCCAGGGAGTTAACAAAACACATCTATATCCATCATTTCCATAGGGTTAGAGGTGAAAATCAGCAATTATTTCATTGCCCACGAATTTTAGCCGTTTCCTTGTTCTCATTCTAGTTTTTTTTTTCCCAGTCAGGTTGGTATGAAAACCAAAACACGTTATGATGAAGATGTACATCGTACCGAAATGTCAAAATACTATTAAAAGTTTCTTGTATTTTGACAGTTTATCAAGACACTTTACAACACTGTAAAAATAACTTTAGGTTGGTTTTTCGCTATGTGATGATAAAGTTATTTGTAATATGTTATATCCAATTCAGTGGCTAGCACTGCTAAGCTATAATATATCAATAACAATACAGATATGTCCCACAATGTTAAGTTAGATGCATTTTTAGTCCATTTCTCCCACATTTAACTCCGTGGTACAACATTATACTTCTCCCTCTGGATCGCACTCAATGGAAAAAGATTAAAATCGTTGACTATCCGCATATTTTAGTATGACTTCTTGACGGCTTGACTCCTTGATGCTGCGTAGAGATATAGCCTCGCATACCACATAGCCTCGCCGTCCTTTATTGCATATATTACGTGAAGTGTTCCGAGGAATTGTTCAGATTGCTCTCTGCTGCTTTTTTCTAGCCATCATTTCACAAGACAAAATGTTCACTCTCAACTTGACTGTTTCATCCATCCTTCTGCTTCACACTACCAAACAATAGAATGAATTGTCGCCTGTGATATTTCTGCATTGATGCGATATCCAAACCTTCAAAAAAGAGCGTATTCCCGTTTAAAAGACTGGCAACTCATTTGTGGCTGTTCTCATTTGATGTTGTGGCAGATGATATATTTCTATTACATGTATATAATGCGGTAACCATGGTGAACTCTCATACCTTACAGGTGGTTCAATACTGGAGGATGTCTATCAACCAGGCATGATTTCAAGGGAGTTACATCGGGATCGATAAAACATTGACATGTCGGCAGAGAATTGCTCTATTATTAAGCATAAACATAGAGCTATTAAAATTATATTTAATGTTTAGCTTGGGATTTTGTAAGCAGGGAAGTTAATTATAGGGTATTTTGCTTCTCTGTATTGTTCATTACTATATGTGTGTGTCTGTTGACCAAGTTAAGAATTATCTATATAGTTATTTTATTAATACTTCAAAATATTTTTTTTATAATAGGAATTTAATAATGACAACAAGGTTAGAACCGTAGTCGACTATTGCACAATGGGTCGCGGGTTCATGACCTGCAAAAAATTATTCCAATGTGTGCGTTCGTGAGATTCCTTGCCTATAATGTTTTTCAAACAGAATACAATAAAATATCTTTCTACAACATAATATACAATAGAAGTACATTTGCATTAATCAACTGTTTATAATTACTTATACACGTGACTTTTCAAATTTAAAATGTTAACAAAATTTATATATATGAAAGTCTACTTTTGCTTAACAAATAAAAGGATGAACAATCTAGTTTATATTATAATCAGCTCCCATATTCGTGTTTTCATTTGGTTTAATGACTGATTATTCCTAATACGTAATGAACTCTAATGCTAATCAAATCTATCATTTAGCAATGTTATATAAATGGCCGTAAACTAAATTAAATACAGTTGATATTCAATATATCACCTGATACCCTTGACAGTGATAGAATAGACGATTTAATTAAACGGTTTATCGACCGATGTTTCAAATTATGCCAAATTTTATATCTATGATAATTTTTATTGATTAAATATAACATAGATAAAACTTATCAACCTCTTCTTTTATCACTGAGAAAATGGCTTGTCAAGACAAGTAAGTAGCACGCAGTGACATAATGTCGCTAATGTTATATTTGCGATGGGGCTTACAGGACTATTAATCACAGCGGTAGTTCGCCGCGGACCTCCTACATTAGTCGTACAAACGACCACCGAAATTTCCTTGTATCGACAAAGTGCCGGCCAAAATTCCCATTCCACGATAACAATCTGTCCCACCTTGTGGCTATTAGGGGTCAGCCGATGGCCAGATAAGGGCCAATTTATGCACTACACACTCAAGAGCTTCGTGTTTACTTAGTTTTAATGATATGGGATAGCCATTCATTGCAACTTTCTATCGTTATTATATTCTTTAAAACAGTCAATTTTGAAACTGGTGAACAGATCGCGCGTTTGCCTCGCGAGCCTGCGTTTTGCCTTTGTTTAAGGCAATTTCGGTGTCGACACTCGCCTATGGATGACTGGTGCTGTGCATGATTTCCTATCCATGTCTCGTTCCATATTTATGTATACAATAGCAACAGCTTTTCCAAATTTAGATAACAATGAATAACATCGTTATCCAAATCCCAAGTTAAAAACAACATTCAGCAGAGACAGTTTCCCTGGTTCTAAGCACCAGTCATGTTTTCATGAGATTCGTTGTAGTTACTATAATACAAAAAAAAGTACGTCGATTCTCTTGATAAATACCCAAAACTTAAGCGAACGTTTGCATTTAACCAATTAGATCGCCTGGTACCTGGTACCTGGACTAATGGTAAAATATTCGTTTCAGTTTAAGCAGCAGCAGGCTCCGTAGCAGAGCTCTGCAGCGGGAGGACCTCGCGCAGTCTCGCGACCACACGGGGGCCCCATACATGGCCACGATTCGCACGACGCCCTCGTACGACGCCCACGCCGCGAGGAAGGCTGGTGCAGATAGTCTCCGACCACGGCCCGTGGCCACGGCAGCTCGTGGTATTCGAGCGCCTCCCTAACGGCCTGCCAGGGGAGGGTGCCGAACGAAAGCGTTAATGATGTCTAACGACACCGCCAACGCCCCCCCCCCGACTGCGGACTGCGACAGAGAACGAACACGCTGGACAGCGTAGGTACAGTGTTGATTGCCCCTGCCGGAATTCAAAGCGGGACAGGTGCTCACCGATACGGGTGGAGATAGCCGTCTCGAAGAGTTTCCCCGCCTCGTTCAGGAAGCAGATCGTACGGAACGAAGACGGAACGTCGCCGGTCCTTTCCTCAGAAAGGATCTTGAGGAGCACCAGCCTGGCCGACTTCCAGTCGACGGGGAATACGCCCTTTTTTATTCACCCTAAGAACAGCAGATAAATGCTCACATTCATAAAATACATTGGTACATGGCAGAATCGACTCCAGGCCTCCTCCGGGCATTTCACGATTCGAAGACCAGTACCGAGACCACAGCGCCACCACCGCAGTATATTTATTTATTTTCTCTTTTACCCCAGTTGGAAATATGTTTATCCGAACATTCCAAAAAGAGGGCTGTAGTCATAAAGAAAACATAGGCGCGATTTTTTTTTTGAAATAGCTAAACACAGTAGTAATAGTACAAACATACGCAGCTTAATCACAAGCAATTTTCCTCCATATAAACCAAAAATAAATTATTACAACCATTTATCCAAGTGATTCAGAAAGCGTATTATATAGTGATCGTAAGTGGTGCTATTAATATTTAACTTTTAAAAGGGGTCGTGTCAATAAATAGACACGCACGTGTGCGTCATGTCAAAAGCTCGGAATGTCTGTCATTTTATTTCGTTGTATTATACACATCTCTTGCGCTGTTTTCGAAATAATTTTGTACGCTTTTCACATCTGTGCTGATTAAAAATAGTATTGTCATCGATTCCTTTCTTCCCGAGTAAATCATAAAAACCGACTACATTACTGATTTACATATAGGTACCGTAATTCAGCGGAGTGCCCCACGTGGGCCTCCGAGCGCCGAGTCTTGGTCGCAGAGATCGGGCGAGATCTGTCACCGCAGGCATTGATTGCGGCATTGCTGGCGGACGAGGGAGGTTGGAGGGCTGTGGCCTCCGTCTGTGAAGCAGTGATGCTCCAGAAGGAGGCCGCCGAGCGGGGTCGAGAGATGGCCGATCCTGCTCGAAGGAGGCGGCGCCGGGCTCGGTAGCAGTGCCGGTGAGCCCCACACACGGCCGCGTCTAGCCAGCGCGGTGACAAGGTGGCATTTTCCCCCCTAAAAAAAAAAAAAGGAGGGCTCCCCTGTGGGAGCGGAGGCTGGGGGTTCTCGGATGTCGCTTGGCATTCCCGGGGGCTCCCTACATGCCTGAGGAAGTCCATCCCTGAGGTTTTTAGTGGGTAGGGCTCCCCCTTCTGGGGAGGAGAGCCCCAGCCGGGGTATGCAACTTTATGCATTTTCCTCAGGGGAACAAAAAAAAAAGGTACCGTAATTCAACCACCACGAAATGTTAGCTCAGTGGTATTAGATCATCCCTAATAGCTTAAAACTTTAGAAATTATCGAAGTGTGTCTATTACCCCTCCGCTGAAATTTTATTTGCCGACGATAACAGACAGGTATTTGCTATGGATGGGGATATAATGCCTTCTCATTTTATATGAAAACTCAAAGCTCGACCAACTTTGTATTAATCATAGACTGCATTATGTCCTTAAAAGTCACAAATGTTAATTATCGTATT
The DNA here is from genome assembly GCA_036419045.1 of Scirpophaga incertulas. Taxonomy (NCBI): domain Eukaryota; kingdom Metazoa; phylum Arthropoda; class Insecta; order Lepidoptera; family Crambidae; genus Scirpophaga; species Scirpophaga incertulas. Next base: position 31,587,657 of record CM071628.1, read on the forward strand.
TTATAATATTTTAACAACATTTTTAATAATATTGGAACAAACCAGATACAAATAATACGGTCAAATTTGTATTTGCTTTTAAATAAAAGTGCTAATTAATATCATAATAGTGAAAGTAACTCTGTCTGTCTGTCTGTCTGTCTATCTGTCTGTCTGTCTGCCTGTCTATTACGTTTTTAAGTTCTTAGCTATCCAAGTTTGATGACATTTGTTATTTACGACTCGAAAAAGGACATAGAATATTTATTACCACTATTTATATTTCTATATATTTTTATTGTTCTCGCAAAAGAGAACACTTCAAAGGGAACAAATCCTTCAAAATGGGTAAATGATTTATTTTTATAAAATAGTATGATTAGGCGGAGTCTTAAAACCAAAACAATCAGCCATATTTTAAATCGCGGATCGAGCTTTCATATGTATTTTAGGGCACATTAATATAAAAAATATCCTAAAGGATAGTAGACTTCAGTTTAAAAACTGAAGTCTTCTACATCTTCTTTTTCATCTCAAATTATACTTGTATAATGTAATTATACATAATTATTAATTTATCAATATATTCGCATGAATTGGGTAAGATATTTGTACACGTGTGTAAGTTATAGCTGAACTATTATAATAACGTGCATTCGGATTTTTGAAAGGTTTCTTTCGGTGAATTTGACAGATCTTAATATTTTAAAATATTCTTCAATATTTACTCAGGATTAGAATTTGTAATATATCTACAGAGACATTTTATGGAGATTTCTTTTATAAAGTAAAGGGGGAAGGATAAACCCATGTCGACTTGATCCAAATATACTAGAAACTATACAAATTTCATTAATTCAACCCCGAAAGTTTATTTCAACTTTTTTTTACTGAATACAATTTTTTTAAGTAGTATTCATATAATATTCTTGATCTTTTTCTAGAAAAAAATTATTAGTTATTGACTGTTATTGTAAATGACAGAAATTTTATTTCTGTAATTTACAGTAAAATATTAATTATGTATAAAGTCAATATTTATATGGGTCTTGGACTGTAGTAATAAAATGATATGTTGTTTCGTACAGGGATAGTGTATGCGGTTAGAATTAATTATTAACAGGAATAATTAGATAACAATCATAACTTTTCTTTATTTTTAACATAAATAATTATTATTTTTAATGTGAAAGTCACGTGATTACAAACGCCAATCACAGCGCGTGACGTCATTTATCATTGTCACTTGGCATCTACTACTAAGTAGTAGTCTTGTTTACGTTGTGATTTCGAAACCTCGTTTATTTCTTGCATATTCTCTGTGATTTAAAGTTTTAGTCGTTTGCTTGAAGTAAAATTTCAGTTTATTTATGATGGCGAAGAAATTCATAAGAACTGGTAGTTCAAAGGAGAATGCCCAAATTTGCCCCACTGATCCCAAAGCTATAACAAAATGCATATAAATATAAAAATAAAATTACGAATTTTAGTGGCAGTAAAACACAAATAAATAAAGTGTTTCTTAGAAACGGAAATGGCAATATTACATAAGTACGAAACCGAGTAATATGGCCGATTAATATGCCCAAAATTCAAAACGACGCATTAAATTAATTAAAATTCTATATATGTGCAGTTTACATAATGTAAGTTACTTAAAATCAATGAAAAGGCTAAAAATACTGTAATTCAAACTAAATAAACAAGCTTTCTTATTTCATTAAGTATATTTAATAAACTTATTTTTACATTGCACATGTGCTATGTAAAAATAAGCTCTCTTACTCCTACTCCTAATAAGCTCTCTTACACTACACTATAGTGTAAACTGCTAAAAATACACGAAATGCTAGGAATATACTGTGATTCCAACTAAGTACATTATACATACCTTTCTTTTTATCAAAAAATATTTTGTCAAACTAAATGCATATCGTCGTCTTACAACTTTGCTAATAAATATTATTAGGCGCTCATTTTATTTGTCTAATATCTTTATTTTCGCACGAAGTTTTGACTTACATCTGATTCATTTAAAAATCTATGCTAATTTCGCACACATTAAAAAAATCTCATTAGTGGGCATATATATGCATGTGACTGGGGCACAGCTCTTTATAATTTGGGCATTGTCCTTTGCCACGTATCGACGTCATGATGGTGGCAGAATTTTTCGCTAAAAACCCTGATTTTAAAATGTAAAAACTGTCGCGTAAGTATTTTCATTACACACATGAAAAGTAAATCAAAACTTCAAATTTGATTTAAGTAACCCATGGTTGGTTGCAATGTAACCTTAAATGTATTGTTTTTGTTTTAGATCGTGCAAATGTATACTAACATCAAAATGATCTTCACAAAAGTAAATCATCGACTTTGATTTTTCCAGTCTCGTCTTGCCAGTACCATCCATTTTTTTCGCATATTTATAAATAAATAGTTTGTCAGGTGTCTTATTTGTATTATTTTCGCACAGGGGAACTGAACAATACTGATAATATTTAATTGCACTCATTTTCGATATAGATTACGAAATAACCGAACGTTTACACACGCTCTATCAATGAGCAAGTATGATAAATGATAATGACGTCATGATAAATGACGTCATAATCGAGACATAATAAAAGAGTGGTGTTTTAGCGCGAAATTCAAATGTGAAAAATAATGATCTATTTTTTAACCAATAATAAAGTAATTTCAGTAGGAAAACATTTTTAGCATTTTTTAGATAAGTAAACAATAAGTTGAAATGGTTTTCATGAAACAGTCCAAGACCCTATTAAAAAAGATTATTACTTTTATATAAAAATGTTGAATATCAATGTATCATTTATATATATTTTCATCATATCATCTATCTATCAATAATCAGAACAAATTTTATTGTATTTTCAATAGTGTTTTATTGTTTCTACATCACTACTTTCTACATCACACTCGAAGTTTCTGAAAGTTGTACAATTAACTAGATTTATGGTAATAACTGTGCAGTTATGAGAATCAGTACTTGGAAGTAATACGTTTATTATTTTCTTACCACGATGATAGCAAAAACTGGCTTTCCTTACGGTAAACAGCCACTGTTTACCGTAACACACAGCCACCTATGGACCTGCAACTTCAAATTTTATATCAGTTTCAGTAATTTAACCGAGAAATCATGCAGTGACAGCACAACCCCAAGTTGCTTGCTCAATCTGATATAACTATAACGGCTTAGGCGCTTGGTACATAGAAAAGAAATTTTTTGCCTTCCCTATTAAGTCATCTATTTGGGTAGTAAGTATCTACAAACAAAAGTATGGCCACCTGACTTTTTAAAAATGTTACAAGGATTACCAATATCGATCAAACAAACTGTTAGAACCCAGCCCGTAACTAATACAATTTAAGCATCGACCGTCTTTATCTCTACAAATATTAAAAGCCCAAAAGTTTGTAAGTATGAGTGAATGTTTATTTCTATTAACGTAAAAAGTACTAAATGGATTTTAATGAAACTTTATTTTAATATAGTATACTCGTAAGAAGATCCACGCTATTATTAAGAGAATGACGTAACTTTTTACAAAACTAATATTTAATAGAAAACTATAGAGGGTAATTTGAAAAACATGTGTTCACTCGTCGACTAAGTAAATGAGACTAGAAATCGCCACGAAGCCTCTGAGCTCGAGTGCGCTCGGATAAATTCGGCTGCTGTCGAACGCTCGAACGCTACATAGCACACGTAGCGCCATCTGTTTTTCGTTAGCGACAACACGCAAAAATGACGGACAGCAATGCCCGGGTCAATAGTTTGCACTCGCTTTTATACTCTCTAGACATATTTTTTTTCATATCTTCTACAATAGCTTATACTCTAGAATAACACGTAGACTACAGAATAGTATCATTTCGAAATATTACAGAAACATTGTAACATTACAGAAATAAATTTAAATAACATGACTAGTTCCGCAACTGCAAACTATTTCCCTAAACAAATGGACGAGAAATTCTTGTTAATTTGAATACTTCCCAAAGGTCAAGCCAATGTTGATTTTACTCATAGTAAATATACAGCAATGGAAATTAATTCAAAGTAGAGCGGTGATAGCTGATATAATATTTGAATCTCTACAAGGATCTTGAAAACTTTTGACGGTGTAATTCATGAAATTTAAATAAAACCTTTTATTTCACAATTCCTTAGTAAATAGTTTTAGAAGTTATCGATACATATTTGTTTATACAATATTGTACATATATACAATTTCTAAAAAGTTAAATTCGCAGAGTGATTTTCTATAATTAAATACCTAAAATTTTAAGGCAAAACACGAAGCAGTATTCAAACAGTACCACATTCAAAGCCCAAAAAATTGAGTGTTGAGTCTCAGTCGCCTAATAACACTGGAAGAGTTAGATACAATTCCATTGTCTAGTGCTCCACAGTTCCGCAACATGAGCAGTAAAGGATATGTAAGACAAAACCCCAGCAGCGTGATCATGATCACCAGTCGCACTACAATTCCGTATGCTTAGAGCGATAACGCAGATGAAAATCATACCAGAATAAGCTGTGAAGGAAAACTTCTGTGTTCTGATTACACCGAGCGGAATTTAATTGAACGCACTATTTAAGTTGAGTAGCACTATGATGGTAAGCAATTGGTTTCCATTTATATTATTATATGTCATGTGTACATCTACTATATATAGGGTTGCCAACCGTACTCTAAAATAGAGTATTGTCCTCTATATCATGTGGTCGTACTCTATAATCTATAACACTAATAAAGTACACTGAAATACTCTTTTTTACAAAATGTTTAGTGCACGTCTGTAATAATACGCAAAAACCTTAATCGGAATAAAAAAGTCCACTATTTACTGTTATTATATTGGTATCGCCGATTCCTCAATCCAAATTCGAACGTTCCTGTCACAATTGTAGATGTTTTTGGTATCATGGAAAATTTGAAATCAGAATTACAACAGACTGAAAGTCAACTATTTTGGCTATACAACAAAACAGAAATTAAAACCTCTTGAACAATCATCACCTGACTTGTATTAATAAAATTAACACTAACTTTTTTTATTGTGTATAAACAAATGTTTGACTTATTTACAAAAATGGTTTGATTTTAGTAATGATAACTGGCTGTATTCACTTAATACAATATCTTTACAGACTACTGTTGAATTTAATCATTTAGAACAAATTATAGAAGGAAAACTTAATTTAAAAAGACTAAACATAGACATGGATACTTTATATTCAGAAGTAACAATTTTAAAATTTGCTCCCAGCCGAATTGTTTAATAACACAGACTTTATACAAAAATACACCGCTGAAAAATGGCAATATATTTTTAAAAAATGTCCTCAAGAATTTGTTTGTTTAAAAAAAATTATTACCTATATACTCTCTGTTGCCGCCACTTCAGCATTTACAGAAAGAGTATTTTCGGTCATGAATGTGAAGTGGCGAGAAGAGAGAAACAGAGCTTCATTGAATTTAATAAAAAATGAGCTCTTGATATATATAAATTTAGAGTTAGAATGTTTAGACTCATTCAATACCTTTAAAAATAATGAAAATTTGTTATGTGCCGCAAGAAGTACTAAAATATACCTTTTTAAAAGATAAAAATAAATGATACTCTTTTTTATAAGTGCATACTCTTTATTTACCTCCTTTAAAATCAGATATACTTTATTACTGTTAAAAAAAGTTGGCAACCCTAACTATATACCGCATTGCTTTCTGCACTTAGAGAATATGCCACACGCATTAAGTTCGCCGTTGTACATCTTGTACATGAAGTTTCTAAATAATACATGTTGTGGCGATTGCGGTGTAATGTCACCTGTTAAAATAAACAAATAGGACGTATACGACTGTTTCTACTGAGCTAAAATAATCCGGTATCCATCCTGCGCAGATGTGTTGGTAATGGGCCGTAGACACGTGTAATTCTGTAGTGGTCAGGGAATTGTAGCGATCGGTTGTCTGCAAATGGCGGTTTGCTCAGCGTAGTGCACAGCTATTGGGTAATAAAATTGCTCCAGTTTCACCATTACCGATTAAATAGTTTCGGCGGAGTCTATTATCAGTATCAGGTTTGGTGAATAGGTGGATGTGCTTTGGTAAAGGGAAACTATTTTGGCCTATATTTTCTCCATTTAAAATCTGCTTTATGGTTTTATAGTAACTATGAAGGCATATGTCGTATTTATAATTATGAAAATGGCTGAAAATATTATTTTTTGAAGATTTTTGTATATGTTAACATTTGATATATTTCAATTTTACAGAAAAAATTTTGGTATGGCAATTTTTAGACGACTGATGTATAAATCTTTCCCTGTGATGATTTACAATTGCTCTAAAAGATATTGTCAAAGAGTTGTGTCTTCTTACTTAAGTGGAAATTTCAAATGCATATTTATGTATATGGCAACAAATAAAACAGATGTATTTAGAGTGTAGATGTTTTATTGAACTAAATAAAATTACGCAAGTATCACTCATTCTTCATTAATTTTGTCTCAACTTCCAATTCCTCTCCTTCGCTGAAGGATAGTACTATCGTTAGCATTGTGTCGTATCCTTCCCGTTATTACTCAAGGTGGGACAGAGTTCTAGTCCCAGCTTGTTGCTTTATTGATAAAATAAACATATTCGTACTATTTACTCACATTTGCACCACCTTATCAATGTTTGTTCGTAGTTTATTTCTTTACTGGTTCACATTTATTTGTTATTCAAAGAAGGCTCTAGATACGGAAAACTATATATATCAATTTGCGAAAGCTTAAAAAGTTATAAACTGTATAGTTATAAACCATCAGTTCGCACTTGGAAGATTGGAGGCACATATCTAGCGCATATAGTGTTGAAAGTAAAATATAAACTAAAAAAATCCGTTAAATATGATTCCTCAAATTTCACATACAGAAACTGTTCATACTAAGTATAACTAGTTAGTTAGTATTTTGAAAGCAAACATTTCAATAAATAGTCAAAGAAATACAGACAATGAATAATGTTTCGGACACAGTTTACTTCACAGTGGCCGAATAAAAGCACTCGGTTCTCCCTGAGGCAAAGCATTATGTTAAAATGATACAAGGTTTCTGAAAGCCTCCGACTATTACTCGGATGGCTGCATTAGGCGAGTAATCGAGTGAGAATGGCCATTCCACGGGTCTGATTCCCTCCCTACCATCAATAAACATAGTTTACTGCGTTCAACAAGTGCCATTGTGCTCGTTCTGGTTCACAACAAAGGTGCATTTGTTTAAACGAATTCATTCTTGAATTATTTGTGTGGCGCACACCACTCGCCGAACGTCGTTTTCGCTCGATGTTTATTAACTTCCATCCTTTTTTTAAGAAAGTAAAATGGATGTTACGGTTTTTTCCTAAAATTTTATACTGAATCACTCGACCATGAAAATACTGCATAAATGTCGCACTATAGGCGTTTTAAGACCGACAAATAATTATGAAATGGCCCCACACTCTGAAATTATATAAACAGACAATTCTTTATTGTATATATAGACATTCCTCTATAATACTGATATGCTAAACTAAATATTATGCTATCATATGCTCAGCTATGTTAATTTAAATTTAAGAAATGAAATACCGGCCAAGTGGGAGTCGGACTCGCGCACGTAGGAGTCCCACTATAAGCACTATACATCTAAATAAATGTTTTTCTTTATTCTTTATTATATTGGAGTTGATTGAATGAAAGGTAAAATGGGGGTTACGATTTATAATGTATTAAAAAAATTAATATTATTAGATCTCGTTCAAACCAATTTTCGTTGGTAGTTTTTAAAGTAATGTCATCATATGTTTTTTTTTTCATTTTCTTATTTTAGAAGTTAGAGGGATGGGACCAACTTTTTTCCACTTTGGAAGCGTTTGTCATGCAAACTATTTAGAAATGGTATAGAAAAAAAAATTTTGGAAACTTTGATATTATTTTTGAAGACCTATCCATAGATATCCCACACGTATGTGTTTGATGAAAAGATTTTTTTTTTTGAGTTTCAGTTCTAAGTATGGGGAGCCCTCAATATTTATTATTATTTTTTTATTTTTGCATCGAAATCTTAATGCGGTTCACAGAATACATATACATACCAAGTTTCAACAGTATAGCTCTTATAGTTTCGAAAAAAAAATGGCTGTGACATACGGATGGACAGACGGACAGACAGACATGACGAATCTATAAGGGTTCCGTTCTTTGCCATGTGGCTACGGAACCCTAAAAACGATTGCGTTGATAAAATACCTTTACTAGTATTATTGCTACAAATTAGATAGCACTGAAATATTGAAAATACTGATAGTATAAACACAAAATTATATGCACAATCAATTACTTAACATTAGATGGAACGATTGGCTTCAATTGAGATATGAGTGACCTTGTAATAAATACCCTTTTTTATCGTACGTTCTATTGATATCCTAAATTATTGACGAAGTCTAATTAAGATAGTTAAACTATTGGTACTTCAATATCACCATACAAAATAGGCAAAGTGTCTGTATTTACGTGTTATCTTAAATTATAATGTGACGCTAACCAAGACAAAGATCTTTCGTTTTGAGTGTAACGAAGTGATTTTTGCGGGTAATCGAATTTACTCGAGGAAGTTTAATGAACCATTAATCCCACCCTGCGTCCTACTTAACGGAACAATTTTATTAAAGTAATACGTAGTACATACAAAAAATGTACATTTACTTTTAAAAAGTAATAAAATAAATTGGATAAAACATTTTGTAATAATCGTAATTTTTAAGAATACTTTAATGACAAATTTATGTGAATATTATTTCAAACTAAGTTTGTAAGATTCTATATTTCATACGACTAATTAAACATATAAGCGATCCGTAATAAATTATCGAAATAAATTTACATGACAATCACTTTAGTTAGTTTAAAGATAATCGCAAACAGAATCGAGGCTATATGACATATAGTGATATATGTTACGTAATCGAGGTTCGGTATTCGAGGAAACACCATTATATATTCACTTACTTTATTATCAACGAAAATAGAGCTAATATTAGTAATATAACACATATCCAAATCACTTCACAGTCAGAATTCATGTCGTAATCATTACATAATGTATATTTCACTCGGTCACGGGTACTCTTGATTAATATATATAAATCCAAATCTGGGTTCGAAACGGTAAAAGAGACCACTAAAATATTGTTGATCACGTGTGTCGTGGTACACGTGGCCCGATGTAGGGGTTGTGGACCCCCGCGGCGTGGTTTACTACTCCATAGAAATATGGGCATAGGCTAGGTAAGAATACGAGTCAGAGTCAGGGGCGGCCAGTTAAGACGGACGAAGTTGTGCTTAAACATTGCTTCTTCTTCTTTCATTGTAGTTTCTACTCCCTTTTCCAGTGCTAAGAATGTTTAGGTTGCTTCAAGTATTTTGCTATTATGCGAATCTGCATCTTATCCTTTACGCCTTAAACCGTCAGGATGAGCTGCTTTTGTAAAATTGATTCTTTTTTTTTTTGTTCCCCCTGAGGAAAATGCATTAAGTTGCATACCCCGACTGTGGCGAGCCTGCGGTTATGTGGAGCTCTCCTCCCCAAAAGGGGGAGGCCTACCCACTAAAAACCTCAGGGATGGCCTTCCTCAGGCATGTAGGGAGCCCCTGGAAACATCAAGCTACTTCCGGGAACCCCCAGCCTCCGCTCCCCTGCCTAGAGGGGAGCCCTCCTCGGGGGAGGCTACACTACCTCCCCCGGTCTCCTCCACCGAGACTCTCCTCCCCGGTCGCGACTTTCTCGCGCCCGCCGGCGACCCGCGGCGGCGCCGCAGCTGTGCTACCGAGCCTGGCGCCGCCTTCTTCGATCCTTCTGGAGCATCACTGCTTTGTAAAATTGATTCTTATATTAGTACGTAAAACTTTTATACACTTTCCTAAATATACGTCGCTTCTCCGTGCTTCTTTCTTAGTACCGAGTCAATAAGTACCGCTGTAAGCGCTTGGTGTACCTAATGTGTAGACCGTGTAAAGAACGGCGTTTTTCTGGTGACATAATCTGTTTCATTATATATAAATGTGCGGAAAGTTGATTGTTAATATGTGGCTTATTACATAGAAAAAAATTATGGATGAACGACGAACACCCCAAACATATGCACGACTGAAGATCATAATTCTGAGTAACTGCAGTTACAGAAAAAAAACTGAACAAAGATAAAAATCATTGTTCATTTTTAAAATGTATTTTATTTGAGTATATGTGTGTGTGTGTACCAACACAAAATTAAATAAACTGGTATTCAATTTATTTAAAATAGATTATTTAATAAACTGCTACTCTAAATAGTAGGTATTTAAAAATATATACGTCCGGGGCTCTTTAAAGCTCCCAGCATTGGCTTAAGATATGGTAGAACAGTAAAACTATAACGGAAACGACAGAACCGCACGCAAACTTAAAACATGAATACCGACAGGCAATCTAAAGCTATCACAACAACTTTAGCATTGTTAAACTGTTAATCACCTGCGGAACCAGGTCGAAACCATCCAAAGCATTATCTATTTATTGCAGTATACTATAATTTTAATAAAATCTTATTAATTACATTGTGCCCATAATCCTAAATTTTAATATTTAGCAAAGGAAAGAAAAGTATTATAGTATTAAAATGTTACGATAAAAATACTCCAAAAATGTTTACATCTTTGGTCAACTTAATAAGGCAAAAAGTAAATCTTTTTTGTTTTTTATATTTTAAAATACTAAAGCCGTAACATTTATAGATTTGATAACTTTTTTGGATGTTTGGGGTAAATTCCGGTGATAATCATCTCATTTTTATTAAATTTTATATACGGATATTTTGAAGGCACTCGGGGAAGAATATTCGATTATTTAATCACTGAAAAATATATCTTGCTTAAGGTCAAAACAATTAAAAGAAGTAAATTAGTTTATTATCGTTTTATGTTAATTGTCTTACAGTTATGAACACCATTTAGTTACTTCATTATGTACTATTGTTTCCTAGATGATAGAATTATTCTGTCGTACGGTATTCGCTTAGGTGAGGAGACGAAATCATATTCATCCTTTTGGCAGATGTTCGTAGTAGTGTTATCTAAGTTTAAATTTAATAAATTAACAACTGCAGCTATCGGTGGGTGCGGTCGCGCTTGCGTTTTATTTCCGAACTGCCTACAGTTATATAGATTAAAGAACTTCCCGTCATGATTCACACTGCATAGTTTTTAGTTGCGAGTCGCTTGCAAAATCTTCTTATCATCATCATCTTTACCTGTAGGCCAAGGTACCTAGACGAGATGGCTTTAAGAGGTCATGGTATCTCTCTTGCACTACGGTTTTATTTGCATAAAACTGTCTCAGGCCGCTGGTCACATGTTTTTTCTTTAGAAATTCAAGATGTTGCATTAATTTAACAATTTCCTTCTAATTGATTTCCGAGAAATAACTCGACGATGTTCTACTATAGCCGATTGGTTTTTTTGTCGGTTTTTCATAGCTGCGATATATTACTTAGCCCTTTCAGCTATGTACCGTTAATTTAACCTATATAGAAACTGCTACTCATAAATTTTTATACAACAGTTGACAAGCCTGCAGGGAATAATATCAGTATGTAAATATGGTGTTATTCCCGTTCAAGTTCCCTCAGGCACGTCATTGTGTTAACCAGCTTTAGAAAAAACTTTCTGAAACTGTCGATGTCGCTGTACAGTACAAATTTTTCATTGCAGCTTTCTCCAACTTTGAATAGATCGTTAAAGGAAAAACTATTCTTTTATCTCGTTTATTCGAAAAGCGTCGGTTGATTCTCGTATAAGTGATATAACATTTTATTCTTACTTTTGTGGAAACTTTAATATAGAACTTGAATATAAAAAATACGAACTACGAAAGGTGATCAAAAAGAAATGTTAATGAATATGATTATAGTAACTTTTTTATTTTATTTTTCTATATATCTTTCTAATAAGTTAATACATTTAGAGCATCTTTTTTCTAAACCTAAATGAAAAAAATATTTTTCTTGACACTCCAAAAAAGTATCTACAGCGGATATCACATTACTATCGTCTTCAAATTTCGTACTTCGGAAGTGTTGCTTGAGCCGAGGAAAGAGATAGAAGTCCTTTTTTCTTTTATTCGTCTGTCAACATTTTCGGTACCCAACACATATTTCATATGCAATTCATTTGCAAAGATTCTTTGGATACTGCCATTTGACATCCCTGTGACGTGAGCTACGGGCCTGATGATTACTCTTCGATCTGCCAACACGATATCTTCGACTATTTCCACATTATTTTCAATGAGGGACGTGGACGGGCGTCCTTCGCGTGGTTCGACTTCTGTGAATGTTCTGCCCATCTTAAACTCTTTGGCCCAGTAATGTGGAATACGAACAAGCAGAGTCCCGCAGTGCTTCATCCTCCAAGTCTCTGTATATATCTTTGCTACACATTTTTTCAAGGAGAGGTACTTGATAACGGCTCTAATGCTCTATGTGCACTGGAAATAACTGATTATCATTTTGACCATCCCTTGTATCAAGATAAATAAATAGATTGCTTTGTATAAATTATATTAACTTATACCATTAAAACGTTACAATTGTATATATTAATTTTTAGTTAAATGTTAAGTACATAGATACACTTTCTTTTCCCTATGTATATTTTACTACATGCATTCGACTGAACATTAAGTTGGAAATTAAAAAAAAACGATTTGTGTTATACGAACTAATAAAAATGGGTTATATTTTATTACTATTATGTATTTTTATCATAGAGAGGAATTAAAAGTATGGTGTTTTATTCGCACAATAATTATATTTTCCTCGGGTTAATTACTTCAAATCCGTCACTCAGGATTTTACAAATAAAGTCGCCACTCGCTTTGCGACTCAAAATAAAGCCCTAACCGTAAAATTTTATTTTACTTTCATAAGATGAAATCATTACGTCTGTAAATTAATTGAAGTTAATGTTTTATTTTCTAATATTTGGTTTAAGAAATACAAAAAAATAACTTAATTAAGCTTACATCGGTTACATTAATCAAAGACAGCCTGAGTAAAATTGGTCAGCAACATCTAATATAGAAAAATGTTATTGTTAAATTATTCTTATAAATTTTATAAATCTAATGGCATCGATTTTGGGAGCGATTCTAACGTACATTTACATATACATTCTCTAGAACTAAACTTAGAGAGCTAATTTTAATTTAGTTTCGAAGAATTGGTGAACTGAATTTTCAGACTAACTAAATTAGGAACACAGATAACAGCTTACGGCTGTCATCATCTTTATGCAGATAATTTCTAAATTGAATTTATCGTTCACTATCGGTGTATAATATATCGTAAAAAATATTGTTTTTAGAGTGACTTTGACTTATTTCGGTATCTTTTCCAAACTTTATTGTATTTGAATTACATATAGTGATGTAAGCTAATACAAAAAGGTAGATAAAGGTAGATACCCCATAAAGTCTTCTCACTCACTTTATGGTGTATCTACCTACCAATTTTATAGTGCTCTCTCTTTTGTACTATATGGAGTCTTTTAAAAGAAGCGTGAAGAAACATTTGTGCAGGCTGGCAAGATAAAATGGTTGGTGTGACAGTTTATAATTTTTGCACCAGCTCTCCTCACATTTGGACTATTAAATGGTCGTAACAATACATGGGATAGAGTTACATAGCTATATTATATATATATCTATAATAGTGGTATTTATTGTTTTGGTCCAATTGGTCATGCTTAGTGCTATAATTTATAATTTCAAGCATTTATATTTTTAATCTGCGCTAGTTTATTAAGTATGGAACCCATTTCAAGAAAATGGATCAATAAAAATCAAGAAATGTTCCTAGCGGAAACTTTACATATCAATATCAACCCAAAAATATCTAATTACCACAATGCTTGATCCGCGTAAAATTATTGTTCAATGACAATTTTAGCAAAGTATTAGACCTAATGCAGACTATAAATTATCTCTATGTAATTTCATAGATAAATAAGTTCAAACTCTTTTCCCGCTTAAAATGTCATCGCTTACTAAGAACTATAACGGTTCATATTTGCATTTATTGTTATAGCTATGAGTTGATCAAATATTTGCTTAGCGATTTTATTTTAAAAATGATTATATTTAAATATGTACTACTATCAGTTAAACTTTCCTTTTATTTACAGTAATTCTGCTTCATTTCTCATAATTAAATTTGTGACCGTTTCCAGGAATCTGCTAACAGAAGGTTGCCTTAAATCCAATTTGTAATATTAGCCCTGATAAATTCCTTGAGTAAATTATGGAGTGAATCGAATATTGTTATATTTTCGGTTACTGCCAATAATCTTCATCGGGGTTATCTTCATAGTTTATCTTTTAAATATCATAGTTTTGACAGACATACTATTACGATTACACCTGTCCAAATAGGCTTCATAGATTGTGAAGACTTTAGCAATATGTGATAGTAGTAATAGGAAGTCAGGTACTTAGAAATGATGCAGATTTGTAATTATACTTAGCTTGAGCTGCTTTATTAACGAACCTATTTGAAGTTCCTCGAAATCTAGACCCTCTATCAAATATAGCACGATCGTGAGAAACCATATATTTTCTCAATTCATAATAAATTAAAAAATAAGTAAGTACTTATTATAGGTAAAAAAAAAATCCTTTAACTAGTTGGAATACGTTAGTACCCATTAATTTCACATTAAATTAGCGAGCACCTTAGTTCCTCTGTAGTTCCTTCTTGAATTTAATGTGATATTTCTCAAGTTTAGAGAAAATATGACATTTAGAATACACAACCAATAAAGTGATGTCAATTTTAAATGAGATACAATGTCATTGCAGAATATCAAATTGGATTTTACAAGTGTATATCTAATTTTAGTTTGTTTTACATATAAATTAGACCTATTTCCGCTCTAAGTGCCTATTTATAATCTATGTTTGTAATATCATCTCTAATTCAATAGCAGCGACTTTATTTTGGTGCAATTCTTTACATTACTACAATTATTATTAAAGTATTTTTAATGAATGTGACAAATCCAAAAATAGTAAAAAGCTTTAAATGTTTTTCTTCTAAGTTACTAATTTGAGAATAAAATATGAACACTATGGATTTTTATTCCGTAACATTTTGTATTTTGCTAAATGATAATTTGGAAACCATATGCATTGGAAATCAAGGTTCGTCACCGCAAACATAACCCGACGTCTGATAGTTATGGACCGTTCCATATACAGTCTATAACTGGCACAAATCACGAATGCGATCTGTGGCATGTAAGAATGCGTTCGTCGCGAACGACTTTTCTATTTTCAAGAAACAATATTTATTATTTTACTTCACTCCACAATGTGTACGCTCTTAATATAATTGTTAACAATTTTCCAATTGATCTAAACAGATCTTTCCTGCTTGTTTTGTATTTAACGAATATCTGGGTGAAATAAAATTAGTATAACTAGCATTGTAATGAACTGAGATATAGAGAATAAGGTCCACTTTCCATATATTAAATACCCTGTCATAATATTTTGTTATTTTGATCTACTTATCGCCAGTGTATATGTTAACTATCGTATAGTAATAATTATAATAAATGTACGTTACATTCACAAACAGAAAAACCACAACCACTTTATTCTTGTATTAATACTTATAAATATATTTATTATGTTTAACTAGTTAACAATAAGATTCATATTATGTGTTACGTAAATATGACCTAACAAAAAGGGCGGGTGCTTTTGTTAAAGGAAAACAAACTATATCACAATACTACATGCAGCTTTATCTTACTATGACTTCCTGTTACTCGGTTTTCCTTCTACAAGCACCAAAATAAATTCGTTACACCCATAATTTTGCGAGTGATTATTTTATACTCGTTCAATGCCATACTTATAAATAACCATTCAAAATTATCATCGTAGTCACAATTGTTCCTACAACTTTTAACATTTGTTATACGAAATTAATAATAATTAAATTAAATCAAAATAAAAAAGCTTAATCAATTGCATAATAGTACCACTGATGAAATCGTTTATTGTAATTCAAAATATGTTTGGTTTCTTTATTTCATTCATCGTTAAGGTCCTTCGTCCCCTAGCTGGGGCAAAGGGTGTCCACAGTGAGTTTCCATACCGCACGGTCTTGAGCTTTGCGTTTGATTTCGCTCCAGGTTTTTCCAATAGCATTCGCTTCATTAATGATAGTCCGCCGCCAGGTCTGTTTGTTTGCGCTTTGCTTGGAGATTCCAGTCTAGGGCTTACCTCTGTATGTGGTTTGGATCCCTTTGGAGAGTGTGGCCTATCCAACTTCGTTTACGATGTCATATCGGCTGGTCGGTTTGGTTCTTTGTTTACAATAAAAGATATCTTTAATGCCTTCATTTAAAAAATATTGCAGTCTACATAGTTATATGCTTCTTCTGTAAAAATAACGATGTCATTTTGTTTTTCACAGCTTATTAGCTCTACTTCATCTATGAACAATTTCCGCGATTTGTTATTGTTAATCCCAATATGATGAAATCAATGGTAACTGCAAACATTTCAGAATTGAGTAGAGTATAATCAAGTGTAGTTTGAAAGAATTTTTGTTAATTTAGCAATATCCAGTGTTCGTGACAATTTTTTTTCTCATTCCGAGTGAAAAGTTAGTTGTTTCTTCGAAAGTCAAATATACGCCCACGTATTAACAACCACATTAACTCGGACGTATATTGATTCTGTTTTGTCCCTCATTATAAAATACTAGCGACCCACCCTGGCTTCACACGGATGCAATGCTTATGTATATATACCTACTACAAAATGTCCTTATACACAACGTTCACAGCTTCGCAGCGTATGGGATGAAAGACATTTTATGGCTAATTTTTTACACCTTCGGCTGGTTTTAATAAGAATTTCTAAAGATTTCTATAGTAATCTAGTACTAAATATAGCCTATGTTACTCGGTGATAATGTAGCTTTGTAATGAAAAAAAGAATTATTAAAATCGATCCAGTACTTCTTGGGTTTATTCGTTACATACAAAAATACAAATCTTTCCTCTTTATAATATTAGTGTAGACTATTCGATCGAGTGTTCCTTAGTCATGGAACCTAAGTTTGAGAGTCTAAGTTGACATCCCGAATAGCACCATATACGAATAACTTCCAAAGTTAAAAAATGTTTAACGTTAATTTTTTTCTTGCGTTCAATAATTATGAATAAAACCACTAAACGTGTTAAAATATGCTAAGATCGAAATTGGGCATGATTGGGCTCAAAGTAAATTCGAGTTGCAGAAAAAAGGAGTCTGAGTTAATCCTATATTGGACAGTACATCTCTTAGTGAGCGCTCGTGGAATATCAATTTTGAGCAAATCAAGTATAAAGCGCTTTGAAAAAAAATAAAAAGATGACTTTCATCAAATATCTGTTAGCGTATTAATTTGAAATGTTCTAAGGGCCGCCTTACCTTTTTTTTTTAATGTTAGGAAAATGCGTTACGCATACCCCGCGGCTCGGAAAAACCGCGGAGTTATGTCGGACTCTCCGCGCTTGGGGGCCGAGTGCCAGCCAAGTGCGCGGCCTACCGACTAAAAACCTAACAATGCCCCTCACTGACGCCTTGCCGCGAGAGCTTCGATCGTCGGCGGGTCCTCCCCCCATCAGATGAGGGGGGGGGACGCCAAGGGGAGCTGTATCGCAGCGTGACAAGGTCATGGGAACTCGTGAGGACACTTCCACGACCTCGTCGGCGTCGACCCGCCTTGTGCGGGCCCCTCTCGCCTCCCCGCTAAAGAGGGGAGGGAGACCGTCGATCCCCGGGGCATCCGGGGGGTCGTCGACTGACGGCGACCTTTGTGTAGCAGGGACTGGCCTTCCCGGGCCGGGGCCCCGCTGATCGCCGACAGGAGGAATGAAATCCTTTGCCCCGTACGCTTATGGCGGCATGCCTGTGCGCCTGGGTCGTCTTCCCTGGCGCACTCCGCCGCCTCCTTCTGCATCATGACGTCGACGTAGAAGGAGTTCACCACCGCCCACGTGTTCTCTCCCTCCAGGATGGAACACACCACGTTCTGGAGGGAGAGGTCCTCGCACATGACGGCGACCAGCTCAGCGCGCCGCGAAGGACCGCCTTACCTAAGGGCCTACCTAGGGTTTTTTCGTTCAATCAATATAGAAATTAATTCAACGTGATAAATTAATGATCGAAATATTACACATTCAATCACACATTCAAAGATATTTAAGCCGTTAAGAAAAATATCATAATTGATCGCTTATACAAAATAACAAGTATGTGCTTGTGAGAGAGTGAACTAAACAAAAAGAGACGTTAATGTGTTTATGAAAGAACAATCATGAATAATGTTTATGACTTAAAATATAGTAGATTTTATCGCCTCACAGAACATAAGTTGATAACGATTTCCGTTTAAAGGAAATCATTATCTTGTTCTCTGACATGATGAAAGGTACCGAAGTAGTACCGAATATAATTTTTTTCCTTGCATAGTCGACATCAAAATTGTGACAAAAAAGTTCCATCCAAGTTACTTTATTAATTTAATTACCTAATTTCACCAATTTATTATTACTGTGCATGTAGTTAAATTGTCCAATAATATCACACGTTAGAAAACACAGTGTCAACGTTATCTATTATCAGTCGATCTTGTACGGAAAAATAGACCTTATTGTTTTGTGACAAACAAATGACCCTTACCGTAACGTATTTAGTATTTATACAAGCGATTTAAAAAATCGCCAATAATAAATAAAAGGCTAATAATATTTGTACTTGATTATCATGATAGAGCAACTTGCTCGTATCTGATCAAAAATAGAGAATAAGGATGATGCGAAAGAAATATCGATTTTAATATTAAACAGTTAATGTATAATAGATGCTATTGTAAAGTCCATAATATATACAGATAGTCGTTTTTTATCAGCAGTTTTTAGCAAAATACAGCACGAATCTTAAAAAGATTAAATTTGTTTGCAAACCATATTATATAACACAAGCCATGCGTGAAATATGGAATATCAATATACTCGTAAATTTGGATTATAATATTTCTGCTACGCGCAAAACCGTAGCTGTAAAATTTTCAAGTTGTATTCCAGCAAATAAGTAAGATTTTAGCACTCGTTGTCTCAGATCGTGCCTAGTATCCTAAAATTTACTACAAATGCCGACTGGGGGAAATGAGCTACTAGTTTCATAGGCGGCTACGGCATACAAATTGAATTCCTTTTTTTGTTCCCCTGAGGAAAATGCATTAAATTGCATACCCCAGCTCTGGCGAGCCGGCGGTTATGTGGGGCTAATCGATCACAAGGCACCCTTAACGTGATGACTGACCGATTGAAATCCGCGGGGATCATTTGCTTGCAGGTGTATTTAATATAGTTCCATATTATAAATATTGATAAAATACATATTTTAAAGATTTAATACAGATTTATATCTTGGATGACGTCATCCTGGTGTTTATAATCTTTGCGTTAATAATTTCTTACTACTGTACCGTATTCTAATAAGCGTATTGTATGCTGGTTGTATTAGAGATTATTAAT
This sequence comes from Scirpophaga incertulas, assembly GCA_036419045.1. Lineage (NCBI taxonomy): Eukaryota > Metazoa > Arthropoda > Insecta > Lepidoptera > Crambidae > Scirpophaga > Scirpophaga incertulas. The sequence continues at coordinate 31,607,334 of CM071628.1, forward strand.
ATTAATACATATTGTATAAATGTAATCGTTTTGTAAATTTAGTCCACCAGTATTTATATAATTGAAATAGGAATTTCTTCAATCTAATACAATTGAGGAGGTACTATTGGATTTCTCGATTGAAAATCTAAGTTAAATGCCCATTCTTTGGATGCCTCTTGATGGCATAAATTTAATATCGTGGCTAGGAACCGTCCAATGGAACTTTTGTAACAAATTTAATTTATCTTTGCTTCCTCGGGGTATTCTATTGAGCGATTGTTATCAAAATGATTTAAAGTTTGTATTAATGGGATTACATTTTTATTGCATTTAATTGGTGTGTTAGAGCCATCAAGCCTTTCGTTTTATTATCTAATAGCATTTGATTGAACCAGGAAAGATAAATTAAATGTTTTAGTGAACTTTATTACTAAACGACATTCAAACTGTTTTCATTTTACTGTTTTGATACCTGGATAGGATATTAGCACGTTTATATTTAGTAGTGTACTCTTACAGACATACTCTTTCTCCCCATATTTGTAACAAGTATACTTCCAACTAAATCTATTTTCCAACGACAACCTTACAGTACCTACTTATTATCAGCAGCGATTATTAATATCTGTCCACCGAAGGGCTGGATCTTGCAGACCAGAATGATTGATACCCATGTTGACGGACTTGTGGTGGGTCGATCGGCTTTATATTATTTGAAGATTTTTCGTGGCTGTATGTAAATTAACTCGCGATGTTTTTTCACTGTAACAAAGTTAGTTTTTAAACAGTAAGATTATGTAACAACACAATTTTACTTTTTAAAAACCAACTTTCTATATATGTACTACAACATCATTAAGTATTGAGCGTAGAAGCTTAGTTTCCCACATATTTTCGACAATCAATATTATATTTATATGAGAAATGTCAACAATAAAGCTATGTGTCGATGTTTATACGCCGTGAAATACGTATTGTTTTATCGCTCTTCTGATCGGTTTCTTCGTCATAAATCTCCATTGTAATTAATCATCCTGTTGGTCGACACCTCTGGGACGAACTTTTCCCAGTCTATTGTGCTATCTTCAATTCTCAATGTTTTTTAAGTGAGAAAGTCCTGAGACAGGAGTTAAACTTGGGCACGTCATAAATTTCGTGATCACGTTTAGATTTTCCTAATTTATGTTGCCGCTTAAATTCAGAAATTTGTCGGTTAAGTTTTATTGTATTCATATGGCATGAGGACTAAATAAAATTTTCTAGGGGGTAGACTCTGTACCAGGGTCGTCTGCATGGGTACCTCCGTCTTACCTATTTCCGCCGCCAAACAGCAGGGTTCGCTTTGCTGTGTTCCGGCGTGAAGGGTAAGATAGGCAGTGAAATTACTGGGTACTGTGACTTCACATCTTATGTCACAAGTTGGCAACGTACACTGTGGTTCTTATGAGGTTTGCAGATTTGCTGCGAATCTCGTGGGAACCACATGTACTATAGGCGACTGTTACCACTTACCATCAGGTGGGCAGCCTGCTTTTTTGTCAACTTTAGCAATAAAAAAAAAAAAATCTTCCATTTTAATAAGTGTATGTAGATCACAATAATTATCACACTCAATTATTAATATTGAAGTGACGGCATTGTTTGATTCGATTATCAATGAATTTGCCACAATAATATTAATGTTGATAACATTATTCATTGTACAAAAAATAATAAAAAATGGCGCAAGTTTTTGTAGCAATTATGTAGCTTTGGGAACATTTTTGTCACTGTGATCTCTTCACTCCTTTACAAATCGTATGATTAAGGGGACCCACGATCGATACTGCCATGTGCCAATATGTTTTTCATTTTTATAATTTATTTTTCTTTATCTTTATGTTATTTATCTGACCCTCCTACGGTGAAGGAAAACTAACATAGTTAAGGTTTATTCGTGCCTCTCGGTGGGGACATATATGAGCTATATGGTCAACTTCCACTGTATTGTTGACGTTTCCCTCATAAAGCCTACAATCGCATACGCTTGTTAAATTTTTCGATCATCGCCGACCGAGAAGCATACTTCTTAGCTCTTTAGACAACGCAACTAATAAGCTACTTCCTTCACATTTAAATGTTAAGATAAGGTTATTTGTTAGCAATAATGGCTTACATTAGTACTTTTGAACATCAAAATAACTATTGATTTACAAGAATATACCAGCGGCGTGCTGGTATTTATATATGGCTATGTATGACAGTAAATGCTAGATGTGGCAAAAGAAGGATAAAAGTAGAGCATTGTAAGGCAAGCTGGATGGTTTTATAAAGATGAAGGTTCGCAATAGGGTATTACGCATTATGAAAAATAAAATCTAAATTTATGTTTTTATAGTTCATTTATGAAAAAACAAACGAAAAATATTAATTTCTATTCATAAAACTGCAAAATAAATTAAATATTTCAATTTGAAAATACAAGTTTTTTTATCTGTGCTTCGAATGTCAAAAACGCTGTACGCCATGTTTGCATTCGCTGTGACGTCACTGGACTTGTAAATAAACAACCTCGGTTTTTGTTGTACATGTCTACTGTGTAATTTATTAGATTAACGAAGTTTCTCAGTTATTATACGAAATATTTATTTCGAAATATTTCGTTATTTATTTCGAAAATATGTTTATTTCTTTCAGCGAAGCGTAATGTTTACAATGCCCGTGACGTCACAGACATGGCGGCCTGAGAATTGGCGTTTTCGCGCCCAAATTTGAATTGTAAAATTAAAACACGTTTTTATGAAATAATTGGAATAAAAAAAATGTATTTATATTTTTTTGTGGTATTTTATCAATAACAGATTAAATTAAAACACTTTTTGAACTAGACTGTAATACCCTATTTATGCGAAATTGTATGTAATTGACAAGGGAAATATGCATTGTGAAAGAATATGTAGTGACAAAATCGAGAAGGGAATACTTAGATAGTATAAGGTAGTAGAGAATGATTTAGGCGAACATACAAAGCGATATACTGATGTAAGGTCAGGTTAAGACACCCGTAACCGACGAACGTGCGTGAAAGTAATAATGAAATTCGATGAAGCTGTGATCTCTGCCTACCACCATGGGAATGAGACGTGAGTGTATATGTGACGGAGTCATCAATTACAAGCTAAACTAAGGTCAAATAGTTCAAACCGAAAGCAGTATGTGATAGAATTGTATTATTTACTAATCATAAAATTATACGTATATATTATAATGATAATATTGTAAGTACATTACATGTATTATGCTATAACTTATGCTATGTTTCTTGCATATTCTGCGTAGTTTCAATAAAAATATATTTATTTGAAATATTGATTTCTTTTATGTTTACGTTACGTTAATATTTATTGTCAATTAATTTTTATCCGTACCTGATTAAAAATATTAAAGGTAACTTTTATGCTAGACCAACCTCAATTCTTGTCTTCTCCAGATGTCAAGTTACTCTAATAGGTAATAACTATATCTAAATAATAAGAGAGCCCTATCAAAACAAAATTGGAAGTCAGTCTACGATCTATTAATGATTGAGGATATTGATGGTCCCGAATTGTACAACATTCTTCGTTTTGTAACCGCAGCACAACATGCTACAATATTCTGTAAATCTTGCATGTCGAATGTGTTAGTAAAGTTTTACATCACTGTCTGAATAATAATACCTGTAATACCACTTAAGTTATAAGACTTAGGATGTAAGACTTATTACGGCTAGTTTTTATTCAGCCATAACTGTCAAGCAGATTGCTTACGCGTAGAGGGTACGCGGGTACTGTACAGGGTCGCTTGTTAGTAATGGCCTGTCTAAGATGTTGGTAGCCTTTAACTATAGATGTCACTGACGTGACTGAAACAGCTATCACGGACGAAGTGTATGTCTATATGGTCATGTGATCTATATGGGCTCCATGCCGCCATACATCTACTATCCTTTAATAATAGAACATCGCCATCATCTTTAGTAATGATTATAATGACACCGCATTTACAAGTATATGAAAATATAAAAATAAATTGAGAATGCATTGCTATGAATACACTGCAACTAACAATGTTAGACTATGGTTATAGTAAAAATATTAACATTATTGTGGTTTTCATAATCTTCAAAATTATACCCAAGAGAAACAATTGACGGAAGCTGGTTCAGTATATAGCCACCATCAAAGCTGAACGGTAGCAAGCTATACGTTAGCGTTAAGGCGAGACATTTTTGCACTTTAACATGAAGCGATAGAGGTTATTTTCGAATGTGAATTAGTAAAGCACGATAAGTCATAGTGCACTACTTGCGTTGGTGAAAAATATGCTTTACTGCTAAAACATAAGATTGTTGTTTGTCTAAGTTTACTTGTAAAGGCACCCTGCCTCAGAGCTTTATTGCAAGTCTCCTGACAAACGATTATTATGAAGACGGCTCACTTTGCACACGTCCCGCCTGTGATTATCCTCCTTCAAGGATCTCGCCCGTGGTATTAGGTGACTGTTTGTTTTTCCGCCGTTTTACGTCTTAATCTACAACAATTTATCTTTAAGGTTTGCTTTCAGAAATGATATTCTGAATAATATTTAGCATTATTTCATGTACCATGGCAAACCATATGTCAAAATAAATAAGAGTGTGTTAAGATAGACTAAACGTAATATGTATGAGATCAGTATTCTAAAAGGACCAGATATAATAAATATAATTTACTTAGGGTTAATACCTACGAAGCAATTATACAATTGTAGCCAATACATAAAAATGTTCAAAAGTTCGTTTGCAATCAAAGTTATTATGTATTTGGTAAAGTTTTAATTATTTATGTATCTCGGTATTGTTTACATTCCAACAAAAGTACATTTCTTCTTTAAACCATTAGACTATATTCTACTTTTAACCACAACAGACATGTTTTTGCTCTTTATTAACTTTTTGCGTGTTAGAATAAGTTTCAGAGTCCATGTGTTTTGATTATTCACACCACGTCAGTACGGGTGATTTGGACATCAACATCCGTCCTCTTAATCATCACGTCCACGAAAATTTTTTGATATAATCGGCTGAGATAATTTGCACATTTAACTGATAATAAAACCTATCAAATTATAGCGATTATTAATCCTATTAATTCTAGTGACTATTGAATTTTAACAGCCAAATCTCTCTCTTGGTTCCTCTCATAGGCAATAGTTCAGTGAAAATCTGATTACCATTAAAGCCTGCTCTTACCGAGTTGGATTTATTGTAAATTCAACTAAATATCACACAGTCATAGCAGGTGTAACCAGGATTATAGCTAAAGTTATAATCCTGGTAAAAATTGTTAAAACATACTTGTTTACCTGGGACAAATAGTGCAATTAAATAGATCCAGAGAAAAGTTCCAGCGTTTGGCAAGTATCGCAAAATATGTTTGATCCATCTACATACATACATACATCTACATAACATACCTCAAGACTAATTTTATTTTTTTTTCCTCAGGAGAGGAGGCTGAGAATCCTCATGAATACCACTGTAACAGGCAAGCAGGGATGCGGTAATTATGTCGGACTCCTGGTGAATCGAGGCGGCTCGACCCAACAGACCTACCGATTAAACTCAGCCTAGCCTTGGCAATAAGGGCCCTACAGCTTGAATGGAGAGGTAGCAAGACTAAAATGCGTGTTGCCAGTAATGGGTACTTACAATAGACCATGTGAGTAGGATCAATGTCACCAAAAGGGAAATGTCACTTACAGTATTCCGGTTCCGATGCAAAAATTTAAAATAAAAGAGTATATTCCCATTTAAAAAGACGGTAATACACTTTTGACTCCTCTCGTATTGCAGTTGTCCATTGACAGTGGTAACGCTTACCGTCACGTGATCCATCTACTCATTAGCCCCCCATTTTCATAAATAAAACGAGCGTGAGTGTATCGTGATGATAATGATGTTTCGCAATTAAGACAGAACTTACCGCTCTGGTAATCGTGAACTTGGGTGAGACAAGAATATTTAGAGTCGAAATATTTAAATATTGAAGGGCAAGACTTGCATGGTGTGGTTTTGTCGGGATTATCAGGTTTGATTAACTGGCTGCGCTTTGGAAAATCTAGAGTTTTCGAACAATCGTATACATCTAAAACACTATGTCTTCTTATTAGACAATTGAAATAGTTTGGTTCTGGAGATTATTTGCAAAACATGTCCACTATTCAACAGAAGAACGTTCCGCGTATAAGCTACCAGAGTACTTGATGAATGTTATAAACTCATGCCTGTGTGAACACTGAAGAATCTCGGTAATGGCTACAGAAATCTGAAAGCGTTATCATAAGTATACATACAATATTGCTCTAATAATTAAGACTTTTTAAACATCTCATATGTTCCTTGTAATTAACTCAACATAGTTATTATTTTGTAACTCATTATACGTTCTAATGCATCCGAATCGATCCTCATTATAGACGAAGGCTAAGTTGCGAGCAAATTAATTAAACCATAATATTGAGTCGCCTAATTGAGTCGTGGCAACAGGTGAATTACAAATTTCTTCGGCTTTTTGATACTATCAAATTTAACGGAGTTATACGCGAGGTGAACAGTTGAAGTTTTGACTTTACCGACTTGCCCATTCTTTCCAAGTTGAATTGATTTGGTCGGATTCAGAGCTGTAAACTTCGGCAAGTTTTGTTAAACTTGCGGTTCGGAAATAGGTTTAACTAAAGATGAAAGAAGTAGTTTTTGAACGGATCCATTCTTCAGCGAGCCAAACAGACGCGATATGGGAAGTGACGTTGACTTATAACATTTCAAATATATTTAGTCTGCCAATTTTATTGGGAATACTAAGTTTTAATTTGGTTTTTCTGGGAAACAAACATAATGTAACGGTTACCAATTTTAATCTATTATTATACCCAGTGATTTGGCGATGAAAATATTTTATTAAGTGGATTATTAAGATTTTATATTTTGTTCTGTGATAATAACATACTTTATATTTATTATTGTATAAAAATAAAAGTATGTATATTGTTACCTAGCTCTTTATATCGGCAAAGCGTCAATTTTATTCAGAAAATGTTTGATATCGGAGCAAAATTAAACAAAAAGCCTGGAAAATAATTTGGTTTTCTTGTCGATGTCTTTCCATCGGCAGCTACTCAGTATAAAACAACATTGAAAAATGTATAAGGGGAGAATGGAAGTTACACCCTCTTTAGGTACTGTCGGCCTCGTTGTATTTTTTTCAGAAAAATAAACTTTCCTTTTTTGTCTTTGAACCTCAGGCCCATATGTGGAGCAAACCATAAATCAAAGCCCTCTCAATAAATCTTGACTCGGTGCGAATTTGGCGCAGACGTTTTGTAGTTTTTTTTAGTCTCGATAAAAATTTGTGGCATTTTTATATTTGCCAAGATACTATTTCATTTTATAGGATAGATACGTAATAAACTCAGCAAATAGCTGAAACAAAAGCGCCCTCTGTATCGTGTACATAACATGTCAACTTAATTTACTAGCACCGCGGCCACTCCTAAGGAGCGGTTTTTCTTACATCCAGTCATAAAGTCATTAGGGCCAAAGCTCCAACGCAGAGTTTAATTGGGAGGTAGGCTGGCCGCCAGTCTGAGTCGAACACAATCTCCGCAGCACTTCGCTATCCTGATTGAGATTAGCACTCTTTTGAGACATTTCTCTACCTCTCCACTCCTGAGGGTAAAAACTCACTATCATACATTTTCAACAGATTTTTGGCTGACTGCATCTATTCAACTGATACTGTGTTTTATTGTATCGCATTGATGCTTGTTTTTACGGACTTGGAGTTGAACAATAAATTTTTACTTTGAAAATTGCCTAAGCGATATTTTGTTAATTCCATCACTGCACATGTGCGACTAAGTCGTAGCCAACAGTGTCAAAGTAACGAAATTCCAAATATGAATGTGACCGGTGACGTACAATTTTACTTTAACATCAGTTAGTCCAGCTTAAGGAGTAGGTATATCGGTAAATATACGGATAAAAAACTTTGTGGTTATTTTTTATAGTTAATGCTTCGATCTACCCAAATTACACATTCCAATGTTGTTGACTAAGACATGTCGTTTTTTCCAAAAACCTTATTTTTATCAGTATGTGATTGAAGTCGCACGTAACAGCAACTAAACACAGCTTCTTTGAAAAGTTCTCAGTTCAGTTCTCCTTATACTAACCCTTTGTGCCAATTGTTGAGCCCGTGGAAATAAATGCTTGGGCCAAAATTAAACCATTTGTAAACGTTCCAAGGCACTGAGTAAATCAATCTATACATTGAATTAGTTGATGTTGAGCGGGCGATCTCGGTAATATTTTAGAGGACGCCAATAGAGGGCATTTTGGAGGCGGAACACGTCGTGGCCTATTCATCAAGTCGGTGAGGCCATTACCGCCCCGCCACCTGCAGCTCTAGTTTGTATTACGCTGGATTATTCCCCTTTCATTCGGTGCCAATAACTTGTTGATGTTATTGTGTATGAAGGTGTTTCTTGCATAATACGAGAATGTAGCTTGGTAGCTATACGTATATAATATTTTATATTCACCGGAAGTACATTGTCGTGTGTATAGCTAACAACGACCTTAAGGACAACAGTCGCTTCGCTAGCAACCGAAAATCTTTTTCTCAATAGGAATACGTAAGCTTGTATATCTAATAATTTTCAATAAAAATCACTTAAACCTTATACCTTTCAATTACTCATAAAAATAATGAACAAAAAATAAAACATTTCTAAATAAAATAGACAAAAGGCTTTAATTTATTATTATTCTTCATATCTGTATGGCTAGTTGACAGACGTATGTAAGACTCTCCTCACTTAGTGCGATGTATTTAATAGATGAGCATCAAGGTTATGCTGTATCATCTTGATGCTCATCTTGTTCTTGATTTAGACAGTCAGATTCAGCCAGCTGTGGGTCGGTTCTTAACTCCTGAGTGCAGTCTACCCTAGACATAGCGATAATAAGATAGAGATATATAGATGTGCACATCAGGAACCACCTTAGCACACAAGCCACATAACAATAATAGTAAGCTTTTATTCGATACATCTAGGCACGACACATTTAAGATGATCATAGACTGGTTACAGTGGCCCGCTTTATACTGCTCAATCATCTGAGCCGAAAGGCAACGGTATGGAAATCGTTCTCCCGCACCACTCCATGTCCTCCATCTACCAGATGATATTCTCGAAAGGACATAATAGTCTTCAATTCCTGCTCACTTATCTTCTTAACCATGTTTGCTAGTGAGAGATCACAGCCACCCACCAAGCGTATAAGCTCGCTACGATGGGGTCGCTCTCGGTGTGGAACACTCCAATAATGTGTGCTTGGCAGAATCATCGCGTATGTCACAGTGATGACACTGCAGCATTTTCAAAACATTCATATCTGGGCAGTATGACATATGCTCCATGAGGTAGAAGAGATTTGCTATATGAGCAACCAACCCACTACGCCATCATCGAAAAAATCTCGCGACTATTTCCTTGACTCCTTCTTCCTGCGTAAAGCCTCCCTCTGAGCCTCGATACGAATCCGTCGCGCTTGTGGTATGCTGACCCCCTTTACTTGGCTGTGGAACCCCGATTGGGTCCTACGACGTGTTTTTATAACAGTGTATAACAGTATTTAAACAGTATGTAACTGTTAGAGATATGAATAGAAGTAAAGCAATAAAAGAAATAAATGGAAATAAAATTAATAGTACTTTAGTATCGTAATTCACGAGCGTAACATTGGAACCCGACTGTAGCAAGGCAGAGTCCTAAGTGGTACAAGTCACCCAAGGCGAAAACAGTACTTTGTTCCAGAGATGAACGCTCTACAAGTATTCTCATATTACTTGTGAGAGAATGTTGGGTTGAGAAAGTACCTGTATATATGTAAAGTTTTTATATAAATTTTATATTCATAATTTTTAACAGTGCCTTTGGAAGTTTCATATAACATCCCCTTTGGGTATAATGTCTTGCTTAACGTTGTGAAAAAGAGGCAGGTAGATGTTGTCGAGCAGATGGAATGAAAATACACATTTTGTAGCGTAGGTGATTCTATATTAGCAATTTCGTATATCAATGTATAGAATGAAGAACACTGCGAAGTTACTGTAGACACATGTCACAAAATCTCAGCCAGCTGTTGTATGTATAACAAAGTTGGTCATCAAACAAAAAAAACCTACTTTATGCACAAACATATGTTAAACAAAATACAATAATATGTTACAATACTAGTGACTACTAGTGACGACTAGTGTCTATAGTCTAGTCTAGTATAGTTAACGTTGTGAAAAAGAGGCAGGTAGATGTTGTCGAGCAGATGGAATGAAAATACACATTTTGTAGCGTAGGTGATTCTATATTAGCAATTTCGTATATCAATGTATAGAATGAAGAACACTGCGAAGTTACTGTAGACACATGTCACAAAATCTCAGCCAGCTGTTGTATGTATAACAAAGTTGGTCATCAAACAAAAAAAACCTACTTTATGCACAAACATATGTTAAACAAAATACAATAATATGTTACAATACTAGTGACTACTAGTGACGACTAGTGTCTATAGTCTAGTCTAGTAGACGACTAGTCTCTTTGGTGTTGATCTTGGTCGATAAATATTTAATAAAGTAGTATTTTATTTTAGTAATATATTATGCCGTACTTAATTATATCGTAAGTTTTCTTTTTTATTCTATAGAAAGTAGTATCAATATTTTAGTTATTATGAGCTTCTAAAGGTGTAAATGACACCCACGACTTAACCGATCATAGCATGTCATAGATTCATAAAAGCCTACCCAAATTCTTAACATTTTAGGACTCCTTACCTTACAATCATTTCAATCGGCATCGTTAAGCTACAACCTATTGATAATTGCAAAGATAAATCTAACACTGAAAGGATTATTTTGGCTTTTTATCTTCTCTAACATGAACTACTTATAGTATATTCCAAAGTGAAAAGCTTAAGTGGCAAGATAATTCGTATTTTATCCTTGAAGATTTCCAAATCCGCAAGTTCTTTACACTTCTTGTGAGATGCGCAAATTTTCCTATATATTAGAATACATTATTCATTCTTTCTTTGGAAGATTTCGCTTATGAAAAGTTTATCGAAGTTAACCTACTGTCTGCTAGTTAGTTCTTAAATGAAATTAGCATGATGGCAAATAGTGTCGTTTCGGCTACAGCATGCCCCGGACATAGATCATGCGGCGGCAATGGAATGTTCGTCTGCATCCGGGGCTCGTACTATATCATATGCGGTGAGGCCATTAGAGCACGGAGCCCGGATTAAAATGTTACTGCAACATTTACGAGCCCCAAGTATGTCGGAGCTAATACTAAAGAGGACTCGTGCAACTTCAACGGCGAAACTTTCTATGGAATAGACCAAATTAAATCTTCTGATAGTGATTTATTGTGTCTAATATCACTGCCTGTTCGGTTGTTTAGTTTGAATATGATTTAGACGAATGAAAAATAGGCATGTATAAAATTTAATGCTATCGAGCTGTGCTCAAACTCTCCCGTAGGGTGCGATAAAGACAACAACGGTTAAAACAGAAAATACCCATGAATAGAAGTCAAAGCTAATGTATCCTAGTCCTCTGTTGATTTCTCGAAAATTGAACCAATCTGAGTACTTTTTTCAACACGAAATAATGAAAGCTCTAGGTGTGTCCCAATATTTTGTTTTCCTTTATATGATCATGTACTTTTTAAATACTGGATATCTGAACTCACCTTAAAAACTTGAATATTTATATTTCATTAATTAAATAATTTATTACACAGAAACAGAGAGCGGCAAAAGAAGCCATAAATTTTGAGGTAAAAATACTGCTTGTGTGATTTTCCACGAAAAAATAATCCTCTGTTTCTTGACGTTCCTCTATGTCTTCCCTGTTACCATGGATATTCTCATTGTACGACAAAATTCTGCGTTGTAATAAAATTGCAGCAATCGCGTGTTGCAACTTACATTAAATTGCAAAATTATACGGTGCCGCTCCGGCGCCAATTTAACGAAATGGAATCAATTTCCGGCTAATTGCGATGTTAATAATTTTATTGACATATCGTAATCCTCTAAAGTGAGTCCAAAAGCTACCGTAATGAGTTTATTAGCAATAAATTTAATTATAGCTGCTTTTAATTTGTGAAAGTAGTTTTATTCATAAATATCTTTTTTTTAAATTCCAAATTAGAATATGAACTACACAAACTACTAAAAGAAGTTTAGAATCGGATTTCAAGATTACCTAACTGTAAAGTTCGGTGTGTTATCTTTATGCATGTCAATCAATACAACATGATTCGTGATTTACCATAATGCTGGTGCTGGTAATGCATTTAGTAATAAATTTATGTAACTACTGTGTTGACCATAATAAAGGATCAAACCTTTGGTATCAAATGATATGAGGATTGCGAGTAAACTGATTTATCGAAATAATGTACCTACAAGCGTATAATTAAGCTCGAGGACTTAAAGAACTGTGCATATTTATTATTTGTAATAAAATCAGTATTTACGGTGATAAATTGATTTGCAATGAACAAATTAAAAAAAATACAAATTATCATTTTATTTAAAATTTTTAATGAGAACTCGCATAAGTGAAAAAATTATGACATCTATTAGTAGGTTACTTACGTCCGTTTATAGATTGATGGCTAACATTAAAAAAGACCGACATCAACACTACCAGTTCACCAATAAAGTGTAAGACCAGTCAACGTTGGCTCATCTATATGAGCCAAGGCTGTATCAAACTCCGCACGACTTTTTTTCTTTTTAATTTTTAAATTCAATCGTTAGTTGTATTTCATGCCTTCGCCTCATTGGCCTTCCACGAGATTAAAATAGTCGAATTGCGACTATGTATATAGGAAAACTATTGGCTTGGTTATAAATTACGACAAACAACTAAGGAACAGATATATAATTTAATAAAATATATAATTCAATTACTTATTTTAATTGAGAAATGCACACTGCTGGACTTACTCCAAAAATTTCCACAAAATTTGTCCTACGCCTTCCTGCGAGTTTTACCAAATCGTCGGTCCTCTTTGTAGAGGTACACAAACAGAACTACGATATATCGAACAGGAATTCAGTAATTATATAACTCTGAAAGGCTAATACGGGCATTTTATGTTTGTACGAAGAGGAAATTGCATTTCACTAGAAACTACTGACGAAGCTTAAGCGTTAAATATAATTACAACTTTTTTTATAAAAGGATAAAAAAACGAAAAATTTTTCAAGTCAACGCGTAACTATTTGAACTATTAGTTTATTGCTAATATTATAATTAATATCGACTATTATACTTTAATTGATACTGACTATATCGTAATGTTTAAAATTCTATAGAATGTATCTCTATTTATAACAAACATAGCTCTTATAAGCAAATGATTATCACCCTCTGTAAGCATATTTATGAATGAATTGATGTTTAAGTATTTTATAATGTATGTTAGGAAAGATTATTAATTTATTGTTTGGCGCCAACTCAAATTTACTAATGATTATTTAAATCAGTTCCAGAGCTTAGTTATTATTAAGGTTATATAAAAATATAGGTTAAAAAAATGTATATTTGCTTTTTAATGTTTACGGCGATATAATGTTTCTGTTAACGGCTCACGAAATATCTATTATACTAAATGCGGAGCGCATTCCTCTACACCTCGGTAGGTTTGAAACTTTGTCTTCTGTTTTATTCAATAATCAATATTCCTCTAAAATACCCACTTCATCCACATGGCGCTCTACAGTCAACACGCACGTACGGCGTCCGTGCCTGCACTGTGGTCGTGCCAATAAAGCTTTATTGCATCCAACTTACAATGTTGAAACTCGGAAGTTTATCTTTCACGTTATGATGCCATTAAATTCGTCGTTGTAAAATAGAGACGTTCAAGACGTAAATGCCCAATTAGTTGAGTCGTACCGAAGAAATTGGCACTAAGCAATACACTCGAAGGGGATTTTCGGAATCGCAATAAGGGTGTTGTTTCCTTAAGTACCCAACTTCATTAACCCGAGTCATTTAAATGCCTGTGGAGGTCCGATTATTCGGGCGAGATTATTTATCTCCACCGTTAGTCTACGAACTGAGATCCAACATTTGAATGTTTATTTCGGTGTCCGTCTCTGTAATGTTGTCGCTCTGTTCATTAATCTAACAAAGGGCTTCGAATCCAACTGCATTGTTAGTGCTTCGCGGGTGATTTGTCACGTCACTGTCAGATTGCGAGCATCACTCTTGTCGGCTATGGGTGATTCTTCGGAGAGCAATTTTTATAACGGTTTCCTACATAAACTCCGTTTCGGCGCCAAGTCATCGTTAGGCAACTGTGTCCACGGTATATATGTATAGTATTAGAAATAGAATATGTTAAAATTACTAAACTTAATATAAAAAAGCATGTTCTTTTCATGGCCTTTTTTCCACTCTGCCGCCATTTTCGGTCGTATGTGCTTAATATGTTATTTAATCTCGATAAATCTCGGTGTATTCATATCAATTTGTTTCCATTTATACACTAATTTATGAGTTTGCTGATACAATATAAATCAAAATTTCACGAATAAATAATATTATAATAATATCGGTGCTTTTGCACAACGATGACGTGATCTGATACCCTCACGATCGAGGAATTGAAATATTTCAAATTACAATTCTTGGAATTTTACTTATATATTAAACATATATTGAATGACTCTGATTCGTATCCAAGAAGAACTGTGGAAATGTAAAAGATAAGAAACGTACTTAGGATGACAAGAAACAGAAGAAGGTGATAGCGCGAAGCTTGTTGTCGTTTCCTACAGCGGCCATTCAACACATTTGGAACGTGAAATCAGCGTACCAAGCATGGAGCAATTTGGAAAAAAAATCATATGGCAGGACTCACGTTCGGAGACAATCAAAATGTATCAGATGTAAGAACTTTTTAATGAACATATCCATGAACCTACTAATTGTTCTGGCGGCTACCATCAAGTATGGTTTGTGGTACCTGGACAGTGGTACTGCAAATCAGAACATCAAATCATAAATATGTAATAAAGTGATTTAGTGGGCAATAACGACGAAGATGATGAAGCAATATTTTACTTTTAGTGACCTTCACTAGAAGTGAATCATACTATTCTGAGAATGGTGTTATACAACAGCGCCATATTCCCTTCTACAATATAAAGTAAGTGAAACCTTATACAGAAGTATAAGGTAGTATGTAACATTAATATACTCCAAAAAGCCAGCATCAGAGAAAAAATATCCCCAAGAACGCGACCATAACTGTCTATTTCAAGAACCGCTCCCCATAGCTTTTAAGGAATGCATTTTTAAACAGAAATGGACAAAAACAAGTATTACACACATTTGCGCAAGTATTTTTTACATTTGCGCACTTTTAGTTTAACTTATCTAATGTGCACTAATTAACTAAATTAGAACCCAAAACATTAATAAAAGGTACATTTTTACTGGTTAGTGTAAAAAAAAACCATAGGCTGTTAATAATCGATACATCCTAAACATGCAAAGAATTATATAAGAGCCAAAGACGGCCTGAATGTCGAAAGAATGTAAAATTTTCCAAATATTTTTTACACAAAAATATTAATGATTTACACAATTCACATCAGTTAATAATAAAACACAACTTATTTCTAGAATTTATTTCAAACTAGCTGTTGCCCGCGACTTCGTCTGCGTAAATTTCGAGTTGAATGTTATTGATACACAAATCATATTAATATACGATTTTACCGATTAAAATATTTTTATGTATAAAGCAATTCCTTGAGGTACTGGTTTCGTTTCATCGTATTTTGGTTCCCTGTTCCATCTCACTGCCCACGAACATGCTAAACGTGGCCTTTGGTCTTATAACCTGTGGCTCTGTCTACCCCGCAGGGATAAAGACGTTATCTTATGTATGTATTGTATCATGATGATGAATTGTCTTTACATTTTAAATTTCCCATGTAACTTATGTAAGAATGGTGTACATTATAATTCGCAATATTATCATGCCTTGAGTTCATTAAAATGACGATAACTTTTTTTTTAATGATTTTGATGAAACAAAGTTTAGATATTATTCTGAGTTAAAACAAAGCAAATAGTGAAAGTTTCAAGCAAATCGGTTCAGTACTTTCGGAGATAAACGTGAACAAACATACAGACAGACAGACAGACAAAAAATTCCAAAAAATTTTTTTTGCTTTCTAATAATCTATTTAAGTGCCCCTCTATCCATTTCAGTCAAAAATACTAAATGTACAGACAAAATATTTTTACTGTCTTATTATATGTATAGATGGTGTACATTATAATTCGCAATATTATCATGCCTTGAGTTCATTAAAATGACGATAACTTTTTTTTAATGAACCGATTTTGATGAAACAAAGTTTAGATATTATTCTGAGTTAAAACAAAGCAAATAGTGAAAGTTTCAAGCAAATCAGTTCAGTACTTTCGGAGATAAACGTGAACAAACATACAGACAGACAGACAGACAGACAGACAAAAAAAATTCCAAAAAATTTTTTTTGCTTTCTAATAATCTATTTAAGTGCCCCTCTATCCATTTCAGTCAAAAATACTAAATGTACAGACAAAATATTTTTACTGTCTTATTATATGTATAGATTATTATATGTATAGATATAGATGGTGTACATTATAATTCGCAATATTATCATGCCTTGAGTTCATTAAAATGACGATAACTTTTTTTTTAATGAACCGATTTTGATGAAACAAAGTTTAGATATTATTCTGAGTTAAAACAAAGCAAATAGTGAAAGTTTCAAGCAAATCGGTTCAGTACTTTCGGAGATAAACGTGAACAAACATACAGACAGACAGACAGACAGACAGACAAAAAATCCAAAAAATTTTTTTTGCTTTCTAATAATCTATTTAAGTGCCCCTCTATCCATTTCAGTCAAAAATACTAAATGTACAGACAAAATATTTTTACTGTCTTATTATATGTATAGATGGTGTACATTATAATTCGCAATATTATCATGCCTTGAGTTCATTAAAATGACGATAATTTTTTTTTAATGAACCGATTTTGATGAAACAAAGTTTAGATATTATTCTGAGTTAAAACAAAGCAAATAGTGAAAGTTTCAAGCAAATCGGTTCAGTACTTTCGGAGATAAACGTGAACAAACATACAGACAGACAGACAGACAGACAGACAGACAGACAGACAAAAAATTCCAAAAATTTTTTTTTGCTTTCTAATAATCTATTTAAGTGCCCCTCTATCCATTTCAGTCAAAAATACTAAATGTACAGACAAAATATTTTTACTGTCTTATGTCTTATTATATGTATAGATGAAATGCACTTGATGAAATGAATAAATTAACATGAATCGACAACTATATCTTATGAAGACAGTAAAAGATTTTTAAGCCGAAGAGATTTCTGTTCAAACAATACTTCGGATGCAATTTATATTCCACATGAGGATGAAGAGGACTTTTCAAAATCATGCTCACAAAATTGTGAAATATTCCATGGCAGCTCAAGTACGGCAGCATCGATGAAGATTTATAGACAGTGACATAGGTACTACTCATAGTGGTCCAAATATCAAAAACTCAAGACAGGCAATGCAAAGTGAGTATAACTCATTCAATGATAATAAATGTTTTAAGCTTATTGATAGAATACTTAATCATTAGAGATCGGATAATCGGATGCATATTTACCTAAAGTTGATTTTTGGCTCACAAATTATGGAAGCGGTTTTTTAAAATACATTTTGTTAAATAATAATCCCGGGAAAATACGGGACTGCAAATTTAACGTAGTGATATTGTTTGAAAATTACTAAATTAGCACGTGGTATTTATTTTCAAAAGACCGAGACTCCGGGTTCATTTATACAACTATGCATACGTATTAACATGAAGTTTAGTTTCAGTTCCCCATGCGATTTATGAATGTACGATTTATTACATGAAGAGTGTTATACGAAAGTAGTGAGCTAGTTTGACTAAAACAATAATCACACGGGAAACTGAAACTAACTTTCATGTAACGTCGTTTTTAAGCTCATATTACCGACTAGTTTTGCATTACCAAAATGTTCTACAGTACCGGAATTCCGGGATTTCTATTTATGGAAATAAAATAAAAAGACATACTTTGTCAAAAATTAAATTAGGTAAATAAATAAACATCCGGCTATGCAATTCCGCAATCCCGGGATTTTTATTTAACAAAACAATAAAAAGCCGTTTCCATACTTTGTCTTAAACTAACTTTAGGTAAATATGCATCCGATTATCCGATCTCTATTGATCACACACCTCTAAAAATGGATTAAAAATAAAAGAGTTAATGATGAATTTAGAAATTAGTAAAGTATATTAAACCAGATTAGTGGAAGGGTCCCAAACATAGACATTTAATCCTGCCGTGAGACACTGAAGTATTCAAGCAGATTTAGGTGTAGTTGCTAAATATGACAGATACATAGATCACCAAGATGTGAGGACAACATTTCTTAAAACTATAAGATAGCAGTAATTATTGAAGAGGTTTATTATAGAATTATATAAGAGTCCACTAAGCTCGTGTATGAAAAAAATAATAACTTATTGTATGATTAATTACAAATAAGCAGTAAGCATTAGTAGTTATTAATTTTTATTTATTTATGTAGCAAACTGTACAGCGTAAATATATTTCTACTTATAACAATCAATTATAAAATATGTATAGCCAATAACAAAGTTTGTCATATTAACATCTGCAGGTAACGCAGTTAATTGTTATAACAATATACATTACATAAAAAATTATAACGAAATTTATTGTAAATACGATCACAATAAACTTATAACTGTATCCACGTATGCACCTTGCTGAAATTTTGATGCTGTACGCACAGATAACATAGATAAAGTGATTTAAAAAATCGTTAATAAGTTACAGCCTTGTTCGACATGTCCTGAAAATTATGGATTTGCTGTTTCAAAAATTGAAGGTAGCTGCGATCCACTTTCAATTTCAAATTTAATGTGTTATTATTAATTTTCGATGCTTTTTTTATTATTTTATTGCATATGTATTTCGAGACAAATGTATAAAATGTATAATACTACTAACTAAACAAATTTATACATTATTGATTTATTTTAAATAAGGTCTTGTTAACATATATTATTTCCATTATTCATGGTAGTTGCCCTCCATATTGCTTTTGTTTTATCCTGTATAATATAGTACATTCTGATCTGCGCAAATATAATATTGTGTCAACAAATCCCTCAAAGGTGTATTTTTATGCTTTTTGACTTGGTAGATGAATATTCGCCTTACATCCGGGAATGAAATTGCGTTATTATACTCGTTTGTTTGCACATTGACAAGCTTTTAAAGCGTTTTGTGCTCCGATGGAAAACGTAAGACCGAGAGCCTGAGGCGTTATACACACAGAGAGTTGTCGGTAAAATGATTTATTCAATAATTGTATGTGTCTCTTGGAAAAGCTTTTTGAACTCTATTTAGACGAATAAATTCGTTGCAGAAAATATACAATGTGAACTCTATCTGGTAACAGAAAGTAGTAATAGTGTAGTTAAATGCCTACTGTTATACTGAAATATAACTGAAGCTTTTAGTAACGTAGCTTTATTTAACTTATACATTCATTTTTTTAAATAGACTAAGTTTTTGTCAGTGGAAAAAATTTTAGTTTACAAGCGACTTATTAGTTTACGTCAAAATAGTATTACTTATTAGCTAATCGGCTAGATTGTAATTAGTTAAAGTCCGTCCGAGTTAAAGTCAGTCCGAGTCCGTTCAAAATACACTTTACAATAAAAAAAATATTAAATGATAACATGATACAAATAAATAGTAAATAAGGAAATACAGATGTAATTATTCTTAAATATTTCTTGTGCTATTTGATCAACAATAACTTCCCGTATTCCCTTTCATTCCGTAGATTTCTAAGAGCCTACTGTGCGAGCATTTTGCAATAATAAGAGGTCTAGGAAGATACGAATAACTTAAATCAAAATTCTACTCCAAGGAAACGGTCATTCCCAACAGTGGAGTCTATGTAAGTTGATGCGATGAGAATTAGTGTTTAAACATTAAGCATAGAATCCATTCTTTTCTTTTGTTTCAATTTTTTTTATCGTTTAACTTATATGCTGTGTAACGATGTAATCGTAAATGTTATTCAAGTACATATTATTAAAAACTTATTATTGAAAGTCTTATAATAAAATCTAGTAAGATAGTCTAGGAAATTTTTACATGTACTCATATTAAAACGTGTACGTAAAAATATCAGTTATCTGACTTATATGTATGTTCAATGCAAATGGTTATATCGTCGTCGAATAGTGCTATATTAAAAGTTTATTTTAAGGCCATTAAATGTCATTTAATGCTCATTTAGCACTCATTCCACAATGAGTTGTTTTGAAGCGCATTTATAATGAAACGTTCAGGAAATGCGGTTTAGGGGAGACAGGGGATATTGTGAACACGTAAGCCTTCTTTTTTAATTATTACCAACCTCCGATTATTACTGGACATTATCAATATAGTACATTTTCATTTAACAATCAAAAAACATTTATCATTATCAGACATCAGTTTGGGAATTATCAAAAGTTACTTAAAATTTCCTAAATCAAAAATGCTCTTTTTGATGGCTGTAATTTCTAAGCAACAGCAAAATTACTATAAAATGTCCAATTCGTATGAATTATTTTATATAATAATTAAACACGGACGTCTGAAATTACTCCATACAAAACACTAACATTTTCATTTCACTATTAACAAGTGACAAATAATAAATAAATAGATATAACTATAAAATATAAGAAATTATTTCTATTGAAATCAAGTTAATTTCAGGTTCTACGTACAGTTGGCAGATATAACGGACAAAACGAAGGCATTGACAACAGTTTATATTGGGCACCGAGTTGGTGATAGGTACTTAAAAACTGATGCGTATTTACCCCACTCTGCCCTACGATTCAATTTCGCGACTAACACAATATAAAGTTCGTTGTCGCATTTAGACCGTCAACGCAGCTGGCAGAGGGCAACTTTGTGCTATGGCGAAATATTTTAGTAACGGCGATTAAAAGTTTATCTTAGTTGCGGCTACAAATAGAATAAAATTGCCGCTGTTAGCATATGTTCGTCATAGTCAGACGGATGGGTTTCACGACTTTAAGAATATTAAAAATATATAAATAAATATATATTCCAATTTCTTTACTGTTCATGCTGCAAAGTTATGTAATTCTGTACATGTACTGCTTCTTGCCGTGAAAGTTGTCACTGCACACTTTTAAGCAGGGCGTTAGGGAGCACTATTTGAATTCCCGTCTTTTATCTTAATATATATATTTCTTGTGTGCGTGTGTATGTGACTGAACTCCTCCTAAACGACTGGACCAATTTTGATGAAATTTTTTGTGTGTATTCCAGGGGGCTTGAGAATGGTTTAGATTCACAATACGGTCATATAGATATTGTTTTTCAGCTAAATTATTTATTTAAAAACATTTGAGACAACGTGAGACAACGTGACATTTGAGACATTTGACATTTGAGACATTTGACAGGACAACGTCTGTTGGGCCAGCTAGTTCTTATATATTAATATTGATAGTTTATGTATTATTGATAGTTATTATTTTAATATTGACAGTTTATGTAATTTAGTATAAAAGTTTTAGTTTATTTCCGATTTATATATTTGTTTCCTATCGTAGATCTGCTGGTAATAATTTCTTTAGAATGAAGTTATAAACCTCTTTATCATATTGTTATTTATATATGTTGGATTATTGTGTAAATAAATAAATTAAATATATGTTATTTTAAAATATTAAAATAATTATCAATCAATACATAGTATAAAACAAAGTCGCTTTCGCTGTATGTCCGTATGTATGCTTAGATCTTTAAAACTACGCAACGGATTTTGACGCGGTTTTTTTAATAGATAGAGTGATTCTTAAGGAAGGTTTGTATGTATAATAAATGCATAATATAGTAGAGAAACACTGATAAATTTAAAGGTTTCTAATGTGATGTCGTAAATAAGCACGTTTTTTTGCGCTTATATTGCAAACGCTGGCTGAACCCTACGAGATAGACTAATATAATGTACTACAGTATTGTACAACTTACAAAAATCCACAAAAAAGTCCGCGATGGTATATGTCTATCTCTTAGGGATAACCCACCATAACCATTTTTTCACTGCACCCGTGCGAAGCCGGGGCGGGTCGCTAGTAATTAATAAACCTGACCTGTATAATGCAATATACAGATATACTTTATAACTTCTACCAATATTAGTACTCTAAATAAAATTTCACAAACTGAGTGATCCCCAATGATAGCTAATTTGAGTTGTTTAGAAATACCAGCTTGCATGTGATGTCTCTCAGCAGAATGATAATGATGATGAAAAATCGCGAGAACCTCATATGTTAGTAAACTGGGTCTATGTGAGGTTGGTTTTAGTCCAGTGCTTCATGCTTAGATCCCTTTTTTCCCTGGCTATTTAAATAATTGGTATCATACTATCTATGTAACACCATGATAGCTGCAGTTTTTCGGCGTTATCATATATACACGTTCAGTTTTTATTGCCTTTGTGCGGCAGTAGCAAATCGATTTGGACTTCGGCCAAAAATATTTTAATAGCATGTACATGATAGATGTATTTATAACTCTAAAATAATTATTATCTTGTTATACAAAGAATGGATTCTAATTCTGTATCAGATGTTACATAATTCCTTATTTAATATCTTTCAGATTTTTTTATTAGGAGCTGATCACAATCCTTTCCGCATACGTCCTTAATAAGGAACATGAACATACTCTATGTTAAATGTTAGACAACTAGGTCTTAGTCAACCATACTGGACCAGTGCATATTGGTCAACTTCATATACATCTTAAAATTTCTGTCTCCCTTTACCGTAAGAGCATCAGATGAATGTAATAATAACAGTGGATCAACGTACACAAAGCAGTGAGCTTCTCTCTCTGTAACCTTCGCTACCGTCTTTGCATAGCTGCCATATGAATTTTATAATATGTATGTTTTTATTTTAATAAATATAAATTAAAATAGTTATTATTGTTTATATTGCTATATAAGAATAGAGGTCGGTGTAGACAAATGTGCGGTCTTGCATGACTAAGTGGGTTGCTGACACAGAATTACTGAATTGATATTTAAGTTAAACGGGGCCGCTGCAAATTAATTTATCTTAAATATTTATCATTTCTAACGTATATTCTTATTATAAAATTGAGGACATAAAACAGGCAAGTAACAAGTTTATACTGGACACAAAACTGTCGGTTAGGTATAACGCTTGAGCCTATCATCATATTCAACGTAAATTAAAAATTGTAATGAAATACCTTTCTATATTAAGTATCCCAGGAACTCAACTTTATAATTTTTATGAAAATGTTAAAGAGTAATACGAGATTTTAAGGTAAGCGAAAACATAAAGGAGTTGTCTACAAGTGCGCTACAGAAAAAGGCGAACATCTATATGTTGTTCAACTGAAAAGAATTATTTTGACAAAGGAAATAAGTGATTCATAATTTTTGTTTTATCTAAATATTCAACAGATGTCCCTTGCCTCAGTGAGTTCTATTTTCAACTACATTATTTGATATTTTCTCTTTTGACACCCAATAGGTACCACGGTAAGTGGGTGGCAAATTGAAAAATTGTAAAGATACAATAATGTATAAGGCGATGCTTGTTCACTTTACAACCATCTCTATTCATTGCTATAATAATAAAATACAGTTTTATTCTGGCTATTTCTGTTTCGACAAATAGGAAATTTTGTTTACAATATACGCATCTTAATACAAACTATGACGTTCTGTTGAACAAATAAAATATATTTTTTAGTTATTATATAAGCAACTGCACTGCAATTCGACGTAGTTCTCTTTTATTTATTTTATCGCGATGGAAAAATTTCAACTAAAATTGTTCCATATCGATAAAATTTCATTGAATAAGTTCATTCAATTCCAAGTATGACATTCCAAAAATATATCTGTATTAAAAATTAACAGCTCATGCAGATTCACAAGGAAAATCTTTCTAAATAAAATTTATTACTGCGTAAATTACAAGGGCACTCTACTTGTGCCTCAAGATTTATGGTTTACCGTCTAATTAGCTAAAAAATGTCAAAGCCTTGAAATAACGGACCCTCTCGTGAGTGCGGCCCCGAGTGAACAAAAGGCTTAGAGGGGCTCGTCCACGTCGCCTCGGTCTACACTTGCCCGACAAAGTACAAAGCCTGTTAAAGGGATAAGGGGCCCGTCACAAACATGGGCCCCCAGGCTTATACCATAGATTTTATTGTATTTTTCGTGAGAGACGGACTTACAGAAAATCGGGAAAGGATTTTACACTGTAAAGATTTTATATGGCGTACGTTTGCAAGTTGACGCTAAGATCGGGTTAGCATTGCGTTCCCATTTGCATTTTACACAGAATTCAAGTATCAATACTAATTTTGTGAGAACAATTTGAATTGTATTCTGGTAGAATGCTGAATTTGTTTTTGTTTAATATTACGTTTAGGTAATATTTTTTAATATTTAATCTACTATGCACAGGCGCAGTCGTCCGGTGTTCACGTAAGCTTAAACCTATATGCGATAGAAGACGCATAATACATAACGCATAACATATAGCATCATCACTACGCAGCGCCAAGGGGTCAGGCTGACTCTAAATATATTGGAAGTCAACGTTTCGAATCACTCTCCGATGAATGCGATCCAGAGAGAGAAGTTGATATTGGAAAAATAGTCTGCCCAAAGAATAAAACATTACTCCACATGTAGCTAAATCTGCGCCTCATAAAGTTGCAGACAATGAGCTGGTGTGAAACACTATCTCAATCTATAGACCACACCAAGCTTCTTAGAGGCAAATTTTGCGTTAGTTTCTAAATGTTCATGGAACAGTACTTCGCTAGATATGTATACCGGTAATTCCAATACAGGCTGACGCAGTTGAGAAAATGCTTTCAAAAAGAGAAGATGCGTTAAACGGCAGCTTTTAATGGTGAACTCGTAAATTTGTGTCTTGGTGGGATTAAATTGGACAACCTACCCCATTAGGCTACCCAATTTAAGCCTTTCTTTAAAGAATTTTCAATTTGAATCAATAGTTTATTTAGGCTCTTGATGCTTAACTAAGAAACTTCTACCTATTGTCATCTGCACAACAATGACTTTCGTACATATAATACCAGCATACGAAAAATACGAACTTTAATCTTCTGTCTGCTAAATAACTTGTGTTCCATTAGAACACAATTTAAATTTAGATTAGAAATAAGTGCTTTGTGCTATACTAAATATGACTTGCGCTATGCCCAAACTAACCACTAAAGATTCTTAATAACTCTCGATCAACTGTGATTCTCTAACTTAATTACATCATAAATCACGCTATCTCATTTTTTTATCATTCATTTATCATTTTGCAACATTATCATCGGAGAAACAGTGCCATATTAATTAAATAATAACTAAATCCGAAGCTTATAATTTAGATTTTATACCAATAATTATAAAATGATATCGGGCTTTATTTTCTTAATTTTTATTTTTAATTTTTCTTTGATGATTTATTTCGCGTAAAATTAAGATTACTTACATTAGCATAATAACATAGTGTAACATTCCTCGCCAAAATTTTTACACAAATTTTTAATTTAAAACGTTACATTACTTTATCTAAGCACACATGATGTCGAGAATTCCCACATATTAACCATACCTATATAAACCTGATCTACATATTAGATCACGTAATTACTTAACAGCACCTAAAGAAGTTTACTGAGCGAGCATCTCAAGGCCAGATCTCTGATACACCAAGCGCAATGTCAATCATTGGAAACCTGTCCACTTTTGGAAGTTTGTAGGTCGGATGAAGTCGGCACTAAGACTTACGTGTAGCGAGTACATTCCAAGATTAATTTTGCCTCATAAGCAAACCTCTAATAAAGTTGGCAATCCTTCATTTCATTGTTCGTAATTGCTGAAGTAGTTTTGTTTGGCTTAAGTGAACACAGTTTGCTTCTTGTTAGTCTGATTCGGACCCAAATTAATCGAAATTCATTGGTTGATTGAACTGAAAATTTCCGAATCAAGTGCTGAAGTTTGTTCAAGAGCATTGGGCCCGAATAGGCGCTAATAATGTGGGTATATGGACTTGTAGAGTACGCCAAATTGTTGCCAAACTGTTGTTTTAGTAATATTGTTTTGCTGTCGACTATTTCCATCCAATTTAATTGTAGTCTAAACGTTTATGTATTCGTTAAATTGTTTTGTTTTGGTTGATGAGGTTGCTGTAAGGCTTTGTATTGCTTTCCTACTAGTTACTGTGGAGCTATATTGTAACGCAATTATTTTAAATTAGTGGCAATTTAAGTTTCAGATAGAGTATTTATGCAAGTTTAAAAACACCGGTTACTTTGGAAGTGGTTTACCTGCATTACTGATGTATTGAATTAAACAGTATTGGAAATCCTCATTGCTTATTTCCATCTATCTCACATTTTTAATGAAAATCTTTCGTCGTCACGAACTTACCCTTACAAAGTTAGGGCGAATAAACTTTGTTGAGCTGGCATACTATGGATAGGTAAAAAAATATTTTACTTTACACTACATTTTTATTGATAATAATTTCTCCACGGAATTCGTGCCCTTAATATTAGATTGTTCGTGCCTTGCCGAAATACATCACGTATGAATTAGTTTTCACATAACAAGATCTTAATTGCCCATAAAATGTAATTAAACGTAGCGTAAAATTGTTATAATTTTGTTATTACAGAAAAAACTTTACTGTTGCTATTTTCACATTGTTGTTGGGTTCATACCCTAAAATATGTTTTTCTTTAACAATTCGAAACCCCGACGAATGCCAGTCACGGATAATTATTAGGGATACCTAAATACAAACATCAAAACATCAAACATATCGATACATATGAATTATAATATATATATATTTGTTACACTTACACCAATTAGCCTAGCCCAAACTAAGCTCTATAAGGCTTGTGCTATGGGATCTAGGGTAACGGATAGACATACATATATTATACATATATAAATATTTTTTATACAAATATATATCAACAACCATGACTAAGGTACAAATGCTCGCATTGATCACACAAACATCTGCCCCCACCGGGATTCGAACCCGGGACCTCAGAGATGGCGACACCTTGAAACCGGTGTACTATCCACTCGACTATATGAAGTAGTCTAACTTGTAAGTTTTCTCTATTCTTAAACAATGTTCAAAATATCTATTAAGATATATCAGTTAGATGTTGATACTTATGAATAGTGAGTAAATCTATTTTCACTTGACAAATAAGATGGTGAATGTCGCAATCGAAACAACACAACTCGGCAAATTAGCCATAGACCATGACCGAATTCCATTCCCGCTTCAGACAATGGCTTTTCTTGAGTTTTGTTCACATTTATCCAATTTTTTTTTCATATTTATTAACATTTATTTTATTTTTTTTATTTTGATTTATTATAAATTAATAAATATAAAATAATATTTTTCCTATATGTTTCTTGAAGCCACCTTGATAATTTATAGTCTACTGGAAGGAATAGATTCTGTAAATTATCAATCAATCCCAACTAATATTATAAATGCGAAAGTGTGTTTGTTTGTTTGTTTGTTTATTTGTTTGTTTGTTTGTTTGTTTGTTACCTCTTCACGCTTAAACTACTGGACCGATTTCAAAAATTCTTTCACCTTTGGAAAGCTACATTCTCCCCGAGTAACATAGGCTACTTTTTATCCCGGAAAAATCGACAGATCCCACGGGATGCGCAATAAAGGCTTCGCTCAAAAACTACTGCACAGATTTTTATGCGGTTTTCATCAATAGATAGAGTGATTCTTGAGGAGTTTTGCGGCATTTTTTATCTCGGAAAAACGGATAGTCCCACGGGAAGCGCGATAAAATCTTCGCACCATAAACCGACTTCCGCGTATATGTAGCCGTGGGCAAAAGCTATGACCCTTAACCCTCTATACACCCAATCCCGAAATCCACGCGGGCGAAGCCGCGGGCAGAAAGCTAGTACATAGTATAAAACAAAGTCGCTTTCGCTGTATGTCCGTATGTATGCTTAGATCTTTAAAACTACGCAACGGATTTTGACGCGGTTTTTTTTAATAGATAGAGTGATTCTTAAGGAAGGTTTGTATGTATAATAAATGCATAATATAGTAGAGAAACACTGATAAATTTAAAGTTTTCTAATGTGATGTCGTAAATAAGCACGTTTTTTTGCGCTTATATTGCAAACGCTGGCTGAACCCTACGAGATAGACCAAATAATGTACTACAGTATTGTACAACTTACAAAAATCCACAAAAAAGTCCGCGATGGTATATGTCTATCTCTTAGGGATAACCCACCATAACCATTTTTTCATTGCACCCGTGCGAAGCCGGGGCGGGTCGCTAGTAATATAATATAGGAAGGTCGCCTGCTTGGGTACACGTGTTTTAGGTACTCATTTTTGCCACAACACAGCAGTGTTTGCATTGATTTGTTCCAATTTTGGAGAGTAAGCTAGATAAGCTAGCTTTTTTTTTTTTTTTTTTTTTTGTTTCCCTGAGGACAATGCATTAAATGCATACCCCGGCTGTGGCGAGCCGGGGTTATGTGGGGCTCTCCTCCCCAGAAGGGGAGCCTACCCACTAAAAACCTCAGGGATGGCCTTCCTCAGGCATGTAGGGAGCCCCCGGGAACAGAAAGCTTCTTCCGGGAACCCCCAGCCTCCGCTCCCCCGTCGACACAGGGGAGCCCTCCTCGGGGGAGGCTTACTACCTCCCCCGGTCTCCTCCACCGACGACGCCCCCCGGCCACGGAAGGGGCGTGGTCCATCCCGGGTAAGCTAGATAAGCTAGCTAATAAATATATTATTATTAAGTATCTTGATTTTACATCTTAGGTGATAAGCTGGCGAAGCTGGCGACGTACAGTGTTTTATGTGAATTGCAGATTTACTACGATTCTCACTGGAGCCATATGTACGATAGGATTTCGCTTTATTATTCGTTACTATAACTACTTTATACTATAACTAGTAACTAAGCTGCTTTTGCTTGATTAATTAATATAATAGAAAATTAGAAGGGTGTTTATTAAACATTTACACATCAGCATCGTAAAGTGGTGCACCATCAGGTTACAGGTTTGGCTACCTGTAACGTGTTATTTTTTACTATTGTTTTCAGCACAATTTAATCAACAAAATACTTTTAATTTCATTATTAATTTACCAATTTTAATTCTTGTTTACATATTCCATTAGGATTTTTTTTGTTAACCTTTTTAAGTGGAAGTAAGAGTGAAGGGATCGTAACCTGTACAGCCTCAGCATTAATGCAATTTTTTTTGTCTTAATTTATATTTCATAAAAGTTACTTATAACAAGATGGACATAGGGACAAAACATTTAGTTTCTGCATTCATTTAATTAACGTACAGATGGTGTTGAGTCTGTGATAGGAGTTTTAGTTGAAGTTGTAATTTAAAACTTAAATATTTCAATATACAGATCTATGGTTGTAGAGATTTGATAGGGTGAAGCCATAGACTGTAATAGTAAACCTTATCATATTTTCATAACTAATATATACCTAATATTATCTATTAGGAGTTTACTTAAAACAAATTCTTTTGTTTTGGTTTATTAAAAGAAGTTTTCGTTTCTTTCTCCTTGTTGGTCAATTCCGCCTTTTCTTCACTCTGATACTTCCAATTCGGAACGGGACGGCTTGATCTATGGTGATCCCTCCGTGGTTATTTATTAGCTATCTCGAGTCTTGGCTGTCATTTGACGTCGGCGAGGAGGACGCGAAGGATGGGTCTTTCGGCGTTCCTCTCCTGGCGGATGTGCCGATTTAGGCCGCCGTGATATAAAATTTAGTTTTTCTTTTTTAAATGTATTTTCTTTTTAATATTTTTTAATAACGGCTTAATGCCTTAATTAATTTCATCAAGCAATCCCAGATAATGGTGAGTTGTATTTTCTTCTTTTACTCAACTTTAAAGATTTCCCCACATGTTCGTGGGATAGAAATTAAATCTTTTATACATTGTTGTAGGGTTCACGGTATACCTCGTAATCATCACAAATATAGGGCGTTTGGGCCGTTTCATCCCAACGCGACTTCATGCACCCAGCCATGCGGTGATGTAGATTGTCTTACTTATCAGCGGAAATCCCTGCCATCACCGATGGAATCTCAACGTATAAGGTGACCTCTTACAATTTATACCGTTTTGCGTGTGTGAACCACCGTATTTTGGAGGAATTAATTTTTCTTTTGATGACATTCACCTTGGGTGACGAATGGAGGATGGCTCAGCTCAACTGAACTTTTAAATGTGTAACGTGTGCAAATACCGTGCCCATTGATTTGTGGACGAATATATATATTTTTTTTTATTTACATGTAATAATTTTAAAATGTAATTATAAACTTACATATATAATTTCTTGGTTTAATTTTATCACCTAACCATTTGAAGGTCTGTTGTTTGTATTTATGTGGAGGCGCCCATATCATTAATCCTAAATATCTACATATATCACCAGGTCGGTTCGATTCCGATAAGGATTATACCCACACCCTGATCTTAGCCGGCAAATTTTCTTTTTCTTAAACTATCATAAATAAAACGCTACAATTGGCGTACCCAACGTTAGGCCTGGAAGACTTCAAATGGTGGTGATTTAACTTTTGTTGTAATACAAATCTTAATACTTTTACTTAAAAATATACATCTAGAACAGATGTAATCATATGTAATGTGTAATAATAATATTGTGTCTTAATTTCAAGCTTACCTAATTTAATCTAAATCACATATAATTGTGTATTCTTAAGTGTTGTCTAGCTTACCTAATTTAATCTAAATCACATATTTGTGTATTCTTAAGCGTTGTCTAGCTAACTTAATTTAATCTTAATCACATACTTGTGTATCCTTAAGCGTGGACTAGCTTACTTAATTTAAACACATTTTCTGTGTAATATTATGTGTCATCTAGCTTACTTAATTTTAATCACCTTTATTGTTTAAACTTAAACTTTAATTTTTTTATAATTAACTTACTTTTGTATTAAAACACAACTGTTATATTTTAATGTTTAACTATTTCATTGCATATTGTTAATCATGGACTTTATCACTGCAGGATGTTCTGTTGAGTATCTCTTGAAAGATGAATTGTTACACGAACTCAGTATCAGACATTTACCAGCTGAACCATCTTCCTCAACGGACGACCTAAGGAAGTTCCTCAGACACACAGTGAAATTAGCCCGACGGGGAAGCCTCAAATCCATTGACCAGTTTGGTGTTTGTGACCAGTCTAAGGAGGTGACAATATGTACTCCAAAGGTTTCAGACATTGAAAGAGATATCCCGGGTGATAGTTGTACTGTATCTCGTCTGTTGGAAAGGTTAGTGTCTCGTAGTAATTATCTGTTGTGTAGGTTGTCAAGGGTAGTCGACCCTAATCCAGATATAGTGGTACTCAAGTCTACTTTGATTTCGATATTGATGCGTCTCGAAGGTGAATCCCTGTCAAATTATGAAACTTAATTTCTTTTAAATAAATATCTTTGACTGAGAACTCAGTCATGTTCTCAGGTTTATTAAATGTCAACTTCATCTCAAATATTAACCTGCTTGGTAACTAATTTTGAATTAATTATTACACTGACATATGTAGTCAAAGTGTAATGCTAAACTTGCATCTGTGTAATGCACTTCTATTAAAATAAAAAGGTTTGTTGCAACAAATGTATTTATTGATCTTTATTCATCTGAATGAATATAAACTGGTTTACACATTATTAACTATATGTATGGTGTGTTACCATTATAAACTTCCTCTAGTAGGAAATCTTCTAATATGGAATTATGCATATTTTTGCTTAATTTTCATTAATAATAACTACCAACTGTACACATTATTATCTGTATTTGTTGTGAGTATTATTTAATTCAACACATAGTTGTTGACTTTGTTGCATTTATGAAATGCACTTCTTTAAAATAAATGGTTTGTTGTAACAAATGTATTTATTAATCTTTATTCATCTGAATGAATATAAACTGGTTTGCACATTATTAACAATATGTATGGTGTGTGACAATGATAAACTTCCACAAGCAGGGAATTTTCCAATATGTAATTATGCATATTTTTGCCAAATTTTTATTAATAATAACTAACAACGGTACACATTAGTATCTGTATTTGTTGTGAGTATTAATTAATTGAATACATAATTGTTGACTTTAACTTCCTGACACACTTAGTGAAGAGGCGCTGATGTCAGTGACCTTTATTATTCTTTTACAAGCTGATGGATTGTAGCTTGTATATGATATCTTATGCTTTGATTTATTACTCAATTTTTATATTGCATAGAGTAATATATAAATATATGAAATGTCTTGTTGATTTGGGATTTCATCTCTCTTTGTTTTCTTACGCATGGGGTGCCTAAGTATATTTATGTTGATAATGGCCCTCAATTTGTTTCTAAAGAATTTAAGGAATTAATAATTAAATATAAAGTTCCACACTTATTTTATAATCCAGTTTATCATCCCCAGACTAACCAGACGGAGCGTGTGAACCGTGAAATTGTTAGATCTCTTGCATCATATGTGCGTTCTGATCATAGAAATTGGGATAAGAACGTAGCTGAGGTGCAATGTGCTCTCAATACTGTAATCCATGATGGTACTAAATTCACCCCTTTCTTTTTGTCACATGGTAGGGAGATGATCCTGGATGGTTCACTTTATAATTTGGATTATCCTGTAGATTCTGAAAAAATTATGGTAGACAACACTTATAAATTTTCTGATTCTCTTAAAGACTTAAATACAATATTTAATAAGGTAAGGGTCAATCTTAAAAATTCACATATAAAAAATTCTCATTATTATAATTTGCGAAGGCGTCATGTCGAACTTCAAGTAGGGCAAATAGTTTTTAAAAGATGCTTTCCTCTTTCTAATGCAGCCAAACACTTCTCTGCTAAGCTAGCCCCCAAGTTCGAAAAATGTGTCATCACAGAGAAACATTCTCCTGTGGTTTTCACCCTGAAAACAGTAGAAGGTAAACCCTTAGGCCGCTGGCACATAAAAGATATAGTCAGACCAGGCGAATGTCCTACTGACTTAATAATTTAAAATAATTTCTTTAAAGTGTGTTATCAAAATGTATTTCCTTTCATGACTCTTTGAGCATTCCTTAATAATATTTATTTAGATTAATCTTAATATTATACACTTGGAAAATGATAAACACATTAACTATTTCTATGTTAAGTGTCTTGGGTAGATACTCCAAGCACTTTAAATACTTACTTTTCATTAAAATAAGCCTGTATTGTTCAATGAATACTTTCATTTGAGTTGAAGCCATAAGTCTGTATTTATCTGCAGCATAAACATTTTTGTTTAGGCAACAACTTTAAAAGTTGAATAGTACATGTAGCTACCCTTGAGTGTTAGGTTTTTTTTTTTACTTTCCTAACACTAATCTATTTGTTCATAAATACTTAATACACCTATGGTTCTACACATTGAGTGTATTCAGCCTTGTATTAATTAATTAATACTTTCCTTTGAGTTGAAGCCATTTAAGTCTGTAATTATTTTGCAGCACTGAGCATTCTTGTTCATTTTGTCTAGGCGACAACTTAAAAAAGTTAAGTGTTAGTTTTTTTATTTTCTAACACTAATCTATTTCTTCTTAAATACTTAATACACCTATGTTTCTACACATTGAGTGTATTCAGCCTTGTATTAATTAATGAATACTTTCCTTTGAGTTGAAGCCATTTAAGTCTGTAATTATTTTGCAGCACTGAGCGTTCTTGTTCATTTTGTCTAGGCGACAACTTATAAAAAGTTAATAATACATGTAGCTGCCTTGATGGGTTAGACCATTCTTTTTGATTTTTCTTGATAATAATATACTTATTAGTTTGTACTTAAATTACATACTAGAAATCTTTTCTCACATATCTGAAAACTTAATATGTAGTTGACCTACATTAATTGTCCTACTTTACAAGACAAACCAATATAGAATTTGCTTTACTTGTAATGATGTTCTATTATAGTATAAACCTAGTGGATGATGTTGAAGTATTTTTGAAATTAGGAAATTTAAGATTAGTTATTTTAACATGATAGTATTTACACATTGGATGTACTAGTGTGTATTATGAGTTCATTGACATTGAGTGATTTCCTAGTTTGCTTTTTGAGTTCTTTTGTTAAATAGCAAGAGGATGTTATAGTAACTATCATCAGTACAGTCAGCCACAAAAATACTCTTTACACTTCGTATTTTTTACGAATTATTTTATTTAAAAATTTTTAATTTTTAAATAAAATAATTCTTTTCCCACCTGGAACGGTACTGTAACGTGTTATTTTTTACTATTGTTTTCAGCACAATTTAATCAACAAAATACTTTTAATTTCATTATTAATTTACCAATTTTAATTCTTGTTTACATATTCCATTAGGATTTTTTTTGTTAACCTTTTTAAGTGGAAGTAAGAGTGAAGGGATCGTAACCTGTACAGCCTCAGCATTAATGCAATTTTTTTTGTCTTAATTTATATCATAAAAAGTTACTTATAACAAGATGGACATAGGGACAAAACATTTAGTTTCTGCATTCATTTAATTAACGTACAGATGGTGTTGAGTCTGTGATAGGAGTTTTAGTTGAAGTTGTAATTTAAAACTTAAATATTTCAATATACAGATCTATGGTTGTAGAGATTTGATAGGGTGAAGCCATAGACTGTAATAGTAAACCTTATCATGTTTTCATAACTAATATATACCTAATATTATCTATTAGGAGTTTACTTAAAACAAATTCTTTTGTTTTGGTTTATTAAAAGAAGTTTTCGTTTCTTTCTCCTTGTTGGACAGGTCCGCCTTTTCTTCACTCTGATACTTCCAATTCGGAACGGGACGGCTTGATCTATGGTGATCCCTCCGTGGCTATTTATTAGCTATCTCGAGTCTTGGCTGTCATTTGACGACGGCGAGGAGGACGCGGAAGATGGGTCTTTCGGCGTTCCTCTCCTGGCGGATGTGCCGATTTAGGCCGCCGTGATATAAAATTTAGTTTTTCTTTTTTAAATGTATTTTCTTTTTAATATTTTTTAATAACGGCTTAATGCCTTAATTAATTTCATCAAGCAATCCCAGATAATGGTGAGTTGTATTTTCTTCTTTTACTCAACTTTAAAGATTTCCCCACATGTTCGTGGGATAGAAATTAAATCTTTTATACATTGTTGTAGGGTTCACGGTATACCTCGTAATCATCACAAATATAGGGCGTTTGGGCCGTTTCATCCCAACGCGACTTCATGCACCCAGCCATGCGGTGATGTAGATTGTCTTACTTATCAGCGGAAATCCCTGCCATCACCGATGGAATCTCAACGTATAAGGTGACCTCTTACAATTTATACCGTTTTGCGTGTGTGAACCACCGTATTTTGGAGGAATTAATTTTTCTTTTGATGACATTCACCTTGGGTGACGAATGGAGGATGGCTCAGCTCAACTGAACTTTTAAATGTGTAACGTGTGCAAATACCGTGCCCATTGATTTGTGGACGAATATATATATTTTTTTTGTATTTACATGTAATAATTTTAAAATGTAATTATAAACTTACATTATATTAATTTCTTGGTTTAATTTTATCACCTAACCATTTGAAGGTCTGTTTGTATTTATGTGGAGGCGCCCATATCATTAATCCTAAATATCTACATATATCACCAGGTCGGTTCGATTCCGATAAGGATTATACCCACACCCTGATCTTAGCCGGCAAATTTTCTTTTTCTTAAACTATCATAAATAAAACGCTACAACCTTAAACTATTTTTCAAACAACTTGAAGTTATATACGTTTAATTTTTCAAGTTTCCATATGTTTATTAATTATCGCTACTCCGTATAGATAAAACTAATGCGACGAGCTAGATTAACAATAAAGAATTTAGACTAAGCCTAATTGCGCAAAATATCCCTTAAACTAGCAAAGCATTGTGAAGATTTTCTTCAGGAGTAATGTGATAAGGGATCAT
This sequence comes from Scirpophaga incertulas, assembly GCA_036419045.1. Lineage (NCBI taxonomy): Eukaryota > Metazoa > Arthropoda > Insecta > Lepidoptera > Crambidae > Scirpophaga > Scirpophaga incertulas. The sequence goes on from CM071628.1 coordinate 31,643,740, forward strand.
GCAGGAAATGCACAAACGTACACGGAATATTCATGTGTATATTAATATTCATGGCTACCCGGCACCTGGTTCATGGTTCAGAAGCTGAGAAACTTGCTTACTTTGACGGCGTGGAGTCGCGGCTCTGAGCTGTACTGACTTGTTTGTGACATAATCACAATGTTGATCGAAGCTACGCGTTTATGTGTAACGTGGCAGGTTAATTTTACAGTTTTACAACACTATACATTTATTTAGACTTTTCAATAAAATGCAAAGTAACAAATACAAATTCGTGATATACGAGTGTGAGACGCTATACCAGGGCCCCTTTTTTTTTTTGTTCCCCTGAGGAAAATGCATTAAATTGCATACCCCGGCTGTGGCGAGCCGGCGGTTATGTGGGGCTCTCCTCCCCAGAAGGGGGAGGCCTACCCACTAAAAACCTCAGGGATGGCCTTCCTCAGGCATGTAGGGAGCCCCCGGAACATCAAGCCACTTCCGGGAACCCCCAGCCTCCGCTCCCTGAATAGAGGGGAGCCCTCCTCGGGGGAGGCTACTACCTCCCCCGGTCTCCTCCACCGACGACGCCCCCCGGCCACGTAAGGGGCGTGGTCCATCCCGGGTCGCCGTAGCAGTCGCGACTTCCTCGCGCCCGCCGGCGACCCGCGGCGGCGCCGCAGCTGTGCTACCGAGCCCGGCGCCGCCTTCTTCGAGCGGGATCGGCCATCTCCCCCGACCCCTCTCGGCGGCCTCTTTCTGGAGCATTACTGCTTCACAGAAGGAGGCCACAGCCCTCCAACCTCCCTCGTCCGCCAGCATTGCCGCAATCAATGCCGACGGAGACAGATCTCGCCCGATCTCTGCGACCGAGACTCGGCGCTTGGAGGCCCACGCGGGGCACTCCGCCAGCGTGTGCTGGGCCGAGTCAAGGTCGGATGCGCAGTGGTGGCAATGTGTCGATCCCTCCCGTCCTATTCGACACAGATACTCACCGAAGCAGCCGTGCCCGGTGAGTATCTGAGTCAATCGGTAGGTGACCTCCTCCTTCCCATACCAGGGCCCCTAAACAAAATATCATTGGAAATCATTACGATATCTCATGGCAATATATAGTTTACTTTGGCTGCGGTCTCAACTATTTCATTCGCAAAATCAAATCATTGTGTTTGGAAATGAAGGATAAGAGAGTGAGTAAAATAATTAGCTTTATATCTTATATTAGAATTTGGCTACGTATAATGTAATTCTTATGGGGAGGGCGACTAATCTCTTATCGGAATCACGTGTTATTAATAGGTTATTGTAACCAGATAGATGTCAATAAATAATAATTTAAAAAAATTTATTCACTGTGAAAATTATATTCTTTCAGCTAAATATAAGTATTTAAATAAAAAAAAAGTAAACAATTGAAGCTTTTCAAACTTTCCCTACATCACTTTACAATTTCAAAGGAGTTTCATACACTTCCAGTTTAATTTCCGCGAAACAGCGCCTTGAAACAGTATTTAGCAATGTACAATTGAGTTTATATGCTCAGATAGCGCCTTCGTGCTAAAAGTTAAACTACACCGTTTGAATTTCAAATTATGTTAAACCAACTACAAGGTTTGTAAAAATTCTTGGCAATAAATACAATTTAGAAATAAAATTGTGAATTTATTAAGGTATTTCACATGCAAAACGAAGCATTTTTACCGTTGAACATAGTTTTTGTTATTAAGCATATCTATCATGTGCAAGACATTTAAATCCAATGCTTTGTCTTTTTTTTCTACGTTTTATCGATAATTTATGATCTAGAGAATCACTCTATTCTGGGATTTCACTTTACCCGTACATACACCGTTTTAATAATATTTTAATAGATATTCAGCTATTTTTGAGGGATATGAATCCAACATTATTATCAACTAATATAATATTAAGTTACCAAATAGGTAACAAAATCGGTTCAGCTGTCCTTGAGTTAACAGTTATATAACTAACATAACTGCGTTTTATATATATGGATTTCAATTGAGAATTTACATGAGAGGGCATTACTGTTATATACCCGTACGCAATAATCTGGGATCAATACTTACACAACACGTCTACATTGAAAATGTCAATATATGCTGCAACATTCACAGTAAATATAATACTAAAATTCAATTTGTAAATAGCATTGGAGATAACATCTTGCTATATATATACAAGAAAATCTGCACAAAGACTCTCAGAATGCTTGGCTATCTAATATTAGAAGAAAAGAAGGCTATTCCACGCGAATCAGACAAAGGTAAATTTATTTTTGTTGTTACGATAATGGTTGTTATCTAGAATATAAACGATGCTGCATTTTGAAAAAGGCGCAGAAAAGATACAAAGCTATTACCGCTTAACTGTAATTATATCTTACAGTATATTTCTTTCTTCTGAGATTAAGAAATTACAATTGTAAAAATCGAGACTACTGAAGGTGATTTTGTATATTCTAAATCAAATTCGAAATTTTTGTACTTTGTTTTATTGTAAAATAAGATTAATTTAAGGTTGTCGTCAATGGTACTGGTCTACGAATCTGATAGTTCGGGAGCCCGGGGTCGATTTTACAATGTACCAATATGTTTATCGAATATCAGATGTACATTTATCTGATGCTCCTACTATGAAGAAAAACATTAGGAGACAACCAATATACACCTGTAAAAAATATAAAAGTAATTAATATGAACTGAGCTAGTATAATTGACTAAGGCTTAATGGCCCCATGGTGAGCTCCAGCTACTCAGTGAGGATATACTCGTATGTTATATAAGCTGTGATAGTGAAGGTTGTGACTACAATTAAAACATAAAAATTACTGTAATAGGTCAGGAATGTAAGTAATTGATAATGTATGATAACTTTTATTAGTGCAAAATATAGACGAATAATTTTAACTGAATCTTAAAATATGTATACTAAATGTAAAAGTATATATACCGAGCTAAATAAAGTACTAATACAAAAGAACAAACAATAAAATGGGATAAATTTGTTTTTGAAGCCTCGAAAAAAATGTAGTAGTTAGACATAAAATCTTGGCTTTTTATAACAACCGGAAATAAGCAATAAAACAAATTCTAAGATATTATACAAAGTTTCGCCTTGAAATCACTTTAAACAATCATTAGAAAAAAACAATATTTAATTATTTATTTTCTTTCATATTTTCTATTTATTATTATTTCATTCACATGTAGTTTTAAACAGAAGCAACATTAAAAACAACATGTATACAGATACTTATTTCATAAATGAATTTTCGATCAGCAGACCTTTATTTTACTTATTTTAGAGTTCAGTATTATAATATATAGCGCATCAACCCGCACTGGGTTAGGGAGGTTGACTAAGGTCGTAATCTAGTTGTTCTAACATATTTAGTGTATGAGTTGTGATGATGATTTAGTTATGATAAAAATATGTCAACGAAATCATGTGGAGATTCACTGGAATCTAATTTATTACAGACTAGCTTTTGCCCGCGACTTCGTCCGCGTGGAATAGTGACTTCCGGCAGATTTTTGGTTTTTCCCACATAGTTCCCGTTCTTGCGGGATTTTCGGAATGGTCGAGTTTCCGCTGACAAATTATTTCGACCAAATTTGGTACCATAAAAACGGTCATTGTGACTAAACCTTAAAAGATAGACATATGCCGTCGCGGACTTTTTTTTAGATCATGTATAGAGGAATAATTCTTTCATACATATTTTTTGTGTATCTTGAACCGTTTTCGCAGCGCACGCAAAGAAAGCCTTCAAAAATGAATAATTTTCCCCGTTTTTTACACATTTACCGCTCTGTCTTTGCTCCTATTGGTCATAGCGTAATGTTATTTAGCCTATAGCCTTCCTCGATAAATGGACTATCCAACAAAAAGAATTATTCAAATCGCACCAGTAGTTTCGGAGATTAGCGCGTTCAAACAAACAAACAAACAAACAAACTCTTCAGCTTTATTATATTAGTATAGAAGATAGCTTAGAAAGTTTTATCATTTTTTGAAAATTAAACAAAACCCTAAAATTAACTGAACTTGATCATAGCAATCTAATTGCATAAATATACAATCGCGTATCCAATCCCAGTAATTAATAACAATCAATTGTGGTTAAAATATTCCTTTAATATATACGAGTATGTATCCACTTGAAATGTGTAACTCTTACAACTCAAGGACGACAGAATAGATATAAATAATCACCTATTTTTGGATTTGTCTCCGGCAATAAAAGCCAAATAAATAATCAAATATTAGAAAATATAATGAAGAATCACGATGATAACTATGTATATAATAATTGTGTTAGTATAATTACTTCTTTCGTGGAATGACTAGAAATGAACATGAAACTTATTAAATGTATCAAAGATTCTAAATTTGATCTTGCTTAAGAATTTCTTAAACCCTGTTTGAACTCAAAATTCATGCCTAAGCACACTAAAGGCTTTTTACATTTCTTCTATATTATCTACCGACAGTTTAGTTTTGAAACACGTGCCCACTACTACAATCTAAAATGGTAATCAACCATCGTCAAAAGCATAGCAAAACAGAGCGACCAATTGACGTGATTTTTTATGTGGAGTTAGTTGAAGGGATGAAGAGTAACATAGGCTACTTTTTCGAAAATCGACAGATCCCACGAGATGCGCAATAAATGCTTCGCTCAAAAACTACTGCACAGATTTTCATGCGGTTTTCATCAATAGATAGAGTGATTCTTGAGCAAGATTGAGCAAGGCACGGGAAGCGCGATAAAACCTTCGCGCCATAAACCGACTTCCGCGCATATGTAGCCGTGGGCAAAAGGTATGAACCCTTATAGCCCTCCTATAGCCCCTCTATAACCCAATCCCGAAATTCACGCGGGCGAAGCCGCGGGCAGAAAGCGGGCAAAGTAATATAATACTTTGGTCCTTGGGTACACTGAAACTTTTCACGTTGACTTTAAGATAGGTTATATGACTTTCTGTACTTGTACAGTTCAAATTTAATAATGTTGGAATGCGTTTTTATTTTATATAAGACAATAAGTAAAGACGGAAATTGAGTTGACATATATTTTTCAACAACGTTCTAACTGACTCATCACTATTTGTTGGAATACAACATATTATTGATATTGTTAATTTATATAGTGACAAACTGGTAATTTAATAAGCTAACCTGAATCAAAGTCAATCAAACAAACAAAAAGAAACCCAAAAAACACAAATTATTATTTTGAATTAAAATTCCGATTGGTGCATATATGTAGGTATATAAACGTGGGCCGCTTGACGCGCTGTAAAGCTGTAACGGGATAATATGTAAGAGTATAGAGTAGTATGACAAGATTTATTCGAGAGCCGTTTGTTTCCGGCGGGTAATCTCCGCCGGGGAGGTGTCGCGCTAAACTGATTACGAGTACAAATTAAGTCGTAAACTTGTAACGCTCAAATTACTGCACATTAACACGGGCATTGCTCAGGGTACAACTTCGACGACGTCGTATTCGTCGCGTTTTATTGCGCTGTAGTTGTGATGAATGATTGTGATGTGATCGTTACTGATATTACGCTTTCGAAATAAAAAACGATATCTGTGTCATTCTTTTAGAAGTGTAATTTGAAAATTAAGTAATTCAACATAATACATCAATAATTACTAGTACCACTGTAGTAGTAGTTGACGATACCACGAATGCAATCAAACTTGTATAGCCAAAATAGTCACGCCATGATTGTAAGAATTTATAATACGAGTAAGCTACCAAAAGGTATAAAAAATATGACAGTCAATTTTTCGACAAAATTTGCTAGTTACAAATTGTTTTTTTTTTTTCGGAAAATGATTATCTGACATATGCTCATATATAGTAATAGAATAGACTAACAATTTTATAATAATAATATATTATTATAAATTGTTAGTCTATTAGACGATAAGTAAAATAATGTAATTATTAAGGATAATAATATAATGAGATGGCGTAATAATCATGTAAACTTCCTGTGTAGATCCTCCAACCTTTGACATGATTTTATTTCAATAGAATGCTCTATATATCGATTGCATTAATCCAGCAGATTATATCTTATTGGACATGTTGAGGGCTGCCTCGAGTATATAAATGCAAGACAAATAATCTGCAATAAACAATCATTTAATTCATTATATGAATATATGGAATCGGAAGTATACAAAAATTACAAAATCTTAACTAGGATAGAAGATGTGAAGTGAAAATGTGATGAATTGGCGGTAAAATAGACTATCCTCTGAGATTATATTTTTATATGAACTCAACATCGGTACGTCGGGCACAAAATTTAGATTTATAGTCGCAGTTCCGGCGACGGGCCCTTGTATACTACAAACGGTTTAAAGGAGGACCAATATATATACTCTACGTTTTACTATAAATATGATAATTCTTGCAATGAATCATGAAACAAATAGGCAAATAATACACAATAATCTTGTTGAATTCATAAAACTTTGTACTTACGTAATACTGATAATCAAAAAGTCACTATTCTGTATATATGTGCTGTTCTAAATTTTGACAATAAATCACCAAATTAAATATTTTCAGTCAAAGCACGTGTGTTCTGAGTAACGTTTACAACGCATACGACGTCAAATGAACTTCGTTCGCAATAAGTTGTAAGTGTGGGCCTACTGGTCTAACGATAGAAGTTTGCAGTTAGGCTGCTACTTCGAGATTTGTACTTAAAATTGTACTTAATATTAGTTATTGCTATGTATTCGGTTCTTTGTTTTGACTACTAAGTCGAGTATTACCAATAAATAAACCAACAGTTTTCGAGCTTAATTGTCTATTGACTACATTTCACAAGGTAGATGAATTTCCAATAAAAAAATCCAAATGAGTTATCGTCACAGCCCACATATATTTCTACCGAGAGGCACGAGCCTACTCTATGTTAGGTCGATTAGGCCTTAGTCAACCACTTTTAAATTTCTTCGCTGGTGTTAGTTATTAAATATAATATTAAATAGTTATTAAATATAATAATAATATTATTAAATGATTTATCATTTTTAATAAACCAATTATTTTCCACCACTCATAATTGAATACAAATAGGTATTGAGTTGTGTATTTAATGTATCGGTTTGCACTTTCAAACTAAGGAATCAGCATTGTCCTATTTTCTATAAAATCATTTCACTGCAAATCCGAGAATTTATGAGTTTATAACATAATGTAAAGAAAATCCACATTATTGTTTAAAAGTCTAGTGTTTAAATGTCTATTAATAAATAATTAACTTTCACCTGTATATGTTCCCTATTTATATTTTAAACTTAATTTTTCAATGAAGCAATGTTAAAATATGCGCACGAATACTATAGACACGCATAACGTATAAAGAGTTCGCTTCACGTATCTGACATATACTTCCATTTCGAAACAATAAAAATTTGTTTCAATATTTTTTCTTTTTGTTAATATAAATAAAAACGTTATTTTTTTATCTTTTATTAAAATAATTGATATACCTACTTATTCGTACACTGATACTCAAACTGGTATGGTATTATCTTTTTTTAAAATAAAGATATATATTTCGTTTATGTTTAATAAAAAAGAAATTACGTTTGCATTAATTTACTATCTCTGTTTCATACGCAACGTTTATGTAACACGATTCTCCGCATAGATGGGGCTTTTATTAAACTGTCTCGTACAAAGAGCATCGCTTAGCGAGTTTTGCGCCATAGGGAGATCAAAAAGCAAACTGGCTTGAATACTTAAAATACCTTTTAGTATTCTTTCTGACACTCAACTGGGTTAAACTTTTTCGCTTATACATTAAAATAACCACGAGAAGTATTAAATTAATTAAAAAAAGGAAACAAATACAGAAAGTACAAAAATAATACAGTCTGTAAAAGACACACACGTAGTTGCAAGAGATATTTATTATTTGACATATAAAACATATGAAAATCTATAAAAATAAACATTTACAAACCATAAAGTAAATTATAATATATATATATGTCGCAGTAAGATAGATAAAGCCGTAATATAGTTATATCCCTATAGGCATATAACTATGTACCGGAACTAGATAGAATATTACAATAAGGTTGACTGTAGGTCTATTAAATCTACTTGCCTCGATTGTGAAATGAGTTTGAAATTATAGGCCGGACAACGAACCCCTCCCCCGCCGCCTGCGCCGCACCCTCCGAAAGCCATTTCACTAAACTTAATCTAGGAATATAAGTATGTCACTAAACTCAGACCGTTTTATAACTATATTCCTAGTGAGACAGTAATGAATCGCTTTCGTATAACTATGTTCCGGTACATAATTATATCCCATAATTATATATATATATATATATATATATATATATATTATATATATATATATATATATATATATATATATATATAATGACCGGTTATCCATGGCTGTCGGTAACACAGTTTACAAAAAAATTTGTAACTATGCTCTATTTCTAACTTATTTACTTTTCGGTTGAATAAATTCTCACGTAAATTATAATAATTGAAATAAATACATTAATTATAAAAGCTAGGGTCGTAACGTCTGAATAGTAAAACATTTGAGTATATTATTATTAACGTTAGAGTATTTGTCTTGATTGTAGAACGGCCATGTTAGCTAAATTGTTTAAATATCAAACGTTAATAACCTTAACCAAAAAAAACCTATTAAATACATTACTAATACTTAGAAATATACATACATACTCAAGCCTCCTTTCCTTGGGGGTACGTAGAGATCACAGTTTCCACCTGCTACGATCCAAACATACTTCCGTAGCTTCCTCGACTTTCATTACTCGTAATAATATGCACGCTCGTCGGTTACAGGTACACGTAATCTGTCTCTCTTCAGTATATCAGATATTTGGTCCAACTATGTTCGTCTAGGTCCCCCTACTAATAGGCCCACTTGTGTTTGTCTAATTTTTTTTGTCAGTCGTCTTTCGTCCGTCCTTTCAACGTGTACATAAAATACGAGTATATAACAATATTTTGACAAATATATAATGAAAACAAAGGATGATAACGAACATTATATGCCCGAGAGTGTTAATGTTCATGTTTTAAAAGTACAACCAGTTATGTGATTCATTATCAGACACATGATTGTAAGTAGATGTTTAATGAATTAAAAACTGTCAAATTTTCTATACTTTTTTCCTATTCAATTTTACATACGTACATACTACTGATTTTATCAGAGTACATACTCTGATAAAATCAAGGGAAAAGGGTTTGTTGCGCGTGGTTAGACACAAGTATCTTTGTCATAGCCCTTACAACCTACGATAATCGCTTGGTATAGAGATAGGTATACTGTTGGTCATTATCCACCCTTATCAAATTTTAGCACAGTGTGGTGATGAAATATACAGTTTAGTAACTAGAAATAAGGTCCATATTACCGTGACAATATATTATGAGCCTCAATATATGACTATGCAAAATCGTTTACTAGAAAATCGCTGAAGCAGAACAAGCCGCGACTAAAATGATGTTCTTTAATTCTATCTACCTAATCAGAGGAAGAGGAACCTTATCACTGTAGTCTTTAGTGATCAGTTTACATTACATGCGTAAATACGTGCATATGGTTAAATTGTAATCGTGACCTATAAAAAGTTATACCCTATTGACTATAACTTCTTTTACACCCGTTTGGTTTACAATAATTCGTTTAAATTCTTAGAAATTTAAAACAATATCACTATTTGTTTTTAGTAAGTAAGCTATAAGTTTTTCATATTTATAATCATTTGTAAATGATATAAATACAATGCTTGAAGAGAAGCTTAAAGAGAAGCAAAGGATTAGAGAGGGCGGAATGTACTCGTATTAATTCAAATATTTTGAAATATTTCTTTCTAGGCAAGAAAGGTTTCGTTTAATTTGTTAAGTTTATGCCATTATAAATCTTTTTTAAAAATACCATAGCCCTAAAATAGTGAAGGTGAAGTTTAGAATTTTCAAATAAGCCCGACTTTTGCCTAAATGAAGTTTGTACATACCTTAATAATTCTGAGCCGTTCCTACAAGTTGGTATATTTTTAATAAAAATTATGAAACGATTTAATTAATCATCTAGTTTGCAATAAGTTAAAAGCCAATGTAAGAATCTAAAAAAGGTCTGAAAGAAAAGTAAAACTATCAGAAATTTTAATTATTATTTTACTTTTTTTCTGTTAGAATTTGCATATCATAAGCAGATTTGCAGAATATATTGTTTTAATTTATTTATTCATTTCTGTTTACACATATGCGAAGTAGTATTAAAATCAAGAAATCATGCAGCTGAGAATTATAATGATTAAGAAAGCAGGAAAATGCTATGTCTGGAATATAATTAGTTATACTATAATTTGGTTTACCGTATTTGTTTTACAAGTACAAAACTTCTTGAGGTATGTGTTCTTGTGGCGAGCACAACACTTTATAGGTACTAAAAGTTGCACTCTATGAACGCGGGTACGCGCAAAACTGTGAGGTGAACTTTGTTTTGTTGGTTGCCATTGCGGTTATATTCTCTTTGTTGTTTAATAGTTACGTAGTAAGTAACCTGTGATTTTAAAAAACTGTAAATGATAAGGAGCAACGTTATTATTTAAAACACATTTGAATCTTTTTTGTTATTCATTTGAATCTACCTTTATACAGTGCATGCCAACAAAACAGATGGGATGTGTGATAAGTCGGAAAATAGGTAGATTTAAACGAGGCAAAATTAAATATAAGGTTCTTAAAGAGGTCAGAACAGTCTAGATTGCGAAAGACGACATCACACGCACGTTATCCTTACATTCATCTCATTATTGTTATTATAGTAAATTAAGTTGAACCGCAATATTTACAAATTAAGTTTTATATCTCACTTTAGTAAGTCTGATATGAATTCGCGCTATTAAGCAACCAGACAAAAACGGAACGCACATGCAGAAAATTGTTAGTATCTTATCAACATTAGGTATAAAATTATTTAGAAAAACCGTTGAAAAATGTCTGCGTAATGCTCGCATTCGCATTTGTACCTTAGTCATGGTTGTTAAAGTATATATTTCTATCAAATATATTTATATATGTATGTCTATCTGTTACCCTACATCCCATAACACAAGCCTTCAGAGGTTACTTTGGGCTAGGCTAATTGATGTAAGCGCAAGAAATATTTATTTTATAATTTTAATTTATCATAAAGGGTGATACCTGTAACACAGACGCTCCTTAGCTAGTCACAGACACTAATGAGCTCTTACTTTAACTTGAGCAAACTTGTTTGTCATTTAATTTTGTTGTAAGTTTAAATTAAATACTTTTTATGAGATAAATAATATGAACAATTGATGCATTATTCTTTTTGTATTCTTCGTTCTTTCTTTTTGTTGCCATATTTTGTAAACTTTTTAATTAGTAATCATAATGTGACATATTGGTTTGATATGTAAAATTAGTTATATGTATGCGTTCACTAAGTAAGAACGGAACCCGAGTCTGTCTCATTTGTTATTAACATTACAGATATTACGTGAAACGTAAAACTATGTTTTTTATAAAAATATAAGCAACCACCGACACCACAGCTGCCTACATATGATGAGTGTCTATGATTTACTCAATTCGCTACAGGGTTTTCTATTGAAATCCTATTTATAGTGAACAATGGAAGGCGCCATATCCTGCCGGCGGCGACGGCGTTAGCGCCGCAAATGGTTCCGGACCGCTTGTTTGCCGCACTTTGACAGGAAATAAAATTCGAAACGAATTCACTGGAAATATTGCCGGAACAAAATGATTAGGTTTAAGCGGTTTTTAACTAGTTTAACTTTTAAATGTACTCTATACAATGAATGTGAAGTACGTTTTACATTTTAATAAACTAAAGGAAATGTTATACCCTCGCGACGCTCCCTGTTAAAAGCAGGAACGTCTGGGCTTTCCCTAAACCTAAACGGGGGCAGGCAGAGTGAGCTGCGGGTGAATAATTAGCTGCATTCTAATTTATTAGGTGTACCATTGATTGATAACAATAGTTTTCATAAAGCATGATTAAAAATCTAAGTAGTTAATCATACGCGTTACATTGGGTATGGTCACTGTCTTATTTATAATCCAAATTGGTAATCATGATTTGACTTGATTGAAATCACTGCTTTTAAGGTATTTAAAATAGTTTCTTTAACTGACACTTATTTAATTTTTGTTTACAGCGATTACAATTCTGTCAGTAATATTTGTAAATAATTAGTAGAAATAAGACATGCCTATTACAGTATGTCCAAAAAGATCTTACCACTGATTTAATCATTAAAAACTATAGGTAAATTTCTGTCTATCAATGTTATCATAAGTACTTACAAACGCGTTTCTCTCATTGTGTAGTCATGTACAATCAATCATCAAAAATAGTAACACGAAACAAAGATGTAAAACCATTTGAGTAATCAGGGTGAATTGTATAATTTTGTTATGGCGAAAGGTATAATTGATGTTAGATAAATTTCTACTTGACACTATTGCTATAGTTTCAACACATTTGCAGTACACTCAGTCATTCCTTACTGTATTTTCGCCAAAAGCATCTGTATTTTGAAACCCGTTATTAATATGTGGATCTGACGTTCAAAAGACGTCGGCGACTAATATTTGTTACAAAGAGCGAGCTGCCATTGCTGCCGGCGCCGGCGAATGTCTGCAAATGGTTCCGGATTACTTTTACCGCCGTCGCCCAGGAAATAAAATTGTGAAAAGCTTCGCTGCTTGCAGTGAATTTTAATATAAACCTAAATATTATGTGCTAGTTCAAACTATAACCTTTCTTATTCAGTCACATTTGGTAAAGTTATATTTTGTTGAAACATTTTGAAATATGAAAAAATTAAGTCTCTTCAACGACGAGAAACCGACAAAAATACATTTTTTCAAAATAACTTCGCTTACTTATTACACTTATTTTAACAATAAAATGTATTGCTTCTGTACAGCGTTAATATTTAAAGATGGTTGACGCTCTAAATTAATACCAGCTTAGATTAAATTATTTTTATAAGTACTCTTTCTGTCACAACTTTACATTGATATCATTATTATAAGTCCATATTATAGAACAGGACGTCAAGAAGACAACAGTCCTTCTCTATTAGTACAGTAAAGCACAGACAGAGCGTCCCAGAACCGTCGCCGCCTCGTACGAGATGGTACGGTAGCCTCGTACGATCCGTATGGCTATTATCCGCTGCAGGCTCCGTAGCAGAGCTCTGCAGCGGGGGGACCTCGCGCAGTCTTGCGACCACACGGGAGCCCCATACATGGCCACGGATCGCACAACGCCCTCGTACAGGCGGTGAACTCCATCCCTTGGTCCCCCGAGATTGGGCAGCAGGCGATGCAATGCGCCCGCCACCGTTTGGCTCGAGGGACCCACCGGGACCACGGCGTCACCCACCCGGATCCGGCAGCTGGGTGGTTCCTGGCGCCTCGGAAGGCCGTAGAACCATAGCGCCTCGGTTTTGTGCGACGCTATTTCTAAGCCCAGCCGGCGGATCGCCCGCACGACACATGCCACCCCAAGCTCGGCATGCCTGAGCACCGGCCTGAAGTCGGCCGCAGTCGTTACGACAAGAGTGTCGTCAGCGTAGCAGATGACACTCACGCCGAGAGGAAGGCACTTGAAGAACCCTATATTTTTAATAACATAAAGTTATTTCCTTGTACGTATGCATGTATAAGATTATGTAACTTCAATTTTACTTTTTTTGACAATAAGTGCATGTAAAGGCCTATTTTTAATAAATAGTATTTTGATTTATAGCTCGATAACCCAATCGGAATAAATGATACTAACATAGCATGCAGCGACTAACAAAACAACTTAACGCAGCAGTGAAAGCTGTCGACGAGACATCAGAAGCGACCTCGTATGTGAACGGTTTTTAATAGTTAGATATAAAAAGATAGATATAACATTTGCCAATCTTACCTAATAACGTAACATCTATAAAAAATCGGTAAAAAAAACCGGTTAAAAATTAGCTTCATTAAAACAAACAGTAGGAATTTTTGCCGTTTTGAATTGGCTACTGTATCGGACATGTTTTCTGATGCACGGGTTTCCGATTTCTTTCGAATTTCAACATTACACAATCCCGTGTAATGTAACAATTCGGTTTTGGATCGCTCTGGTGAGTGTCAACACACATATCAGTAATTTATTTGTATATTTTTAGGTATATTTTAGATATTGTTTTCTTCTTGTAGTTTTTATTGTTATGATCCCTCAAAATATTCTTTATTGTTGTTACTATAACAAGAGTATCAAAAGAAACATTAGAAGTTAATTTACCTTGATCTTGAAGGTTACTACTGCGACGGTTTTGCACTCTAAATATTGACTGGAATAACAAACCTCCAGTACACATTGCCAAACCCTTAAAAGACTATTCTGATTAATTTGGGGGCATTATAGTAACCCTCACCAATACAAACTAAGCGATTATGATTAACTTATAGAATTTTTGAAGTTAGGGCATATAAAGTAGTTCCCGGAAGTCGTTTTCATTCCCGGGGGCTCCCTACATACCTGAGGAAGGCCATCGCTGAGGTTTTTAGTGGGTGGTGACCTCCCCCTTCCGGGGAGGAGAGCCCCACATAACCGCCGGCTCTTCGCAGCCGAGGTATGCAATTTAATGCATTTTTGCTCAGCGTAACAAAAAAGGGAATATAAAGTTAGTATGTACATGTAATGATAACTTTTGACAGCTCTAATAACTTTTAGACAATGCTAGCCATATAGTCTCATTTTGGTATAACATGAAAGTAATTTTGGTGTGATGAATGGTGTGAGCATATGTTGAATCCATTAATATATAACGATATTTATATGCCTTTTGCCTGCCTATAAAGAGATAAAACGTTTTTATCGATCCTAAGATTTTTTATCGATCGACAATAAACATTGACCGTCCGACAATTTATTCATTTTCATGTGATATATGGACAAATAAACAGACCGCCCATCTAATGGTAAGTAGTTACAGCAACCCCCATAAAACCACAGTATACGATGCCAATATCTGACATAAGATGTGAATTCACATTTTCACTGCCTATAAGGTATACGAACACTGTTATTTTTTGGAAGAAATAGCTAAAATGGAAGTACCCAAGCAGACGACCCTGGAGAGGAGTCTCCCTCTAGATGTGTTATAGTTTGCGCGACTGAGTCCACATGGAAATTTTATTTCTCGCCTTAAGATCATTTTCCTATTTTGGTATCCTCGAATAATCTGATCTAATGAATAAACCTGATATTATCAACAGCCTTAATAATCTTAACAATATGCGGGCGTCTCAATAGTACGATGTGCGAACATAAGACTAACAGTTTAAGGTATTGTGAATTTATTTACCTTGATATTTGACAAAAACAAAAGGAATTAGCTCAAAAAATAAGGAATTAGCTCTATTCCGAATAATAATCAATTTTAATCAAATAATATATCTATATTCTTCGAGTTGTGGACATATGCTATGTTGTTCTGCCTGAGAGACCAACAATAGTCTGAGACTGTTAATATTTAAAAGTAATTATAAACATTTATTTGTTTCAATTTGAAATATTATGCATGGAATACTAAATCATTTTCAAACTCGAAACTGGTGAGTTGCTGAGAGAAGAGCTAGTTTCTAAACTACTAATAGGTACAAGCTAAAATTTGTTTAAATAGCAGAACTTTCGAGTAGATATGAGCCGCACTGGGGCTGCTATAAATCAAAATTATTGATAAAGTTTTACTGGGCTACGTACCTGAGATATTAATATCCTCCATATTTCATAACACTAACATTTCTCTACAATCGGTATTTCTTCAAATATCCATATTATTTACCAAGCCATTCAATTTTATATGATATATATTTCTGACACATTTGTTATTTTATAATATTCAAAGTTGAAAAAAATAAATATAAATATAAATAATGCTTAAACTATTATTATTTCAATATATTTAATTAATAATCTTAAATTTAAGTTTTTTACAATATAGATATATAAAATAAACATAAATACTATAAAAAACTTAAACCTAGTATGCCGCCGGCAGCGAGGCAAGGCCCAAGCAAACCGGTTGTTAGGGCTGCAGACAGAGAAATCTCCGGACAATACATGCCGTGTCGAGAATCACTGTTTTCTGTATCCGGCCCTTGATCCATCGGTCAAGCGAAAGCCTCTTAAGATGTTGTTCGAGACTCTTCGCTATCAAGCCATTCGCAGACACAACTATCGGTACAATGATCGTCGAATCAACATTCCACATGGCGGTTACCTCGTATGCCAAGTCAAGGTACTTACTGGCTTTGTTCTTCTCGGCTTTTACGAGGTTCTCATCATGAGGGCTGGTGATATCAACGAGCATTGCACGGCGTTGGGAGCGGTCGACCCAGTGCCTGATTAACCCTTAGGCTAATTAGGCTGCAGCCTAGGGCGCGAGGATCGGGGGGCGGACTACTATTAATTTTGAAATTTAAAAAAAATGCGCGTAAAACAAACCCTGACTTCACTCCAATCGGTTCTTTTTAGGCCGACCGTAACACACCTGGCGGGGGCGCGTTCTTACAATTAGCCTAGGGCGGTCAGAACTCTTGATCAGTCACTGGATCAACCACCACGATATCAGATTTATTGCACGCAATAGTCCTGTCCGTGATAATAGAACGATCCCAATAGAGTAACGCACGGCCATTTTCAAGAACTGGCCATTTTCATTTATTTTAATTATTATTACCTATTTTTAAAAATCATAAATAAGAAATAATTTTTTGAATGCTCGTGTAACACTATTTTTCAAACTTACATTTTAATAAGTTGAAAGTCAGCATACAATAAAACTTGGAATATTATCTCGTTCAACTTCAGCGTGTTATCGAAATACCCGCAGGGGCGTGAAATCGCGACGGGGCAACTGAAAGTATATTGTATAAAAACCACAGTGGCAACGGAATATAACCCGTTGTCGAATCGTATAGATTTTCAAAGACGAGATTATGCATCGTTCTCATTGATATAACGGTTAGTTGATTACTTCAAATTGTCTGTGGTTTCATAGCGCAATTGACCTTCTAGAACAAAAGCATCGACACAGATATTTATACAATAGAATTTATACAATAAATAGAAAATTTATTGCAGTTGCTTTAATATTGGCAGTCATCCCGAGATTAATATGAAACTGTGCAACAAGTGGTGACACGTTTTTATGCAGCAGAAATTATTATAGCTTAACTGCAATAGGGTCATAGCAGGTGATGAGCTTTGTGGGATTCACTTACCTATAAATTGTAACAAAAGTCCAATGACAATTCCGTAACATAGATAGCTAATGCCGCCATTGCCATTAACTATTTAAAACAAATAGAAGTCCTTAGAAATGGAATATTGTAAGACCTTTCACCAGGTGATTACCCTGCCGGTAATTTTCTGAGTAAGCCTTCCTTTTTAAGTTTACGATTGAACGATTGATATGTTAGCGAAAGCGACTTCCAGTTAACTCGTGTCCGGGTCGACAAGTATCGTTGCAAATTTAGCGAAAATATTTGCTCGAAGAAGGAAACAAAAACAAAAGCGACTTCATTCCTCGTAGAATTTATGAGATGCGCTTGGGATTAAAAATGTTTGCGGTGCCCTCAGGCACGACCCTGGCTTCATTAGGACGTACTCCTCGGATGTTCTGATTAATATTTACCTTACAGTTCTTACGGGTCGTACTTGATTAACCTTTTGTTACATAATCAGAGTTTCGGATCAGATTGGACGATGAATATTTTTGAATATAATTTTTTTGCAATATTTAGACAAAAACACCTAAATCAAAACATAACTGATAATTAGCGTAGTATTTATTTTCACCGGCTTATATTATTTCTTTACTGCCGTTTTCGTTACTACCAATAATAAAAATATTTGTTATATTGTTAATGTTAATAGGGTTACGGGCTTTATCCAGAGTAACAATTGATTTAATAACAGGCATTTCAAAATCAGGTCAAATATACAAAACATTATCTTCCTTATTCCCAATGACGTAATAACTGTTCTAATTACATTAAACCTTAGTAGTTATAGATTTATAGCTCTTACTACCCTTGAAATAGATTAAGCACCGGGTGTTACTGAAAAGACCATTCTTGGTTTTAAATGAACTTAGTTTTGTTATGGGGCATAACTAGCTACTTTAGAATTATATCTTGCTTGATATCCTTGTGCCGGTACATTGAGTCCCCATCAAACAATTACCACTGGATGTCCAGTTGTACTCTGTTAACTATTAGAGAAGCTTATTTAAAACTTTGACTATAAATTATCGTTCTGCTTCAAACAAGCATATTACTCAATTGTAAAAAAAATATCCTGCGTAAACAATTTTTTATATAACCTCCCAAAGAATGACAGATTCTAAATTCAAATGTAAGATTTTGTTAATTTTTTATTGCAATAGTATTTTAGCAAGAATAAATAGACTTTACCACAGTCCAAGTGTGCCAAAATGATAGGCGTTCATAATGTCCATATGGGGTGGAAAATTTTAAATATTTCGTTCAATTAAAATTTTAAAATATATACTAAATATTTGTCTAGTAATTCAAGGGGATGTAAGCTATTGAATTAAAAATATTATGCACTTTCTTACGATAACCTTGGTTATTTGTTTTGCCCAAAAAATACAAACATTTAAGTAATGTAAACTACAACAATGTTAGTTCATATGTTTGCTGATACTTGTTGGCAACTAAGTATTAGCCTCAGAGTTAGAGGTTCCGCTTCTTGATTGTGTTATAATATTAACACTATTCAGACACGTTAAAGCATTCGGAATGTTTTTGTCACTGATTAATAAAATACAGTAGCCGTAGTGTTGTATCGACGTAATTATATGGCCATTTGACATTCATGTGGCGTCAGGCACTATAAATCTTCGGTATAAGTAATTATCGGCCGCATCACTCATCCGTCGCCTGGTCACCTCGTCATCGGTACTTTAATCAAAAGGGTCAACATACCTCCCGAATACCAGCGGCAGACCGTGATAATTGTTTGCTTAATTAAAAGCAGAACATAATCAACTGCTAATTTAACATTGTAAATATACGTAACTAAACTATGTTCAATTTGTATACTTCATGATAAATTGGCTACATTGTTAGTCCAAATTTGCAAATTACCTACTAATTGTGCTTATTGATATAAATTGAAACATATGTGTTGAGTTATAATCCAAATGATCTAAAACGTTAACTTTCATTATTAAAATGTTTTATGACATAATATAAATAACTTGTAAAGTATTTGTAAAGATGTGAATCTCGATAAGTCAAAATAAATCTGTGTACTAGATCAAAATAATTAATAATAACACGTTAAGTCACATTTCATAAATCGTTATACATTGTCATCAAACAGACGAAGACAGAACGTAGCGTCCGAACAATGAATTAAAAGTCAGCGTCAGATGCTTATCACAGCTCTAAAGATAATATTGCAACCATTACTCTTGCAAAGCTGTTAGATTAAGATAATTGGCACGCTCCACTATCCGTTAAAATTGCATATAAAATTTCTTGTACAAAAGCATGATTTGTTTACACAAATCATGTTTTTGTACAAGAAATGTTGACCTGAAATAGAGTGGCATGCTGAGCTCTAGAGTGAGAGAGGAACGCGATAGTCACGCTCCTCAATAACAATACTGCAACCAAAACAATTAATTATTATAACTAAGAATAGTGAAAAACTTCGTGTTTGCTCCGAGATCATCGAAATCAAAGCGCTGGGCATTTTAGCGTTTCTCTTTTATCTGATGCTCTAATAGTGAAGGCATCATGTTGCAGTCTACGTGCACCTGAGAAGAAATTCAGAACTGTATATTACATATATTTTAAGCCTCATCACCGTAATTAACTAGGCATCTGGGAAATGTAGCAGAATCATTGGTTTTTCTATTATTTTTGAAGTATTAAAATAATGAAGAAGCAAACAGTCGAATGTGCCTGCACAGCTGCAGCAGTTACAGAAGCATGAATATTAGTCCCAGGGGCTAACACGAGCTTTCAGCGCGGCTCGTTGCATCACACGACACACTTTGTAACGATTAGTGCAAGACTTAACGGGAACTGAACCTTATTATTTTCCCTTTATTGGTAGTTTAAGTTGTATGTACTAGTCAATATTAGTTCGTGTTTACAAGTTAAGTTTCCCGGTCAGGAGGAAATAATAGATCTTTAATGCACCACTACATGCTACTCGTACAAAGCTTACAAAGATATGCAAATAATTTCGTCCCTCACGACCTTAACCCTCTTTTTTAAATAAAATCTATTAATTATGTTTAATTACAGTAAGGTTAAATATAATATTTGAGGATACAAATTTCATATAGAAACAACATTCAATGTAAAAAAACGTTTTATATTGTTCAATCTGCCGTAATCTTAAAGTACGGTCTTACATGTAACGCAAAAAATGTATATTGTCTTTTATTTGCATAAGAATTATATACTTATTCATCATCATCATCACAGCTCATATACGTCCCCACCGAGGGGCTCGAGCCTACCCTAACTACGTACTACTAGGGCGATTAGGCCTTAGTCAACCACGCTGGCCCAGTGCGGGTTGGTTGACTACGTACACCTTTGAATCGCTTCGCAGATGTACGCAGGTTTCCTCACGATGTTTCCTTCACCGTAGGAGCGTCGGATAAATGTACATATGAAATTCGGAACGAAAAACACATTGGTACACGGTGGGGATTTGATGACTACGTCAAAAGTGCGTACGTGCTGGAAAGCGTCCACAACGTTATATATATTACGTATATTTGTAAACACACGAGATAAATCTGAAAATTGTTTCAATTCAATAAACAAATACTTCCAACATATAACTAAAGTCTCCTATGGTAAAAGAATACTATATTATGCTTTACACAAGTTGTATCAGTCGGTTGCTTCAGAAATAAACATATTAACGCATGCCCTAGTTGAAAGACAAAATAAGCAAAGCTCGCCGACGTAAACGCGGCAAAGATAAGCGCAGCTTAAAAACTTCAAGCAAATAAAGTAAGCAAATTATACGACGGCGCAAAAGCTGTAGTTCAGCTGATTCCCCTATCTACAAAGTCGTGTAAGCCGCGAGCAATCCCGTTGTTTATAGCGCAGCGAGGAAGTACGGGCGAGCTGACAAGTGCGATCGGTGAGGTGCGAGATACGGCGCCACGCCCCGCAGTTAACACTTCCGCGGCACGCCAGCCCGCTGACCCGAGGTTGTTTAGGCCCCGATCACGTGAGATTGCCAGATAATCATTCTCTACAAACACTTGGCACTGCACACCCCGTGATGAAGTATGTGGGTGGAACGCGCCGACTTAAATTATGATCTGTAATGTTACCGTGAAATCCCGGTTTTAATTTGGCTAATGTTCTTCTTTTAAGCAACTATACTTTAATCCAAACTCAATAGCTCCATTATATTGTGTTGTTGTTTTTGCATACAATACTATTTGGCAAATAATAGACTTCCCACTGAACGATGGCTGACTAGCGAGAGCCATATTCATTATAATATTATATGTTACATTATTTTACCTATAACATTACCACACAGTAAAGTATGAAAGATATATATATATACTTATATATATATATATATATATATATATATATATAATATATATATATATATACATATTTCGGCCATTAAACTACAACTTTTTGGAAGATGTAGGAGCTATTTTAATAAACAACAAACGTAGTATTAGTCCTCAAATCCGATGAGAATGGAAAAATAATTTATATTATTTAAAAAAACACATACGAAAAGAATATCTGAATATAACGTCAATAAATAATAAATAAATAAATATAAATATTTGTTACACTTACACCAATTAGCCTAGCCCAAACTAAGCTCTATAAGGCTTGTGCTATGGGATCTAGGGTAACGGATAGACATACATATATTATACATATATAAATAATTTTTATTGAAATATATATCAACAACCATGACTAAGGTACAAATGCTCGCATTCATCACACAAACATCTGCCCCCACCGGGATTCGAACCCAGGACCTCAGATATGGCGACACCTTGAAACCGGTGTATTATCCACTCGACTATGGAGGTCGTCAATAATAAAATTTAATAAATATTAATTAATATTACAAATTACTTATGTAAACATTTATATTGCTTACTTGTTTTTGTTACTTGCTAGACGATTTTTCATCATATTATACGAACACCTAAATCAACTAGTCTCATAAGACTTCGAAAAGACTAATAACTTGATATATTTCACTAAACCCACCAGAAGATCAATTGGACGGAATAGATTGTACGGACATTGCTGATAATAATAATTTTGACATAAAGTAGATGATACTGTTTAAATAGCCAAGTGGATTTCGGGACCCAGGTCTAAATTTTGGATATGTTGTTCTCCTGGTCGAGCTGAGCAAAAAATGTAATAGTCGCAAAAAAGTTAAGGACTCATTTTCCCGCTAGGGGACTCTGAAGTCTGAATTAGAAAATCGTGGCTTTCGGAAGAATCAGCAGAATTTTTGATATGTTGTTCTCCTTGACGAGCTGATTCAGAATATATAACTTTGAGAAAATGACTTTTAGAAATGACGGACCAAGAAAGGTAGGATCTACTCATGAATGATGTGTTTGATGCAAGAGCCTCAAACGCATCATACAAACTAATAAATATGCTAAGAAGCATATTTATTAGTTTGTATAAAAAGCCCAGTTATTGGTATTCACTGCAAAAGCAATGCGGTCTTTTACTACGATGTTATTTGCAATTGTTAAATAATATAATGATTACACTTAAGTATAGAATTAATTCGCTAATCGCTAATTCGTTTATATGTAACCAAAGTTAGGTTTAGCTGGCTACAGCTTGATAAAGAGAGAAAAATAACCACGATTTTCTAAATCAGACTTCAGAGCCCCCTAGCGGGAAAATACCACAGAACACAGAAAGAGATTAGAACGGCTATGTAGGCGTGGCACGCGAGCCACAGTTATGATCAAATGATCATAACTGTGGCCAATAATGCGAACGCGTTGCTTAGTCAGTCACGAGTGATCACGGTGAGTGTTTTACGAAGTGCTGCGCGTTTATTAATGAAAATGCCTACTTGTGCTGTAATTACCTGCAAAGCAAGAAGTCAGGTCTCAAGTGTAGCTAAAGATGGAATATCTTTTCATCGGTAAATAGCAAATTTGATCGTAATAACTAACGTTTTACAAAAAAATTATCAAAGCTTGATCGTAACGATAAGACACATAATATTTTTCTAAAAAATATACATTGCCGGTTATGTATGCGCATGCGTCTAATTACATTACTCAGAGCGCGTAATGTAGTACACTGAATTCGGTAGCGACGCATTTGAATAACAGCAATAAACGTAGTAAAAGGCCATAGTGCTGTGCTTACCAAAAAACGTACGCATTATGTTTTATCGATAAATATATTTTTTTAATATTCTGGTAGGAATAAATGATTGTGTGATAAACTCGAACATTTGTTGGAAGATTGTTCAAGTATTTATTTAAGTTTTAATTAAATTTAAATTATACTTTTATTAAACGAATTAATCGGTGTGTGCGACCGTGGAAATATTATTAATATGTTCAAATACATGTATAATTAATATCATCATCACAGCTCACATACGTCCCCACCGAGGGGCCGAGCCTACCCTACCTACGTTAGGGTGATTAGGCCTTCGCTGGAGCTTCGAGGAGCACTTCGTGCGGTTGGTCCCCCGAGCCAAAAGGGTGGCGGGCGCGTTGCATCGCCTACTGCCCAATCTCTGGGCACCAAGGGATGGAGTTCGCCGCCTGTACGAGGGCGTCGTGCGATCCGTGGCCATGTATGGGGCCCCCGTGTGGTCGCGAGACTGCGCGAGGTCCCCCGCCGCAGAGCTCTGCTACGGAGCCTGCAGCGGATAATGGCCATACGGATCGTACGAGGCTACCGTACCATCTCGTACGAGGCGGCGACGGTTCTCGGACGCTGCCCCCATTCGACATCCTGGCCGACATGTACGCGGCGACGTATTCTAAATAAATATATACTTTTTCAAGGCCAGTAAAATAATTCTCTGTCCTACCACAGGTTTTTGTTTTAACGGTTGTCAGGACATTTTTATTGTTTTTATTAATTCTAAAATTTAATTTTATTGTAATATTTTGGTATATATTCTCGAAACTGTGAATAGCTGTCGCAATTATGGCTCCGATTGACAGACGTCAACTTCGACTGCGCTAATTTATTTATAGTAGGTGAAAACGGCGAAACAGGCTTCTTGCTTTTTGCTGTTATTTAAAAAATGTATGATATTTTACACTGAAAGAACATGTTCCAGTTTGGCCCATGTATATGTACGGTATATCAAAAAAAAAGAGAAAAAATTACTGATTCAAGATTATCATCAAATTAATTTAAAATATGTGTTCGGGATAGAATAGTTAATAAATAAAAATGTATAAAATAATAGAATTAAGATAGTAATAAAACATATTAAACGGCGGAATAATAGTAAGAATAGTACTAAGCATAGTTGATAAATAAAGATAAGTTTTAGCTTAGGAAATAAATAATAGAATAGGTTCCCATAGCAGGAAGAAAACATATAGTATGTAATAATAATACATATATTGATTAAAAACCCTTAGACAGAGATAGTAGCGTAAGCAATAAAAGAGATTGAGATTGAGTATAAGATTTTAGGGAAAATACGTTAAATATATAAAAACTATTATTGAATTTGGGCATACTATATGTAAATGTATTAAATGAATGATATTACAGATAGCTAGGGCATAATAAATTATAAAATTGTGAAAAGATAGCCACTGCAAAATCGCAAAATGTATGAACATGTCGGAAAAATGTTATATGTTTGTTATGGAAACAAGATTTACAGAAATATAGTTTACTTTGCTTCCAACCTACATCTATTTCACTTAATAAGTTTGTTTCATCATTATAGTATAGGATTGTACAATTAAATTAATTATTAAATTTTAAATACCTACATGAATGTAATATTTCGTTTTCAGTATTGAAAATATTTGTAATATTAAATTTGCTATCGACATTTTATATCGATAATTTTTCATTTTTGTCAATCACTAAGGTAATAATATCGTTTTTAGACGGAATTATTTGAATCTGGGGAGTGCAGTGCTGTGATTGGTTCAGTTCGTTATCGCGCGATGCGTACTTCTCCTGATTGGTTATGCGTGACTTTACAGACGCAGCGCTGGCTTCTTAAACTGGCGACAGCGGCTCCCGTACAAACGATGCATGTTCGCCATTCTAACCTCTTTCTGTGTTCTGTGGGAAAATACGTCGTTTAACTTTTTTTTCGACCATTACATTTTTTGCTCAGCTCGACTAAGAGAACACATATCCAAAATTAGACCTGGGTCCCGAAATCCAGTTGGCTATTTAAACAGTATCATCTCCTTTTCAAGTTCTAGTGCAAATTGTTCCAGAAGGTTAACAGGACTTTGAAAATTCATATTAAATTAGCAATACCGGTCGCGGTCGTGGTGCGTGTGTATTTGCCAGAACTTCTCAGGAGCAGGATAATACTTCCGCGGCCAGGATAGCACAGGCACCACAGACTGATTTAACGCGACTAGCTACCGCGTATAATAGAATATTATAATAGAGCACTGACTTTTTATAATATCACGAAACATGACCTGATTGTAGACCTGACCTCATCGGGAGTTGTAGACCATGTCTAGGTCTACTATATCAGTATAGGGATGGCGTTAGAAGATTATAAATCTAAAACAATGATAATGAATAGCCTCCTGTAAATGCCATTGCAGTCATGTCATAAAATGGGCTAACGGTAAGGAACACACAATATACGTATGTTTATCCAAACGCATATACACAATAATATTTACAGCGTAAATATCTGATCTATGTTGAGATTTATTTGCGACTAACTTATTTATTGTAACTAACATTATGTCCTTAATATTAACAGTTCGTTTTTCATTTTGATAAGATCAAATATAAATCTCTGCAAGAATACATTTCTAGTAACAAGCCTTCATCAAGTGCAAATTGGTCGAAGACACCGTTGACTTTCTTTGCAGATGTGTACAGGTTACCTCTTACATATGAAATTCTAAAAAACGAAATAAACATTGGCAACTTCAATCCTCGGCCTCTTGATTTTCGAATCTATGTAAGTAATTAATAAAATCAATTCTATCCTTGTTATCACGAAATTCGCAGTCGCATCCATGACAGAAAAGCGGGATCGTGTACGTTATTATCACAAATATATTAAAAAAGGATCACAAATCACCTACAATTAATGAATATATCTTTAAGCCACATTATCGGTCATATTCTGGATGCACTGTACATTCAGGTTGCCTAGGGAGTCAGCAAAGCAAAACATGCCGTTTTTGCCAAGCTTAATTAGTGCTCAGACGGTTTTTGCCATTCACGACAGAACGTGGCCCCTGGGTGCCACAGCTACATCCAACAAACAATGACTATTCGTCTCCGACTTTTTGCCGTATTACGTATTTGGGTTTTGCGATAAAAGTTCTTATCGGTTTCTAGACGAGGGACTATAAAATGTTATTTATATGCCCAAGTAGATTGTGCATACAGTCTTATTATAAATGAACTATTAGTTTTATTGTTTTAAGCAAAAGTGATTTAAAGCGATTGACAACCACGTGATTTTTTTTACGAAAATTCAAGAAGTACCTTTTTTCCTGTAGATTTTGTACGAGCGAACACTAGGAATTTACCACAATATCTGCGAGATGTTTTTTTTTTTATAGGATAGGGCAGCAAACGAGCAAATGGATCACCTGATGGTAAGCGATAACCGTTGCCCATGGACACCCGCAACACCAGAGGAGTCACAGATGCGTTGCCGGCCTTTTAAAAGGGAATAAGTTGCGAAGGGGGGTTGGGCCTTCGGTGCCTGCACTTACTCGGCGAAACACAGCGCAAGCGCTGGTTTTCTGTAAGGCCGTGGTATCACTCCGATCGAGCCGGCCCAATTCGTGCCGAAGCATGGCTTTCCCACGGTACCAGTAGGCCATAGAAAAATGGTTCAGTGTGGGTGTTTAAATACATCTTAACCTAAACATTAGATATGTTGTGTTATTATGTGTAATAATGTATATACATTATTACACATATAGTAGCTAGATGAAAAGTATCAACATAGAGCACTATATTAATACAACATAACATTGTAAACGCCCTCCCGCTAAATACGCACGTGTAGACTATTGTATAACTAGACTATTCTAATGGTAACTACTTAATTTCCAATACAACTTATTTACAAATTATTTTTACAATTATTCACTATTAATCAATAAATTCTTATCCACATTTTATGTAAATTGGCATTAGTACCATTAGATATATTGTTATATAAGTATATATACCGAATGCAAAAAAACATTAATTCCTACACCAGCTAAGTCTTATATAGCCTGATTGTATAATGAGTAAAAAGTTTCATTCTTAATTTTACGACGAAAATATCTTGAATTTTAACATCGTTAGCAGTTCTAATTAACAAAGTACACTGACAAACGCTAATTAGACTAAAGTGCTTAATGTTTAAGTGTAAGCTACACTACCAGCTATCGAGCGCACTGGCAGGTAAACCAAGAAAAATACTAATAAAACTTAAGCGAGCAAACTGTGTAGGTAAGTAAATTATGAAGAATGCAATAGCAACTTTCAATTAGGACGATAGTGTTCAGTGGACGATTGGTTAAAACGTCCTGACAGTTTGTTGAAGACGTGGATTCGCGACAAAAATTTTATTTGCATTTTTTTAATGTTCTTCATCGGTTTATACGTTTTTTCCAAATTTAAAAAAAATAACTTAATTCTTCCCATATCACTATTGGATAATACACTAATAAAATAAATTTCCCCACTTCCGTATAACATTTCACCTGATAGGTGTTGCTGTTATGATGGTTGTTTCAAATTTATCATACTATAGTAAATTGCATTACAATACCTTGTGATCATTATGTTTCGTTTACATAAACTTTTCAACTACGTAGAAGTATTTATTTTCATGCAATATTTTTTTAAATTTTGCAAGTAAAATATTACTCAATGCCACAATGAACTGAAAAAGCTCTCATATTTATTTCGTTTGTGAACAAATTTATGACCGTCATTATTCTAAAATTAAGAAAGATCTTTTAATCCGAGACGAGCCTAAATTGGCTCAGCTATCGGACAAACCCTTCTGAGACGCACCACGATTCTCCGCAAACCCTCTTGGGGAGGGACGGGAGCAAAATGCCGGATGCAATTTAAGTTAGATTATAAAAGTTATTCGAGAATTTTCGTTTTTGCTGAGTACAGTCGGCACGATGGTTTCATACTACTTTTCAAACTCTATAATTCAATAGATCGGATTAATTGGGCGTGTGGTAATGGGTAGTAATTTGGGTAGCTATTAAAAGTTTTACGAGCGAATTTGGGGTAGATTCCACTAAATACCAAATGAGAACATGCAACATTGCGTCTAACCAATATTGGTGATTTGATGAAAGATCAAGAAAACACATAATTAGGACACAACGGCACCTGTTTCTGCACAGCTAGGCTATTCTATAGGAAATTCATCTCACTCTCACTTCGCCGGAGGTCTCACTTGTAGATATTTTTTAACCAAAATCTAGGTTGAGTGAAATGAAATGAGAAAGGCATGCAATCTAATTATAATATCATCACATACACTGACATTCTGAGCATATTCTTGTAAGAAAATTTTAATTTCTATTGAATATTTCATTAGATTTGTTCATTTTGAGAAAAAGAAAAAATGAAAAACAGTTGTACACATTATTTTTTACAAATTTGATTTTTTTATATTATTACGTTTTTAGTGTCGTCAAAAGTAGCCAGATGCATATAGTAGAGCTAATTATATATATTTTATAACATATTATATAAAAGAAACGACTTGTTCCCCGACCTATTGTGTTTCAATAAAAATATAGGTACATCTGTATTTCTTTATAAAAAAAACCTATAAAATATATATTGTGAAAAAAATAGACACGAAACTCAACTATAATATGTGGAGTAATACCACATTTTCACTGTACATATGTAAATTTGGTAAAAAGTATGTAAATCTGAAAAAATAACAAGCGCGTTGCTTGAAGAAATACACAAACCATCACATATTTCTTTATCAATTTTATAGCTTTTAGAGTAATTACAACCGAAATATAAAGCATTGGTTGAAGTAATTGAACACATCCACAGACCAGATTGATGACATGCGGATCACACATTTCAAAATTACTGTAGTAGATTTGTATCTACTACAGTAATTTTGAAATAGCACTTGGCACTTTTTTGGCACTTGTGTGCCTGCTGTGTATCTACTGCAGTTGTCAAGTAATGTGCTGACAGCGCGATATACTAATGAAGATATGTAGATTATCACTGAACTATAGATAGACAGTGGTACCTTTTTTTTTTGAGGGGGGGAAATTCACACATTGGGGACAGGGCCACATTGTGCACCATGACACCGCGCTGGCAAGACGCGGCCGTGTGTAGTAGGGCTCTCCGGTCAAGAGGACCGGCCAACCCACTAAAACCCCCCGAGTTCTCTGGGCCCATACGGGGCACATGGCGGGGTGCGCTCTCGCGATTCGACCGCCATAGAAAGTGGTACCTACTCTATTGTAGACAACAGCATATCAAGCTGCCCAAACTTCTTTAACCCGTTTTCAACTTAAAATAAGTTTTCAACGTAAGAATATGTTTGATATGCTAACATCCACAGATATTATACTAAAATTTTAGCTAAATTAAATAGTTTAGTAATTCATTTATGCTATATTGTTGTAACTTCAAATTAAATTAAAGCTAGCCTTTGATTTTAATTGTTGATTTGGAATAACCTCATCACAATTCTTACGATGAAGAATAGTCTAATAACTAATTATCGAAACTAAACTTAGCCCTGTTAATCTATTTTTAGATAAATTCTTGGTTTTCTGGATAGGCATCGAAGTTTCTCAGTACCAAACTTCGATCATATATTTCTGTAGATACACAGTTACCGTCTAAAAAGTGGCACCGGCGAAACAAGGCACAAACAGTAAATGTGCCTTGTTTCGCTCTCATTCATTCCGTGGCCGCGCGCGATTGATAACGTCAGCGATGCCGAAATGCGTAGTTTATAATTGTAAAAATGACACACGTAAAGTGCAAAAAGAAGGATGGAATGTCATACTTCCAGTAAGTATACCTTTATCTTAATTTTAGCGCATTTTTTTATGAGTAAAACACTTTTATTCATATTATGTATCACTAAAATATCAATTTAAAACGCTTGCGTACCATGCCACGATGCGTATCGTATCGCATCTATCCCTTTCTGTCTCGAGTGGCTTACTCATAAGAAAAAATAGCACAGAGCTAATGTTTCAGAAAAAGGTCAGTCATGGAGTCGCCTATACCATTTTTTGTGATTTTCTTTCTTTTTTTTTTTAGTTTTCCGCAAAATGAGCTTCATAGAGACAAGTGGAGGTGCAAATTAATAGACATAAAAGATTTGGGTGGGTTATGTTATGCATCAGAAGATGTGTTTTTAATATGTGAAAAAACAGAAAATATTGTAAGGAAATTTTTACGCACTGGTGGGTGTTTAAAGGAAAAAATGTGTATTTCAATTTTAAAACAATTTATTGATTGCAATGTATTTAGAGACGTTAATGTACACTGTCAAGGAATGATCTTTGGTCACAAGGTCGATCTGTTAAAGGCTGTTATTGAAAAATATATTGATATACGTCTTCATTATGCTAGTAAATGTAAAACCTCTGAAATAAAAAACAAATCAAAAAGGCAGTTGTACAATAAATTAAATTTGTTCCAAGGCACTTAAGTCTTAAATGATCAGATTTATTGCGGCTAGTTACAATACATTTAAATATACATTATTTTTTATACAAAAAAAGATATATTATTTAACTGAGAGAAACTTTTTAATTTTATACGTCGTCGGATTTAATATTTTTTAAATTCTTTTTTTAGCGCTTTTATTTTATAATTTACTCAGTATTGTTTGTAAGGCTCGGCAAAATAAAGGTTAAGAAACCCTGTCTTAATAAAGTCTGTACTTTCCTTAGCACCTAATTCTACATACTTCTTGGTTTATGTTTAAAATTTAAAAAGTTTCCGTACTGTTAAGTGTAAAAAAAAAAACTAAGCATCTCCACTGCTGTCTATGTTCAAGTAGGAGGCGATAAGACGCGAGCACAATATTCGGAGTCAAATAGAACGTAGGAGCATTATTATATTAAATGAATTTGTGCTTAATTGCAACAGACTAAGGGCTTATTATCCAATATATTGTTTTCAAAAATGTGTTGTTCATTTCTGATTTCGCGGCATCATTATATCATCGAAACCAGAAGATAATATGTAACGACCTTAACAAGGATTTATTTTCATACTTCATTACGTTACTTAAGATTTAAATTGGCTTAAATTATATGACACTTTAGAACTTTTTTCAAAATTGTTACTGTAATATACATCTATTCTTCTATGTATA
Source organism: Scirpophaga incertulas (assembly GCA_036419045.1). Lineage (NCBI taxonomy): Eukaryota > Metazoa > Arthropoda > Insecta > Lepidoptera > Crambidae > Scirpophaga > Scirpophaga incertulas. The sequence goes on from CM071628.1 coordinate 31,675,470, forward strand.
GACGCGGGGTCGATATTTTGTTTGATTTTCTATGGAATTGTGTATCTACAGAATATATGATCGAAGGTACCAAACTGTTAATTTGCTTAATTTAGTTAAGCTACAAAATTGACAAAAGTTTATTTTTGAATGTTTAATTTGGTCATGTACTCGTAATTGCCTCAGGTTCTAAGGCTCGTAATATAGAACAAAATACAAATTCTGGCTACTCGAGGCGGCTTCTGCGTCACCGAGCTCCACACGCACGTAAGTAGCAAAACATACACCAACACCTGTGTAGTTAGTTTAACTTGCTAAGTAAGTACATAAGCGCACATGTTTAAGTATTCGGACCACTCTGGATACTCATTTCAGAGCGCATGCACTCTCCGGTCCTAGGCCTTCTGCCCGACCAAAGGCTTGTAGGTAGCGTTTAGTTGGTAGGCTGGCCTTCTGCTAGAGTCCAACATAACCACTCGCCGCAGACTGGTTGCGGGTGGTATCCGGTGCACGGTCGGTCCGAGCACCAGGGGGTTGTTAAGACGACCACTGTGGTGGCGCGCCCATTATGAGGATTCACTACCATGCCCGATGGGAAAAAAAATACAAACTCAAATATCTGCTTGAGTACAGTTAATAGGTGTAGGTTCTGCATCGCCCCTCTCCTGAGGGACGGTCACCCTCACGATTTGCCTATATGATTCTTAGAACTTAGGCACAGGCTGAGTTTAGTCGGAAGGTCACGTGGCCGGACCGCTCTGGCCGCGTGGGGCGTCCTGAGGAAAAAAGTGTAGGTGCTATTGAGTTCACATAACGCCGTCGCCTTGTAACTGTACTCAATCAGATTTGAGTGTGAGTCTCGTTCTGGAACAAACAATGTGGGTCTTAATGTGAACACTGCAGAACCTGCAGTTCTGTAAGTACTCGCATAATTAATAACAGTAACGTCAACGACAAACACATAAATAAGAGTCACAAAATACATGTTGGTACCTACTTAAGCATTGCGTTGACGTTATAATATACCACGATATCTTTGAAATGATCTTGATCTTGTCGTTCAAAATTAAAATGACAATACAATGAATCAAACTCAAGGCTCAAGTTGTATTATTTTGTGGAATTGACCCTCTGCTCCTCCTTACCGCCTCTCGATTTATCAACTCTCAGCCCATTAGTGAGCAGTTTCCAATTTCTTTTGCAATCCTCATTATAAAACTCCGTGCTTAGACCGTGTAGTAAGCATAAATATCGCTGTCTCAGATAAAACGATTACTTTTATCGAATGTTTGGGGGTAACCGTATACATACGTTTGTCGCATCAACATATTTTTTTTATTTTATGCATTGTTATGTTATTCACATTTGTAACAATAAAATTTGATTATTATTACATCAGCATAATACCTACATATGCACTTAATTATTAACAAGTTCACAGACACTTGTTATAATAACAATATTTATTTCTTCGTATTAACGTTTTTTTTTCTGTTTATACATTATATTATCAAATCATTGTCACTTTTATATTACATAAAATATACAACTGGAATAAACATAATTTTTCGTAGTCAATATAAATTAAACATATATAAGTTTCCGATTTTGATGATATTTAATGAATAAGATATTAAATAATAAAAACTATTATCAAGAGTTAATTGAATGTAAGGTTTTTTCTTGTACCTATAAACCTATGGAAATAATTATGTAGATCCCCGTATTCTCTCATTTTTGTAAGTCATTACATGAATAAAGATTATTTTGTTTTTAGAACTAGATTCACTTAATTTCAAAAACATATCCATTAACTAATTCAGGAGTTAATTTGATAACATCAAAGCTTAGGATCTCATTGCAATAACGACGTTAACTGCCTGTTATATACATTGTTTGTACGCCGTACTTATATGTTGTGATTCATTTTGTTGTTGTAGATTAATGAATTTTGTATTTAACTTTAATTTGTAATATATTAAATTATGTTACTGTCAGTCTTAATGTAAATGTCATAATGTACTAACTGCTAGTAATAATAAAAAATCTATATTACAAACTAATACATTCCTTAGAAAAAATACTTTGCCGATTATTACCAAGGAAGAAAAATATCAAGGAATTACACGAGTTTATACCTACGGCTGTTGTTCACTGAAGCGACGACCGTCCCGTCCCGTGCGGCCATTTCCTAAATACGTAAGTAGCCTTTCAAAAAATATCAAATTTCTGGCCCGGCCGCAGGTGTGCCATGATATATGGGTTTATTTCTCATTTTAATATAAGTTACTGACCTAAATAAAACTCGGCTGTTGTATTATATAATCTGTTTTAATCTCTATGATTAGATATGATTAATAATTATTATACCGGTCTACAAAAAAAACTTACATTTCAAATTTTTACGCATAATTATCAGAAATAATGAATAATTTTGAGTAAAAGCTAAATATAAAAAGTTACATCATGATCTGTTTTTATAACTAATCACTTTTTCGTTTTAACATTATTTTTTGTAATAACGAGCACAGCTAAAAAATCCCAGAGGTGATATGACAATTAATTAGAGGCTTTTAATCGTTTCACAACACTTCACTATCGACCAATTTGCAATAAACGTTTAATACTCTCCAAAAAAATTAATTATTGGGATAACTTTTTCTGAATCAGACATGAAGAAACAAAAACTGTCAAAGAGATTACGTAGACAAGGTAAAGTAAAGTATATTGGGATAACTAAATAGCACCACCTTCTTTGCTATAATATATGTATATTGTTCTTTTAAAATAAAAAAAGGAAACCCAATGATATGCAAACCTCGACAGACTTATGGGGACGATAGTCCACATACAATCCTATTTTTCATATAATTGTAACAGTGTTATGATCTGTATGAAGTTGTTTATTATGATTCAACTATATATTTTTTTATTATTTAATGTAATAAACGTTTAAAAGTTGTGCTGAAGGTGATTTTTTTTTACTTATTAAAATGTAACATAAAAATCTAGGTAGCTAGGTATGAGCTTTTTTTCAGTGACTAGAACTAAATTGAAAATAGAATAACTTTTTACTCCCTAAAGACTAATACAGTCATTTTGGTCCCGCTTCGACGGCTATGAAGACGTACTTTATAAACATGAAAAGTTTTTTTTAACAAATGTAAAGCATCATGCAGGTGCAAGATTTTTGATATTCTGTGTAATTTATATGGTTTATGATTCCTTACCTTTTGGAATTTTAAAGTTATCTTTGGATAAACGTCTAAACTTTCCTTATCCAAAGCAAAGTTTAACTGTTGTAACTGCTATCATTAATGCATAAATTAAAGCTAATACACTCCTTAATTTATTGAAAGAAGCACGTGTGTGGATATTGAAAATAAACAATCTTTTGAAACTAAAAGAGCTCAGCACATTAGCATTTTGTACTTCATATAAAAAATTAATGAACAGTTAACACAGTTTTTGAATTTGGTCAATATTTTATCACAAAAGCAATCTATAGACGACTTTATAGTATAGCCACAACTCAGTTGTATGTACTCAAATTCACATTCAAAATCATTTATTCAGTCTGGGCTGTTACAAGCACTTGTGAATATCGAAAAGCTACGCCATCGGTTCGCAAATCTACGGCGGGAGACCTTGTGAGAAACGGCAAGAAACTCAGCAAGGGCTGTTTTAGCTACAGAGTTATAGGTACAGAGTCGTCAATTTGGAAAATGACTTCAATATTGATAATTCATGAAATTACTTTCCATTACATAATATAATTAATAAAAATATAATTTGAAAACATGCCTATATTAGGAATGCCGTGTCATACTCTTCGTCGAAACTGTATTATTATGGATTCGATCCGTGTTCACTTACACAGTTTTCCAGTTATATAACCTGATGTACGAAACGTGTTGAGACATTTAGAAATATTGTTGGTTCATGTGTTTGTACTATCTAGAGGTTGTCAATCTAATCTAAAATAATTATTATTCTACATAGATCTTTAGTCTGTTTACCATATGTCGATCCTATGGTAATCTATAGTTGAGTGTATAATTTTTTTACTATCAATAAATTCTACTATTTCATCATCCATTTTTACCATTTTGTTCACTTTTGTTACATTTGGCAAAGAAAATTATCTTCCATTGAATATAAACTCAATATAAGTTAAGAAAAGCATATTTATGGGTGTCCCAACAGACTGAAATCCGTTACTGGTAACTTTGTAAATTCAATTAGATATATAAGACTTAATAACAAACCGTTTCAAAAATAAGTGTTTAATGGCTAACGCGGTCAAAAGCCTTGGAGAGGTTAAAAAATATACCGATTACAACCCGTTTACTTTCTTAAGCAGCAAAAATATGTTTGAGGCGTGCAACTCCAGCATTAGTAGTGCATCAATCTTTAGTAAATCGAAATTAATTAATGTGTAATAATTCGTTAGATGTGAATTAATCTGTTAACTGATTCAAAATAATTTCAAAAATGTTGCTTAGTGTATGTAAAATCGAAATAGGTCTATAGTTTGAAGGGTCCTTTTTATATCCAGACTAGCGGACCCGACAGACTTCGTCCTGTCAAAAAGATTTGTACAGTGGCAGTTTTTTGTTCCTAATTATTTTATAGATAATGTTGCATAGCCAACCAAATCGCAAAAAAAGTCTAAATGACCTATTACATTTTGTGGCTATTCAATTTTGGAACGTGACATTAAATCCTCCAACGATGTATTCTGTGCTCCAACGCACGCATGCACACTGTTTTTATAGATATGATTGAATTTCAACTATATGTAGCGTTAATAAAGCGCAAATTGATTATTTGATGTTAGGAACACACCTTTATTGCTTAGACAACAGTGAGTGCTTGCAATATGAACTTTATACAATAACAATAAAGCTTAATTCGACTGTACGTTTTAGTTAGAAAACGTTTGCATGGGAAAATAAAAGGGCTGTTTTTAGGGTATATCCGATAATTATTCGAATTTTCCTCATTGTAAAAACACTCCTTGAACTTCAACGAACATTAACAAAAAAGAAATTGGTCCAGGCGTTGTTGAGTTATGAGCTTACCAACACATTTTGCGATTCATTTTTATATATAAGATTTAAAAAAAGGTTTAGAATTAGCTATTTTTTTATTAGATCTGGAAAATGCCTTCATCATTACATTTATTAAAAATGAATACAAGTTGGTGAATGAGGTATATTTGCCTTTGTAATGTATTTTTATTTATTTTATGAAATAGTTGGATTTTTACAAATAAATCACTAAAAGTTTGAGTACAAGATCTTTATTCCACAGGGAATTCAAACAGAATTAAATTCACTAATGTTTACTTTGCAACAATACTTTATACAAATAAATCACTAGAAATAGAAGTACAAAATCTTCATTTCACATGGGATTTACACAAAATTCAATTCACTAATGTTTACTATGCAACAATATTTTATACAAATAAATCACTAGAAATATAAGTACAAAATCTTCATTTCACATGGAGTTTAAACAAAATTCAATTCACTAATGTTTACTATGCAACAATATTTTATACAAATAAATCACTAGAAATATAAGTACAAAATCTTCATTTCACATGGAGTTTAAACAAAATTCAATTAACAAATGTTTACTATGCAACAATATTTTATACCAATAAATCACTAGAAGTATGAGTACAAAATCTTTATTTCAAATGGAGTTTAAACAAAATTCAATTCACTAATGTTTACTAGGCAACAATATTACTGTCAATTCTATCAATTCATATACATAGAATGACTTAAAAATATAAAAGAACTTAAATTAATATAGGTACAGGCAGGGTTTATAGGTCCGTTTGATCGATATTGGTTTTAAGTTGAAATTTATAATGTAAAAGATTAAAAGACGGTATTCCGAGGATAAAAAGAAATCAGTATTCCGGTAGTCCTTCAGGAGTCCTTCAGGAACTGGTCCAGGCAACTGGTAACCGTGGTTAGATGGCCGTGTTTGGGTTAGTTTACTCTCTGTCCTTGGCTTACCAAGTCGCCGTCTTCAATTAGGATTTAAGGTAGATCAGCGGTCTATTTAATGCAGCTGGGTCACTTGGAAGTCCCTGGGTGACGAGGGTTAATGTTCAGCCCAAATATAGTTCCCTGAAGATGACATGAATCATTTCAAATAACAACTCTCTGGCATTTACTTTACTATTTATTAACTTTCAAAAGCGAAGAGTGTGATGTAGAAAATGAAAACAAACATGAAGATACTATTGATTCTAGAATATTACAAGATTTGATCTGGTTAAAATATTAATTTGTTTCATTTAAATCCCCATGTATGTAACGGTTATGAGAGGTAGTTAATGGATTTAATTGCATAAATATTGGTTTCCCACCAGGCATACTATGATGATTAATCAATATTTTATTGTAAAAGACCAAATTTGTTATATCAATTTACCACAGTTATTTTCTCTACCCACACTCAACGGATATTCAGGAAATGTTCTAGAACGATGTTTTAGGTATATGAAATGTATATATGAATCTCAGTTAAAAACTCTAAATATATAATAAAAGAAAGAATTATGAAAATTAGGTACCTTTCTTTCGGGATGATTGTCTTTTTTTCTCTAATTTATATTCGGTGAAGTAGATCTATTTCGTCAGTCTTATATATAGACAACTTCTCTTTTGTAGCAGAGCTCGGCCTCAACAGCCGAATACAGTATTTTCAATTATTTAATTAGAACAGTGAATAGTTATTGATCACAGCTATTTTTTTTTTTTTTTTTTTTTCCCTTATGGCATTTATTAATTATGCCAGCGTCAAGTGAAAGATAAGTTCGAAACTAAATATTGTAAAAGGATTTTTTTAAAGAATTGTACACCAATGACTTCCAAAACCAAATAATATCCGCTAATCACTGCCACAGACTAGTGTGTATCCTTTTTTTTTTTTATTAAGTTTTTAATTTTTTTAGTTAGGCAAAGGACACAACCTATGCTAGCCCGAGCAATCTAGCCTGACTATGTTAATCTGTAGAAGGATTAATATTTCTTTATTAGTCCTCACAGCTAGGTCTAGTTTACAGACTCAATTGCCACAGACAAACATTTGCCTGAGGAATAATAAAAATAAGGTTAAACGACTACACTTATGATGATCAATTGCGATTTAACTTTTCATTGACATAAGACTATTCTTTTAAACTACTAATTGTGACATTATAATATTTTAATATTTTTTTAGGGGGAGTGTGTGGGATTACTGATTAAAATACTATCTTTGTAGACGACGCTTGGCTAGACTTGGTTGCTTAATTTGCGCCATAGATAATGGTGTTAGGATCATGATTAGCGGTCCACTCTATGGAACTGTCCATGTCATCTATTAAAATTGTCAATGTCAAAGTAACAATTCGACGTAAACATAACCAATGCGAGATACAATTGTAAAAGTGATTTTAATCAATATGAATAAAAAATGTCTTTAATAGTACTTAAAATCAGTGAGAAAAACAGTGTTACACCTTAAACAGGAAATGTTACTGAAGCCGCTTGAAAGATTGAAATGAATAATGCAATGTTGATGGAAAATGATAATGAATGACCATTAATGTTACAGTCAATTATAAGACGCAGATTTTTAACTGTTTCGAAATTTTAGATCGCTACACTACACCAATGTTTACAACCCAGATATCATGTTTAAATAACCCTCACTAAAATCGTGGCTTGTGAATTAAAATGCAAAAAGCCTCAGAAGCGAAGATGAAATTAAAAGTAAATGATCTTTTAATTTGCGCTTTGCAATTTGCTTTGGGAATAATAGAGATGATTAATGAAACTGATGATGATCAGTACACGAAAAAGCCTGACAAAATATGAGATTGACTTTGTCATTGGTTTACATGACGTCTCAGTTATTCAATGGGGTCTTAGATTACATTGAAAATTAAAAGTTACATAAACTAATTGTATACTTAGTTTAAATTATATTTCTTTTACTAACTATATAGTCATATTCTGTGCTTTAAATCAGAAATTACACCAAACACTACACCTGTACACAATTATTTTAGCTATATAACTACATTCCAGCTAAATATTCGTATGGTAAAGTCAAATTAAACTGGTCCTAAACTATCCCTAACTCGGTAATAGAAGCCCGCAGTTAAACGACTGCGAATTTTACTGAACTATAAAATAAAGTTGAACCAAATGGAATGTATATTCCGCTCGCGTTAGGTAATTACATGGTGTCGGTATAGCTAAATTGAATACGGCCTCCAAAATGCCATTCGCCCCCTAAAAGCTTTCAAAAACTCACATTTACATATTACTGTGGTCTAATAAGAAATAGTTAAGTAGGTACTGCCTAAACGCCTTTCGTCATGCAATTCTCATATTGAAAACGTCATCACGACTGAAGTAATTAGTATTTTAGAGTTAACCATCGATGAATGCACAAACGTTAAATAATCATCAAAAATGATTTCATATTATTAATGATCGTTCCAAATTGTTTCTAATACGCAAAATACTTAACTTTCTTCAGTCCAGGGTCATTGAGATGTTAATTGAAAAGTGCGATTTTGCTATCTACTAATGTGAGAGAAACTTCGTTAAGCATGCACCAAAGAACAAGAAGAATAGGTTAAGTGCATATGCCCCGCTGCTCTCCTAATTGATTGGCAATCATCAAGTACGTTGCGAAACAGCTTTCCACCCCGTAAAAAGAAAAAAAAACCGTAGTGGAAGTACACAGATGGAAACTATAAGTGATTTCACCTAGCTACGCACTTTGCTATATATGAGAAATTGGAAAACTGATTACTGATCCTAAAATTGCTTTACGAGTTCTATTAAATAATATTAATTATTATTTCTAAAAATAAAATGTATCTATACTAAAATTATTTACCGCTTTTCAACTTAATGACATGAATACGGCAACGAAGTATTTTATTATATTAGAATCAATTATAAGGTTCTTATTTCAAATTATGTATTCAAGACATTTAATTTATTGTACCATTCTGGACACCAAAATCTTATTCAATTTATGAACTTATTTTTGATTAAAATTTGCTAGATATTTTCAATAATAATAATAATTTGACGTTCCTGCGGCGAAGAAAATATCGTGAGGCATACTACATACATACACAGAGTTAAGCATTATTGTGTAGCAGCGCAGATGCGATCATTGTAGACATGCTAGGCGGAGACTTATAACAATATGTATGAGTATGCAGATAGTGGTACAAAATAATAATTAATCCGAATCCCGAACTGCAGCTGTTAGCAAATAGCAAACTTTACTTTACTTTGTGGAGGCAAACGTAATTTAACTTATGGAAACACTATTTGCTAGACTACACTAGACTATTCTATTTTCCGTACAACTAATAAAACATTTAGCTACCAACTGTAAAGTTTCATAGTTCACACCATTAACGACCATTAGACCTAATTACGTAATAAAAACGTAATCACCACATAGGCTGTTTTCGAACTTTGCTTTCAATTTTGGGTTCTTTCCACAAAAAGCAAAACATATTTTAGTGTCGTACCCACTAATCAACATCTGGAAAAGTCATGATAGTAAATAACACAAATCTTATCCATCTTAAAGATTTAAACACACTGTACTACATTTACAAATATATAAATAAATGGAATAAAAATAAAATGATATTGCCCTACAGTAGCCAACAGTGGTTGGTGTCAAATATGCTTATATATAAGATTATTATATCTCTCTACACTAAACGAAACAATATGAGAAACAGCGAACTGTTGTTCCTCATTCCTTACTGTATTTCCCGTAATATATGGCAAGGCCTGGAGACCTATTTTTGAATTACGAATGCGACTTTGAGATCACGGATTCCTAAACATCCAATTTTCGAAAGTCGATCGCAGAGCTGCCAACATAGATAAAATACACACATAAATGTAAAGAGTTCGCTTTCCACACAGAATGTAGCCGCTGCCGGTTATTGCTGGCTTAACCATTGTGGTTATTATATATATATATACATATTATAGGTATATAAACTGAAAAATCTCATTGTCAATATGTTCTCTAAACAACACAGATAACATTTCCACAAGTATGACTTGATTACGAGTGGGTGAGGGCACTCGTAATGAAATCACACCTGTGACTAAGGTAGTCACATCAGTGATATTCAAAAATAAGAATGATTGAAAATCGGTGATTATTAGTCACATCGGTGATTTCGAAGTCGCATTCGTAATTCAAAAATAGGTCTCCTGGTCGATGGCTGCCTGTATAGTCCCCAAAATTCGAAACGCTTGTCTATTTATTTACTGACCAGTCTGCAATATCTTTGCATTGACCATTGTCCTGATGTAGCTCAAGAAATTGGTCGTACGTTTAAAAAATGCGACCCGTAGCCTCCATTAGGCAAATACATCATGACTTGTTGACCAGCGTAACTTGTTTTATGTCTTTTTTATTGAATTTGGCCTTTCATTCGCTTACAATCCAGAAGGAAAGATGTAATTTATGGTAGAACGAGCTCGCCCAGATGATGGCACTGTAATCGTTAGCATTAAATTGTTTGTTCAAGCTTTCAGATTTGTTTTTCTGGCAAAATAACTTACAAAATCCTAATACGTCATAATTTACAAAAAGAAAAGAAAATAAAACAGTTATGTTACTCGTAAATACTTCGTAACTACTTTAAATGATAACATGCATGAAGACCACACGGATGTAGCTTCCAGTTATGCCTCAGTAGAAAAACTACGCAGCTTGATATAAAGACGTCCAATAGAAAAATATTTTACAAAAACATATAAAAATTTGGAAGATTAATTTGATGTATCACAATATCCAAAATATTTTTTTTATTTTCTTAAATATGAAATATAAATAAATATATGTCAATATATAAAATAATTATAGAAATGTTACTCACAGTAAAAAAAGTTACAAACTACATTCTCTTGATCAACTAAATAAAAAAATGTATTACGTGAAATATTTTGCAATAATATGTTTCTAGAAGGTAATAGAAATTTCTGATACGAGGAAGGCCTGATTCAACGAACACTATTCTTTACTGGTTAATTGGTAATGAAACTGGTAATTAGTTTTTGGTGCGTATGGAATCATGATCATTATGAAATTACTAGCGGCCTTCGCTGACGACTTCACAGATGAACAGAAGGCCGGCATCATAGTGAGCACTGGAATAGTGGTCAAAGTATATTTTACTCAAAAAATTGAAAAATATAAGAAAAATTAGAAGACTCGAACCAGCGTCACTTAACACAAATAAAGCTAAATCTATAAATTTTCATGGCCCAATATAAGAAAAATGAACAATATTATAAACATGAAAGACAAAATTGTAGAATTAAGTGATAGTACAATATTTTTGGGTATTACAGTAGACTCTCGATTACGTTGGGATCCTAGACAACACTTGGTTATCTATATAAAGTAACTGTCTAATAAAATGGCAAAATTGGTCTACTTTAGTTTCATAGTGTTATGTCATACAACTGTTTATAAAACTTCAAAGACAACAAATGAAAGTGCCAATTATATATTATATGAAATGAAATTATATACGTATAATATATTACTTATATATAATATTTTTGCTAGGTTTTAACTCCAACGCTAAAAGCTATATATTGTATGGAACCCGTAATATTATACTTAAAAAAATTTGATAGTTTACTCTTACGATATCAGTAATCAGAATAATAAAGTTATTTAATTCAAAAAACTTCAATGATAACGAAATTATGTTATTAAAGCTATTTGATACTACAGAAATTTTTCCTTCAGCTTAATTTACTAAAGTACTTTATTATTGTTATAACACCACCGTAAGTGACAGATTATTTGGTTTATCTGTAAAATATTATAATACTACAATACGTTTGAAAATGTTCTTCAAAATTTCTCATTCAAAAGGCTATGACATACTTAAGTCTGTTTGTAAGAAAATGTTTCTCATGGGCTATGGTAATTTCTGGTATGAAAACGACAATAACTCTATCGGCAATGATAAGAATATCCTTTATAGGATCGTCAGTTTCTTAACCTTTACTACTTTTGGCGTCATGGTGTCTTTGGAGATGATGGCTGCTTTATGCGGGGATTTTTCGGGAGGCGAAAAGGCGGACTCGGTGATATTATCTGTGAGTCACACTATAATTGTGATAAAGTTTTATCTGATGATACTCCATAAAGAGAAATTCAAGTTGTTGAATGAAAAAATGGTGAAAATTTGCGAACCGTATGAAGATAATGAAATACAGCAGAAAAGATTAAAAGTTATCAAAATTAACGTGTATGGGTCTGCAGTGGCTGTATATTCAGCTGTTTTTTTGTTTCTCATGGAAGGTGTCCAAAGAGTGTTTAGAGGTATTTTGCGTTTGATGCTTTGGTACCTTTGGTACGTCCAATACATTAAATAAGTGATATTATAAACTGTCATATTTCAGGGTCACACTATTCTACTGTGATAACATATTATCCCAGTTTCGATGATAATTCACTTTTCGCCAACATTATCCGAATATTTTTTACATTGGTTCTTATACATTTCGTGATATGCATGTCTGGTTTAGACGCTTTAACTGTCACACACTTAATAATGTACAAATATAAATTTATAACACTGAGAAAATATTTTAACTCATTGAAGAACGAAGTGATAGAAATAAAAGAATCAGGGAACCCAAAATTAGCTGCCATAAAGCTGAGTAAAGGGCTCGTCGAAGGAATTGTCATGCATAAGGAAATGTTGAGGTGAGTGTTTTAAAAGACAAGTTGTGTTTTACATAAAATTGTGAAACTACAAATATACTTAACATTATCTTTATTTTCTAAATAAACAATATAGTAGCGTTGTAATGCGTAAAATAACTGTTCAAAATAGTTATTATGTGTTAAAAATAGTATATCCTCTATTTAAATAAATATGCATCAATGTTTCTCGCTTACAAGATTGGTACAGCAATCTAACGAGGAAACAGTCAGATTTCTAATCACCATGAGAACTGCTAACGCTCACTGGGCGAATAGGATCAAATAATATATTTATTTGATCCTATTCGCCCAGTGAAGAATTTCCTCGTTATGCTTTATTTCAATTTGCTGATCTCTTTTCGTTCTATCCCTGTTCCTTTTAGTTAATAATCTTTTCTATTTAATTTACTTTATTTATGTTATAAATTTAAGTTTATTAGGAAATTTAGTTATATAATAAATCTAATTTAATAATATAATTATTTATTTATTTATTACTAAATAATTACTATATTATTTTAATTTAAGATTAATTCGAGATCTGGAAGACGCATTTGGTGTAATGATTGCGCTGCAGTTGTTTTTGTGCTCTGGGACAATTGTAGCTATTATGCTTCAAATAGCGGTAAGATTGGGTTATATTCTGTCGATAAGTGGTGTGATTAACATACTCATTAACAATTAAATGCATAAATTTGTTTAGTACAAATTGAAATCATAACGTGTTTTGTCCCTAAAATTATCGCTAGTTGTGCTCCAGAACAGTCAAGTTAAATTACTATAGTATACTAGTAGTATAGGTAACTAATTATTTTAATAATGTACCGTAAATCAAATTTTATAATTAAGACTAGCGAGAAATTGTCGTCTGTATCCTGCCACGTCCAGAACCATGTCAGACTTCTTTCATATTCTCAATGGGTGTCCGCGATTACCTCTTGAATTTTTTGCTAATCTGTGTCATTTTTCTTATACCGGTGGTGTCATTTATATTTAGCCAGTGTTTAATGTTGTCAATTCAGGCAGCAGTCACCAATTCACGGCCATATCACATCGTTTTATCTCATACTCATTTAGATCTCAAGTTTGATCCTGCAGGCCGACGTTATGGCGTCTTTGTATAGTGACTGCAAACTTAGATGTCTCGACCGAATCGAAAGCTGTTTCATAGTTCATAAAAGCCAAGCATAGTGGCAGGTTAAGCCCTTCGGTCTTGTATATACCCTGCCATAGCATATGTGTGTAGTCTATTGTACTGTTACCTTTCAAAAACAGTCACATCGGTCAAATCTCCGTGCGAGATGAATCAACAATAGCCCATCACGCTCCTGAGTCTTCTTTGTAACAAGATTTTTAACAAGTTAGCTATCCTATTTTGCTATTTTGTAACAAGTTAGCTATCCTAATATAATAAAATAATAAAATAAAATAAAATAAGATTCAGGAGTATGATGGGACTGTAGTTCTTCAGTCGATTTCTATACCCCATTTGACTCGCAGTATTACCGTACTTTCAAAATCTCTGCCGTTACGTTGTCCTTATGGTTCTGGTGTCTGTGTAAAGTTATCTAAAAAAGAATTCGATTTTGGTCTTAAAATTAAGTCAGAATTTTACGATCCTGTTGTTTTCTGTCTTCAGCGCACTCTATCCTTATCACTTGCTAACACTTTGAGACTTTGATCTGAAAAATTTTTCGTAATGAATTCCGAACTAATTATTGTTTTAACTCTATGTAAGCAGTTGTTCTTGTCACTATAATTGCTGGTATCTAGGAACAATTTTTTATGTCGTACATTTACAATGTAACATAATAATCGATCTATACTGATCGATCGAAATCTGTCATTATATATAACGTGTACAAGAACTCCCATGGTTAAAATTGTGATAAAATATTTTAATTTTCAGTTATCTGATTCTATAAGTCTAGTTGGTGTGGCGAAAATGATTTTATCCATTTCAACACTAGCGATGCTTTTAGCCTTGAATATTTGCAACGCCGGGGATCTTTTGTATGAGGTTTGTTATTGTTTATATTCATAAGTTCGTGGCAAATGGTTCACAATTACAATTAGCGTCGTATTATCACACTATAATATAATGATGTAATGTGCGGTTATAATGAAACCTAAACTACAGATTAAAGCAATATTAGCTCAATGCTAATATAGTGTATATTTTTAATATTTACAAACATACATACGGCATGAAACTTAATTTCTTCCAATCGCAGTTCAAATCTTATTAATAATAAATCTTTAACGCATTGCCTGGGTGATTTTAATGATAGTGTTAACGTGTAGAAACACACACAACAAATTTCGTCAAACAAGACGACACATATGACTTTATGTTGTTGCTAAACTCTCTTTATGGGATACTCGCAACTAGCCCTTGTTGATCACCTTAGACGTCCCCAATTCACCGCTCTCTATCAATGCGCACTATCTTGATATAATGCAGAAAATAGACGACAAGCCACACGCGCCATTCAAAAGTCGAGAATAGCGTGCCTGAACACATTCAGTTAGAACAACGAGAGCTCTTCTTAGTTATTCTGTTATCCACACACAATCACTCGAACGCGCGATAGCTTCCTAGTCTTCGACAAATATGTAATAGCCGAAATATGTAAGAGCCGAATACCATGTCGGCATTGCATTCCAAATCTCTCCCAGCACCTAAGCTTTTGATTCCGGAAGTAAAGGAAGAAGAGAGCATTTTGGGAAAATAGACGAACAGCTAATACTCACTATTCAATACTAATCATCATTTCCAAACAATTTGGTATCTGCCCAAAACATTTGTGCTCGCAACAAGTGAATACTGTCGACAAACACGTGTTTACACCCTAATAAGATAACATGATCGTTTTTTTCACCTTGCCTTCGAAAAGATCCAACTCTACGGCTTCCTTTCCAAACACTATCATCAGTCTGGAATACCCAACTGATTAGTGCGCATAATCGAAACATTTTTAGTAATGGAATTTTATGTTAATTCCATATTGCATCGCATTTTATTAGTCTTTGCAAATGGAATCGTATTAGTAAAGTGTACTGTGGAGTACTTCAAGTATAATTTTTAGCGAAACATTTATTTTTATGATAGTTATTGCATTATTATTAGCTTTTTTATTTTTTTTTTATTTTATAGTTGTGATACTGTATAATTCCTCTATAAAATGTAATTCCTTATACTGTTGTTATATATGTTACAGGCATCATTACTAAGCGACGCAATTTTTTACTGTGGTTGGTATGAAATTCCCACACTACCTCCACCACATATTAATCACAGCAAACTAGTGCTGGTTGCTTTGATACAAGCTCAGCAACCTGTAATCATGAAATCGTTCAAGATGATAGAAATAACCTATGCCACATACCTGAAGGTTCGTTCACTTTTATATTAATTGGTTGACCCATAATTTAATATTGTCATGGTAAACTTTATTATAGTTCTTAACTAAAAATCATCGTCATCATTGTTATTATTATTGTATTATTATAAAAATATGGTAGTGCAAGGAGTTGGTGGAATGTGTAATTCCACCAACTCCTTGCACTACCAAATAAATTAAAAAATATATCAAAGTTATGTTCTAGTGAATTAATATTTTGTTAATCGTAAATAATTTTAATTTTTACAAAATAATATTGA
This sequence comes from Scirpophaga incertulas, assembly GCA_036419045.1. Taxonomy (NCBI): domain Eukaryota; kingdom Metazoa; phylum Arthropoda; class Insecta; order Lepidoptera; family Crambidae; genus Scirpophaga; species Scirpophaga incertulas. The sequence continues at coordinate 31,691,917 of CM071628.1, forward strand.
ATTTGACAAATATTTTTTTACCTGTGAAATTTGTGTCGACATAATTTGGAAAGGCAAATGCCTCCTATAAGTACCTATCCATTCATATATCACTCGAGAAATATAGCTTTAGAATGTTCAAGTACGTTGTTTGTGTAATAAATTATCGGATGTTTGGAGTGTGAATGTGAAAAAAAAAGTTATTTTCCCGTAACCGTAATAAAATGTAACTAGCATGCATCGCATCTAGTTAGCTCGAAACTAAGCTGTAGTGATGTAGAATTTACGACTAAACGAGCAGCACATTAGCTCCAATATAGGCGATATAGTAATTTGACTTCTGAATTTAAATTGCTCTAAGAAGACTACTTTTAGGCAAGGATAGCGCGCATCGAATGTTAATCTATAACAACAAAATCTTTGTTAAGGCATTTGTAAATGGATATGGAATACGGATGTAACTTGTTTTAGCAGGTGTAGCGGGAAATCGTTAATATTATCCGATGAAAGGTAAGGAGGAGAAATACGATTATTGGAATCTAAGCATTACTAATAAATTTTCTATTTCAAACGATTCCCTCAGTTTTATTTAAGTAACTCTAGTTCTATCTATCTATCGTCACGTGAAGGCGTAAAAGAGGTCATCATTAAACAGTGTAGCCCTGGAAGGTCGCTGGCGATCACTGGCTGAATTCTGATGACGTTGTCTTTTTAAATATTGTCTATTTTATTATTAATTTTCAATATATTTTTTTCAGGTGGGACGTATCACGTATTCCATATTTGCCGTGTTTTATGCCCAAAACAAAAAGTCAAAGTGAATTATTTATATTTAATAGTAGATTGTATAAAATAATTGAATTGCTGTTTATTTTATTATCACAATTAAATAAAATTATGTACACCAATAAAATTAAAATTAATCATTAAAATAAGTGAACTAATGTTACTTTTTTCTTTGTATTATTTATATGTATTTATAATAATAATTTTGTCTTTGAATATTTTCTGCATTTTTAATCAAAATCAAAATAATCTTTATTCAACATAGACCTTTACAGGCACTTATTGACGTCAACAAACAAAACAAAAAAAACCTTTGGAAAAAAACAAAAACCTTGTCCGTACGTACGAATAAGGAAAAAAAAGTTGACACCTGTTCGGAAATTGGGAGAGCCTTCTCGAGAAAAACAGGCAAGAAACTCTGAAGGTCTATTTTTTATCTCCTCTTTTCAATGTTAATAATTATAATAATACAATATAGTATAAGATACAATCATACCTAATACGATTACAGTCGTATGTATGTTTACATACACATATAAAATAATACAATATTATAAATAATGTTGTTACCAAACATGACATCTATGAATAGTGTCCCTATTCCCAAATAGTGTGATCATTAAGATAGTCACTTACTTTATAATAACCTTTACTCATTAGTGTCTTTTTGATATGGATTTTAAATTTATATAAAGGCAAATCAATGACACCTTGCGGAAGTTTGTTAAACATAGATATACATTTCCCCAAGAACGAACAGCTAGTTTTATGGAGTCTGAACATTGGAACGGCAAGTTTATTTTTGTTTCTAGTATTCACATTATGTAGATCACTGTTTTTATTGAATTTATTATAGTTTCTATATGCAAAAACTAAATTATCATATATATATTGACTAGCTAAAGTTAAAATATTAATTTCTTTGAACAATTCTTATGGTTGGTAGATATTATTGACATTGCCTTTAGTAGTCTTTGCCCTTCATACCTCCTACCGATTAAGATGAACCCGAACATTACCTAATATCCTCAAAAACCTGAGCTATAGAACATTTATAGATATTATTCATGCATTACAGTACATTCAGAGTACAACAAAAAATTAATAACAATTCTTTACCTCTAACATATTATCGCAATCACAACGACGTTTCCAATAAAGCTTGTTCATGAAAAGTGCTTTCAACATGAAAATTGATAGACGTGGCAACATAATAGAGCGTGCGGCAATCCCGCTATTGATGAATGGACAAATTTAGTAAATGCTTTGTATCGCGTAACCAACAAATTTTCCAATTCAAACCCACCATTGTTTTGTCAGTAAACAAATCAAACCTCGTTTTGAAACGCTGCGTAACACATTTTGCTCGTTTTACAATATTTGTAAATTTGTAATAGTGTATATTTATTAAAAAGAAATTGTTGTACTTGTATAATTAAACATATCGAGTTAGATTAGATTTAGTTATTATAATTACTTGTATAAAAAAATAAAATATTTACATAAAACATTGAATACTTTTAGGAAATCTACAATTGTTTATAATAGTCTTCTGACTGAGCAATTGGATCTATGAATGTGGATGGAAGTAATTTCAATAAAGTCAATTTGTATCATTAGTTGCTTATATGGTACTTATCAGTGTAAGAAGTTTCATGTTACATTTGGCAGAAATCACGTCAACCTCACCTCGCCACCCAACAGATCATGCTCTGACGCTACCTACCCACTAATGATAGAAAAAACGTATCTTTGTTAAGATTGGATCATTTGTATCAGTAACTCTGAGTCAATCGTTTAAACGTCGCGTATCAAATGAAACCGAGATGCAATTGAGCGACGTGATCTGAAGCGCTCCGACTCTGAACTATTTACTTATCTCAATCGTGCGAGCGCCGCGTGTCGATTGAACCCGAGATGCAATTGAGCGAATAACTCATTTGAAGCGCTGTTAGAGTCTAAAAGAATTACTCGCAAAAAACAACAATAGGTTTGGAGATCCTTAGGGAAGGTCTATGTCCAACAGTGGGCATTGTTTGGTCGAGGTAATGAGGTAGGTACTTATGAGACTGCCAGTGGTGCTATATGTGTTATGAAGAGACAAACCCAAAGCTATGAAATCCACCAGTCGGTCCACGAAACCAATGAAACGAACTAAGACTTAAGCTAGCTTACTCAGGTTTGGTTTATAGGATTGGGCAGCAAACGAGCAAACGGATCACCTGATGGTAAGCGATAACCGTTGCCCATGGACACCCGCAACACGGCGAAATACAGCGCAAGCGCTATTTTACGCCGGTTTTCTGTAAGGTCGTGGTATCGAATTTTCACTGTGAAGCTATCCATATGAGCCTCGGAGAAAGTCTCTAAAGCGCTACATCGCCACGGCAGTCTCAATAGCATCCTAAAGGCACTGTTGTACTGAACACGCAAAGCGTGCCTGCCGCGTATATTTCACCCACAGGCTACTCAAGTAAAAAGACTAACAGAATAATTTGAAAAGCAAAATTTTCACGTCATTGGTACATCGAGCCAATCTACGAACAATCATATTGCTTTGTGCTGCCATCTCCCTACGCTCCCACTCCAGATCCTCATCATCCTTGAGGTCCAAATTATTAATCTGCTTCCAATTTTGAGTATTAGAGTGACTTAAAGCTTGACTTCACATATTTGTATATTTTTTCATTTAAATTATTTGTTATTGCGTACAACAAATAACGAAACATCGTGCATGCATTCATGAAGTAGCAATCAGAAATAAAAGTTTCGAATTCAAATCGACATAAAAACATCATCTTCATTAGTAACGGCGGCCAATCACAACGCGCAGCGTTCGGTTACCAACAATTTCAATATGCATTTCCATGTCTACAGGAAGGCAGACCTAATAAAACTGACAATATTAACAATACCGCCAACGAATGCGAAAATTCAGAATAAATTGATGAATATTTCATTTCATACGACGCTCCTAATTGTACACGCGGATTTAAACGCATTAAGGGAAATAAATTGAATTTCTGCGTTCGTACGGAAATCGTTATATGAAAATCAAGGTATTGCAAATATGTGAATGGCTGCAAAGAGAATGGTTATCTATGGTAGAAATAGAAGACAGAAAGTAAGATGATTTTCAAATTGTCAGTCAGTTCAGGACCCATGTCAAAACCCAGGTAATAGACCAGTGCCGAGACCACAGCGCTACCGGCGGTGGCAGCCAGTACATGCTTTATATTCTTTGTTAAAAAAAGAAACGTCTTCCCACACTAGGAATTTTTATCCTGTGTCGTGAGTGCAATTAAAAAGATATCTCACATACACAAAAACCTAAACCGAAAGAAACTTTTTCAGGTCATACAAAACATCTCTCCCGTGCGAAAATCAAACCCGCGACCTAAGTTTAAACATTGCACCTAAAGTTGTTATACAGACATCCATGATCATATCTCTATTAATGCAATATTTGATTCAAAGTTCTATTAACTAATATGTAATAAATGCTACTACTGACACAACTATAACCAACGATGCAGCAACATTTATTTTTTCCTATGTGATGTTGAAGAGTTGTATTAGTTTTGCATTTATTTCTCGCTAGCTTTAAATTTATAGGGATAACCAGACAGTACAAACCCAACCTTAAGAAAAATGTGCTGATTCATCGAGAACTTTTGTAGTGAAATTTTCATCATAGTAGTTGAGCGTCAATCTAATAAAACTGTCAGCTTTGAGAACGGTCTCAGTTAAATATTGAGGCACACTTAGATCCCTTTATTGATGGATAGAAACTAGTAGCTAAGAAACTATTCTGTGTGCCCGAATATTGTTAGCATTCGCAGTATACAGTTTTACTTGTACTTTCTCCGAGACTATACTCACCCAAGACTATAGTGAAGAACGACTAGAATTCCAGCTACCAGGTTGAGAATACTTTTGGCCAATATTAGATAACTTTATAGATTTACGGCCATCTTAGCAACAAAACTCTTTTCTTTTTGTATCCGGTCATAAGTTTTATAACAAATGATTTTTTATTCTGTAATGTAATCTTAATATAAGCTATATTTATATACATAATAATTAAAGATAAAAACTAAAATGTTATTATACTCGAAATTACAGACGGTCTGGTCACGAGTCTACGGATTTATGCAATGTACAATGTAAAATTGACTATAGGCCTTAGAAGTTGGATTTTAGTTTGGTAAATTGAAAATAGCAAAATTAAATACTATTTCTATAATATTACCAATCCCATTAAAAGTTTACATACAACAATTTTTTCATCATACTTAGTTCAAGTGCCAACTCCAGCGTTTGCGTTCTCCTAATACTCTCAGTCAAACAATGTAATCTTCAAACGTTATTTTTTATTGTGTGATACTTAGATTATTCACGCTTTAGCTACGAAGCGTGTAAACGCAATGACGTTGGGTAAATTATAAATGAAGTAATGTCACAAACGTCTGTATAGTATTGTATCGTATGCTTACAAAATTATTTATTTTTATTTTTTCTAATACGCTAATATTTTATCTACTGAATCTTCACGTCTGATGAATACATATCACGAAACTGGTATTATTACGCGGGCTGTGAAACAGCCTGTATATAGTATCTGTAGTGAAAAGATATTAGAAAATGATAATCGAAACTACCATTGGAGTAAAACAAAACGATTTTAGTGTTCGATTATTTATTTTAACTCTATAAAATGAAAATAGAAATATAAAACAAAATAATGTTAGTTGCATCACTCACTAAGCAACTCCATAGCGAGACCTGGAGAAACACTGAAGACTGCAAGCAAACAAAGGCTTCATTACCAGAAATAAACACAAAACTGTCAAAGAACATCTTAAGGATGTTCTTTGACAGTTTTGTAAACTCTGAACTAAACAGGAAACAACTCAATCAGTTAACCGCGGCAATAACTGGCCACGGACCTTTTAACAAATACCTCTTCAACCTAGGTTTCACTGACAGCCCCATGTGCAGAGCATGCATGGAGGCAGAAGAAACGGCTGCACATGTGGTCATGGAGTGTCCAGGTGTGGTGGACTACCGGGTACTGGGAACGGAGCTCGGACAGCCGAGCTCACTGCCGGAGGTTTTCGGTAAGTTAAAAAACCTATTGAAATTTCTGGACGAGCTCAGCTGGCGAGAATAGCAACATCATTCCCATACACGCAAAATAGGCGCTTAGACGTCGAGTTGCGGAAACCAGCCTGTTTTACCTTATACCTTATACCTTAGTTGCATCACTCATAAGTCACTTAAAAATCACTAATCACTCTTAGGATTACTGTCCATTATTCTCTGCTGGTATTCTATTCTAGACTTGCGAAAAGCAAATTCGTTATAAAAAATAAATGACAGGAATTTTGTTAATAATATTAATACTATTTTAATCCATTAAAATCCTCTACTATTGTACTATTACCTACTTATGAAAAACATTATTAATTTATGATTTAAGCTTCCTGCTTTATAAATAACATAATGTAATATCACTTCAAATAATACTGAACTTGGACAGCCCGAGCCAATCTTTCAATCTGTATAACAGTAATGGTATTGTAGATTAGAGAGGTTATAATATTTTATTAGATTACGATTACAGCTACAATTCTTGAGTTTATTAAATCAATTTTTACTAGATTTCAGTTATTTTTTAAAATTTCAGGTGATACGATCACGCAACAAAAGTAAAATACCCTTCGTTGCCCTTTAGATGACTTTAAGCTTCTTCGTAAGGCTCATCGTAAATGCCCAGGTTACAGGCAACGCGCACGAAGCAAAAACTTACATGCGCCGCGTGTCGCCTTGTCTTCCAACAGAGATTTCAGATTTTTTATGAAAAATATTATTTTTACTATAACTAAATTGTTTTACATTTAGTTAAACTATTACTTTAAAATTTTAAAATCTAGAGGTTTAATACCTATAGAATTTAAAATTTTAAAGCGATGTTTTGTTTATTTTGTAAATTTCTTGGACCGTTTTGCAACTTTATTTTGAATGCATATGGTTCAATTACAATTCAAAAAATGTAATATATTGTGGTAGTTTGATGTGATACTGTCTGAACTTTAGTAATTACATAAAGTAACTTACTAAAATTACTTTATAAATAATGTTAGCAGTGATTTCCTCAATGAAGTTTAATATACGAACAGAACATAAAATTTTATATCGTTACTATAACTATTCAAATAATTAATATTAATGAACACGGGCTTAATTGTCATGTATGTTTCATAATATGAGGATTGAACGAGTGCCTTAATAAATAACTAACAAATTAAGAACCATAAGTTACTGAACGTCTAGACGCCATCTATAAAGTAATTACAACGATAATAATTAATGACGACTCTATCGTTACGGAGATAGACATTTCACCAGATAATGTCTGGCGATTTGACTTCTGAAAAAAAACGTAAGATTGGCTAATAATTGACATAATTGACTTTTAAAGTCAATTTAGGTTGTTTAAATTTATGTTGATTTTTGGTTAATTTTGAATAATGCTTTAAACACGACCAGCGCAATAGATGTTTATTGCGCTGTATATATATATATATATATATATATATATCTATATATAATTTATATAGGTATATAAATTATATATATACGTAGTCTGTGGAAACAGTTCAAAAGGCACCAAGACAAATTCAATAATAATGCAATGAAACTGGTTAACTTGAAATCGCTGCATGCACTGCACTGCTTCTTTTATAATTGATTCCTAGGTGCACTAATAATAGTTTAACACTTACCCAATTTAGATGTACACAATTACCCAATCATGAAACCAAGCGCGGTAGAGAACAGCTAAATTAACGTAAATTAAAACATTCTGATTTTATTTACAGCAACTAGATATTAATCACGGCATCAGACAAGGATTCGTAACGTTGTATTATAGTAATATATGTACACTTCTAGTACTACCACTATATTTCAAAAACTCATGGAATGGCTCCTTTAGAAAGGAATCCACCGCATCGCACCCATGTTATGGCTGAAAGATTACATCTAATCTTCATAGAGTCTATAAACGCTATCGGGAGACAGGTTTGTTCACGCGCCGTTCAGGATCTGGCAGAAATCGGGTCACTTCTGAGCGAAATGAACGGTTTATTGTAATAAATTCTTTACGGAATCGACGCCTTAACGTTTCAACCGCACCAGCAGCTTCATGTAAGTGACAATTAGAAGAAGTCTGAAGGAACGTGGACTGGTGCCGCACAAACCAGAAAAAGGGTCGAAATTAACTGCAGACCATCGAAGAGCGCGCATTAAATTAATTGGCCATACTTCCAGTAGAGCAAAGTCTTCTTTTCTGATGACTCTAAAATTATGATGCATGGTAACGTCGAAAGGAACGACGCTTACAAAAAAGATGGAGAATTCTTTGCACAAAAGATGTATTAAAGAAAAAGTCAACAATAGCGGCGTTCCGTGGACGATTTCGAATGGAATCAGCACCGACAGTGGGAAACAGCTTGCCTTCATATTTGGGCTACGTCTGCCAGTACTGCAGCGTGTCTTGATCTTCATGTAATGCCCTATGCATATTTTATAGGCAACGACTTCATATTCATGCACAACAATGCTAGGGTTCACAGTGCGAGTGTCGTACGAGATTATCTTACCGAAGTCGGTATCTTCATTTTGGAATGGCCAATAGGAAGCCATAAGAAGCCCGGATATGAATCCTATTTTTTTCATACTATATATATTTCTTCATACTCCAAACAGAACGAAAATGTTAAATAAAACCTAAGAAAATATTATTTTCATTTTTATATAAATTTATTTCTTTTACATAATTTTTTTTGAAAAAGATTGGAAAACCAGTATTTAACGACAATGGACATATATCTATACTAATATAATAAAGCTGAAGAGTTTGTTTGTTTGTTTGTTTGAACGCGCTAATCTCCGAAACTACTGGTGCGATTTTGTAACACTTTTTTTTCACTGATTTTAAGTACTATTAAAGACACTTTTTTTTTTTTATTCATATTGATTAAATTCACATTTACAATTGTACCTTGCATTGGTTATGTTTACGTCGAATTGTTACTTTGACATTGACAGTTCTATAGTGTGGGCCGCTTATCATGATCCTAACACCATTATCTATGGGCAAATTAGGCAACCAAATCTAGCCAAGCGTCGTCTACAAAGATAGGTTCTTTATTAATAATACTGAAACATCACTCCGGAATTCATAGATTAAAAACAGTGTCGTAGATTAATAACTGCCCACAGATTATATACCGGATACTAATTAACAACAAATTATTTGCACTGCCGATTACAAAAATATCGTTTAGGATTAAACTTAAATTTAGGCAGATCAATTCTTCCTTTCCTTATAGTTTCCACATCATCCTAGTTCCATTTAATAACAAACATCACATACTATACATCGTCTATATAATCTGTGCCTCATCGGTGGTAAGCAATCTGTAATGGTATACTAATCTGTGACTTGGAGATCTGAAATCTGGGAATTGGGAATCGATCTATTGTAAAAATCTCACGCATATTTCGTGATCTAAAAATCGTATAAAAGTTACTGAAAGTGGTGTCAGGATCACAAATTTCAGGAGTATTTTACTTCCCATAAAATTATCCATATCTCTTGGAACCAACATAATTTAACCTAGTTGCCACCGGCACTTAGGAAAAAATAATAAACTAAAATATTTACATATTGAAAGCCCGATAAAAAGGTCAGTAATAGTTGCATTTATCTCTTTAATTCTTTAATCTCTTTAATTTCAATTTGTTCCCAATAGTAATGATTTTCACAAATAATTATTGATATTTGTTTTGAGCGGGTAGGCTTAACCACCCATACCAAATCATGCTGAAATTAGTTGTTCAGTTGCTATTCTCATGTATTTGAGGTAATTGGTGTTTGTATTTAATCATAATAATATAAATAATGTAAATTCTTGTTCTTTTAAAATGTAAATGTACCATAATTTGATGAATGTTCAATAGCTCATGTTTGATATTTTTCTTTGTAACCTAGTTGTCAGATTTAATTGTATGAAGAACAATAAGGTATATGGGTTCCTTCTGAACCGCATAGACCACCCACAGTGAGTCCATGACTATGATAATGTAGCATTTTATGATATGTAACAGGGCAAAAAGGTACCGGGAGGTTGTTATACCCGGCCCTACAAATTTATGTAAGGAAAATATATGAAATAAAAAATCCTTGAAGAGAATTATATAAACCTTAAGGAGTATAACTGCAATCTATTAAAAGAAGAGTGTCTGGACCCAGTCTCAAGGAAGGTATTCAGTACTAACCACCGGGGGATGGGAATCTAGCTTAAGAATTCATGTTTTAGATTTTAGTATTACCATTTAATTATAATTTTATTTCAAGACCCTGATCAACCATTGTTGCTAAATATCCTTGCCGAGATTGATCAAACAGCACCAGAACCAACCTGCCCTTGTGATTAATATGTAATTCAAATTTGTTATTTTAAGTACATAATAAAGAGTACACTTATTTCTAATTGAGTATTATTTTATTTTTATTTAATTGTAAAAAAAAAACTTAAATATAAATTGTTAATAAACTTAAAACTTAAATTAATAAATCAGTAACTTTGTTATTTTGTATTATTTGTGTTTTCTTTATAAATCTAGTTGGTGAGTAAGAGTATTATTACATTACAATTTGAATAATTCTTTTTTTGTTGGATAGTCCATTTATCGAGGAAGGCTATAGGCTAAATAACATTACGCTATGACCAATAGGAGCAAAGACAGAGCGGTAAATGTGTAAAAAACGGGGAAAATTATTCATTTTTGAAGGCTTTCTTTGCGTGCGCTGCGAAAACGGTTCAAGATACACAAAAAATATGTATGAAAGAATTATTCCTCTATACATGATCTAAAAAAAAGTCCGCGACGGCATATGTCTATCTTTTAAGGTTTAGTCACAATGACCGTTTTTATGGTACCAAATTTGGTCGAAATAATTTGTTTAAGTTGTATCAACATAATAATACTAAAAATTCTGCGGAAACTCGACCATTCCGAAAATCCCGCAAGAACGGGAACTATGTGGGAAAAACCAAAAATCTGCCGGAAGTCACTATTCCACGCGGACGAAGTCGCGGGCAAAAGCTAGTTCCTAAATATATACATATTCTGATTTCCTTATGAAATATAAACTTACAAGATGTTTCGATTTTTCATTAGAAATGTATTCCATTTCAAGTATCAATATTCAAAATACTGAAATACTTTACCCCGATCTATTATTTTGTATATTTTTTGTTACTTATGCATTTCCAGCGATTCAAAGCGGACTTTAAAACGCAGTGAACATATCAAAGTACTTGTTTCATATATTTGTTATGATTTTAACATATTTTATACATGATGTTTCTGTTCAGTTCCCCGTACCGAAATCAAAATATGAAACGTTATTGCTAAAGAAACGCTATTACATTGCCAACTTTTGTCCGCACTCCTCGCGCATGAGTTTATAATGAGCGCCGAAGTTGTTCTTTGTGCAAAATCATCTACCCGGCCCGTAACACTCGAAATGGAGCAATTAATAGTTGAGGTCAGTTTTATTAACAAAGTTTCCTAGATTGTTCCCGCGCTAATTAGACGGTGTGGGCGCTTACTCGATTACAAATTGCAAGTATCGATTATCGCTCAGAACTTAGTTATTATAGTATAATTGCAAATAGACATACTAAATTCGTGTTGTATGGAGATTTCAGAAACCAATGTATATAAAACTTTTACGTCAAGCTAAATAATAACATTATTTGAAAAGCAAGATCTTATAAAGTAAGCGTATAAAGTAGAAAATTCAGACAAAAAAATAGAAGCTATTTTTGATATTTGTTTTTACACTTAAAATAAACATTTTGTGAGCTTTAATGAATTGACATAAAAAATTGCATCAAAAATGTAATAAATGGATTATATAACTCTTAACAAATAGTTGGAAATTTTCAAAGGTATTGATTTAAGTTTCATGACACACCTTAAAAACAAATTTCTTAATTTATATTAGGTGTACATCATTTCAACTGAAAGACGCCCACTGCTTGATATATGCCTGTGCCAAAGATCTCTACACTAATCAATCCTGTTCTGCCAAATAATTTGGTCCTCCTTGTGGGAGGCTAACAGTTCCCCGCATACTTATATGAGTGTCACTTGAGGACCTTTCCGCTCCAACGGCCGTAGGTCCTGCGAGCTTTGCACATTACTAAATATATCCCGTAAGAATATTTGCATGAAATTTTGGAGCAGAATAGCACGTTTACCACACAATCTTGACAGCAATCGTCAAGTGTACATAGTTTATGTTTACACTAAGTTACAGACAAGAAGGCGAGAAATACAGGAAAATTGAAAGGAACCCTTTTTGATAAATCATAACGACAAGATAACTAAAAACATCAACAAGATTGCTGAATATGAACAAAAATAATGTGATCAATGAAAACCTTCTGGATATTTTATATTTAAATTGCAAGTATATGTTTGTACACATGCCAACTTTTTAATTAACTTTGAATTAATTTAGTATGAATCCATATTAGTTGTCGAAAATCAAACAAAAGTGTACTAATTTAGAGAAAATCTTCGAATAGATTTTCAAACAAAAGTTTCTGATTGCATCGACCTTCAGAAGATCACCAAGATACGCGAGTTTAACCTGTCTCTGAAGCACCGTTTTAATCTTCTTTAATGTTTGCTTTCTAAACGTCTAGACTTATTGATAGGAACATTTAGTTTATCTCGGAACGAAATGAAAGAATAAAAGCTAACAATTCAGCTCCTCTGTTTATCATTTACTGATTTATCATTTGACTAACATTGCTAGTGTTTATTATTGAAATTTTATTAATCACTCAAAAACCTCACAAACGATGACAAAATATTCGCTTAACAGTTTTGTGAATGAAAAGCCACCCTTTAGACTATACTTTATTACCATTTAGATTTTTATCGTTTAATGTACCATAGCTACAGATAATATAGCTAAAGACCATAATGCATAAAATTTTTAATATGTCCACCGCGTTGTTACATGACGTTGCACGACGAACGATTTGATGAGTAGCTCGTAGTATAATTTCTGACTTATTTTTTAATTCTGTTGCACTATTGATAGCTCTTTTATCAAAACTTGAGAGCTGTATAGCAATTATTTAACAAAGCGGTATTGTTTAAATATTCAATATTGTCAGCTCACATCCGAATGGCACAGTTTTCACGTCATAGGCTGCTTTTGTACTGGTCGTGGGAATATCAGGCGAAGCGTAACGAAACAGTTTCTGCGAGCACAAATTTTATTTCTGACCTGTTTCACAGTGTGGCTTTATCTATTCAGACGAACCGCTCCATGTAATAAACAGATCGCTGGCTTTTGTAACACTTTATCTTCAATATCAAGATATATGTTTATGTATAAATTCTTGATTTAGCTGATTTAACATACTAATATAGAATATAACTAGCCTTATTGGATATTGCTATTGCTCTGTCATTAATAAGTCTTCTTTTCTTCAATCTGTTTTTTCCTGAGTTGATTCAGTTTGATTTTTATTATATTTTAATCTCTAGTTTTGATTTTACCGGCCCTATACCCACAGGCTTGTTCATGGTCCTTCGAAACAGATTTTGTTATAATAATTTGAAACCAATGACATTATATGAAAACTTGGTACGTGGTTGTAAACTAATAAAAGTTAAGATGAAATATTTAATTGAAACTATCACTTCCGCGTTGACACATAGTTGAGCTGGAAGCTGTTATATATAAAAATGAAAGCCAACGCCAGATTCATTTGAAGATTATTGTCAGGTGAAACATTGATCGCACGAATCTCAGGTACACTATATATGTACTATAACGCTACAAATTGCTAAACAACGGACTTGTTAGAAGCAGTTTTTCCGGTGTATCGTGGAAATATTTGCTGTGCATTAACTACTTTAGTTTTAGTTTCATTCATAGTTTTAATAATTTTAATGTCATTTTTATGATATTTCTAACAATGTCATTGTTTGTTTACATTTGACATAATTTTAAGATTAAATCCTTTTTGACTTGTCATTCAATTAGAAACCATGGAACCATTGATGAAAATTTAAACTAACCTATATAAAAAGATATATATATTAGTACTAGCTGACCCGCGCCCACTTCGTTGGGCATAATATTAATAATCCCCGAAGCGAGCACGAAAGCGAACTGAATTAAACCCGAAGCCATCGCGCGCCGTCCGCTGATGATGATGATGATGATGATGATGATGATGATGACACTCCGCAATAATGTGGCTTTCTATTGGTGAAAGAATTTTTAAAATTGATGATGATGATGATGATGATGATGACACTCATTTGAGATTTAAACTATCCTATCTCTCAAGTTGGATCGAACTGCACATGGTGTGCGAATTTTATTATAATCGGTTAAGTAGTTTAGGAGTTCATTGAGCACAAACATTGTGACATGAGATTTATATATATTAGATAAATAAATGTATATTAATTTTTTATTTGTACAACGAATGGATCAACTTCTAGCCACAAGAGTGACGCCTGGCCCAGCGTTTCGTCAAAGGTCTGTTAAATATAAGTTCTTCAAAAGGTCACTATGTTTTCTTTATATGTCTAACTACAAAAGCTATACAGAAATGCGTCAGTGATCTAACGTTTTAAAGATTCATCGCTGCCTTCTGTAATAGCAAACGGAAATGAACTGTGAAATTAACGTGTTTTATTTATTTACACTGTGCGCGCCGCAGGCAGTGTGACTTCACGGGGGTTGGCCTGCGCAGCCGCCTTTCGCCCGGCCCCGAATTCATTCCTACTGAGAACGCCAAACAAGTCACGCGCACCTTCTTACAATAATTTTAACTATTATACTGTACCTACCTTTTTCTAATAATACGTATTTTTATTCCAAATATTTGTTTTGCTGATTAATCGCAAATACACACAAGTATTATTTGTCTATGTGATTTTTTTCTGTAATGAACCTTTCAGTAGGTACTACGATTGTCTAATGAAACTCTAATTATATAATTTTGATCATTATGATCTCAATATATATAGTACTGTTAATAAAAAAGTACACAGCTCTTGTTTACTGCTAATAAAATAAATTATTATTAGTAAGTACGCTGCTATTTTCATTTTCTGATTGAGCGTCCACTTCCGCGTTCCGCATTTTGCTATCGAGCGTACTACGTTATTTTGAATTTCTAAGTCAGATTTTCCTTGAACAGGAATTATTAAGATTTCCAAGCATTTGCTTATTATTTTCAGAATTGCTGAAATATATTGTTTTATTATTATATTAGCCAACAAACCACTTAATAATAAGCGGTTAGAAGCGCTCGTTCATGCGCTGCAAATCTGCAACCGCCTTAAGAATCACAGTGTAGGTTACCAACTTGCTCCATAAGACGTAACATCTTGGTATACACACATAAGATGTTCTGCCATATCTTATCACTAAGATCATACCAATGTGCATTAGTATATATTGTCTGCTAACTGTATACAATAAAGTTTTATATATTTCCTGTGATATATATATTTATAAGATATTGAAGTCAGTAAAATTAGATGTTTTATAAGTAGCTTATTTTTACTTTTATTCAATTTAATTAATTGTATCTTTGTCAATCTTATATTTTTTAACAAGTTATAGGCTTTCAATGCATAGTTGATATAATTATCTCTGAATACTCAACAATAAGTGCTGAACTATTTATATTGACTCCATTTACCATGGGAGAGCCATGCTTCAGCACGAATTGGGCCGGCTCGACCGGAGTGATACCACGGCCTCACAGAAAACCGGCGTAAAATAGCGCTTGCGCTGTGTTTCGCCGAGTGAGTGAAGGTACCGGAGGCCCAACCCCCCCTTTCCCCCTTATTCCCTTTTAAAGGGCCGGCAACGCATCTGTGACTCCTCTGGTGTTGCGGGTGTCCATGGGCAACGGTTATCGCTTACCATCAGGTGATACGTTTGCTCGTTTGCTGCCCTATAATATAAAAAACACTAATTTTATCGATCAGAATCGTAAAATTACAAAATGTTCAGTATTTACAGTTCAGGAGCTAAGTGGTAGGTTGTAATAAATAAAGAAATAACTAACTTATAACTGCGAAAACAAGTCTCTCTGTCGCGCTTTCAACGCGCCAAATTAACGAACTTGAAGGGATTTAAGTGAAATTGTCAAAATTTAAATTACAAATGGTACACTCATAGTCAAGAGCCTGAGAAAGGACTACATTTTATTGCGAAAAAAATTTTGTATGGAGTCGAAAGGGGGGTTAAAGGGTTATATCGTATTATATAAGTTTCAAAGCTAGAAGCTTGAAACTTATTTGTTTGGGCTGATGATTAGATATAAATAAATAAGACATTCAAAGTTTGTAAAATTTTTAACCTGAGGAGATAAAATAAAATCTCCTATGGATTAAAATGTATATAGAAATTCGACATTTTGAAAGCTAAAACCATTAAGTTACGAGTATTAACCTAAGTAATTAAAAATGGGTAGCATTTCATTATTTAGGTGACTGTTTCACACGGACGACTCACGGTCTCTGCCAGTTGTATATATTTCTTCAAATACTACAATAAAAATAAATCAATGATTTATTAATTGATGGTTTTAAAGTTAATAATTTGGGTGGATCAGTTAAGCTCTAACAAGTTCAACACTGGAGAGTCATTAATGTTATTACCTAACAATAATCTCCGTAATTCCAATGCAAAGATAGACGAGCACACGTAAACGAGGAACGTTAAAGCGAAACTCTGGCAAAAATCTTCGCACACCCTTTTCTTTATCCGTTTGCTTCTCATTTTAATTCAATTTACTGGATGAGGGAGAAAAAGTAATCTCCAGGGTTGGGTCGGGACACGCTACGAGAGATTGGAAGTCATCGGCGCAGTATTGGGACGAACTCGTATACTTTTATGGAGGCGAAAGTTTTTTATTCGCGGCAAGAAAAAAGATTCGCGCACGAATGAAGCCTCGCACTGTGATCGGCATACGTAAGCGTTGAATACTTGGCTCAGATATGAAAACATTAGCAGTTCGTCCGTATAGATCCCGGGAAAACAATTGCGAGCACCAAAACGTGCACAGTTCCCGGCATATATTTTGACGACTGAATATAGACAGATCCGGCAACACAAGCTTGGTGATAATGTCTAGCAGAAGTTTTCTATTAATTAATGTTTCTTTAAATCTGTAAGTGTCACTTGAATACAATAATTACATTGAACTAACAGCTTAAAGAAAACTATCTCTATAAATATAACACTGCTCTAAGAAAATTGAGCGTAGGGGCGTTCCTCCTACAGTAATAACTTCGCAGTTCCATTCTCATCTGTATTAGTATTTTTGTTAAATAACTAAAAAATGCACTAAAAATACTTTGTTTTCTACATATGATATATAAAAAAAATTCTTGTTGATGATAGCGACGTTAAACAAAATTACCGGATGGAGACTCAATATCAATGAATCATCTGCTTAGGTCTATCCCATTTTACTCTCGCATTCCAGTTTGAAACATTAGATAGGCAACAAAATTACTGGCGATTTGGGACTATACGTTTTCAACATATAGAAAAATTAACATTCTATGATGTTGAATTTGCAAAACGTTCACGACGTTGTTTTTGTCTGTGATTTTACATATTATTGGCAACATACACTGTAACTCTTGCAGGGGTTGGAAGTATCATCCGATGAGCAGTCAGTATAGCAGTATAGCAGGCTTACAGCTATAATAAATAAAAACTATTATTACATACGTACACATAGTACCTACGACTATCGAGTAGTGTGTTGAATAGAAAATGGTTGCAATAGCACCCTCCACTCTAACGTTATGAATATACTTAAAGCCATCGTAGAAACAAGGTGAAATATATTTTCAGGGGTTTATACTGAAAAAGGTGTGCTCAAGACAAATAACTCGGCACGATTGCCTCACTGCGCAAGGCACCGCCACCGCTGTAACGACTCCAACTTTTCAGCTCCGCTAACTCGCTCCAACATGGAAAATTGTAACTACTATACATACTTTTCTTCAAACTGTATTTGAATGAAATGAAATTATAAAAGTGTGCACTGTAGTTCTACTGTGCGTTATATTATAAATACAATATTTTAATGTATGTTTGTTGATATATATGTATTTTTTTTAACTGTAATCTCTGACTACGCCCATGGGAAAGAGGCGTGATTATATGTATATATTTATGTATATACGTATGTAAATGATTAATAAGGTTCTACTCTTTTATTTCCATTTTAAATTGAAGGTTTCCTTATAAATAAACAAAGTTAAAACGTTCGAGCTCTACCAGTTTTGTATCAATTAGTTAAAACCACAACTGTCAAATTAAACCACGTGTCTATACCAGTAAGGGCGATTTTAATTTCTACTTAACACTTCTTTGATAATGTTTTATCTATGAGACTTTTAAGAGCATAATTTACGACCCATATCGACTATAATGTAAAATGCCTACATGCAAATGGAATAAACAGTCCAACTATTAATAATATTGAAATTTGGCAAACTTAGTTTTCCATACCGCACTTTAAGCAAATGCAGTGCAATGTAATCTTGGCAATGTGACTGCATAAGTCAAGCACCCGATAGAAATTTGAGTGTGCCATAGTAGAATCAAATGAAAGTGCTCAAGAACACGAATCAAATCAATGATCTACTATCAGACAATTACCTACTTAGTTTGTAGTAAGTATTATACTTTTAGGGTCCGAGACGTTAAAAAAAGGACTATATCTTTAAATACATAGGTGTTATTATGAAATAATGTATATGTGTCAGCGCGCTACGGTCGATGCCTGACAAGCGGTTCTATGAATGTTGACCGCAGCCGCCGATGTCACTCGCAGCCTCATTCGAAAGACGTCGACCGAATCACCGACAATGCGTGCTGGCGCCACAATTCAATTATCTTTATGAAAAATTGGGAAATTTTTCTAGTTAGATAACCTATAGCGTCTCATAAGCTGCTTGGATATTGCCGCTTTGGCATTAAGGTTGCCTTTTGTGGTATAAGACGTACATTATGTCATAATTATGCAACAATGTATAAAATAATGTACTTGTACACTGTTTAGATTTTATGTATAATACAACACGTGTGTACATACAACAAATTCAGTATTCATTCGTTCATTAATTCAAACACAATTATATTATATTACGACTATGTCCACGTTTTACGACACTCTAATTTGTGTATCATTTGTATCAAATTGAAATCCTAACTGTTTATCTCTCATCAATATAATTCATAATACAATATATGCCAAATGCAACGCAGTAATAAATGATTATTTGTATTGGTTCAGCCGTTCTTCAGTAATAAGTACTATAAATAACAGGACTTCGTTTTATTTATATACATTTTACCCCAAAAAACCTCAACCCTGTCATCGAGATAAATATTCCGAGCATAAACGTTTAAAAAATGTGACTGGAGTGCCATTTCCCGTTTGCCGTGACGCCACCAGTGAAGTTATTCCTTACTAGCCCTTTCCGCATTTTCTTATATTCCCCGCCTCTGCGAGGAAAATTTATTTGAGCATGGTAAGTGTGGCTAATACCAAAACGGACCGAATGGCGTATATGCGACACGCGGCACCCAATATATCACCGAAGCAAAACTTTAATCTTACCCTTTCCAGCATTGTACCACCTAAACGAAACATAAGTACCCCATGTTTTTTGTTCATGCGCATTTGAAGGCAAATTGGTTAAAAATATTCCCGTAAGATTTGGAATACTATACGTTTTCTGTGTAAGGTCAAATTGTTTGCTTACATAATACACGTCACGTGTTCTAGTTGTTTAATAATGTTATATATTACACGTTCGTTTATGCGCTCCTTCATGGTACTCGTAGAAGGAAAATTTTCTTATATCATATTCGTTCTAGGTAACTAAGTTATGATACATTGACAGCAAAGATCAGTCACCCATTATGTTTCGTACATTTGTCTCATCTTGCGAGTGTCGGAGATTAATTACCGCGGAGCACCTGTCGCTCAGGTTGTCTTTTAGTCTGTATTGTATTTAAAACAAAGTTAAAAATCGCACCATATATTCTGCTAAGCTCGTCAACATGCCAATTCATACACATTAAAAGTCTGGAAATCAATTCTTGAAGCTAAAAAATATAACAAAAAAGCTTAAAGCAAAAAAGTAATTTGTATAAAGTAAAAATCCAAACAAATCACAATTAATCGATATTTGGTACTTAACATTACAATCCAAACCCAATTGAAAATCCATTTTAGTATTAACTAAATAAATAATAATATTAATAACAATTGCAAGGTATAATTATTTTCTATTTGTAAATGAATCCTCACGAAATCAATATAGCAGCACTCTATGTGTGGATGGATGAATTGAACAAAATGCGAGATGTGAACGTCATGTCAATATGTGGAGAAGATGGATGAAAAATAATTACCATAGGTGTATACTAAAAACTTATATTAATCAAGTAAGAAGCAACTGACGTATTTTTGGTCACAGAAAATCACTATTTTTATTGTACAGTTACCTCATTTTTATAAACTATGTGAAATGCTATTTCACACGTTATCTGGCGATGACTAGTCAACTGGTGTGCATAGCACTCTCCCGGTGGAAATGACGCATATCCTCTAAGCCACCTCGATGGCCTTTTTACCTATAACCGAGGCGATCCAAGAACTGAGGAACCTAATTTTGCCAGAACATCTGTGGACAGCCAAACCCATCGGTACAGGTCAGGTTTAAGAGTTTTTAAATCATTACCTATCCAAACAAATCGAGTCAATCTATACTTCTATACTAATATTATAAAGAGGAAAGATGTGTTTGTTTGTTTGTTTGTAATGAATAGGCTCCGAAACTACTGGACCGATTTCAAAAATTCTTCTACCTTTGGAAAGCTACATTATCCCCGAGTAACATAGGCTACTTTTTATCCCGGAAAAATCGACAGATCCCACGGGATGCACAATAAAGGCTTCGCTCAAAAACTACTGCACAGATTTCCATGCGGTTTTCATCAATAGATAGAGTGATTCTTGAGCAAGGTTTTGCGGCATTTTTTATCTCGGAAAAACGGATAGTCCCGTTGGAAGCGCGATAAAATCTTCGCGCCATAAACCGACTTCCGTGCATATGTAGCCGTGTGCAAAAGCTATGACCCTTAACCCTTTATAGACCCAATCCCGAAATCCACGCAAGCGAAGCCGCGGGCAGAAAGCTAGTTACTAAATATATCACAAAATTTATTTTCAATTATAAGCACCGCATTTTATATAATATTTCCCAGACTAGAAAAGAGAAAATATGGATTTTCTGTTACCTACCATTATACCATAATAACGCTGACCTTTGTAATAATAGAATATCGCAAGAATCCCAAGTACGCGTTCTCCTACTCAATAAACATTTAATTGGCTATTCCTTTACTCAAAGTAATTTCCTTTAGACATTTCCTCGCACACGCGACGCATGATACCGAACGTCCCCATGTGTACCGAATTGGTACAGAAATCTTGACAGTAATTCGCTTATCGGTACGTACTATCTTATTTTTGTTGGTGGACTGTGTCGTATATCGTCGCGTGACTCCACATGTATTTTACGATTTGAGATATATGTACACCAAATAATAAAACATGCTTCTTTACTACAGTTTATTGATCCAATCATAATTGTCTAGTACGATATGATTCACGTCCATCCACTATGAATTTAACAATTAAAAAAATGTACATAAATCTAATTACTTTTCTTTTTGTGTTGAGCATAGAACAGCGCAAACGTCGAATAAGTGATTCGTCCCACCTGAAATAAATGAAATAATCCATTTAGGGCAAATTTTTCAATAATCAGCAATAACGGTAAATTAAGGTCTACTAAATCAATAGTCTTCATACAAGTGATTCGTTTAACCAAAGAGAAGTATCGAAAAATAGCGATTGATAAAAGTGTAAGAATTCATTTTTTTAGCTGGGAGCTGCAAAGTATTTCTCCAAACGGATCAATCCTGACTTAGGTCTGAAATTTGTGCATGCTTGAAATATTAATTATATTATTATATTTGTTTCATATTGCGTTACGTTATATTTGATATTGCCTTATCATATTAATTATTACCTATTAATCATTCAATAAATCATTTAATTAAATTTTTAGGTTTTTTCTATTATTATGCTTTCGTGTTATTTTAGATTTTTATATTTAAATGTTGTGTATACTTTTAAGTAGCCACTTAAAAGTAGTTAGAAAGGCTTGTATACTAGATAATTTTCTTATACGATTGTACTATTGTCAGAATGCTGTATATACTAGCTGTAAGTATACCTTTAAATAAATAAATTAATAAATCCTTTTTTTATGGTATAGGGCAGCAAACGAGCAAACGGATCACCTGATGGTAAGCGATAACCGTTGCCCATGGACACCCGCAACACCAGAGGAGTCACAGATGCGTTGCCGGCCTTTTAAAAGGATATAATGGGAATAAGGGGAATAAACCTCCAGTACCCTCACTCACTCGGCGAAACACAGCGCAAGCGCTATTTTTCGCCGGTTTTCTGTGAGGCCGTGGTATCACTCCGGTCGAGCCGACCCAATTCGTGCCGAAGCATAGCTCTCCCACGGTTAAGCGTCACTAGCATCCAATGCCTTGCTGCGATCTTAACCTAATCATCGGTCCAATTTGTAAGAGGGCTACAAAGCACATGACGGTCACTCGAGAACCTTCACCCAATTCCGATTCGATTTCGTAGACAAATGCCAACCATAGTGAGCATTCCGTATTTAAATTTACATGCACATTATCAGAACCGATGCTACAGAATGTATATACTCGTATTACTGAAGGTGATCACACAGAATATTCATTAGGCCATGTCTCTTTGGCTTGTCAAACACTGTAATGTTTTACAATGTCAATCAAAAATTCGTACCAGTTTTCGGACTCATATGTAGTTGTAGTCTGATTTATTGAGGTAAAATTCAGGCTTATGTACTAATATGGTACGTGCGTATTACTGCATTAACTCACGGTCTTACACATGCAGTAACAGTCGCTACAGGCGATATTTATTTTGAGGCAATTATTCGATATGTGTTAGTTTGAAATGCCTCAACTTTTAATGCGCACAATGTTTCTTGGCATTATTATTCCAGGCATCTTATGCTGTAGAATAGGTATAGCGATATAAATCTTCTTATATATAAAAATGAATCGCTAAATGTGTTGGTAAGCGCATAACTCAACAACACCTGAACCAATTTGGCCAATTCTTTTTTAAATTGTTCGTTGAAGTTCAAGGATAGTTTTAACGGTGTGAAAAATTCGAATAAGTATCGGAACAACCCTAAAAACAGCCCTTTTTCCCATACAAACGTTTTCTAACTAAAACGTATAGTCAATTTGAGCTTTATTGTTATTCTATAAAGTTCATATTGCAAGCACTCAGTGTTATATCTAAGCAATATAGGTGTGTTCCAAACATCAAAGATTCAATTTGCGCTTTATTAACGCTATATAAAGGTGAAATTCAATCAAATCTATCAAAAAGTGTGCGTGTGTGCGTTGGAGTACAGAATACATCGTTGGAGGATTTAATGTCACTTTCCAACGTTAAATAGTTTTAAATGTACGTTTTATTTAATTATTTTTTATTCACAACCTTGTTCGTGTCAGTTCTGTACAGGAGAATTTTTTGCCTTGATTATAAAATAAGTAGGAACAAAAAACTGGCACTTTACAAATCATTTTGACAGGACGAAGTCTGTTGGGTCCGCTAGTAATATATATAAATAAATTTTGATATGAAGGACTGTAGAAATATTAGCTCTATAGTGTATAATATAAATGTGTATTTTAATACATGAATATTGTACACTTCCTAACAACAAGTAGGTAATTCTTATACTGTATACAGTGGAGGGACGTTGGCACAGATCACGCAAAATACGCCGTATTAATTAATAACCTATATTGTTTACCATGAAAATTCCTAGAACTTTTCCGCTAATATTTGTTCATATTATCAGTTAATTAGAAATTACGGCCTTGAGATAGGATAGAATGAAATATATCTCCGCTTAATATAAATGGATACCTACCAACACTGAATTCACACTAAAGACCTATTTAATGTTAATAAAGATCAATTTAATGTCAGTTTTAAACAATATTAAAATGTCTTCTCTAAACAATTCTTTATGTGTAAAGTAAATTTCAAATAGTATAATTCAACATAGATCTTAATAAAATATACAGTAAAAAAATATAATTTAAAAAAACGTTTTGGACTGCATGGAAAGTACTTGTTAATAATAATGTTCGCCCAGTCGCAATAATGTCCAAAACATTGATTAATTATTAACTAACTACTAAACGAATACTATTGGATAAAGCCTACTACATACTATCAGAAATAGTAGTCTTTGGAGTTAAATATCATTATGATCATTTAAACAACTTAAAAGAACACTTAAATCCTATAGAAATTGTTTTACAACGGTTAGACGATGCTGGTGTTGGTATTACACGAAAAGTATCAAAGTAGTGATGGTTCCATTAAAATGATGCATGCAACCGATAACAGAAAGAATTGAATCAAATAAAATAAAATATGTAGGTGTAAACCTGAATAATCTTCAACGAATACCGTTTGATGATTCTGAGTATTTGGTATACGTTGATTTATTCGACACATTTTCAATCTGTACAACATTATTCATGAGAGAACTGTGGATATAAATCTGACACCATCTTGGGACAATTTTACAGTCCTCTCTTGACGATGGTCTGGTGCTGCTTAGAGAATTTAAAAAACCCTAAATAAATGGTAATATAAATCTCTACTACGATTACATTCGGCCAAACTCTCACGTCGTCGGTGACACAGTGGTCCCGACAATGGTCGCACTTACTACATTGCAATATGTTTTTCGTTTTCCAAATTGTGTATATTTGTCTGACGTTCGTAAGGTGAAGATAAATATCGTGAAGCAACCTATACTAACAAACACTTCGAAAGTGTATGTGAAATTTACCAATGTATTTAGGATATTATATACATATACATATTTAGGATTATCTCGTGCTTTTCAGTCTCACGTTATCGTGACCAAACTCTTTTCATCAATTATTGCTCATCGACATCCGGCTCGATAGTTCTACCCGGTGGTATTAGCTTATACTGAACAATGTCATTCCAGTTCCGCTAGACTCCGATAGCATCACCTTGTAGCGGGTTACCCACGAGCTTTGCTAAATATTGTCTATGAAGCCAGGCCGACTTTTAACTAAGACCTTTCACATGTTCCTCGCGTACGTAACATTTCATCACTAGTTATCAATATCTTCAAAAACGTTTTGGTTTCATTAAAGATTAATGAAGACTCGTAATTGTACACGGTGTATTAGATTAGAAGTGAGACAGTCAGTTCCTCAATCGTATCTCTCTTCCAAATTCAGTCATATCATTTATAATCATGTGAAACGGCCTAGTTTCCCTATTATACGCAAAATAAAAATATAGTGTAGATAGAGATGAAAGGAAGAAAAAAAATGATCACAATGGTATACCTGAAGGTAGGTAGCGTAGGTAAGTTCAATCATCTTAAACGCTTTCATGGTGAGGGGGCGTTGCGCTTGCATCATGGCCAACAGCACCAGCTTGCTGTGGTTAGTGTGTGGTGGTGGAAGCGGTGGTACTTCATGCCAGCCGCAATAGAAGATGGTATCGTTCAACAAAGATGCCTGTAAACAACCAATTAATTTTTATTATGATTTTAAACATGCGGCTTCTTCTTCGTATCTTGTACCAATGTATGTTAAATGAAGTTATGTTTAATCAAGTACGCACGTCCGGTCTACTGCTGGGACTACTAAGGGAGTTCGGTGTCACTGTTAGCCTGCACCAGGGATCAGCGTTGAGTCCCTACCTCTTTCTTTTAGTTATAGATGCCCTGACATCAGTACTATAGGAAGAAACTCCCTGGTGCATGCTGTTTGCGAAAGACATCGTCCTAGTTCACGCAGAGGGGTCCCGAATTGGAAGAGTGGAAGAGTGGTTGGAGCGGCAGAAAATCAAGAGAACTAAAACCTAGTATACGTACTGTGATTTCGGTGTCTCCAATCCTTGGTCTATTGTGCTAGAAGGAGTGGCTGTTCCAGCCTGTTCGGAATTCAGATACTTCGGACCACTGCTTCAGGATGATGGGTAAATTGACCGAAACGTCAAGCATAGGATTAGCACAGGATGGATGAAATGGCGACAGGTAACAGAAACTACCTGTGACACCTGTATTTCCTTAAAAGTGAAGGGCAAAATTTATAAATCAGTAATTGGACCTGTTGTTATGTATGGATCGGAATGTTGACCCGTTAAGCGGAGGGATGAACAAAGATGGCATGTTCCGGAAATGCGTATATTAAGATGGATGTGTGAAGTGACAAGAAAGAATAAAGTGAGGAATGAATATATCAGAGGAGTCTGAAAGTAGCCCCTATTGTTGAAAAAATAAGAGAAAGGAGACTTTCCTGATATGGTCACGTATTAAGAAGAGGGAATGATCATGTTGCTAGGAAAGTTATTGACGTGAAAGTGGGGAGAAGAAGACCGAAGAAAAGATAGATAGACTGTGTGAATGTTAATATGGTGAAGAAGGGAGTGAGTTTCGAAATGGCGAGTGATAGAGGAGAATGGAAAAAGAAGACATGTTGCGCTGACCCCAAATAAAATTGGAAACAGGGCAAGAGAAAGAAGATGGTAAAAGATAGAAAAATATGTTTATATGTAATTGTAAGTAGTTGTTGTCACTTATAGTACTTTATAAGTTTCTGTGAGATTCGCAACTTATCTTAAAATTTGTCACATTTACATATTTTCACAGACTTGTTGGTATAGAATCATCCTCCTTAAAAATAAAATGTAAAGACGCCTTTATACATACGTAAAATACTACGTACTCTAAGGTATACAATTTTGTATAACTCTGTCGATATCCATCTTTTTGTAGTCGACTGTACACAAAAGTACACAGTCGAGCACAAAAAAAAACCCACCTTTAAGACTCACTCAAGGTGGAATATCGTACAACAAACTGACAGTATAAAAAAGAAATGTTATTATACATGCTGTATAATGTACACATTACCCATTAGATAGATTATACAAAATTAGATATTTAAACTTAATTTATTGTCAGTGCTTAACGATATTTTAAAAAAATAGTTCAAGATTTAAATTCCTTGATGAGACATATATCATAGAAGTAAAATTTTAATGTAAATTTTATGAACAGAGAAAAATATACATTGTATTATTCTGGCGGCCTACACGTGCCCCCACTAATTTGTCGTACTGGTGGGGCTGCATCTCGATAAAATAGGGTCGTGATCCTATTAATTGATGGGATTATAAAGCAGTGGTAATGTAGTTGCTCTTAGTTCTACTGTGTTGGTTATAAAGGTTATCTGCACTTATACATCCTTAGTGAAGTGAGTCGTAAAATAATTCCAGTGTCTATGTCGGCCTGTTTCATTTTATTTACATATCTTCTTATATATAAAAATGAATCGCTAAATGTGTTGGTAAGCGCATAACTCAACAACACCTGAACCAATTTGGCCAATTCTTTTTTAAAATGTTCGTTGAAGTTCAATGATAGTTTTTACGGTGTGAAAAATTCGAATAAGTATCGGAAAAACCCTAAAAACAGCCCTTTTTTCCCATACAAACGTTTTCTAACTAAAACGTATAGTCAATTTGAGCTTTATTGTTATTCTATAAAGTTCATATTGCAAGCACTCAGTGTTATATCTAAGCAATATAGGTGTGTTCCAAACATCAAAGATTCAATTTGCGCTTTATTAACGCTATTTAAAGGTGAAATTCAATCAAATCTATCAAAAAGTGTGCGTGTGTGCGTTGGAGTACAGAATACATCGTTGGAGAATTTAATGTCACGTTCCAAAGTCGAATAGTTTTAAATGTACGTTTTATTTAATTATTTTTTATTCACAACCTTGTGTTCGTGTCAGTTCTGTACAGGAGAATTTTTCGCCTTGATTATAAAATAAGTAGGAACAAAAAACTGGCACTTTACAAATCATTTTGACAGGACGAAGTCTGTCGGGTCCGCTAGTCTTCAATAATTATCATCATTGTAGGCGAGACCTGATTCTAATTTAATGACATTTAACTAAGATATTACTTTAGAGTAAAATAGGTTATTTAGGTAGAAAAGGTACACAAACAGATAACAATCCTAACAACAATATATATACATCACAAAACAGAATGACTAGACTGCCATCCAATCAAAGTGTACACAGCATGATCTCATGAAACAGTCACAAATAGATATTATACAAAATAATAATAATAACAAAAAGTATAAAACTCGTAATAGCTACAAATCCTGGGATCCAGTCCTGAGTACACATGAAATGCTTCTTTTAAATGAGATAAAGTTATTATCAAAAATATCAATGTCATTGTTGTTCCTTGCCAGCTCATTGTAGGCTCTCGCATTGTAACTATCGGATTATAGTAAGAAAAGTGTTATTAGTGTAAATCTGACAAGTGAAGGTGTTAGGTCGATGAGATCTATCAGAGTATTAATAGGTACTGAGTAGTGTTGCCCAAATTCAGTCTTGGTCTTGCAGTCTTGGTCTTGTTCTTGCGTTTTTGCAAGACCAAGACCAAGAACAAGACCGCGTATTTTTAGCAAGACCAAGACCAAGACTTGAGCAAGACGTGCAAGACTTGAGCAAGAACAAGACATAGCCTGCAAGACTCTTGCGTCTTGCAGCTAGGACTTAGCGCTATTTCACTGATATTATTTACGATTACGTTTTACGATTTATCATTTATTTTTCAAATAAATGATAAATCATAAAACTCTTTCATTAAATTTCTTATACGTTGAGGGTTCAATCTTTCTAGACAGATAAGTATTGTTCTTTAAAATACAGTCAAGTTATTGTAATTAATTTGTTTTTTTACATGTTTTAGCAAATGTAAGCTTATAAATCATAAATGTTTATTAAGATAAGAAACAGTTACTTCCATGGAAAACGACATATAGGTCAGTTGATTTTTCGAATTTCTTATCAAATCTTCAGTTATTTATTAATCTGCTTGATCTTTACTATGGCTATGTTAATTCAAGCTCACAATGTTCCAATTCTAATACGTTTTTCTAAGATTTAAAGTAAACTTTAATAAATAGTAATAGACTAATAGGTAATTGCAAGACTTGCAAGACTCTTGCTGCAAGACCAAGACCAAGACCAAGACTGGGAGCGCAAGACCAAAACCAAGACCAAGACCAGGTGTATTGGCGCAAGACCAAGACCAAGACCAAGACCAGGTGTATTGGCGCAAGACCAAGACCTAGACTGGCTAAGTCTCGTCTTGTTCTTGCATTTGGGCAACACTAGTACTGAGGAGTGCAGAACCGGTGCATCAATATACGAGTGCAAGATTTTATGAAGACATAAGATATCAGGCTGACTAAATAGAGATGGTATTCATGAGAGTCCAAAATAGCCTCACAACCCCTATAAAATGAATAATGCATTTCCGAGTGACGAAGTCTCATGATTAATATGGAATTAGAAATCATGAAGAATGATTTCTAAAAAAATATACGCAATATAAAAGAAGATAAGCAGCTTACCTCATACAAAATTTCTCCAGCGTTGCACAAACTCAAGCCCAACAAAACGGCCAGCGCCATGACAAACAAGACCATCCTTATGAGACTGACGAAGCTCATAGATTCGGATAGCTATAATTAAAATAATGAACTTCCACCAAAATTGTAAATAAAATCTATATTACACATTTAACATTTAAGTAGGTAGAAAAATTGCTACATAAATCAATGAGATAAACAACTAATTTGAGTCTTAACAGAGATTACTATTAGGCAAATCGCATATTTGATTTGATTCTCTGTCTAAACAATAGTTTAAATGCTATGTTTAAATTAAGTGATCAGTATGACATTACAATTATGCATTGAGTATATAATAACTTGTTAACTTCCTCTCTCACAGGTCACTCTCATTGTTTTTTTTTCCCTAGTACTGTCATGAATATGTTACCGGAAATGTATGAAATCAAAGAATTGTATACAAATCCTCGGAAATGTGTACAATTCCGATACTATTTAGGAAATGTATAAAATATAGTTTGAAAAACTATTTAATGCATAGATATCCTAGGAAATTTATAAATTTCCTCGGAATTGTATATAATTCCAATATCGTATTAGGAAATGTATGAAGTAAATGCTTTCTGTAGAACACGTTGTTAATTTTTTTTTTTTATTAAAGCACTTATTGAGGCAATTGGGTAACAGTCATACCGTAATATAATAGTAATATCTTCACATTATCTTACTAATTAAAATCAACTATCTATTAACTTTTAACGTATCACAAAATCAACTTATATTTATTCTTATAAAATCAATTTTTTATTTGGCAAGTAATCAGTCTGATAATTAAGTAATTATAAAAGTCACAGTATAAATGTAAATCTTTATATTATAAATACTTTGTCAGTCCATATAGTTATTTATTTTTACAGGGTAAGCTCGAATGAAATTTGGAAGTACATAATACTTTATTTTTAAAACACAGACATCTTGCTGTAGCACAGTTTTTCTTGCAAATGCACTTCGTAAATCCCTGGCCGGTTCCAGTGGATTGCAAGTTTGTAGCTGACCGTAGTGCAATCTCGGTACTCAGTACATCGTCTGCATCAAGAAGAACTCTTGGACATACATTAATCTGAGATCGCGTATATAATTGTTTTAAGATACCGTTCTTGGTACCTATCTGATAGAGTTCATCATCGGTTTTAGTCAAAACTACACCAATAATGTTACGTGCATCACCTCGTCCTCTATCAACCTCAGGAACTGGAATTCGTACTAAAGCCCTTACTGAATTCGTAGAGCCTCAGGCAAAGCAATATCCTCCCCTCGTCCCCCTGTCCCCGCGTACCCACCAATATCTTAAATGTTTTACACTTCCGATTGCTATTTAGGAAATGTATAGATTTCCTAGGAAATGTGTAATGTGTAAGTATAATATAATTTATTTCACACATTTCCGTGCGATTTTAGGAATTACATACATTTCCTAGGAATTGTATACAATGACGGATTACATACATTTCCGTTAACAAATATAATAATAAACTTGTAAACATTATTTCATCAATTTAATTGTTCCAATTGAAATATGTGGTGAGAATGGGGAGTACCAAAATAAATTTTTCATGCCTTATTTTAACCTTCCCTCTTATAATTGAATGTTGTGAATACTCACGGCTATTTGCAGCAAAATAGACACAACAGGCAAAGAGCACAAAAATAATTGCAGCGCCGTCATGAGTCCAAAGACATCATCTATTTCCAGAGCTATTCTGCAAATATAACATAAACAACAAATTTAACAATATCATTCCTTCAACACCGTCATCATTTTTATGATTAAAATGAACCTGTTTAACGTTATTCTACAACACTTTGATTAATAAGGAATCTAGAAAAAGGATTCCATAATGTGGAATCTGTTCTGTGGATTTGTAGGCCCAAATTTGAGTATATTTCTTGATGTCTGAAAAAATAATGTCAATATGTGAAAACACTGCTCAATTTAATTAACGCTAGTAACGTACTCATATATGCCTCGCTATAACCTACATAAATATCCAAGAGGGAATTTAAAGGAGAAATGGCGGTGTACCCAAAAAATTATGTGCGGCGTCCTTAATAACAAAAAAGGGTTTGCATAAAATAGTGACACGCCTGAGGTTGAGTTCACGTGGGGTGAGGATAAATATCACATCAATTTCCTGCCATTATACTCTGGAGCGATACAGCTTTAGACTTTTTTTTTTCACAATGTAAAATGTACAAGTAAACATTCCAATTACTTCTTGCTGTTATTTATGTTTTAATCTTTTTTATTTGCAAAGTACAGTTGTTATATTAATAATTCAATCATATTAATATTACATATACAAATTAGTAATAATACATATATTTTGCCAATAACCAATTATTTAATTGTCAACTATAATATTTTCTAAGTACTTTTCTAATCTGTATGTAATACAGTGTTTCCAACAAAAGACAGTTTCATTGTATAAATGACAATGACCAGGCAATTCGTAAGTAAAGTTAACATAAAAATATAATTGTCTAATTTAATGTCGCAAATGTAGCAACTAAAGATATACATTAATAATATATTATAAGATACATATACTACACAACAACTAGAATACTTTATAAATAGTTCTAGAGAACAAAATTTCCCCTGTTGCAAAATATAAGTTTTGATCGCTCTCTTGATATGAATGATTCGTACAAAGCTGGTCGCCTTGTGATCTCTGGTAAAGCTGAGTCTGAGTGAAAGAAAAGTCCAGAGCTGGTTTAGACCATGAAAGATTTATCAACAGATATTGAAAAGGGAGGTAGTAGGGGTAAATATTAGTAGCTCGGGTAACGAAGCATTATCTTTATTATCTTTTTATACGTTTCTATCGATTCGATTTAATATAAATGCACGTATATCGTATATCGTGGAACTTTTATGTCATAAATCAATATATTTTTTAGTCACAGCTATTTTAATATTTTAAATGATAATTTTAATTTTTTAATCGACTTAAATACTGGAAATAAATAAATCATAATATATTTAAAAAAATACAGTATCCTTACAAAACCACTATTTCATAGTAATTTAGCTCATAATTTATTAATGGCAATATGGTGCTACACAACTCGTTATGTTAAATGCATTAAACTAGAAAATAATCTTAATGAGGATCAAATAAAAGAGGAAACATATAGAAGAAACAAAGAGGAAACATTCTCTTGAGCATGTCGTTCAACATGGCCAGTTTGCTGCTAATCAATTTTCGCACCATGACCTCATCTATCTCACCTACCGCATACGCCCTCCAAAACTAAGACCTTCAACTTTAATGTTGCGTAATTTTAGTAATTTGGACTTAGATCAGTTGCGCAACGAGGCCAAATGTATCAATTGGATGGAAATAAGTCTACCTACTCGATTCTGTAGATGAACAGGTTGCACTTTTCAGCTCATTACTAACAGCCCTTTATGATAGTCATGCCCCTGTACGTCCTGTTCACATCAAGCACGCTCCTGCACCCTGGCTCACTGATGGTGTTCGTGAACTTATGGATGAAAAGTTGCGATCAAAGACTCGATACAAAAGGAATCCAACTGAAACAAATCGCGAGCGCTATAAAAAAACACGGAATCGCTGTAATACAATGATTAGAGACATCCAAAAACGCCACATACACAAGTCTGTTGAAAATGGTAGCCCTGCCGAGATTTGGCGTTTTCTTAATAAGCTTGGAGTTGGTAAGGCTAAAGACAAGACAATTAACACTAATATCGATTTAAATGCTGTAAATGCACACTTCGCTTCATCGAAATCTATAGATCCTAACATAAAAAACAATACGCTTATTAATCTTTCTTCACAACCAAAATATTCTTTCCATCCTTTTCATTTTACTCAATTCACGGTGTGCGGTGTTAAGAAGTGTGTGCTTGCTATTGCCTCCAATGCTAGTGGCAGTGATTGTATCAGTCGTAGTATGATCGTTCCCTTAATTGACATCCTTGCACCTGTCATCACTGACATCTTCAACAAATCCATTTCCAGTAGCGTATTTCCTTCAATCTGGAAGGAAGCATATGTAACTCCCATACCTAAAACTTCCATCTTATCCCAGTACCTTTACTGAACTTCGACCTATTTCCATATTACCTTTCCTATCTAAAGTCCTAGAAAAGCTTGTACACGGGCAACTAGTAAATTTCCTACATAGTAACAATCTTTTAAATCCCTACCAGTCTGATTTCCGCCCCGGTCATAGTACGACTACAGCACTTGTTAAAATCAGTGACGACATTCGCCTTGGCATGGAGAACGGCGAGCTAACAGTGTTAACTTTGCTGGATTTCAGTAATGCGTTTAGCACTGTTGATTTTGACATACTTCTAGCAACTTTACGCTCTCTTAATATATCTCCGCCGGTTGTTGAGTGGCTTCAAAGTTACCTGTACGGGCGTCGGCAGCGCGTACGCATTAATGACGACTTTTCGTTATGGTGTGATATAACTGCTGGCGTACCGCAGGGTGGCGTTTTATCTCCTCTTCTTTTCTCTGTTTTTATCAATTCTATTACTCTTCCCTTAGTTTCATCCTATCATTTGTATGCAGACGATCTCCAGATTTATACACAGGCGTCAATTAATGACCTGGCTAAAGCAATCAGCACAACAAATTTCGATTTGAAGCATATTTCGGACTGGAGCAGAAGTCATGGTTTGCTTGTTAATCCAAAGAAAACGCAATGTATCATAATTGGCAGTCCTTGGTACATATCCAGAATCAATTACAGTTCCTTACCGGTCATTTATTTTGATGATTCGATTATTAATATAAGAACAGAGGTGAAAAATTTGGGCGTTTATTTCGACAGCTCCCTTTCATGGCACAAACAAGTGTCAGAGGTCAGCAGGAGAGTGTATGGTTCATACAGCTCCCTTAAACGCCTTAAAAATTTGCTTCCTATTAAAACAAAAATTTTACTAGCCCAGTCCCTTCTTCTTCCAATATTGGACTATTCCGATACGTGTTACCCTGATTTGTCCGTTTCCCAGTTATACAAATTGGAGCGTTTGCAGAACCTGTGTATACGGTTCATCTTTGGGCTACGCAAGTTCGACCATATTTCTTATTATCGCTCCAAACTTGAATGGCTACCAATAACCCGTCGGAGAGACTGTCATATCCTTTCCCTTCTCCATTCTCTGCTTACCAATCCAAATGCCCCGGAGTACCTCAAATCCCGTTTCGTTCTCCACTCCTCAACTTTAAATAGAACCCTTCGTTCCTCGAATGATCTATCTCTTGTTCTCCCACTACACTCTTCAATATTCTATGACAAATCATTTACGGTCAAAGCCGTCAGGCTCTGGAATTCCCTTCCAGAAATAATAAGGCGTGCAAACTCGCATGACTCTTTCAAGCGAGCGATCAAAACGCATTTCTTGCAGCTGGAAAATTAGTATTCTCCATTACTGTTTGTAGTGTTTTAGTACATGTATTTTATGTAGTATATGAATGTATATTAGTTTTTATGTAGTATATGTATTTTACATCATTTTATAAATATATATTTAATATTTGTATCTCCCGTCAATCAAGTTTTTTATGTTAACTTTCCATTACTTTTAGGTTGCCTGGAAGAGATTGCCGCTTTGGCAATAAGGCCGCCTTTTGTACTATAGTATTTAGATAGTATGGATAATACATGTGTAAATGTTGTTTTTTATTACAATAAAGTTATCATTCATTCATTCATTCATTCATTCATTCAAACATATGTATATATACATATATCATCATAAAAGATTTTTAAATATTATATCGTCAAATTAACGGAACGTGTATTTTTAAATATTCCTTATCATTACAACAAGTAACAAATTAACCACTTGTAACAATATTATATACATATATATATATATTTTACCTTAACAGCTCCCTGTGCATATTTATGCCTTCCACAATTCCGCTAGTCAGCCTTTTGCTGGCAAGTACAATGTTCCCAGAATCTTTTATGCTGCAAATTTCGTTTCGTAATGCATTGAAATAATTTTTCAATGTGACAAGCTTATATTTTAACATGATCAGGTGAGCCACCGTGAATCCATCCAAACCGATAACCATATTTAGCATCAGGCTGAGAAAAACTACAGTGAAAAATATCCGAACTATATTAGCAAACAGCGAATTGTTTTCGTAACTAGGATAATAAGTTATTATTGTCACAAAATGAGAACCTGCAACAATTTGTCTATTGAGATACAAAAGCTAAACCTACCTCTACTTCTACGAGTAATAGACAAAATTTAATAATGAAGATGAGATTAATAAGTTTATTTATCTACTATCATGCTATTAATCCTCTATAAAAGAACCTATAACAATTAGCTTATTGTCAACATTAAAACACTCAATGATATTATGATCATTATATCATCCAAAGGCGTGATATTATGAATTTCAAAAAAAGAACATTCTCATGCAATGACATTTACACCACCTGATCGCTAAAATTTTGATAAAAGAACAATAAATTCATTCATAATTTCGGATTCTCGTCTTATCCTGTTATTTCCCGCCATTTTTTCACTCGAATATTGGAAATCGCAAACAAACAATTACTGTGTGCGTAGTTTACAAAAATAAGTATTAGTTTTTGACATAGTTCTTACATTAGAACACTGTACAACACCCTATGGTATGAGATAATTAGGTATTAAAACACTCATGTGATACTATTATCACACCCACATTCGTGTTTTATTACCCCTGATTATACAACAGTTGTATAAATAACTATTATACACGTTTAACAAACGTATTTAAGACGATGGTAGTGAACTCAAAGCCTTACCATAAACCAAAAATATTTCAAATGACAATGGACTTAATGTAATAATCAATCAAAATTACATAAATGTATATGTTATAAATTTACTTTAAAATAATAATTTTATTAATTAATTATAACGCCTTTATGAAATATTCAGATGATTTAAGTTGCACTGTATAAAGCGTCTTTAAAATAATAATTTTATTAATTAATTATAACGCCTTTATGAAATATTCAGATGATTTAAGTTGCACTGTATGAAGCGTCCGATCGTTTTCCAAAAAGTAATTGTTAAAGTATATAAGCATCTGAATATAAATATTTTTTTATTAATTGGTACAAAATTAACGATCATTTCAACGATTAGATTTCTATAATTTCCATCAAGGTGCATAATTTTAATAGCAGCTATAAAGCAGACAAGCATGAAAAGGAAGCATACAAATAAGCAAGTTCCATACAAATAACAATGCATCGTGCAGCAAGCAAGCATGCAAAGGATTTGTCAAGTACAAAATATGACAGCAAACATGCAGCTTGCGAGCCAATAAGCAACATGTAACCAACAATGCAATATGCATGAAACGGTTTCTGTCACGCTTCGGTCTAACGCACGTGTTAATCATCGCAGATAGCTGCCACCAATCTTGCTCTTAAACCCACGAATTGACTGGACCAGGCACATGTAAGTGCATAGGCACCTACATGTTTGAGTTACACTCATGATGTAGTCAAACTGCTTGTTACAATAAGTTTGTTTATAACATTTTGCATTTAATTTAGTTTAAAAAAAAGAATTAAAACATACAAAATAATATTATTTAAAGTTAATCTTTTTTTATAGGGTAGGGCAGCAAACGAGCAAACGGATCACCTGATGGTAAGCGATAACCGTTGCCCATGGACACCCGCAACAACAGAGGAGTCACAGATGCGTTGCCGGCCTTTTAAAAGGGAATAAGAGGGGAAGGGTGGGTGGCCCTCCGGTACCCTCACTCACTCGGCGAAACACAGCGCAAGTGCTATTTTACGCCGGTTTTCTGTGAGGCCGTGGTATCACTCCGATCGGGCCGGCCCAATTCGAAAAATACTTTGTAATATGTATTTAATTAATTTTCTTACCGAAATATATTACCTATATGAGAATGTCAATGCTAAAATGACGAAGACAGAAACGAAGAAAGAGGAAATAATAAAGTGATTGAGATGAAGAATGGGATTTTCTCAACAGTGTCAGTCAATATCGTTTCTGCGTTAATTAGTGAACTTTTCTGTCAAGAAAATATCTCAAAATTAAGTAACCTGCGAATACTCCCTCAAATCCTTGTAAAATATAAAAGAAAAGCGTTACAAACACGGACACTGCATAGGCCAAAACGTTTATCTTAATCATTTTAAATTTCTCTTTCATTATTTCGGGTTCTTCATACACTTCGCAGATGGTCGCCATTTTTTTGCCTAATAGCTTGATTTTGTTTTTCTTATAAATCATTATATAGGTTTTGGATACAACTAGGACATGGCATATAGATAAAGTAACAGATTCAGACTTTTCTTCATCTGGGAAGTCCCCGAAAAATGCTGCGAATACCTCCATAATTGCCATCACACCATATATTCCGAACACCACACGACGATAGGTCATGTATATTATACTGGTGTCATCACCAACAAAGCCGATGCCGTCTTCGTGCCAAAAATTTCCGTAACCCCCTTTATAGATCATCTTACAAAAAGCTTTAAGAATTACTGCGTTTTTCATTACCAAAAGTTAATGTTAATCCTAAAATATTGATTCATTTTATTATTCCTTAGACTTGCTTGCAAGTAATAAAAAACCAAAACTATGTCCTACTCACCCAGCTTCGTTCTTTCAAATGTTACATAGAATATAAATAATTGTGTTAAGTAGAGGGCAGTTAGGTAATCGTTAAAATTATCATTGTAATGATAAAAATTTCTAATATGATCTAATTACAAAATTTCTAAGTTTTATTTAAGTTATCAACAATTTGTGTTGGTAACTTTTCACAAAATTATGAGTTACATTACGTATCTATTATATATATTATATATAAGTAGATGAGTAGTTTTAATAACAGTTATTGTTAATTTAAGTTACGTACAAAATTATTATTATAATGGATTTTAATTCTTACTAATATTATAAATGCGAATGTTTCTCTGTCTATTTGGCTCTGCAAAACTGCAAACTCTCGACTGACGTTTTGTTTCTAAATCGTTTTGATAAGTCTAGCATTTGCCACCTGACACAATGTCATAAAGGCACCAAGACGAGCCTGCTGGTTTATTGATCGTGTCATATCACTATTCCACAGGAGCCGATTACTGAGCTTCAGTGGCACCGTACCGCCCGACCAATGTTGAATTTTGTGAACGATTATCGGTCCAATCTGCGATATATGCTGTAATTCGTCTATTTTCTGTAATTAAGTTTTTCAATGCATCCAGTGCACACAAACATTTGTCTCAGTAACAGTCGTTGATGATCATTTGTTTTTCTCCCACCTGATTTCGTTATACCAACAATAAGTAGTTGCCTTAAAAGAGCCTTCATCCATAAATACAAATTGAATTCAGTCAAATAATTCATCAGATTTAAGACCACATTTGAAATCATAATAAGAAATAAGAATTGAACGAAAATGTAACCAAAATAATTGGAATAAAGTGCGCAAATAAATTAGGACATAAGATTTCAATTTAAAAATATTTGTCAAATTTATAATTCCAACGATAGTATCATTACTTGTAAATAATGACTTTATTTTACATCTAAGCCTAAAGCCTACATTTAAACCTAAATAACATAAAAAACCGTTGTGGGGAAGAAAAGCTATTCTAGAGATGATAATCTCTGATAAAACATTGATATTCGAAACCTACACGGAAGAAAAGCTGTTCGCAAGTCATGCCGGAGTAACCGCATGCAGCCAGCTGCTGTTATGCAAAGTTATTGAATAGGAACTCGACACGAATGTCATAACTTTGATCACACTTTTGTACATACTTAAAGTACAAAATGTATTTATTTTGCCATCTTAAATTCTCTGGTGACAATAATTTAGTAAGGTACAAGCAAAACAAATCAAATAATTACAAAACTAGTAAGTACCTTGATTTAGCCCACGAGGTAACCGCCATATTGGAATCTTGATTTGATGATTATTGTTCCGATAGTCTTTTCTACCAATGGCCTAATAGCGATAGCCTCGATCAACATCTTATATGGCACGTATTGCCCCACTCTCTCTGTAGCCCTAACCATTTGTAGGTTGAGCCTGCTCCGTTTCTTTTTTAGTATTATTATGTGGTGTGATTATGTTCGTGAGTTATTACTTTCCTTGGTAAGGTAAATTCAACTTAGTACATCTGTTTAGTTGAGGCTGTCCAAATCAGTACAAAGTTCGCTTGTACCCTATTTAATATAACTCACAATATATTCAGAAAGGATTACAGTTATAGAAATATATAACAATAGAATTACTTCGATACGCAAAAGAAACTTAACGGTAATACTTAATGTAAGATACCCGCGTCGCATAGGCGATTACAGACTGCGCAAGAACCGAATTCCTATATCCTCGTTGATGTCACACTCAATTATAAAAATAACTTGTAACAAAGTTGTATTAATATTATAACCGCTGCTTTCCTTGCTAATTCATAAAATCTTATTTTAGTAATAAACGATTATTGCAACAGTTCTACATAATATTTAGTAACTTACTTGAAGATGCTTCTTTCGCATGTATTTCCATTTGGACATATTATGAATGTGTGCCTTTTTATGCAATGTAAGCATTTTGGAAAACTGAGATAATAATTATATAAGTGACTAAACTTGAAACAAATCAGAGACATGCAGTCCCTCTTAGGATATTACTTTTTTCCTCTAATAACTTATCGCGCACAGTAAAACATCCATTATATAATTCTATGATTTATTTATTATTAATATATTATTATTGCACGAAATGGATATAGCTTTTCTTGCAATATCTTGAAGTTTGGTTCTTATCAGTCGCTATTATACACGCAGTTAAGCAGTCTAAGCGTATATGTCTTTCCACCTTCAAACTGTTTCGAGCCATCTAAACTTTAACTTCGCACTCGACTTCAGTTTTCGAAAAACTCACAAGTTACTGCAATTCATGCCAGTACGGGATAGCAGCATGCTTATCACTTATAACGTCCAGTAATTCCAAGCCTCCAAGTTGCATATTCACCTTGTCAAAAAGTGAACATATATCCTTATTATTTTTATATCTAATATGGTACAAAACAAGCTCTAAAACTTTTCTCATATAATGATGAATAATTATCTCATCCTTCGCAAATCTAGCTTTCAATAATAACAATATTTTTTCTCCGCTTGGAGGGTAACAGACCTACCAGAAAGCGACAGACAAAGCTTTCAATTGATAGTAAAATGTATGCTTATCATCTGTAGATTTGTCTTCATATAGCTTACTGAACTGACCCCCAAAACCCAAAATAACTTTCTATATTTCAATCAAATGTTTGTAAATCTCACGACGGTAATCACTATCTTCTAAAGTAATCGGTTTTGGAAACATCTCTAGAAACTACATAATTCATTATCTGTATCTTTAGACAACAAAAGGTACTTACAATTTGCCTTGAGAATCTTTAAATCATGTTTGTGGTTTCCTCTATAACCAAAATTGACGTCATATCTTCCACTCTGATCTCATCAGCTTAAAGCTCCTCTACTTGAGAAAGCTTTCCTGCTCTATTCTCTAAGATATCCAAATAGCTTCCCAGGTTTTGATTTAGTTCATCAAAAGCCTGCTCAACATTTTGACTGCCACGACTGCACGGTATACTTTCCGGTTCTTTTTTAATTCAATCACGGTCTCCATTTACTTGTTTTGTTTCAAATTCTAATACACAAGTAGTAAATAAAGAACGAATGTACTTAAAAGAAAATATATCGACTCTATCTGAGGTAACAAATTTATTTCATAGCTGTCAAAGAACATAGGTATTTGGAAAAACATAGAGCAATATCTATGTTTTTTCAAATACAAATACATCATGTGGTACATACATGTCTCATACAAAAATATGGCAATTCAATAATTGTGTAATTCGTAATATTTGTTTTTTTTTTACTTCCGGCCGTATTTTATTCTCAATTAGATTTTTTATTTTGGGCATAGAATACAGCAAATATCGAATAGGTGATACGTCCCACCTGTAAAATAAAATACATATTGTTTATTAATTATTAATATTTTTTACAATAATATTGTAATACTATAAATAATCTAAATAATATAGCAATGCATCTAAATTTATTAAGTCCGGACTATCGACGTCCTCTTAAAACCCGATATCATGAGAAACATGGTTACGCCATTAGAGACAGCCAGATTCAAAATCATTATTGAACCACTATTAGTGGTTCAGTACTGTATATCAAGTGTGTATGTATCGAGCTTGTGCCCGGAGAGAGGGGATACAGATAACAAGGTGCGGCCGGCGGCGCCACACTGCGGCTACGCAGCCACTGCGATGGATACACGGTAACTGGACCCATCCATACTAGTCCATACTAATATTATAAATGCGAAAGTTACTCTGTCTGTCTGTCTGTCTGTTCCACTTTCACGCCAAAACTACTGAACCGATTTAAATGAAATTTGGTACACAGATAGTCTAGAGCCCGAGAAAGGACATAAGCTTTTTTATACAAAATAGGTTGTAAAGGGTTGTAAAAGGTTGAAAGAAGGGATACTAAGTTGTATGGAAAAATTGTTAAAACTACTGAAACGATTTAAATGAAATTTGGTACACAGATAGTCTAGAGGCTGAAACAGGACAGAGGCTACCTTTTAAAGCAGAAAAGGGCTGTAAAGGTTGAAAGGAGGGGGTGAAAGGTTGTATGGCAGTATTGTAAAAACCACTGCACCGATTGAAATAAAATTTTATACACAGATAGTATACCCCGTATATACCAATCGTAAAACCGCGGACCCAAGGAATTTTACCGACGGAAAACATATCCTTCCTGTGGGAAATTCGAATATAACGCGGGCGAAGCCGCGGGCGGAAAGCTAGTACTTTTATAAATTTGACACCTTGCAAAAAAAGCGGAGAAGCGAATAAGTTAAAAACAGTGCGTGAAGATCTTTAAGGAATGCCTGTGGGCATCTCTTAGCTGTGATGGAGGGATGGTGATGATCACCCTATCCTAAAACAGGACGA
Organism: Scirpophaga incertulas; assembly: GCA_036419045.1. Lineage (NCBI taxonomy): Eukaryota > Metazoa > Arthropoda > Insecta > Lepidoptera > Crambidae > Scirpophaga > Scirpophaga incertulas. Next base: position 31,734,592 of record CM071628.1, read on the forward strand.
ATCTGTAACTTAAGATTATTTTCTATATTCTTCGCTGTTATGTCCTAGACTATCTATGAGTTTTCTTTACTCTCACTGTTTCATAAATTGTTCTGGTAACTTTTGCTCTCTTATTGATGGAATGTACGACTCTGAGCGTGAAAACGAATTGGTCTTAACAATATGAAGAAAATGTAGGTAAATAATCAAAAAAGTCTTTCACTTCCTAGATTTAACTTTATTCCTTCTAAGATAGAATTACTCTTGTAGTTTACTATGAATGTACATTAAAACTTACCTTTTAACCTAACGAAACAAATTACATTGTAAAAATTAGATATATAAAACATTAAACAAATAAACACTTAATTTTTGAGTGATATATTTTTAATAAAGTATATTAAAATTATATTGAGTGTCAATTATTATAAGTGTACGTACCTGCAGATATGTGGCATAGGTCATTTCTATCATCTTAAACGCTTTCATGACTAAAGGCCTCTGAGCTTGCATCAGAGCAACCAGCACTAATTTATTGTGATTAATATGTGGAAGAGGTAGGGTGGGAATTTCATGCCAACCGCAGTAAAAAATCGCGTCGCTTAACAAAGATGCCTGTAACAGAGCAAACAAGCAAGTTGATAGCTTCATTCTCTCTATCTCCACTCTAAATTTTATCATAATTAGTTTACGGTTCAGAGTTACTTTCATATTTATGAGGTATATGGATAACCCTCTACTAATCTTTATATATATAAATCTTCTGTGTGTGGCCGGAGAGCCACGCGTGGGCCTCCGAGCGCTGAGTCTTGGTCGCAGAAATCGGGCGAGATCTGTCTCCGCCGGCATTGATTGGAAGTCAACTTTCGTTCCCGGGGGCTCCCTACATGCCTGAGGAAGGCCATCCAGGATGTTTTTAGCGGATAGTGTCCCTTGGGCGCCCGACGGCGCGGGCGCGCACACACGCATGCCCGCACGCGGTGACGAGGATGAGGTCCGTTTGGTGTCGCTGCCCATAAGGGCCATGGGCCTAGGCCAAGGGTCTGCCATAAGGCAGCAACGTCCATAAACGGAAGTTTTACCTGGCAAAGATGTAATAAAATCCATAACAGTCGGATTTTTCGAATAAGTTTTGCTTTTTTAGTTTCGAGATTTTCTATTTTGAATTTATCCCCAAAAGTATAATTAGTACTTTTAACTTATCCTATTAAAAACATGTAAACAACAGTGTTATTTGAGAAAAATTCAATCACACGCTTCGATTCGGTATTTGCTTTCATCGTTCACTAAACAAGCCTTCGTCTGCAATGAGTACGCTATCGGTCAGGCTATGATAGTCGCAAGTATAGCTAAGTACGTACTTATTAATAAAAATAATAACAAACCTCGTACAAAATTTCCCCGGCGTTGCAAAGACTCAAACCTAAAAGCAAGGCTAGTGCAGAAGTAAAAAATACCATTTTCACTACACCAACGAAACTTATGGAGTCAGATAGCTGAAAATAAGGAATATGAGCTATACACTCGGGTTCATAATAGCATAAGAGGAACCAAGCAAACCTCACCTCTTTTCATTTGGTCATAAGTCATCATTATCTAAGCAAATCATCAGATTTTTTCATTTACAAATTTTCGTATTTTAATTATTAAATTATTTGTTAAAAGCACCACGTATCTACATGATACACATAATCAAATGTTATGTACATATGATACATTCTTACCGTTATCTGAAGCATAATGGCTACAGCCGTCCCTGAGCATAAAAACAACTGTAGCGCAATCATCGTACCAAATGCGTCGTCGAGGTCTCGAATTAATCTTAAATTGGAATACAATATTAATGCCTTCGCAGTGCAATAAATAAGTCGATTATCATATGTTTGCTGATATCTATATCAGATCCTTCTAGCCGCCTCTATAGCCCTATAGCAGCATATACACGTAGCCCATGTAAGCAACGATAAATTTTCAAGACATTTTTACTATAGATTTCTTTAAAAAAATATTGCTTATTGTACGTAGTAATTAACAGTGAATAAAGTCTACTTTGACTTCACAAAAAGATGATAAAGGCAGTTGAAATTTTCTATTGTAACGTATAACCTCAGTGGGCGAACTGATTAAAGCTTTATTTTTTCCGTCAGGAGAACACATCCTCAAGGATACCACCGCAACCCCTAATGACCCAGTGGCTTGAAGTGAGAGCGACCTCTCCTCAGGAGAGAGCGCAGTGCAGAATTAGATCTTGTAAAGATGAAGATACAGGTCAAATCCCACCGGAATTGTATAGTGTACGTCTACTAATATTTATAAATGCATACTTCTTTACTTACCTCAACATCTCCTTATGCATCACAATTCCTTCCATCAGCCCTCTACTTAACTTCATGGCAGCTAATTTCAGATTTCCAGAGGCTTTCATTTCTACAACTTCATCTCTCAACGAATTAAAATATCTTCTCAGTGTTATAAATTTATATTTGTACATTATAAAGTGTGTGACAGTGAAACCGTCTAACCCAAACACCATACAAATCAAGAAATGCACGAAAACGAAAGTAAAAAATATTCGTATAATATTGGCGAAAAGCGAATTATCTTCGTAGCTGGGATAATATGTTACCACTGTAACATAATGTGATCCTGAAACATGACAGTTTATAATATCACTTATTTAATAATGCACCCAAAGTTTCAGATGATACTCGTCTAGAAGTACCTGCAAATACTCTTCGGATACCTTCCATGAGAAACAAAAATAGAGGTATATATACAGACACTGCATACCCATACACGTTAATCTTGATGAGCCTTAATCTATTTTCCTTAATTTGATTATCTTCATACGGTTCGCAAATTTTCACCATTTTCTCATTCAACAACCTGATTTTTTCTTTGTAGAGTATCATCAAATAAATCTTTATTACAACTATAGTGTGACTTACAGATAATATTACTGAATCCGCCTTTTCACCTTCCGAAAATTCTCCATATAGAGCAGCCAGTATCTCCAAAGACGTCATTATGCCAAAAGTAGTAAATATTAGGAAACTGACAATCCTATAAAGGATATTCTTATCATTGCCGACAGAAGATTCGCCGTTTTCATACCAGAAATTACCATAGCCCATGAAAAACATGTACTTACAAAAACTTTTAAGTATGTCATAGTTTTTAGAATGGGAATTTTTAAGCAACATCTTTCAAACGTATTTTGTTTTCAATATAATAAACTTAAACGTGCCACCGTGTTTTCAGAATATCTTACATCCAAAGCATATAATCTCTCCACCAGCGTTACTCTAACAGTAATAATAAATTACTGTACTGAATTAACTGTAGGATACATTACCGAGTTATCATACAACCTTAATAATATAATTTACTACATTGGGGAATTTTATGTGAAGTAGATAATGGCTATCATTTTGATTAGGGATGTCACAAAAGTGAACATTATTTTATTTATTTTTTGGATATAGCATAAACTGGTGGAAGATCTACAACAAAGTTGTCTGCTTGGATACTTGTATCTTACTTATCTCAGCCGCAACACAGCACTGTTCACGTTTTTTTTATTTGTTTGAAGGTTAAGTTAGCTAGTGAGACTACTATTTACGAGTACCGCGACTTTTACGACATCTTAGTTATAAGTTGGCCTCCAATATGGTTCTCGTTGGGGTTAAAGATTTACTACGAATGTCACGGAACCACAATTTTTTTTTTTTTTTTTTTTTTTATTCGTTATTTAATGTACACAATTATAAACATACAGTTATACATGGATGTGGCTCAAAAACCGATAATGGTTTATCCGTCCACAACGATTCACTCTAATACATAATTTTTTAGTATATTCTTACAATTTCCATTTATATAAGCATTCTGAATATCAATAGGTAACTTGTTTAGAAAATTTGGAATAACATAATTAAGTTTTCTAGAACCATACACATTGTTATTTTTAGGAAGAACAATTTTCTTATTTTTTCAATGACGCGCAAGTTTTTTGCGGTCTATTAAAATAATTCTGTTAGATTAGATACATTAATAAATTCTGTTAAAAAGGTAAATTTGATTTTTATCGTATACATTCATAACTTTACAATGCTTAAACAATCCCTCATCCATTATCTTTGTATTTTATTATTTAATATTTAGGAACAATTGACTTTAAGATTCTTAGTTGCAAATAATAAATATCTGCCAAAATAATTTTATAGGTGGTGCCGTTGTAAGTGACATAAAAACTTCTTGATCTTAGTACATGTTCATTTTATAGACTTTTGACGTTTGACAAATTTATTAACTATTCAACAATATGTCATATAGTTTTTATAATAATACAGATTTAATACAATTTGATATGTTTTAATTAATTCCACAATATAATTATATGCCTAGCAGTCTTACGCGGGTTTACACATATACATTTTTGGTGCCGAAACGGTTTGAACTAGGAGAATGGAGAGCGATATGGAGGAAAGTATGGCTAGCTCGGAAGGCCCGAGCACGATCAAGGAACAAGGTAACGATTTCTATACATTAAAGTCGTTGCGTATATCCAGAGGTCAACAAAAAAGGGCTCTAACCAATTTGGAGCAGTTCGTTGAGACCTCAAGTCCAGATCCTGTTGCTTTGAAAATTAAAAAGGACAGATTGGAGGTAATTTTTTCAAACTTTTTTAAAATACAGCATGACATATTATGCATAAACGAGGCTGATGACGAGAGCGATGATTTTGAATTAAGGTACTATAATTTGCTTACAAAAATAGAAAAATTATTAGCGCAGAATCGAACAACATTTTCCAGTACAAAAAATTCTCCCACTGATACATCCAGCTGTTTAAAATTACCTCGTATCGATATAGCGACATTTGATGGCAAAATAGAAAATTATAGATCGTTTCAGGATTTGTTCAATTCATTAATTCATCAAGACGCCAAATTATCAGATGTTCAAAAACTTTACTATTTAAAACAATATTTAAAAGGAGAGCCATTAGAAATAATCAATAATTTGCCGCTTACAAATGAATCATACAAATCTGCACTTGAGTTGTTGAAAAAACGATACGATAACCCTTCCATATTGATTTGCAAGCATATTAATACAATTTTAGAGTTGCCAGTTTTACATCGTGGTTCTGCAGAACAGTTAAGGTCACTCACTGTTAAAGTGAGACAGCAAATGATGGCTCTACAAAATATGAAGCAGCCAGTACATATGTGGGATTCCATTTTGTTTTGTATCGTTTCTAAAAAGCTCGACATGCTTACTTTGCGGCTCTATTACTCTGATTACCCAAGTGAAGAGTTACCGAATATCCAGACTTTGCTTGAATTTATCGATAAAAGAGCGTGTTCTCTAGAAGCAAGCCCTTCGATGCCTGTCCCAAAGGTCAAAGTAGTAGCTATAGCAAACGACATGAAGAAACCCAATAAGTGCGTCATGTGTTCTAGTGATCACAAACTGTACAAGTGTCCCAATTTTTTACTGATGTCACCGCAAAAAAGACTAGATTTTACAAAAGAAAAGAAACTTTGCTATATATGTTTATCGTTTCATGAAAATTTATGTCGATACAAATTCAAATGTTCTGTTTGCAGCCAAGACCACAATACGCTTATACACGTTGATAAGAAGAATTCTGAGCAGGTTTTACATACAGTCAAGCCAAACACAAATAATGTACTTTTACCAACAGCTAAAGTTTTAGTCTCAGATTGTCATAATAATAAGTACATTGTTCGTGCTTTACTCGACTCAGGGAGTCAAACTTCCTTCTGTACGACTAGTTTAGCTTCTAAACTAGGAATTTCAACATTTGATACAACTAAAAATATTGTTACATTAGGTGAAAATATAAAATCAATAAACAAAGGTGTTAATTTACATTTACATTCTATTTCAGAAAATTTTAATATTAATGTTACATGTGCTGTCATAGACAAAATAACTGTCAGTTTACCACAAACTAGCTTTGATATTTCCAAATTTACAATTCCAAGTTTTGTTAAGCTTGCCGATAACGAATACAATGTTCCAGGTGAAGTTTCACTTCTTCTGGCGGCTGATGTCTTCTTCAGAGTGTTGAAAGATGGAAAGGTGGAAGGCGGTCCAAATGAGCCTATTTTATTGAATACTTATTTGGGGTACGTCGTGTCTGGTAGGTTACTTGACTCGAATAATCTTTCCATTGCTATGCTTTCAACCGATTTTCATGATCAAGATTTTTATGTTAGAAAACTATGGGAGACGGAAAGTGTGCCAGAAATTTTCATAGAGTCTTTGCCTGAACACGATTATAGCGAAAAGGTATTTATAGATTCAGTTAATTTAACAAATAAGAGATTCGAAGTACGTATGCCCCGCAAGTGTAGTCTAGATGACTATAGCTTATCGGATTCATTTTTAATTGCACTACAGAGATTTTACAACTTAGAAAAGCGATTTGTTAACGATTCTGTTTTTCATTCTTTATATACAAATTTTATAAACGAATACCTTGAATTAGGGCATGCTGAAGTAATTGACATGGACAATTGTTTACCAGAAAAACGACCACTATATTTCCTCCCTCATCATGGGGTACTTCGCCCAGATAGAATTACAACAAAGTTGAGAGTGGTTTTTGATGGTAGTGCAAAGTCTAAGCAATGTCCTTCTTTAAACAGTATTCTATGCAATGGACCGGTAGTTCAAAAACCTTTGTTTGATATATTATTGCGCTTTCGTTCATTTAAATACATTATTATGTGCGACATCAGGCACATGTATAGACAAGTCTTAATACACCCTGATGATCGTGTTTTACAAAATATACTATGGCGAGAAAATAAAGATGAAAGACTAAAATGTATACAACTTAAAACTGTTACCTACGGCCTAACAAGTTCGGCATTTTTAGCAACTCGATGCTTAGTAGAGTTAGCAAATAAGTTTAAAAATAAGTATAAGTTAGCTAGTGAAGCTATATTGACAAGCTCATATATCGACGATATACTTTGTGGAAAAAATAATTTAAGTGATACAATACAACTAAAGCATGAGCTTATCAAGTTGTTAGATGAAGGCAGTTTCGAACCACATAAGTGGTGTTCTAATGACATATCTATAATTAAGGATATTCCAAAAGAAAAATACGGTTTTCAGCAAAAGGATCTTGATCAGGATTTAACTGTAAAGGCTTTAGGTTTATGTTTTGATATAAGAAAAGATTTATTTGTTCTTAGTGGGAAGGTAATAAACGCTCCTGAAATAGCGACTAAAAGAACTGTTTTGAGTTCCGTTAGTAGACTTTTTGATCCAATGGGTTATGCTGGTCCCATAGTGGTTAATGCAAAAATAATGGTGCAAAATATCTGGCAGCATAACTTAGACTGGGATACGCCTCTACCTTCCAATCTTAAAGATACTTGGGACAATTTCCACAACTCGCTATCGACAATGAGTGATATTTATATTCCTCGTGATCTACGTATGCACGAAGCTACAGAAGAAGTGGAACTCATTGGTTATTGTGATGCGTCATCTGATGCATATGGCTGTTGTCTGTATATAAAAGTTAAAACCAATAATAATTGCTATGTGAATTTACTTTGCGCTAAGTCTCGTATTGTAGGCATAGGATCAAAACTAACCATTCCAAAGCTCGAGCTTAACGGAGCATTACTTTTAGCAAAACTTACACATAAGGTTGTATCTGTTTTAAGTTATATTAAAAGTATTTTTCTTTTTTGTGACTCAAAAATAGTTTTGTCATGGATAGATACAGCCGAGGAAAAATTATCGCCCTACATGGCAAACCGAGTAAAAGAAATTAAGAAGTTAACTAAGGGTATGTCGTGGAAGTTTACACCTGGAATGGTTAATCCGGCAGACATTTTATCTCGGGGTTGTAGACCTAATGAATTAAACAATAATAAATTATGGTGGTATGGTCCAGATTATTTAAGTAATAAGACTGCTTGTTACAATTTTCAATTATCAGATGTAGAAGTTCCTTTCTCCGATACATGTAATTTTGGCAATAATTTCAACGTAATTGACAATGACATACTTCCGTTTTTTACAAAATTTTCAAATATTAACAAAATGCAGAGAGTTATGTCTTACATTTTAAGATTTATACACAAATGTAAAAGAGTAGAAACAAATACAGGTTACATTACAGTAATAGAGTTACAAAATTCTTTACTTTTTATTATTAAATATATTCAACATTTCTATTTTTCAAAGGAAATTGCATGTATTTTAAAGGGAGTTGATTATAAAACAAAAAATAGTTGTTATTTAAAAATGTTATGCCCCTTTCTTGATGACAATAAAATCTTAAGAGTAACTGGAAGATTGCAAAATTCCGATCTTACATTTGCTAAAAAATTTCCGATTATTCTTCCTAAAAAATGCCATGTCACACGACTAATTATTCTTAATGAGCATTTAGTTTTATTGCATGCTGGCTTGAAACTTGTTTTTAGTAATTTTCTCAGCGATATTACATTTTAAATGCAATGCGAGAAATAAAATCAGTCATACATAAGTGTATTATTTGTGCGAGATATAAAGCTGAAACAGCAAAACAATTAATGGGTTCATTGCCTAAAGAAAGAGTCACTCCAATACGTGTCTTTCAAAAAATTGGTTTGGATTATTGCGGACCTTTTGAAATAAAACAGTCAACACTTAGAAGAAGTATTGTGACCAAGGCATACATTGCTGTTTTTGTCTGTTTTGTTTCAAAGGCAGTGCATTTAGAAGTAGTTTCAGATATGACGTCCGATGCTTTCATATCTGCACTTAAACGACTTATATCACGTAGGGGTATTCCGTCAGATGTTTTTTGCGATAACGCACAAACTTTTAAAGGTGCAGATAAGCAGTTAAAAAATATATACAATTTACATGCTAAAGAAGAGTTTCAAAGGCATATTTATAATTATAGTGTGGCTAAAGGGATTCAGTTTCATTATATCCCAGCGTACAGTCCTCATCAGGGTGGTCTATGGGAGGCTGTTGTTAAATCTTTTAAACATCATTATAAGCGAATATTGGGATCAAAAATATATACCTTTGAGCAATTAATAACAATAACTTATGAAATTGAAGCAATCTTAAATTCGCGTCCAATTTGTCCTATGTCTAGTGATCCATCTGATTTTAATGTTCTCACACCAGGTCATTTGATAATAGGAAATGCTTTAACTTCAATTCCAGAACCTTTGTTAACACAAATACCAAACAATAGGTTAAGTTTGTGGAAATCCATTGAGCAGTCAAAGCAACATTTTTGGCGGGCGTGGTCAAAAGACTATTTAGTCTCTTTAAATAAACGAAGCAAATGGCAAACAATTCATACTAATTTAAAAATAGGAGATATGGTCTTATTAAAAGATGATATGGTCCGTTGTCAATTTTGGCCACTAGGCAGAGTAGTTAAAGTGTTTTTAGGCAAAGATGCCAAAGTAAGAGTGGTAGAAGTGATGACTCCAGACAAAAGGATTCATACTCGAGCTATTGCCAAAATTGTTTTACTGCCAATTACTTAAATAAATCTTATTGCGATTTAATAGATTGTGTTAAGTTCTTATTAATAATAAGTTTATGTTTAGAGTATTCCTAATTAGTTAGTTATTCATAGTTTTATAAACGGAATTGTTTTGTTTTCTTGTTTATTTTTATTTTATAATAGGATCTTGCGCGGGCGCAATTATGTAAGTGACATAAAAACTTCTTGATCTTAGTACATGTTCATTTTATAGACTTTTGACGTTTGACAAATTTATTAACTATTCAACAATATGTCATATAGTTTTTATAATAATACAGATTTAATACAATTTGATATGTTTTAATTAATTCCACAATATAATTATATGCCTAGCAGTCTTACGCGGGTTTACAAATATACAGCCGTAACTACTTAGCCCATATCCAATAACAGAGTCAGCTAGGGCCATATACATTAGTCTCAGTACCTTATATGGTAGTCTATATTTAAGTATTGAAAGTTTGCTTAGAATAGATCTTAGCTTAGCACATACGTTATCTTTGTGTGGTCCCCAGCTGAATCTACTATCGACAGTAAGGCCGATATACATGTGTGTTTTGACAATCTCTAATGCTGGACATGCACAATTTTCAACTGACAAGTGTAGACAGTGATGGTCATGAGCAATGATGATCGGTGTAGTCGATGCCTTGTTATGCGATGAGTGAATGTGCAATATTTTTGTTTTTAGTGCATTTATGCTTAGACCTACATCATGAGCCCATTTACATAATTGGTTATAACAATATTGCATATCAATTCGAGCCATTTCTAATTCATTGTGAGCAACTAATAAGCAGGTATCGTCAGCAAACTGGTACACAGACCCCTTAGTGATTACGTTACACATATCGTTTACATAGATAAGGTATTCTGTAGGTCCGAAAATGGAACCTTGAGCAGTTCCTTGGAGCGTAGACGTTAGGTTGCTGTATTTGCCACCTATCTTAACCGTAGTGTGTCGGTTGTTATGATAGTTCTTAAAGAAATCTAATAGGGGTCCCTGTATACCAGCTCGTGAAAGCTTGTCATATAATATTTCGTATTGTAAAACATCAAAAGCCTTGCTAAAATCAATAAATATCACAAGCACATGCTTTTTTTTATCTAAATAATCATTAACTTGATCTGTGAACGTACGTAGGAGTTGTGTTGTGCTTTTGTTTTTCTGAAAACCAAATTGCTTTGAGTTAATTACATTATTTTTTCTCAGAAACTCGTTTATTTGATTACTTAAAAATCTTTCTATAATTTTATCTAAAGATGATAATATAGTGATCGGCCTATAGTTACTGTAGTCGTCACGTTTCCCTTTTTTATGTATAGGTCGTATGACTCCTATTTTTAATATGTCTGGATAAATAGACGTGACTAAGCATCGGTTAATTAAGTGAGTGATTAAAGGCACCAATACCTCAGATGCAAACTTAATATCTTTTATACGTATACCGTCATAACCTGGACTTTTTTTATCATTGAGGTTTTTTATAATTTTTTTTATTTCATATGCATGTGCTTTTTTAACTCTAATACATTTATCAGGCTCGATTTGATAAGTCGACTGTTCCAAAATTGGTATTTTACATAAATTACTGTTTTTTGTACAATTAATAAATTCTTTTGAAAAGTTGTTAACAAGGGTATGTGGCTTAAGCTTGAATGACTTTAAAATTATAGTATCTATACACTGTATTATTTTGCCAGAAATTCTATTAATAATTTCCCACACCTTTCTAGAGTTCTTAAAATTATTACTTATCTCCAATTTTATTTGTCTATTTTTTACAAACTGAGTATATTTATTAGTTTTGTTTCTATATCTATTATACAATAATCTATTTTTAGCATTGAGTGGGTCCGATGTCCATATCCGATACAGTTCGTCACGTTTTTCACACATATTTATAAGTTTCCGATCAGCCCACATACACATTTTACGTTTTCCGGTATTTTTATTAACTATATGTTTACATTTACTGTATGCTTGATCAAAACTATTCCATATGTAATTTGCAATATCGTTGGGATCGCTAAATGAAAGAGGTGTAAGCCAGTCTATGCTCGTTAATTCCTTATGAAGTTGTTCACTATCTAACACCGTCGTCAGCCGATCGCTGCGTGAATCATCGCCGCTGCTGGCAGTAAGTATGGCGCAACCGGTTATGCAGTGATCGGCCGGCGCGATGTTTATTACTCCGGTGTACACGTTACGATTACTGACTTCACGTACAAATATGTGATCTATACATGATTTGGAAATGGACTCACCGTATTTTTCTATACGTGTGTACTGACTCACCCCACATTCAAAGCCCAATACACTCAGATAATTTAAGTATTCTGTAGCTAAGGCGTTAGAAGGAATAATATTTAAGTTAGTGTCTCCCAGTAATAAATAGTTGTGTTTTTGTGAGTATGATGTTATCACACTACCCAATTCCTTAATGAAACGGTGTTTGTCTGTATCGGGTGGTCTGTACACAGCGCATAGTCCCATTTTATTTGTATTATAATAGGTTATTTCGCCAGTTATACATTCAAATTCCTTTGTGATTATGTTACATCTATCAAATTGTATAGAACTATGTACATATAATAAGACCCCACCGCCCCTTCTATTTGTTCTTAATTCTGAATATAAAGAGTAGTTTGGTAATTCAAAAAAACATCGGCTATCTTCTTTTATATTAGCTTCGGTTACAACAATAATATGTATCAAATGATCCGAGTTTAGTACAGTATATTCTAGTTGTGAGAAATTTTTAGTTATTGATCTTATATTTACATGAAAAATTAATAATGAATTGTAAGATAAGGGTAGTTTTTTGGCGAAATCGTTCCAAGTATTACAGTTTATCTCTGTGATACTATTTTCTTGATCCATTAATTCAAATAATATATATTAATATTAGATAAACACTCAAAAAATAAATAGTTATGAGGGACCTCAAAAGGGGGTAGTTCAAGTAGGAGTTTTACTTACTTTAGCAACTGCACTTACACTTTCTAACTCCTGTAGTGATCGTATTGTGATTATTTTGTCATTTTCCTGTCGCCGTGCCAAAATAGTACCATGTTTACACCAGATATAGCGGTATTCCCCACGAAGCATTTCCTTCGTCTTCCAAAGCAAGTACGAAGTAGCTGGAGTGAGTGATTCTCGTAGGTATACTTTGCCATCTCCCATACTTCCCACATCTGCTGATTGTATGTTGGTCTTTTTGGCTGCGTCCAACCACAGGTCGCGGGTCCCTTCTCGCAGAATCACTGTGATGGCGGATGACTCCCTCTTCGTTGCTTTATTACGGGTTTGATGACGCTTCTTCTTTCTGTATGCTTTAACTACATCTTCTGTGTTTTGGTTTATAATTTTTGCAACATTTTTGGCCAGTTCCTCTGGTTTCTCTTCTTCAGCTTCTTTCAAACCACATATTTCGATTTGGTTGATTATTTGGTGCTGTTCTAATTGATTGAATTTATTTTCAAGCACATCATATTTAAGGTTTAAGTTTTTTATAATGTTTCTTAAGTCATTGCATTGATTGTCTACAACCTTAATGTGTTTTTCATAATTTTTCAGTTTATGCTCGTATTCGTCTATCTTATCGGAATAGAATTGTAGTGTACGTTGCAATTCCGTTTTTATAATGTTTTGTACTTCTAAACGTATTTGTTGTAGCATTTGCTGAGTCATGGTCTCCGATGAAGGGGTCGTTATTTCTGTGTCTGTGTTTCCATCGGCATCTTCATCTGGTAGAATATAGGATATGCGCTTTGGTTTTGCACTCCCATTGCAGTTTTTGCATTTCCAGTCAATCGAGTCGGTTGAAAACAGCGAACTTAGTTGATCGTTTGATATTGAAACACAGACAGCATGAAACCATTTGTTACACTTCCCACACTGCAATCCTGGAGATTTTTTATTAACCAGCTTCGAACACTTTGCACATTTTACCATGGTCACTTCTTTATTTATTTATTGTAGGTAGATGTCGCTAGAATGCTTAATAAACGCGTAAGTACGTCCGTCCCGACGCTCGGTGAGCGAGCGAATGAAATAAAAAATATGTATATAGACAACTTTCCGCCTGTACGAGGGCTTCGTACGATCCGTGGCCATGTATGGGACTCCCGTGTGGTCGCAAGACTGCGCAAGGTCCTCCCGCTGCAGAGCTCTGCTACGGAGCCTGCAGCGGATAATGGCCATACGGATCGTGCGAGGCTACCGTACAATCTCGTACGAGGCGGCGACGGTTCTGGGACGCTCCCCCCCATTCGACATCCTGGCCGACATGTACGCGGCGACGTATGCGTCGCGGCGTGTCGACCGGGGGGGCGATGGGGGGAGCGCCCTGGAACCCGCGCACGAAGTGCCTAAGCGGAAGTGGCACCGACGGATTGTGGCGGCCTGGGATGCACAGCTCGAATTACGGATCTGCGCGCGCCAGCGGGCCGTCGGTGCCGTACTCCCGCACCTCGAAGCTTGGCTCCACGGGAAGGAGGAGGTGTCACCTACCGATTGACTCAGATACTCACCGGGCACGGCTGCTTCGGTGAGTATCTGTGTCGAATAGGACGGGAGGGATCGTCACCACTGCGCATCCGACCCCGACTCGGCCCAGCACACGCTGGCAGAGTGCCCCGCGTGGGCCTCCGAGCGCCGAGTCTTGGTCGCAGAGATCGGGCGAGATCTATCTCCGCCGGCATTGATTGCGGCAATGCTGGCGGACGAGGGAGATTGGAGGGCTATGGCCTCCTTCTGTGAAGCAGTGATGTTCCAGAAGGAGGCCGCCGAGCGGGGTCGGGAGATGGCCGATCCCGCTCGAAGAAGGCGGCGCCGCCGGGCTCGGTAGCACAACTGCGGCGCCGCCGCGGGTCGCCGGCGGGCGCGAGGACGTCGCGACTGCTGGCTCCATCCATCATCATACCATCTCTTGTGAACATAGATCCCAGAACATAGATCCCTGACCAGCCTTTAACATTTCAGCAGATATCCTGTCATACTCTATGTCAAAGAACAAAGTTAAGACTACATGGACTATAATAAATCAGGAAACGGGAAAAAGTAGAAGCTCTGGGAACTCTTTCTCTTTAGAAATTAATAATAAGACTATCAAGTCGGACGATGCAATTGTGAATGCATTTGTTGATTATTTTTCTCAAATTCCTGCTATAACTACCAGTAATCTTAACTCATCTCCTAGTTTAGCCGTCACCCTCCTCGAGTCAAGTGTGAATAGGTGCAGTCAATCATTCATATTTAGCCATATTGATGCTTCTTCAATTAAGAAAACATTCCGTTTACTTAACAAGAAGAAAACTGAAGATCTCTGGGGTATATCAACTCACATAATTCAATCTGTCATCGATGAATTAGCCCCATTGTTAGCACAAATTTTTAATTCTTGTATTGATGAGGGTTTCTTTCCTGATCTAATGAAATATAGTAAATTAATACCACTTTTCAAATCGGGTAACAAGAAAGATCCCTCAAATTTTAGACCTATATCCATATTACCTACTTTCAGCAAAATCTTCGAGAAAGTTATTTACAATCAACTAATAGGTCACTTGAGAACAAACAGATTCATGCATGAAAGCCAAGTCGGCTTTACCAAAGGTAGATCCACTACCGATGCCGGAACTGCACTTATGAAACATATTTTTGACGCATGGGAGGGCAAGCGGGATGTAATTGGAGTGTTTTTGCGACCTTTCCAAAGCGTTTGACTGTGTGAGTCATGAAACGCTTTTAAGTAAACTTAGACATTATGGTGTCTCGGATGGAGCTGTTAGCCTTTTAAAATCTTATTTATCAGACAGATTGCAGAAAGTCGTTATTAATAGATCAGAATCTTTTAGCTCGCCTATAACTATGGGGGTTCCCCAGGGATCAATATTGGGTCCTCTACTGTTTCTAATTTATATAAATGACCTTCCTTACTACATTACAGAATCGTGTGAGACAGTATTGTTTGCAGATGATACTTCTTTACTATTCAAAGTTGATAGACAAAAGGAATGTTATGACGATGTAAATAGTGCTCTCTCGAGAGTTCTGTATTGGTTCACAACTAATAATTTGTCTTTAAATTCTAAGAAAACAAAATGTATCAAATTCTCTTTGCCCAATGTAAGGCAGGTTGATACTAGTTTAAATATGAATGGTGATGTCATTGACTTGGTAAATAATACTAAATTCTTAGGCATTACGTTAGATTCACGACTACAGTGGGATCCACATATTGAAACTTTGGCAATCAAACTTAGTTCAGCGGCGTACGCAGTAAAAAAGATTAGACTTTTAACTAATGTTGAAACGGCAAGAATTGTTTATTTCAGCTACTTTCATAGTGTTATGTCCTATGGACTGCTGCTATGGGGATCAGCGGCTAACATTGAAAGTATTTTCCTTTTACAAAAAAGAGCGATTCGTGCTATTTACTGTTTACGGGCTAGAGAATCCCTAAAAGAATTGTTCAAAGAAATTAATATTTTAACTTTAGCTAGTCAATATATATATGATAATTTAGTTTTTGTATATAGAAACTATAATAAATTCAATAAAAACAGTGATCTACATAATGTGAATACTAGAAACAAAAATAAACTTGCCGTTCCAATGTTCAGACTCCATAAAACTAGCTGTTCGTTCTTGGGGAAATGTATATCTATGTTTAACAAGCTTCCGCAAAGTGTCATTGATTTGCCTTTATATAAATTTAAAATCCATATCAAAAATACACTCATGAGTAAAGGTTATTATAAAGTAAGTGACTATCTAAATGATCACAGTATTTGGGAATAGGGACACTATTCATAGAGCCATGTTTGGTAACAACATTATTTATAATATTGTACTATTTTATATGTGTATGTAAACATACATACGACTGTAATCGTATTAGGTATGATTATATCTTATACTATATTGTATTTTTATATTATATTATTATAATTATTAACATTGAAAAGAGGAGATAAAAAATAGACCTTCAGAGTTTCTTGCCTGTTCTTCTCGAGAAGGCTCTCCCAATTTCCGAACAGGTGTCGAGTCAATATATTTTTTCTTTTTTTTTTCCTTATTCGTACGTACGGACAAGGTTTTTGTTTTTTTTTTTTATTACATAAGCTTTTTTTTGTTTTGTTTGTTGACGTCAATAAGTGCCTGTAAAGGTCTATGTTGAATAAATATTATTTTGATTTTGATTTTGATTTTTTGACTCTGCAGCCTTTCCTCCTTTCAAACATCTTATCTCTTTTACCTCTTCCTCTAACATGATTTCTCTCTCTATAAATACTAATTTTCATAAGGGATGATGTTGAATTAGTAGATTGAATCGAAAATGTATAATTTGTCTAGTAAATTTGTGTCTAGGTTATATATTGTAAAACATTGTCGAAGAATACATATACAAAGTTACAGTACTAAGTACCCCGTAATAACACTATTATTTCGTTCGAATGATGATATATTAAAAAAAATACTACTCTTAATAATCAGAAACGTTTATTTTGTGAATTATTGCTACACGCTGTTTCATTTTACCCCAATGTATGTGCTGCAAATGTGCAATAAAGTAGACACTTTATATATATGTATATTATAATATCATATATAATTAATTTGTTCTGGTTACTTCGTTTGACTGTTTTGTGCGTAGAACAACGCAAATATTGAGTATGTCATTCGACCAACCTGCAAAAATAAAAAACAGAAAAATTACATATTACCTGCTTTCTTTATAACCTAAAGAAACAACACTTGTTCAAAAATAGAGGCACTTTTTGTTCTTTCAATTGTATGAATTTTATACAACTCCAGAAAGTTAGTTGCATATTTGTAGGTTGAAAATATTTTTAAAGTATAATTTATGTTTATGATTTCAAACACCTTTTATTTCCTTTTACATATTTATTACCTATCCTTCAAGAAAGGCACGTGTAGGTGAGAAACTGATATCAGAATCACCAAGCCCCAAACTTATCAGTAAAGTAACTCCACAATAGCTGGTTAATGCTATTACTTACAGAAACACTTGCTTGACATGACGATGACGTGGTATAAACGATAATTATAAGTCTTTTAATTATTCGCCAACTAGGGTCTCGAACCTACTCTATGTTTGAGCTTAGTACAATGCACATAGTCAACCACACTGGCCCAATGCAGATTGGTCAACTATAATATATACACCTTTGGATTTCTTTGCAGGTTTATGCAGGTTACCTGACGATGTTTTGCTTCAACATAAGAATGTTTGATAAATATACACATGAAATAAATTTAAAAAACACACTGATACAAGCAAGATCGATCCCGGATTCCCTGAACCTTCCGATTCGTACACCAGTACTATGACCACCACCACCACCGACGCTCATTTATTATTATTCCTTATTTGTTTTCTATGATTCTTTTTTCTATTATAAATTTACGTGTCCTAGGATTTGAGTTATTAACGAGTCTATGGTCACGATCATCGTTACTCATATAACTACTTGGTAAAGCGTTAAAAAATAAAGCATTATCCACATAAAAGATTTTCTCTTTTATTTATACAAAGATAACAAACCTCTAAATAGGTGGCGTAGGTTAATTCAATCATTTTGAAGGCCTTCATGACCAGAGGCCGCTGAGCCTGCATCAGAGCCACCAACACCAACTTGGAGTGGTTCGTGCGTGGTGAAGGTAAGGGAGGTACTTCATACCATCCACAGTAAAAGATACTGTCACTTAACAAAGACGCCTGAAATAATTTATAATTTTATATTTAGAAAATAGGATGTATAACTGCAGTTACGCCTTAAGGGATTATTACACAATTAAATACTGGTCCAATGCAAATCTTTCCCCGCTAATGATTGTAGAGGTATCCGTATTAACTTGTACGAAAAGTGACTCATCATTTTCATGATCTGTGTAAACATATGACATTAACTATGATATCGTTAACCTTATTCATCTCACTGTTTCAGTTTCAGTCAGAACAATACCTCTTTCTCTTCCACTCATATTTGTTACCTATAGGCCTAATATGATCTCTTAAAACCGTCTATGTCATTTGTTCTAGTTAAGCACCCTTGCAGCTTTTATCTATACTTCTATACTAATATAATAAAGAGGAAAGATTTGTTTGTTTGTTTGTTTGTAATGAATAGGCTCTGAAACTACTGGATCTATTTCAAAAATTCTTTCACCTTTGGAAAGCCACATTATCCCCGAGTAACATGGGCTACTTTTTATCCCGGAAAAATCGACAGATCCCATGGGATGCGCAATAAAGACTTCGCTCAAAAACTACTGCACAGATTTTCATGCGGTTTTCATCAATAGATAGAGTGATTCTTGAGCAAGGTTTTGCGGTATTTTTTATCTCGGACAAACGGATAGTCCCACGGGAAGCGCGATAAAACCTTCGCGCCATAAACCGACTTCCGCGCATATGTAGCCGTGGGCAAAAGCTATAGACCCAATCCCGAAATCCACGCAGGCGAAGCCGCGGGCAGAAAGCTAGTATTTTATAATAATAGTTATTAGAAAGAAAGAAAGAAGAAAGAAAATATTTTTATTAAGACAGCAAAAACAAACAAACTGAACGTACCAAATGCATTAAAATTGCCTCAAATGGCCCCAGCTCAGCATGTTGCTAACCTTGCGGCTAACGCTGATCTTCCGCTGGTACCGAACTTAATTCTAAAAATATTCGGTGTAACTTATATATTTAAATCATATTTACATTTGTGTTCCTGTGCGTGTATTGTGTATTAGTTTGTTAAGTATTTTTATGTTACGTACTTTTCCAATATTTTAACTAAGTTTCCAAATAAAATAAAAGAATCCAACAAACCTCATACAAGATCTCTCCGGCATTGCAAAGGCTTAGGCCTAACAGCATTGCTATTGCCGTTACAAATATTACCATTTTTATCACACCAACGAAGCTTAACGAATCAGAAAGCTGCAAAACACATCTAATTATCATATATGTGTAACACTGTAAAGCCATTAATTAACAACCAGTTTTAATGCGAATATCACTGCACTATACGCTATACTAACTTCAATCACTTTATTTTGTTGGTATATTACTTAATAAAATCATAATATTAAAGCTTCATATTCCTTAAATGTTAATGTAATATCGTAACAAAAAGGGTGATTATATACTATTTCTAGTTTTATATTAAATATTTATATATATTCTTCATAATTATTTTATTCCGAAATATAGTTAAAGTATCAAGACGAATTCTGGTAAATTTAATTATAAGATGACATACAAAATGTCAGCTCATGGCTACGATTAATGCAACTCAATCGAATACTGCATTTCATAGTCTTTACTTTTATTAAGTGTACTTTATTTAGTGTTTACTTTTATTAAGTGTATACATGACGGCCCGGTCTTGAAACCAACTTCTATACAATTCCAAACTAATCTTAATACAAAACCACTACGAGTATATATTATTATTAGGATAAAACCAAATAAACTTTAGTTTATTCTATTCAATTTATATATATTACATATAGAATTTTGCCATGTAAAAAAATTCCATTCGATTTTAAGAAACTTTCGTGTGCCAGAGTCTATATCTTATAATTCATATGGTATACATGCAATAACCATTATATATATACATATATACCATAGGCATTGCTAATCAGCGCAACGGTAACAACAATTAATATGAATCGTAAATTACGCGGTATGAAGTTCATTTTCACCTTTATTACTTACAGCTATTTGCAGCATGATTGCCACTGCAGTCCCTGAGCACAGAAACAATTGGAGTGCTGTAATAGTCCCGAATACATCGTCAAGGTCAAGGATTAACCTATAGATCAAAGACATGTTATGATTACAAGCAAATAGCAATAAAAAACTATCACTTAAAAGAATTTTCGCTTACACTATGAAAACAAACATGATTTGTCTACTAAATACAAAAAAATATAAATTTAACTCAATTACCATAAATAATAATGATTATACTAATATAATAACAATTTAAAACGTAAAATTTTGTCTAGATTCAAACCAATACCATCCATTGCATATGATTCTTATATGATATAGCTTACTCAACAATTACTTTTGTTTTAAATTTATTGACGAAAAGTGATATATTTATTACAGTCTACATGATAAAAAGTTTGCTTGTACCTTAATAATTCCTTATGCATTACAATTCCTTCAATAAGACCACGAGTCAGCTTCTCAGCGGCAAGTATACAGTTTCCAGAATCCTTTATCCTGAGGACATCATCCCGCAGTGTATTGAAGTAGTTTCTCAACGTAATGAACTTGTATCTATACATTATAAGATGCGTTACTGTTAATCCATCCAAGCCGGTCACCATATTTTCAACAAAACTAACGAATATTACAGTGAACAATATTCGAATGAAATTTGCAAGTGGATCATTGTCCTCAGCTCTTGGATAATACGTTATCACCGTAACATAGTAACTGCCTAAAACAAATCACAAATTCGTACTCTATAGCTCATACATATAACATTATTTAAAGATTTGCCATACTTTCAACTGCAAGTCTAAGTAATATCTAAATTACCTTGAAACACTCTTCGAAATCCCTCAACCAGAAACAATATCAAGGTTATAAATACAGAAGCAGCGTATGTTATCACAATCAACTTTATAGATTTCAGTTTCATATCCATTACGGCCGGTAGCTCGTGCTGCTCGCATATTTTTACCATCTTCAAATTTAGTACTTTGAATTTATTTTTATACGTTAACATCAGGTAGAGTTTGATCACAACAATCCCATGACTCACTGATAGCGCCATGGCATCGGCTTTTTGTTCATCTGGGAAGTCGCCACAGAAAGCCGCCAGCAATTCTAAAATGGCCATTACTCCGTACGCACCAAACACTATACGAGTATATAACCAGTACAAAATGGTGCTATCATTGCCAACTGAATTGGGCCCTTCCTCGTACCAGAAGTTTCCATACCCTCCCAGAAACATCTTCTTGCAAATCATTTTGAGTATAACGTAATTTTTCATTCTCTTTATTTAGTTCTTGAAAAGGTAGAAAATAATCTGCAATGAAGTTTATAACTATTAACTACTTTATAAATAATATTTTACTATTGACTTATTTATTCTATTAACATCAATAGTCTTAAATAAGATACATGTAAGTAACATTACTGGCTCGTTGACGTAATTAATTATGATTTTGTATGAAATAAAAACCTTCATATAGACTTTTTCGAATTAAACGTAACATAAAATTCACATCACCATTAATATCATCTTCCTGCCCTTGACCCCAATCGTAAGTAGTCTCGGCGCAATGTCTACCTCTTTCATTCATCTTTATCATAAGTTATCTACGCTCTGACTTCATTTGCATGCATATAAAATTTAAATTAAATCAACATGGACAAGGCAAAAATAATGTAGAATAGGAATTCCATGTAGGGTAACGAAAATTGGACGCTCTACACAATGTTGTCGACAAGTATGTTTACCAAATACAAATAGTCCAACTTGGTAGATCCAACTTTCATAAAGAGATCGAACGACGGATCCAGTTTGGCTGGGCACAGTTCGAGAAGTAACATGCTATATTTTCAACCCATCTACTGCAGTATCTCAAGATGAAGATATTTAATTCATCCATATTGTCTGTGATGACTGATGATAAATTGAACCAAAACTTGTTTACTTATTACTTAGAGACAGAAGGCCTTGGATGTTGGCAGCTCAGGACTAATCGGTGTGGAGAGGTATGTGTATGATCTTTAGAAGAGGTTTCTTTCAGCCCCAGATGTCAGTTGAATGATGATGATGACAATATAACATTCACTTTTAATAACATTTTTAAACATATATTTTTTTTAATATTTAGTGTTTTTTCACGTTCTTACACCCACCTGAGTCTCTTTTCTACTAAGAAAATAATTTGAAAAAGCCAATACATACATATGGTAGTTTAAAATAGTTAACTCAATTGAAAACTTTGAAAGTAGCATCCAATTTGCAGTGTTGCTACTGGGTATTTTCTACAGCGTACACAAATTCATCCACGCCTTTGTTCTGCACCGTTCTTATATTATTCTTTTGTCTTGTAAAACAAAAACAAAATTTAAAGCGAGGCGTAATGTTCAATATACTATCATCATCTTCTGGCCATGCTCATTTCACTGTAAATGACTTTCGGCCTAATTGTGATCAAGAAAATGACAATATAAAATATTAATAATAATAAAAATAATGTACGATATAAAAGCCACTATGCTTCGCATATTAAATAATATTGATGGCTGCTATAAAAAAAAATACAATCGTCGTGATTTTGTCTAGTAGAGAGTATAGGTATCACATCTTCTTAGCAAACACGATAAGATCGGCGTTACACCTTACGTGGTCTTCCCTCATCACATGGCGACAGATTGTAATGCAAAACCATCACATTGCATCACCTAAAGACTATCGGTACCCGTATCTTGCTAATATGCAAACAAGTAGGCAGAAAGCCTACTACGGCGCCTAGAAAAATGGACTATAAAAGTTCGCAGGAACGCACTTGTCCGGATATTTCAGAAAGTATAAAGGTATAAGAACAAGTATTAAGGAGGTAGTGTCATTATCTGAAATTTGATGTAACAATTAGACTACTTCTACCATCACTTTTGTCATGATGCGCAGAGAGTTACCCTGGAGTACTTGGAGTTTGAAAGTCTCGCATGTAGTAACACCCCCAAAGTTGGCCATAAGTAAAGCCATCAAGCAGAAGGGATTATTTCAAATTTGGTTAGTGGAGATCGAAGTTACATTAAGTTTTTTACCAACACTATCATTTCATATATTTTATTAGTTTTTCCAAAGAACCCCAAATCGCACCCCCGTACAGTTTCTAAACTGTCTATATGGTGATTATGTCCCTATTACGTAATTAGGTCTAATAGGCGTTAATGACGCGAGCTGTGAAACTTTACGGTTGGCAGCTAAATGTTTTATTAGTGGTGCGGAAAACATACTAGTCCAGCAAATAGTGCTTTTATCAAGTTAAATTACTTTCGCCTCCACAAAGGAAAGTTTGGTATTAGCTAACGGCTGCTGTTCGGGATTCGGATTAATTATTATTTTGTACTATACATATGTGTATAAATACGTATGATTCATATAAATTTACTATACCCAGATGCCGTCTTTGTTTCATTTTAATTAAGCCGATTTAGAATTAAATAATTAAGGAAAATCGTATTCCGTTTTGACTTCTCGAATACGCTTTAAAGTGTAACGAAACTCAAGCTCCGTGATTAGCATAATATTAATTCTCGTTACGCCCATTATGCCGAGACATACCGAGAGCACAATCAATCATGTCAGTTAATTGGGTACTTGGTGAGGAAAGCCCTTAATCTCCTTGATAACTGTACAGTTTTTATCAGTGAAACCAAACCGCTTACATTATTTGCTTGTAGAAGTGTTTTTGATTTCAATACTAAAATTTTCTTGACATTTGCATTAGTAGCACTTCTTTGTCTGTGTGGTAGAATACTTTTTTTTCAAGAACGCTTAGTATTAGGTTTTAATTAATGCCGCCGTTTATGCTCTGAGTATTGAGCGCTGTGGTTTCGGCACTGGTCTGTGGTCCCATGGTCCCATTAGAATCGGGAGACCCAGGGTTGACCTAGCCGTACATCAATATGTCAGATTTACGTTTTTCAAATTTCATATGTATATTTGTGTAGTGATTTAAGGCAATATTACAGAATATGTCTCTATTATTTAACTGCGCTACTCGACACTAGAAGGCGTTACCCACACAAGGGTCGGTATCTTTCTTGAATATTCTACAATTTGCTTTGAACTTTCTACAGCCTTCTAGAAAGTTCGAGGTGCTCGAATCGCTCCTATGATATACCGAAAGATTCCCGATTATTTTCGAATGTTCCAAAACAAATTTATTGATTCAATTGCAACAATACGATCCTGAGCCTTCAATTAGTAGTAATCGTATATAGTTTTAAACTTATCTACAAACATCCCCCAGCGTCATGGACCCCAGTATGCTGGCGGCGTAATCATCTTGTGATACGTTTAGTACATGCCATCCTTGGAGACCCCAACAGATCATCATCATTCATCATTTCAGCTTAAAAAACCCACTCTGGACTTAGACCGCTTACAAGGATCTCCTCATCGATTGGTCTTGCACTGCGAGCATACTGAGCCTCTCTGTGATTTTCACCAAACTATCGGTTAACCTTGTGTGAGGCCTAACAACACTAGGTTTGCCAACATTTGCTTGCAGAGAACCTTTCCATAGGCAAGATCCCTGTAGATTATTATTTTATGTTATGTTTTAACTTAAACCTGTGATTAACTGCCAAGTTTATTGTTAACTTCTACATAAGTCTTCATTGATGACAATAGGTACTTAATTTATTGAGATTTTAATTTCGTTATTCGTATTGATAGCCCAAATTTACATGTCCTAGTAAATGTGCGATGTTAAACCATAAGTTTTACCTAAAACTAGAGTATCCATCCATACCAGTGTACGCCAGGCCGACTTCGAATGTCAGAAACCGCATGAAATAAAGTTGCTTTAGAAATATTTAAAATATGTTTCTATTATAATATGTAACCAATAAAATAAAAATAAATTTTAAATTTACGATAGGATTAAACAGCAGTTTAATTAGCATTAAACAGTATAAACTTTAGAGATCAAATTTTAAAATAAATTTCCATTGTCTTATTTCTAAATTTAATCCGACTTCAATTAAGTGAAATAATGATGAGAACCATTAGTAGGTTCCATTCGTCAACAAACAGAAATACAATATCATTCAAAGAGACAGACACTGACCTATTTTACGTACAACACATTTCACGAATAATCTAATAGGCGAAATAGGCTAATTGGTGTAAGTGTAACACGCAAACAAAAGAGAAAGTAATATGATATATTTTATTTTATATTAATAAATCGACAATGATTTGTTCATTCTATAAACCTTCCACGTGATAAAAACAGTCAAAAGTTCAACCGTATATATATATATACATCAAAATCATGAATTAGTAACATAGTACGAACCACAGAGCTTCGAATATCCAAACCGAGTTGTCTAAACGAAATAAACGCAGCATCAGCAACACTAAAGCACACTTGGAAGTGTATTCGGCGCTTGGTTCTCGAATTGCGAGCCCGTTCTATCGGTTATTTATCGCCGACCACTTTACTGCGCCACTGCGGATTTCGGGAATGGACATCCTGTACTAGTTACTACTCGTGGGCTTTGTACTATTAACAATCGTAATATTCAATCTATTCAAGCAGAACGGTAGTACGTAACTGAATATTATTTATTTATTGACGTACACACAATAAAAAGTAATCATAAGTTGTACATTGTTATTTATGTTACATACTGAGTTAAAATTCTTATATTGTCCGGATATTTCCTGGTACTGTTAAATAATTTTGGTATATAAATTATATGTATCAAATTTCAAGAAATAGCTTAAAATCTCTTTTCAACACTCATATGTCTTAGGTCAGTATTTCAGAATGAGACTCAAACTTGAATCTCTACTTGAGTTACAGTTAAAAAGAGATGGTGCTATGTGGGCTCAACAGCATCATCCCTTTATAACTGTACTCAAGCGAAGATTTCAATTTGAATTAATTTTTTAAATACGATCCTAAGACCCGTATTACAGAATAAGACTTACACTTACTTACACTCAAATCGCTGCTTGAGTGATACATGATTTCGTTACAATAATATTTATGTTACAATTATATTATTTCATGTAATGACTATCGTATCGGTTCTACAACATTCAGGTGTCTTATTTTTATTTTATTTATTACCCTGATAATAGGGTAACGTTCACTTTCACGGTAACGTTCGTTCACAGCATTTTTGACTTGGTACTTGGTTTTTGATAGAATACCTATAACATATTTATTATTTCGTTTGTATTTCGAACTATATAACATTTGTAATTTAAAAACTATGGATATATAAATAGTAATATGTATAGTCATTATTTTCAATAAAACACATATGCGATACATAGTTATTAATATTTTAAAAAATCTACTTTGGCTTAACAAAGTAAAAGATTGAAATATTCGATCGAGGTGGATACTGCTCGGTGTCAGATTCTTTCTTACTTGTAAAGTGTTTTCCTTACTTGTAAATTGTTTTAATTTCATTTTAGATGTCTTAATTAGTTTTGCCAATGTGTTCCCGATTTCAGGCTAACCACACAAGATTTTTTTCGAGTTATCTTAATTATGACAATTTTACTGATTCTAATTCTTGAAAAAATAGCTTTAGGCTATCAGAGCCCACAGTTTCAACTACAAGTTGGCGTGGTTGTGTAGTTTGTCTCTGTACAGCGTGGTTCATGTCGTGCTGGCTTTATTTACGGCTTCCTTCACTTAGCACAGGAAACCCGGTATAGAACCTGAATGGTTTATAGACATTGAATGCGTACAATATTGCTTAAGCTAGCAGAGAATCGCTTGGGGAGTAATTTCGGATCCACTACACCACACAGTGGCAAATATTTTTGAATGCACCTTGGCGATTTAAACATATTTCTTATTTCATTTGTATCCTTTGCATTTTTATTAAAAATACTAAATTTAACATTTTGACAATATTTTGACTTTCTTGTCTTTGCATTGAGACAGATTTTAACACCATTGTGTTAGGGCGAGTTTCTATAGTTCTCCGACTCTTGAAATCTTGATACTTGTATCAAGATTTCAAAAGTCTGGGATTTTGTGGATAGTCACTGCAGTTTGTTATGGAGTAAGTTTACTCGTCTCTTGTCTTGATGAAAAGATTCAGAAGAAAGATATATGTCATCGCAATAATCGTCATCGCATCATTGAGAGTCCTTTAGAGGCCTTAAAAATTGACAATAAAGTCTTATGAATTGCATAGCATTTAATTTGGTGACCCAAAAAATTCTTGCGCGTTGATGTCTCAAATGTTAATTTCTTGACAATCATCTCCTTGCGCAGCCTTCACCAACATATTTCAATTAAGATAACTTCTTCCTTTGATTTCTTTTGAACTCCAGCTTTCTCATCACCACCACCGATACAAAGGCAGTATTCGTACCGGCTAACCTCATTTATGAAAAAAGGATCGCAAGCGGCGGTAGACCAATTTTCGACCCTGGGACCCTGGCCTTTATTTCTACGGTAACAAAATTATATTTTATTTAAGGTCAAATAAATTAAACTTATATTGATGCTATGTCTGTATCCATCAAAATCAATATGTAGTATCATTTATTAAGTTATACATAGAGTTTAAGTTGTGATTGTAATTTGTCAATGTACTTATAGTAAAGGAATAAATCTGTCTGAGTTAGCAGTGGTCACGACACTGGTCTACGAATTCGATGTACCAGCGTTTTTTCGTTTTTCGAATTTCATATGTACATTTATCAGATGATCTTACGGCAAAAAGAAACATTGTGAGGTAACCTGCATAAACCTGCGAAGAAATTCAAAAATGTATGTAATCAACTAATACTCACTGAGCTAACGTGGTTTACTAAGGTCTAGTTGCTCTAACATAGTGGTATAACCTCATGCCCCTCGAAGGAAACATATATGGGCTATGATGATGAGTTGGAAGACTAACAGGGTTTTCATAGTCTCATAAATCTAAATTATGTTGGGGCACTGTATTATTGTTTGTTTATTATATTGGGATAACACAGTAGTAATTTCGCAAGTATTTACAGCGTGTTCTTATCGGTACTACACTCGTAGAAGCTGCGAGCTACTGCCCTCCGCTTTTACAAAGCAGTATGAATATCTTTTAAGTAATAGTGGTGTCGCAGCCAAGACACAGGTAGTAACCCCATCGATATTCAAATTGGTAGCGGTAGCTTCCAATTGCCAAAATATTACAATAGATTCAAATTGCCGATACAACGAATTACTTAAAAATAAAACGTAAAATTTTAAATTATACGTTCTGTCTTTTCATTGTAATTAGGTAACTCCAAGTAAAAACAGAGTAGAGTAAGCGATGCGTAAACCTAACCGTATTTTACATAATTTTATTCCATTTAATTAATGAATAATGGTAACTGACAAAATCCGTACCCTTACCAACAACCTACAGGTAAAAATGTCCGGCTTTGTTTCGCTTTAAAAGGACTTATTAATTAACTAAGCTCTGTCGACATTATAGAACTGGGCCCGAGCAAGGTCGGATGCTCGAGCTAAAAAACTTTTCATTGCTTCAAACATGCAATGGAGTTGAATCATTAATGAAGCGGATCATGTGAATAAAGAAAATGTGTACGTATTAATGGACTTTCGCCTCCAGGTTAACTTAGAAATGATTTGTAGAGTAGACAACATTTTTAAGCCAGATTTTTTTATGAAATGTAATTGAAACCTCTAGAAAAAATACTACAATGCACATAAAATTCTTGTTTTAAACTTGTGTAATTAGGTTTTTGTGTGTTATGTTAGGCCTTGTTTGTTGCGAGGTGTGGCGTCAGACAACTTCCCCGTGGTGCATCCCGGGAAACTTTTGACGGCTAAGAATCTGAAAGAGACAGAAGAGGGGGGGGGGGAGAACCAGGTTTCATACGGCGGATCACTTGAAGTTGTCACTGCTCGTGCGCTGAGAAGCAAAATCTCTTTCTGTAATAGAAGAGTTGTGATTACACGATTAAGGACTTGTATACAAGTCAGAGGACAGCCGGGCTTACAGACAGCTACCGTAACGAAGATGGGGTGATTAGAGCTTCTGTTAGAGACGAGAGATGGCCGAGTTCAACTCGGCTGGCTACTTCACGAGGCCACTAACCGGGGAGACGGCGGCGGCCCGGCGCAACCACAATAAAAAAATTAACACAACCTCACGGTTTTCTTCTTCACGGGAAAAATCAAAATATCCTCAGGGCGTATCAATTAAACCTCGGCTAAGCCCCAAACCGAGCCTGAGCATGAGAGAAAAGTCGAACTAAAACGGCAATGTAACATAAAAAAAAATACATAAACATCTCACTGTAACGGTGCTTAAATTTATACTAAATAAGATAAATTATTAATTGAAAATTTATATTAATTGAAAAACATAAACCTACGAAATAAATTAAATATTAAAAATACAATATAGTACAAGATACAATCACACCTAACACGATTACAGTCGTATGTATGTTTACATACAAAAATAATACAATATTATAAATAATGTTGTTACCAAACATGGCTCTATGAATAGTGTCCCTATTCCAAACAGTGTGATCATTAAGATATTCACTTACTTTATAATAACCTTTACTCATGAGTGTCTTTTTGATATGGTTTTTAAATTTATATAAAGGCAAATCAATGACACCTTGCGGAAGTTTGTTAAACATAGATATACATTTCCCCAAGAACGAACAGCTAGTTTTATGGAGTCTGAACATTGGAACGGCAAGTTTATTTTTGTTTCTAGTATTCACATTATGTAGATCACTGTTTTTATTGAATTATATTATAGTTTCTATATACAAAAACTAAATTATCATATATATATTGACTAGCTAAAGTTAAAATATTAATTTCTTTGAACAATTCTTTTAGGGATTCTCTAGCCCGTAAACAGTAAATAGCACGAATCGCTCTTTTTTGTAAAAGGAAAATACTTTCAATGTTAGCCGCTGATCCCCATAGCAGCAGTCCATAGGACATAACACTATGAAAGTAGCTGAAATAAACATTCTTGCCGTTTCAACATTAGTTAAAAGTCTAATCTTTTTTACTGCGTACGCCGCTGAACTAAGTTTGATTGCCAAAGTTTCAATATGTGGATCCACTGTAGTCGTGAATCTAACGTAATGCTAAGAATTTAGTATTATTTACCAAGTCAATGACATCACCATTCATATTTAAACTAGTATCAACCTGCCTTACATTGGGCAAAGACAATTTGATACATTTTGTTTTCTTAGAATTTAAAGACAAATTATTAGTTGTGAACCAATACAGAACTCTCTGTAAGACATATAAATAATTCAGTCAAATTTAATCCTAGTTAAAAATTAACCATTTATGTTTAGAACGGCATTGCGGAACCGGCGCAGTCGAACAGGAACTATATACGCGAACGGTGATTCGGCATTTTCATTCTTGCTTGTCATGCTGATGAGAATCGTTCTCGAAGCACAAATTTTCATTCTAATATTTCTGGCAATTATCCTAGCTTAAAGTAATTACAGTAAATAGTGACAATTAACATTATAACAGTATAATATTATTTAATAAATGTGTATTGTGATCCCCGAATCAGAGATCCTATTACAAATATAAGAAACTTCTACCTACCAACACACCGCCTGGCCATTTACGAGTTACGCCTGAGCTGCCTTTTCCCGGGATAACAAGGCCATTCCAACGAACGACACCGACTGAACTACAGCATGAATAAGAGCAGTGGTATTGTTTAAAAGTGACGGTTCTGATTCGAATATTTTAGTTCTCACTTTTGTTATCAGTTGTGATCTTATCTAATATACATATATCTATACGAGTATATGGTACTTTTATTCCTCTCCTTTGAGGTGGGAGTAGAAGAGTTACACCACTATTCCAGCACCTTCTGCTACTGTTGCAGCCACGAGGGTGACGACGAAGGCCATCTATCGTAACTAGTTACAAAACCCTAATAATATAAGCAGCGGTACAGATTTGCTTACGACCGGCCGCTGAGGGAAAGCATTTCTGGTGGTTACCGTCAGTTCCTTACGTATATGATGATTCATATATGGATCCTAAACACGATTCTCGAAAATGAACTGTTATTACGCTAGATGTAACATACATACAAGCATTGTCAAAAATATATGCTCTCAGCGTCTGAGTTGTAAGTGGCAGCTCATTTAACGGCACATAGACGTGTGTTATGTGATCCACTAAACTCTCACAGTCAGACGGCGCGTGATTTTGTTAACATTAATATTTAACTGCGGAGTGTGCGCACCCATTCAAATAAGGGTCGTGTGAAGTACACTGCTACCCTCTTAATTGTGTCGTCACTAAGCTCCACATTATTAAGCATGAAGCCGCTGCTCTCTTGCCCCTAAGTAATGTGCACTATTTCATAATAAATGAAGGTCGTAAATTCAAGCCATGCCCTTTGTTTTCTTTGAGACAAGAAAGTGTGTTGAAAAAAGATCAAACTTCAAGATTTACTAAAGTAAAATAAGATATGATAATATACTTGATTTACCTTACATGTTGTGCAGTAACTCACTAGATCACATAGTTCAGTAAGACTGTGCTTATTTTTACTTTCATAGCTCTGTGTTGTTTTTAATTTCAGACCCAAAATAATAAATTAAATAATAAGGGCGCAATCCATAATTGTTGTCGATTTTTATTGACGCTGACAGCAAATTATATACTATAATCGACCGATGACTCCTTTGATTACGTCAGAAGAGTTATATGCAAATAGCACACACGAGCGCAGATGGCTAATTTATGTAGGACCTCATTCTGGATATTTGCTTGTATCAAATTTTGTTCTGAAATACAAAACGACTAGCTATTTATCCTTTTAAGCAAATATAAACATTGATATGAAAGCAGCTATTTATGTTCCACCTAGCCATACTGATTATCATTATAGATATATTGAATGCCATTGCAAATTTAACTGTTTTATAAAGTAATTTGGATTTTCCCATTATTAACACATATCTTTGGAGATATTCAATAACTCTACAATTATTATAAGAAATGATACTCCACGTAATACGTCTTATTGCACGCTCGATTTAGATACGAATTATAATGGTTCACACCTCACTTCACAGGCAACAATGTATGAACACAATGAAAGATAGGTGTGTCAAAGCAGAGCCCAAGATAAATGCACAGTACTAAGAACCGTTTTGTTATGTGACACTCGGCGGCGCGCGGCTGAAAGACGCAACAACGGACCATAAAGTATGAACTTTCATTGTGTCTTAGGGTAAGCTTTATATTTTGAATTGAATAGGTACTGCTGAATTTAAAATGAATAGATCTGCTTAAGTTATTTAACTTCTCATAATTAATTGCATCGTAATCTCAGACATATTACACCTCATAGCGATAAGCCTGCTATAGATAAGCCTGATAGCTGCATGTGAGAGAGAATTAAAATTAGGGGTTTTGGTGAAAAACCAAAAATCGTTAATCAGCACTGTATATGTCTTGAATATTAACAGATGTAATTGGAAACATACATTTTACCCAATATTGTGAACTTATTACATCCATTATAATCAAATTAAATAAAATAATCTTTATTTAACATCAGAACAAGGTTATAATTGTGTACTATTATATATAATTTATATAAATTCATCATCATCATGACTTCAGCCAACAGACGCCCACTGCTAGACATGGCCAATCCCAAGGATCTGCATCCTGTTTGGTTCTGCACTGCTAGCGTCTTCAGCGCCTTCCTGCGATCTTCACCAAATCGTTTGTCTATCTTGTGGGAGACCTACCGACGCAATTATTTGTATATATTATTTATTGCACAAAAGAGTTATTTGAAAAACAATAAGATGTAGGAGATGTACATAGCTGGACTTATGCCTTAAAAGGATATGTTTCAGTCTACCTTGGGTATCTAATGAGATGAATATTGTCGCGAGAAAGATAAAAAAGAACAGGAGACCTATGTAAAATCCCAATTAATATTATAAATGCGAAAGTAACTCTGTCTGTCTGTCTGTTACGCTTTCCCGCTTAAACCACGCAACCGATTTTGATGAAATTTAGTACAGACAATCTTTAGATCCTGAGACAGAATATAGGCTACTTTTTATTAAAAAAAAAAAGGGATCAAGGGGTTGAAATAGAGGTTGAAAGCTTGTATGGGGTTTCTCAATTTTACAAGATAAAACCATGAAACTTTATATTTAAGCACTTGATAAGAAATCATTAAACATTTGTTCTAGTATTTTTGAAATTTCGACCAGCTGGGGGGTGAATAAGGGTTGAAAGTTAGTGTGGAAGTTCGTCAAATATCACGTCATAAGAAACAAAAAATCGTTTGTTCTAGCATTTTGAATTTTTTACCAGTGTGGGGGTGAAATAGGGGTTGAATTGAAGATAAAACCATGAATCTTGATACCTTAGACATAAGGGACCAGGATTGACAAAAACTAAATTCACGCGGGCGAAGCCGCGGGCGGAAGCTAGTAAAAAATAAGTTTGGATATACATATACAACA
Source organism: Scirpophaga incertulas (assembly GCA_036419045.1). Classification (NCBI taxonomy): domain Eukaryota; kingdom Metazoa; phylum Arthropoda; class Insecta; order Lepidoptera; family Crambidae; genus Scirpophaga; species Scirpophaga incertulas. Next base: position 31,768,406 of record CM071628.1, read on the forward strand.
ATAATAATACAATTTAATTTGAAACTTTTATTAAATGTCATTAAGCAAGTTGTTAAAAATAGAATCAGATGAGTTCTCACAAATGCTCAGTGGAAATGCTAATTTTATACCGAAGAAACTTTTTTTTTAATTTCATTAGTATAATGGCGCTTCGCTTCTCGATTTCCATGGTTGTAACAATCACTCAATTATTTGTAAGCGAGATAGTTATACTTTTAATATTGCGGCTTGTATTTTGACTTGGCGCTATTACTTATATAATAGGAGGAAAAACATTATTAATAGAGTATGTAATACAACTATATTTATTTAATTATTTTATGAATCGTTATGAAGTTCTAAGTTCAGAAAAAATACAACTATAAATTGGTGAAAAACGTTTATTTTAATTCAGTATAAATAAAAATACGTGCAATGACTTTTATATGGTGACAGATTTATACGACGGGTTCCGTAAGAGACTACTACTTGATTATACCGCAAAAAAATATAATCTTTGTGCAATGCTAGGGCAGTGTCAATGGGTCCAGCGCTTTTTACTGTTGAGCCAATAAAATTGGCGAAGTTTGGGTATTTATTACACCACAAACTTTTCAAGTTCTTTCTCATTTTTCACCATTAACTTTATATATATATACTAGCGGTGCCCGCGACTTCGTCCGCGTGGAATGTAATAACAAAAATAGTTTTTGTTTTTAATAGCCTAAGTTACTCCTTATTACATAAGCTATCTTCCAAACCGTTCCAGAGATTAGCCGGAACAAACAGACAGACAGACAGACAAAAATTTAGAAATATATATTTTGGTATGTGTACCGTATATACATTCATATGCATGTAGTAATAAGCGGTTATTTTAATATTACAAACAGACATTCCAATTTTATATGTTTGTATAGATATATATAAATGACATTGGACGTCATTTTTATTATAGTACAGTACAATGTCCAATACTTCTGAAAACGTCTAGCTCATGTGTGACCGATGTACAGATCAAGCAATAGCAAACTTTCTAACATGTGCCTATTTATTGATATAGAGATCCGCCTAAATTGAATTACAAATTTCGCCCGCCGGACATTATGTAAATTAACAGAATTTGCTGAGTGAAACATGATAGCTATGTCGACGCTTGTTTACCACTCTCAAAATAAGAGCATTTACGTCTACCTTTTTAACTTGCGCTACGGAAACGGCTCGCACATGGACGTTCGGCGGCATCAAGCGAAAATAAATATAAGCGAAATATTTTGTACCAGTGACCGAAAATGCGGATGAACAATTTAATAATACAACCACGTTACGAGGATGAAACATAACTATGTAATATAACACCATTTCATTTTAAAATTTGGTTACGGATATCAGTGTGATAAAATTTGTTGTAATTTGATACAAAACAACTTGTACTGTGTTATGTTGTATATATCATACATCATTACCACAAACATGCAAACTCCCTTTATAGATAACGTCGCAGCGAAACGACTTGTAGCACATAGAGTCGTAGCACAAAAAGCATAATTCGTAACGCTCAAAAGACTACTTACAGCGCTACGCGCTCTACTATTTTACTTTGATAATAACTCGCCAAACGTGAGCGGGACAAATGAACAGCTTTCTCGTTCGTACATTTCATCTGGTTAATTTAATTACAAAACTGGAGGCTTAAATACGATAGGGATTTTGTTGTGTTTTGAATATTAAACGATTAATCGGTTACTTTGGTCTTTGACTTTATTACGGTATTCATCAAGTAAGCTACACAAGTTCTGTAAGCTACACAATCGGCATAAATAAAAACTCAATTATATTTAAATAAAACTCAATTATTTCATTTAAATATTATAACCTATATTTAAATAAAAAAATGTACTTACCTAAATCACTAAACACATATTTAACCAAAATAAGGAACTATAACGGGTCTCCACGCGCCTAGTGACAGTCATGATAATCGAGTTATAAAAGCTTTTTTCCTCTAATATTTACTCATAATAAACACAAAATGTATACATCCTACTACTATTATAAAGGCGAAAGTTTGTAAGTATGGATGTATGGATGTTTGTTACTCTTTCACGTAAAAACTACTGAATGGATTTGAATGAAACTTTACCACAATATAGCTTATACATCAGAATAACACATAGGCTACAATTTTTGAGGTTTCTAATGTGAGGTCGTAAAAAAAACCTGAAACCTGAAGTCCACGCGAACGAAGTCGCGGGCAAAAGCTAGTGTTCCATATTTTAATAACGATTTTAGATCTAGAATAGAGAGGATAGTCAAGTGGTTGAAGAAAACCTACCTCATCCTAATATAAATTTCAATAAAAAAATATCAATTTATAATAATAAACAATTTACAATAAAAAAACATAAGCTTCCAAAATTCCAAATGAAAAAAATTATAACTATATTTGTGTATACTGGGTACTCCGTCACGTGCCAATGAAGTCCATGCATCTTCCGGACATAATCTGATGTAAACGTCGAAAGAGGCCGCTTATCTGCCGGCAAGTAATGCACGACATTTGTCTCGCCTCATGGATCCTCATCGTTCCGCCGAATCATATTCTTCTTCATTTATCAGCATCATTAAGAAAAATACTTGGTCGAAATGAGCATGAAAAATAGATAGACCATTTTTCTTTGACCGGCCAAAGCTAAACGATATACGAGTAATTAGTTATATTTATAAAAAATGATTTGTGAGAAATACCATAGGTTTGCTTTTTCACATATTATTTACAGCGTTTCCTTGTAAAAGTTATTGTATTTGTGTTTTAATTTTCATTCTCTTTCAACTAGTTAATTGATTTTTATTCGCATGTTATAAACGATTTTATGTAACCGCCTACGACTTCGCTGGTATCATATCGAATTTTCACATAAGAAAGAAATAGATTTTCGTGGTAAAAATTATGTGTGCATTTTCTCGGATTCAAAATATCTTTATGTACAAAATTTATATAAAAAGGTAGACCATCTTATTAATATATAACAATAAAAAATGGGAGGAAGAAGCCTGCTAACTGACCTTATTCTTCGCGATCTAGAGTGGGTGCCGCTATGCGTGACATTATATAACTATGATGTAATGAGACGAATGACATGTATTATAGGCGCATCTCGTCAATCTCGTATATATAGAAAACATGATTATGCCGTCTAAAAAAGGGGCAATGAAGCAATTGGAATGTAACTAATGCAGTGTCTAACATTCCTTGCTTATTCACATATTTGGACTACGTACTTATTTGTATTCGAGTGGGATGAAATCATTTTACTTGTATATTTATAAAATAAAGCTATATTTGCTAAGAAAATATTTTACTAATTTTCACCGTTACATCTCTTTATGCAAAAATTCATAACATAAGGAAGCCAAGACGTAATCAAGTCGTAAAAAAATCACTCAATATTATAGAGCCGCACCATTATGTAAATTTAATAAAATCTCCTACCATCCGGGCGGACTGAGCACGCGGTTGGCATTTAAGGTAAGCGTATAAAGAGTCAATATCGGCAACCCACGAATAAATGGTACATAATGAAAATATATTACCAGAGCTAGCTTCATAAACGACGATGGCGTGGGAGTGTTATTCAAATAAACATAACACTGAGCGACGAGACTTCATAGCGGGAGTCTGAAATCGTAAAATTTATAACAGCCCTCGTATGTACGCAGCCGGCGGCGAAGCCCTCATGAAACTCAATTATCATCTCGACATTAGCCATTTGAATGCGAAAAAGCTAAACAATACTTGAAGATTTTATTGGGCGTATCACGGAACATGCAGACTAGCGTTGAACAGTCTCTTGTTATAGGCGATGTGATTTGTTTTTATTCGTTAATGGAGCTGGGTAATGTTAACGGAAAAGTCTATTTACGTATTGATATTTCTTTATTTTTAAAAGGAAAACTAGACCTCTACTTCACCTGAACACCTTTGCCAATAGCACCGTATCAATACCTGCATTCTTTATCAGAATAGTTCAAATGCAGGAAACAAAGATATTACTTTTTCTTTAGTTATTTTTTTTAAAGTGTAAATATAATTTAGCTTGAGAAAGTAAAATAAATATGTCTGAAAATAAAAACTACATACTGCATTTGATTTTTATCTAACATTTTTTCCGTGGATTTAATCTACTAAGGCTATAATAGTTATTGATTTTTTTACTTGACTATATCTATTAAATTTTAAAACTTTTAAGAATTTATGCTCCTGTCCTCTCCTTTTGATATTTTAGAAAGCATTTATTTTACTGTAATATATAAGACTAATTAAATAAAACGTTATTAAATAAGTAAAAAATAATTAGAATACTAACAATAATATTTTCACAAAAGTATGCACTGGAACAAGTTAATTGATTCCTTTAGCAAAATTTAACTACACGAATGTTTTGGGAATATGCGCGGACTTACGAAGGAAAAACTTTTAAATCCCTTGGTCATGTTACCCTAGGTCGTTGATCCCTAGTCCCTAGCCATGTATTTATTGTCTATCTAAAATCGAAAATTTATATAGAGAGATGTTCGGAATACGTGCAATATCAAGATCATCCTCCAATTTTTACCAAGTCAAGAGTCGCCTTTTTATTTCATCCTTTATAGTCGAGTGCTTATTGAAAGAGTCAGCTTTCACTATTGGCAACAAATAAGTAAAACAGAAATGGAGTCAATTTGCATGCCCTTTATTGCCATATAATAAGAAATTCTAGAAACCAACTCAATTCTAGCAATCTTTTTAGACATGTTCATACGAACTCGTTCAAAGTGAAACAGTAACTCAATGGGCAGAGAATAGATAGATAAGATCTATATAGATCAAAGAAACAAAAATAAAAGTCACAAAGACTGTTTAATGACAAACAGAAACGGGTCAATTGTTCTAAACAAAGACAAGATAAATAAATCAGCTGTGTCCTTGAATGGCCGAGCGGAATGTCAATGAAGTGATCAGCTACTACCCGCGGTTTGATGACAGATGGGGGCCATTACGGAACTCGATGAATTCGCGGCATCACCCCTTTCGGGATGGACGTGATCGGACGGCAAAGCAGCACGTGTACGGAATATACAGTAAACATACCCACGAAAAAACAACATCTTCGTCGTATGTTTTTTAAGTAAGGAAAATCTTTTTACCTAAATACTTATAATAGCTTATGCCGCATGAATACATGCGTGCGCTCGATTTCATTATCTGGCATTGTTTTCTTCATTTTATTGCTAAATCGACAATATTTTTATTCATGCAAGCCCTTGATTTGCTGCTTTGGCCAAACAAGGTTAGTCTCATTACACTGACTAATTTATGGGGGATCAGTAAGAAGTGTTTTTTTTTTCTTCTATTCTCTCTTTCTATTATTTTTATAGAACGAAAAGATTAAAAAATTTGCTGTTCTCAGGTCATTTTTCAAAGTCACGCAATGACAGTAAGAGATCGGCAGTCAAAACCTACATAAATAGTAATGTAAATGAGTTACGTACATAACAATATGATATTCATTACATTTGGCTCTGGGGCCACATTCTTAATGCTTAACCTCTTATACCTTTGGTGAAAAACATAACTAAGCACGTCAGTCAAGGTTTTCGTGATCAATATAGTCTTTACAACAAAAATCAAAAGACTTACTTAACAATCAATTGAGTTCATCTGGTCTGTATAATATAAAATATTAAGGTAACTTCTGCGTATTTTTAAAATCGGCACTAACACAATCTAGCAAAAATATGTCAAAATGTCAAACATTGTTTAATAGATTTTTGTGTGTGAGCTTATGATGTGATGAGCGTGTGAAGTGATAATACGTTAACACCAGCCGCAGAAAAAGTACTGTATGCAATTTTGCATTTATTACAATGTTTACCTTCGTAACACACGCCACTCACTTTTATTATAAACTCTTTTTATAAATATTATGTCAAATGTTCAAATTAATTATCAACTTAGAGTTTCATTTTTCGACTTTCTTATTATTGTTTGTCTATTAATTAACGGGCCAGTGCCGGACTAGGCAAGTCGTTCTACATCCAACTCTAAGCAAGATTCTACCTCCAGCTGCGGACGCTATATACCCATTCCAGAAACAAAAACAAGAATAGTAGGCGGTGGCTGCCTACTACTATTACTTGTTTGCTGCTCTACCTGCTACCTACTTATTCCTACTACCTGCCTGCCGTGTTCCAGCCTACCTGGTATCTGGCCTTTTACCCTGGTTAGATATTTATGTAAATAATTTAATTTAAAGTTATATAAAAATAGGCAAAACTTTGAAATTTCTGTACCATTCGTTAATGTAAATTTATACAACTCAGTCTTAAAACATTATAAATCTAAATCTCCTAAAAATAGTTGGAATATAACTGAACCTGAAATGTGGCTATTGCTGTGCATTACTGTCTTTTCAAAAACTGTGAAAATTTTAGTTGAAGAAAAGTTTAATGTTAGAGTTTGATTTTTGGAAACACGAACAACTGTAGATTAACCACTTTCCCAGGCTGTTATTTTACACTCTAGATACATATCTCCATGAGACTCGACTAACCATGACATAGATATCGAACTTTTGTTATGTTGGTGCCTGAGAAATCAGGTGCATTTATGCATCCACCCGCAATGTACCGTCATTAAAATGAATTCTGCACGCCACATACCTTATCGCTTTCTAAATATTTTCAAATGAAAATTATTTGAGATCTCTGGTTTACTAAAAATTATTAGACGCATTTGAGTTGAACGTCTGTAAGACCTGAAATTTTATTTTAAACTCCATATTTGATATTTTCAGTCCGATCTCGAGGTTACTCTGTCATATAACTAAGTTTCAAAATTTTCTCTTAGTATCCCTTGTTTTCTAGGTCCTGGAACATATTACTTGGCCATTTCAATCCTTAATTTTCTGAAAACCCTTTAACTAGTATGTTATGCCTCTTTGAGATCTTTAATAATATGTAAAATTCAATATGAGTAAGAGTGATATTATTTCACTTTCATGATAATCTTTTTGTACTTCTACAATATACCAAACGTTAGCCTATGTAGCTGCATGAAGTATTCCAGAAATTTAAGTGAAGGACCCAGCTGAAGAAAAAATGTAAGACAAGGACGAGCTAAGAATATTCCGGCATTTTCGAATTGTGATTTTCGCAATCCTCTAGGCTGGACCGCCCCTATTAAATACTGCGGAAATCACCCTAGTCCTCACGTCATTTTGCACGCATATCTATAACATTCCAATAAGGGTGACTGACGACGACTAAGAAGCTTAAGTGCAAAATAATTATCAAAAGTCATCTGTGGCTAACTGTTATTTAGGAAACACCTATCATTAAGAAATTAACTGACATTTTACTGTTAACCCCGAAACCTTAACAATATGATTTGCAAAGCAAATGTGGTTCGAAAGTTACGTTTGTAAGCGTCTCCCCAGCGGTGAGTAATCGGCCTACATAAGATCAAGCCCGGTTTCGCTAAGAGCCCTGAAAGCCTCAAGGAATATCTTATTTGAGTGCTTTATCTTATTTTGAAATGTTATAAAACTCTTTCCAGCTTATCTTGAAGCTCAAAGGGGGTTTAAGGGATTGAATAGGGGTATCGTATGTTGTGATATTAAAATTTTTATTCTGTTCAAATTTTGCTGAAAAGACTACGTACATAATATTTACTAGACGGAAAGAACTGAGGTACCGGATGTGGGCTTGTGGACTTGTTTTATATTTGATAAGGTTATGCAACGTTTGTTAAGGTCAGTTTCATGATTGTGAAGTTAGGTGATATCCAAAACAACAGCTTCTTGTGCTTCCAAGGAATTTAAGCTATAAGTTGTAATCCTTATCTTGAAATTTGTATGTGCTGGCTAGTTATTATCGATCCCTAAGCAAAAACATAGTAAAATAGTGTTTAATTTTAACATTTATTAAAGAAACGAGTATATTTAAATCAATAGAATATTGCCGATACAAAATAATTTAATATTTATTTACTGTAATGCGACAACATTATAAGGAGCACTATCAGAGCAAAGACAGAAAGAAAGAGTAACATGTCGATTGACTGAATAACTGATTGACAATCATAATGGCAAAAATGTTTCAAGTTTCAAGGAAACTAAATTATCAAATCGATTCGATTGCGATCGCCGGACTCCTTACAAAACTGCAGTACCCTAATTAGATAATTGAGCGGCAATGTATTGGAATGATTTCCCATATAGTTCGTTCTAACAAAACGAATTCGAATGACATGAATACTACTTTGGTCACGGACTCGGACACGGTCTAATTTTAGGTGTATTAAAATTATATAAGCAATCTCTATAACCACAAAAAATTATTCAGTATTAATAATTTATTATACTAATTAATTTATACTATACGATCAAATAAATTCAGACTTCTTGTGTAGTAAAGGTCTCTTCTTATATATAAAAATGAATCGCAAAATGTGTTGGTAAGCGCATAACTCAACAATGCCTTTACCGATTAGGCTAATTTTGGTCTTGAATTATTCGTGGAAGTCCAGAGAAGGTTTGTACGTAGAGAAAATTAAAAAAAAACTTGAAAAAGTATAAAATCAACATCTTTCTATACTCCCATATACAAACAATTTGTATTAATACTTAAAAGCCAATTTAAACCTTTGGCAAAACAATCGAAGACAAATAAGTGACGTTAGTTCTGTCAAACAAATTTAATGTTAAAGAACAAAAAACTGCCACTTTACAAATCTGTTTGACAGGACGAAGTCTGTCGGGTCCGCTAGTTTTGTATAAATAACCTAACACCACATTATTTTCTTTCTATTTCACATCGAGAAATCACATCTACCGAATTGTTATGTGAATGACATGAACGTAAATGAGCTAACAGCGTGAGGGCCGATTCCACTATTCAACTATATCCGGAACAAGTTTAACTGTTACATATGACTAATAGGAACTTATATATTATTTTGAATATTTGATTTTGTGATAATATAACGGTCTTATCGGTTAATACAACCATTCAGTATATGTTATATTTGCTGAACTGGACCTCAATTCAACCTCTAAGTTCCTTAGTTTAAGGACGAAAAGCTTGTACGGGCATTTGCGTATTTGCGTACATTTGCTAAACCGAATAATATGGACTCAGCAGCTAAGAAATTATGTCGATTCGTATATTCCGACATAGGCCGTTTGCAACCACAGAGGTCGGATAACTTATTATTCGTAGTCCGTCGGCAGAGGTTACATAATTACAAATTCGTTGACCTGTGAATTTGCCCTTCTGTAACCGCGGCTGTTTATGATATCCACAGCTGCGTCGTTCATCCGAAAAGTCGAAACTAATTAATGGTAATACGAATTCCGTTGCTTTTCGTATTGTGGCTTAGTAATTGGCAAATGATATTAAGGCAATAGCTGGTAGCTGCCTTAGGATAATATAGCTGGAAATCAAGTTGTTCTTGTATTTCGTTCGTATTTTATTACATTTATCATCTTTTGCCATTGATATTAGCCAATTTTTGGACATTCACTATCGCCTTAATATCTATAGCTTTCTATATAGTCAGTTCACAAAGTTATTCCTTTTTATTCCTTTGCTTGTCAGATATTCGGAAGACCTTTGATAGAAGAACAGGCAAGAAATTCGCAAGGTCAATATATGTTTATTTTCTCATATTTTCATACACTAACATTACATTATAATTCATGCTTAGGTTTCTCAGACCTATCAAATTATTAGAAAATGAAATACTACATATATTATGAAAAGAAATACGCAGACATTTAGGAAACTGTTAGTTTCCTAAATTAAAATATATTTAAGAGTGCAACATAATCATATTTGTTTATAAAATATAATAATTTATATAATAATTATTAAATTATAAAATAAAAATAATTCGTTTTATTCATAAATACTTGATATTACCATTAATTTTTCCAAAACTAGTCAAAGTCAAAGTCAAAATATTTATTTCAAATAGGCAATGAGATATGCTCTTTTGAATAGTCCAAATTTTTTTTTCTCTACTACCCATTCGGACTTCTTTTAGTTATAGAGAAGAACGGGCGCAAGAAACTCCATAACTTTTACAGAAGCAACGATATTTACAAAAATATATATCATTACCAAGTCATACAAAGGTCAACTTATAAGTACAAGTATAATTACAAAAGTTCATGGAAATGCCTGGTGGAACTAAGAAACATTAAGTCCAAGCATTCATGTCTTTTATATAATCAGTAACCGTATTGCTAATAAGTACACTTTTAACAATGATTTTAAATTTATTTAGGCTTAATTGTACAATATTGCTTGGAACTTTGTTGTAAAAACGCACACAGTTACCTCTGAATGAATTATTAATTTTATGGAGCCTAGTGTGAGGTAAATGTAATTTATTCTTATTTCTGGTATTGAAGCTATGGACATCACTGTTTTTACTAAATAAATTATTGTTTTTAAGGGTATATATTAGATTTTCATAAATATATTGAGACACAACTGTCATTATACCAGTGTCTTTAAATTTATCTCTTAAAGAGTCTTGCATTTTTAGATTATAAATTGCTCGAATGGCCCTCTTTTGCAGCACAAATATAGTTTGAATATCGGCAGCATTTCCCCACAGTAAAATATCATACGACATTACACTATTAAAGTAAGCAAAGTACACCAATCTAGCTGTCTCTACGTCAGTTAATTGGCGTATTCTCAAAACTGCAACTGCTGCAGTGCTGAGCCGTTTTGATAATTTATCAATATGTGGACCCCACTGAAGTTTGGAATCAAGAGTAATTCCTAAAAATACTGTGGTGTCCACTAGGTCCACATTCCTATCCTTCATAATTACTTCGGTGTTTACCTGTTTTACATTTGGCAATACAAATTTGATACATTTAGTTTTACTTTCATTTAGACTTATTAACGTTAAACCAGTGGACTACTTTAGAGATTGCATCGTTCACAGTGTTATTAACATTTTGTCTCCGTTTAATTTTGAATATAAGTGATGTATCATCTGCAAATAGTACAATTTCGTGTTTGTTTTTAACATAAAAGGGAAGGTCATTTATATATATTAAGTGCTTTTAGGGACGTACACAGTGTTTAAATATTATATTTTGATACTTAATCTATACAAATACAATTGGAGTGTCTGTTTGTAATATTAAAATAACCGCTTTCTACTACATGCATATGAATGCATATACGGTACACATACCAAAATACATATTTTAAAAAATTTTGTCTGTCTGTCTGTTTGTTCCGGCTAATCTCTGGAACGGCTGGACCGATTTGGACGGGACTTTCACTGGCAAATAGCTTATGTAATAAGGAGTAACTAAGGCTACTTTTATTTTAGAATTAAAAAAATATATTACATTCCACGCGGACGAAGTCGCGGGCACAGTTTTACTTATTTACAAATTTGCCTAGTTTTACTTCAGTAATACGTAATTCATATTTGCCTAGTTACCTGCTTAATAATATTTTTGTAATAACAAAATAATGGAATCTGCAGTAATTACCTGTATTAACTCTAACAAACCACCATCATATCAGCTCCTAAACCGATGTGATTTGTTGACCTATATTTAAGATAAAAAAAAGAAAAAGAAATCTGTGCCGGGTGCACATAGATATATAAATTAAAAAAATATATTTATTTAGTTTGATTGAAAATGAAAGCAAGTTGTGAAATTAAAGAAGAAAAACAAATTGTGACTGGGCTGTATAAAATCGGAAGGACAATATATTTGAACTGTATGCTTTAAAAATTACTTCTGTTGACCCCGTATTTCTGGATTACGTTAAAAAAATATTCAAAAACTTATTATAAAGTTTATTTTTTGCCAAATCAATAAAATTTATTTGTCACCAAACAAAGTTAAGACCCTCCATCCTAATTGTCGGTGTCAGTGCCTAGTGCAATTATAGAACAAATGTATATATATTACATATATATGTATATGTATATATATATATATAATATATATATATATATATATATTATATATATATATATATATAAGTTAAATAATAGTGTAATCGATCTGTGATAGTAGTAGGTACACTCTCGATAATTTTTCACTCTAAATCAAAATCAAATATAAGTTAGGTTAGGAATGTGAATGAAATGCTACACGATTTGATACGATATATATATATATACTTTATTGCCATAATTAGTTACAAAAAAAAGTAAAAAAATGTGGTTCACAAAGGTGGACTTATCTCTATTAGAGATTTCTTCCAGCCAACCTATCGGTATCGACGTTTATTCGTCAATAGTAAGTATATATTACTACATACATATATAGTATACTACATAGATAACTAACTATATAATAGTTGTCTTATTATAATAAAAAAATATTATACCTAACGTGAAACTTATATTAACTGAAATATTAAAAAACACGATACCTAATTAAAACAGAGAAAGATATAATTTGGTGTCCGCAACCGTACAAGTAGATGTATGAATTTAAGCAAAGGAAGTTTGTAAGTCGCGTTGTGCCAATACAGCCAACATAATCCTCGCGAGCGGTCGCGTCGCCTCAACTTTTCCAATTCCGCCCGCCCATTCCTCAGGGTTGCCATACTAATCCCGGATTGTCCCAACTTCCATAACTGGAATATTCAAAAATGTTTTGGAAAGTCGCGACGTCAAAAACTACAAAGCAGATGTCCTTTGGGCGGAATGCTTGCCAACTTTAAGCCTTCCGTTGTAGAAGTTACAATGGTGACAGTCCAGTTTGCAGTTTTTTATAAATAATTAAATACTACATAGTTTTGAAGTTGTGTTAATTTAGACAGACTGCCTTTCTGTCTGTCAATTACGTTTTTACATCAATGCGGTCGAACTACTTTTTATTGAATTTAATATAGAAATAGTCTGTGAGCCATGGAAGGACATAAGTTATTTGTTTACCGCGAGAAAATACGAGTATATATGTATATCTATGGGAAAATCAGGTATAACGCATTTAGAATGCGGTTAATTATAATCATCAAAATAACTTTAAATAAACTAAAACTTGGTAGTAATTGGGTAGACGACAATTTTTTAAATTCTATATAGGTACATATAAATAAAAAAAATGTCGTCTATCCAATTACTACTTATTATATATATAAGAGTACTCTTTTAACTGAGAAAAATACTGTAAAACATAGAGTACACTTTTGAAGTACAATATTACTTTTGAAGATACATCAACATGTTTATAGGGCTGTTGCGATTTGCTCAAAAACGCTACATACTGCAATCGTGACGTCATAATTAACTAAACACGCCTAATTTGTATGAACGTATACAAATTTGTGATTGGTTGTGATTTGGATGTGATTTGTTGATGACCTCCATAGTCGAGTGGATAGTACACCGGTTTCAAGGTGTCGCCATCTCTGAGGTCCGGGTTCGAGTCCCGGTGGGGGCAGATGTTTGTGTGATGAATGCGAGCATTTGTACCTTAGTCATGGTTGTTGATATATATTTCAATAAAAATTATTTATATATGTATAATATATGTATGTCTATCCGTTACCCTAGATCCCATTGCACAAGCCTTATAGAGCTTAGTTTGGGCTAGGCTAATTGGTGTAAGTGTAACAAATATTTATTTATTTATTTATTTATTAATTAGCCGTGTACAAAATTCAAAATAACTTTGTTATTTGTACAAGTATACTTTCTATACTTTAGTGTATAAGTATACTTTCTATATTTAAAAAAATGTTACATTTAATGTCAGAATGCTAAAAATATGTTCGTTTCATTAGAATTACATAAAAAATAATTGCACATTTCTTAGAAATCGAAAAAATATATTAGTAAAAATTTTACTGAAATTTCTTTATTATTTTCTTCTATCTTTATTATATAAATTGCTCAAATTAGATAGTACAGGTTGGTCTTGGCATGAACTTGGATAAAACCAAAATTATGTTCAATGGACATGTCATGCCGAGACCGATATATGTCGAAGGATCGATGCTCGAAGTTGTTCAAGAATATATCTACCTAGGGCAGGCAATTAAGCTTGGTAGAAATAACTTCGAGCGAGAAGTCGATCGAAGGGTCCAGCTGGGCTGGGCAGCGTTTAGCAAGCTTCGTCGGGCCTTCTCTTCGCCTATACCGCAATGCCTAAAGACGAAAGTCTTCAACCAGTGCATCCTACCGGTTATGACTTACGGCGCCGAAACGTGGACATTAACGGTCGGGCTAGTCCATAAATTTAAAGTCGCGCAGCGGGCTATGGAGCGAGCTATGCTCGGAGATTCTTTGAAGGATCGAATTCGTAATGAGGTCATTCGACAAAGAACCAAAGTAACCGACATAGGTCGCAAAATAAGCTCGCTGAAGTGGCAATGGGCTGGCCACGTTTGCCGAAGGACTGATAGCCGATGGAGCAGACGAGTCCTTGAATGGAGACCGCGACTCGGCAGCCATAAAGTAGGAGTTGAATACTAACGTATTCAAGTATTATATCGAAGATTTTCATAGTTTGCGGTGTGCACTTTATTAATTGAAATCCAAAATCACAAATTCACGTTTTATACATTTTTGTTTTTAAATCGGTTGAACATATCCTATTTCACTATATTCGTGTTAAACGGTACCAGGCGACATGCATCAATAATTAACACCGCCGCAACGTAACGCAGTGCAACGCGCTAAATAATCTCGTTTGGTCATTAGACGTAATTGTGCCGTGATCTGGACGCATCCACTGCACATAAATTAGTTACCGCCGTACACAATCCCATATAGGCAGTAATCAGTGCTGAATAATAATCGGGCATAATGAAGCCGTAGAATAGCTACACAAGATTTTTGTCTTTTTACAATTTATTTGCCATAATGAAAACATGTTTTCATTATAGCAAATAACTTTACTTATATTTTATCTTCAATCTCATTAAATTTGGCTTTGACAAACATTCTGAATGAGCAACACAGTCTTTGTGACATTTGCAAATAAATAAGACTAATGATAAGTAGAATCATGGAAGTCTGATTTATTTCACCGACTAACCAAAAAATAAAATGTGAAGTAGAAACGACTAGAACACTGAGTCTTGCGTATAAAAACGTTATTTAATTAGTAATAAACGTTTCCTCAAATTTCGAGCAATACTGTGCGTGTAATGTGCCTAAACAACGACATAACTACAAAATTAGACGGCACCGCACCCTAAAGAAAGCAGGTAGGAAAACGAAAATAATAGCAACACTATTGATAAATCTCCGCAATAGTATTCGATTGAGGCCTTTAGTGATTGATTGGTTAACATTTGTATCCATTCACTCTGTAAATAAACGAGTAGGCGCAGAACTACGCTGACGGCGTCCATGCATCACGTATGTATGTACATACAGATTGTACAAAAATTTGAAAGACAGCTAAAGATTAGGTCAAAAATATGTCTTAGAAAGAATTATGAGATAAAAACTAGACTTAAAAAAATATAAGCCAGCATTGTTGCGTTCTTTTGTATTGATCTTGATCACTAAGATTTCCAAAGTTCCCTTTATGGGTTTTGAAGAAGATTTGACGAAACCCTCCTGCATAATGTATTAGCGTATATAATCTGCATATATACAGATAATACAATCGTGTAATTTATATCACTTGAGATCGGCGGAACCGACTTAAATTATCGCCTGTCAGAATCTTCACTGCCCCGAATAACTTTTCAACTATTAGAAATTATAAAAAATAAACCGTAGTCATATTGAGATTTTTCATTGAAAATATCAATCCGTTATCGATTAAATTTATAAATAATGATGAAAAACGGCACACATGTTTGATAGGACCTTATAGACTGTAGCAAAAGGCCAAGTTAGTTTAGAACAAGATGATTGGTGGCCTATTAATTATTATGTGGTTCTACCACCGGGCAAAATCATCTAATCGGGTCTTTATTGCAAACTACTAATGAGCTTAAACCAAGAAGTTAAGAGAAATTGACCCGAACGATCCCATAGAAAGGCTTTGGTTTTTGTTCAAGATAATGTTTTAGCCACTCAGTAAAAGTTAAGAATTTGGCTAGAAGGTGTTAATGCATCAGCTACATAGCCCTGACATTGATCGTTCAAATTTCCACCCATTTGTTTCTATTCAGTATTCGTAGACACTATGAGGTTAACGTCAAGAAAGGACTGCCAAAACCACTTAATTTCTCTTTATTATCAGAAGTCGAAAATTTGTAACAGCAACGGGATCACGTCACTACCTGTAAGTTGTTGTAGTATTTTGAGTTTTCTTATGAAAAAGAAACTTTTTTCCCAACCTATGGTATTGAGGTGAGAAATAAGGGATGTTTCAGCATTTCGAAACTCAAACTCCAATCGCTCGAGTACAATTAGAAAGGGATGGCGCTATGTGGACTTAATAGCAATTTTTTGATTTTACAATACAAGCCTACACCTTTGGAAATTGACCGAATAGTAACGATAGACCTCCCAGGTGTTTATTACATCTATACCCTCATCTTTAAAGGACAATAAACGTAAACGTTAGTATATGTATGTAACTTTATTATATCGACGTAAATAGATATAGCCTCAATAATACAATTATGCGTTACAGTTGCGAGCAGTATTAATAAATTTGTTCAACAAACAGCTATCGAAGAAACGATATAATTATAAAATCCAGTTTAAAAATCAGACACCCTTTTTTGTTTTAATATATATCGTTATTATAAGATTTAGAAAAACCTGATACTTTTATAGAAGATTGAGATTTTCAGATAAATAATTATACAGAAATAACAAGCGACTTAGCTCCCTGAAGTTTATGCGTAAGGACAAACATTGTCGTCATTGCGTGAATGCTGAAATAGGAAGTATAATTAATTTGCATTTTTTAATGAGCGAGTGTGTACTCTGGGTTGATATTGTTCTTTCTTTTACGATTAAAATTCGATGAACTTATTCGAATTTATTCGCGAATTTATTCGCTTGCAGTTCTTCAAACTTCACTGCCATCTGAAAGTCTCATACCATCTGTTACATCACATATCACGTTTCTGGAGTACGAAGTCACTCTACCCAAATCACTTTTATGATTGCCTTTGTACTAATCGTGTAATTGCCAAATGTTACCCTGTGTTTCTCAGCCTCAGTCATTTAAGTCTCTAATTAGCTTCTTTGTGCATTGAATATAATTATGTAAAGTGCACACATTTGTGTTTCAGCGGCAGCGCGCCGTTCGAGCCGTGTTGCGGCCACGTTGAGGTGATTAGGGGATCATGCACACTTAGTAACTACGCTCCGACTCACTTTAAACTTCACAGACCTGTTATTGAGATGTTCTCGGTTTCTGCTGGCAACCGCAACTTCATTTGGAACACAAATTTGAACGCCTATTCTATTTTCACCTCTGACTCAATAACTAGATAAAATATATATTATATAATTCACTAAATTTCTCTTATTGCTAAAAAATAAGGAATAATCCTATAGCAGACAAGATGATAATGATAACTTATACGTTCCATGTAGCGTAAAAAAATGATATATCAAGTTTGTTTGGTCAAGAGTACTCGCAACCGACGAACATGCATGAAGACGCTCATGAAAGTGGAGGAAGCAAGTGAAGTGTGGCAGGATCGTAGCAAGTGGAGAGAGGTGGTCTCTGCCTACCCCATTGGGTAAAAGGCGTGACATATATGTATGTATGTATGTACGTTTGCATAAACTACTGATGCAAGTACTAGTTACCAATGTAGGTTAAATAAAAAAAAACTCATTTCATTTGTAAAACAAATTACCAATTGTTTGCATATTAGTGGTTATTTTTTAAATATAAACTTATTAAAAATATTTTGTCTGTGTAGTATTTAAACAGTATGTTAATCCTTTCGTTCATTATCACATAAAAATATACATTTTACGTGTATATGCGATATTTCACAGTATGATACAATAATTTTAAAATTTCTGTAGTATTTGAAGATACGATTTCGCAGTGACAGCCCCATTGTAAAGTACGCATGTCGCGCGTAAGCGATATCTTACAATGGTATCAATTTTGCTTCACATCAAACGTCGCTCCAAATACGTAACTATGTTTCTATGCGTTATTATTGTAAGGAGTTATTAATCTATATGTATTTAACCAATTGCACTTTATAGCTGCGATGCACAGACCCTTCAGATGCCGTTAACCCTAATGGCCTAATAATTTCCTGCTATATAATTAATACTTCATGTGTATTAATAATTAAATATTATTGCCTATAAAGAACCAAGGCAATAGAAGCAAGTACCTAGTTCTAAGTGTAATGGATATAGGATTACTTACCGCCAGTCAAGTGGACTTACAAGATAGATCAACTGGTTTATTTACCGCCGGCCAAGTGGACTCACAAGACCGACAACTGCATTACTTTCTGTCGGTCAAGCGGACTCACAAGACCGATCAACTGGATTAGTTACTATCGGTCAAGCAGACTAACAAGACCGATCAACTGGATTGCTTACCGCCGGTCAAGCGGACTCAAAAGACCGATCAAGTGGATTGGTTACTGTCGACCGACAGTAGCTTTTAAGCAGACTTAAAAGGTCGATCAACTGGTAGCTAATAGTGATGCCACAAACAGTAATGCTGAAAAATAATAACTGCGTGCGGAATCCACTATTATAGTTTCTAGTAAAAAAGCATAATGGGCTTCATTCCCTTCATTTGATCCACGGCCAGATTTATAGACTTTGATTTTGTTACACCGGAAGAGCATTTCGAATATGTTAAAATAGCCTACGGATTAGGCAGCTCTCGAGCTACGCAATGAGATTAATGAGGGTAACGTAATTTAACGTAAACGAGGTCCTTTTACTAAGTAATTCCGTTACTGAGGGAATTGAAGTTTGAAATAATTCTAATATAGATTTTTCTACAATATTGGATTAAAGAGGCTTGGGACGAGTGCAGTTATAATCCAAAGTGAGGTACAGCCACACCCACAAAATATTAAAGTCCAGAAAGATCATGGAAGTACACCAGCGACTTGGACTAACAGTTTATAATTAAAATTACACAGAATTTAATGGTAGTGTTGGTCAACTCCTAAGAGTCGTAAGGTATAACCATTTCTCTAAACTTTTGTATTTATTCATCACAGTTTTATAAGTAATTTCCGCCCATGGATTCCTCCGCTTATATCAAAGTTCCTAATAGGATAAATATATTTTGGCAAAAAATATATTTTATGTCATTATATCAGAACCGTTTCAGCTATTTTTATTGGATTTTCCCGTATGAAAAACAATATATCCTTCCCCAGGAATTGGTTCAGGTTGGAACAGGTTCTCATTCTATCCTTACACCAACTTTCATTTAAGTCAGTTCTGTACTTTCGGAGCCTAGTCAATACAAGTCTTTCCTCTTTATAGTGTTAGTCGATTATCAAACAACTAACGGCTCAAGAAATTTACCATCGCATTTCAATCAAGTTCCTTTATCCTATCTAAATTGAATTTGAAACGTAACCTTCTCATAAGAACTTTAATTTGTAACATTGATCCAAAAGTCGCATAATTATTCGTAATACCACTCACAAGTAATTTAGTTAAATACCTGGCCAATAGAAATGCACTAAGTTGGTCGCCTGCATGACTGTTAATTTTCCATAGTTTGCCACACGATGTCAACAGTTTCGTAAAACAAGGTATGAATTCATAAAGGAAAGTTACTGTAGATAAATAATAATGCAACTAAGGTATTTTTTTAATAAAATCTTTGTTTACTTTTTTATTAACTTTGAGTTGGTGAAGATTGTTCACCAAAGTATAGTAACAGCAAACTGCTAGTATTAAGCTATATTTAGTTATTGATACAACACTCTTCCGCGCGAGTTCCTAACATAATATAGGTATGGGTTGGAAATTTTAATGCCTTCCCAAATTGTACAGTGCCATCGTATAATAGTAAGGGATCGTAACCGCAATTTGAGAATTTAATTAGAATCTAACAGTAAATTTTCCCCCGTCTTTATGTCCTATTACGACCTACATCACTTAAACATTCTTAATTGGTTTCTGCCTAAATTGCTTAATATGAGAGACGTTATTCAAGTTTACAAAATGTTAAATGAATAATAAGATTTTGTTCCATTTAACACAAGATACGCCTAGAATACTAAAAATATATATGCTAAATGAAATATTATCATGATTGTTTCAACCAAAGCCTGTGTGTGTCTGTTTATTTTTTAAATTAGAACGTTTTTTTTACTGAACCTCTTCTGAACGGGGGGGCTTTTTCAGCGTAACCTTTATTTAGTTAATTTAAACTATAAACCGTTGATAAATTTGTCAAGCATTGGTCAAAGTCACATTTTGAATGTCTTCGCAGATGTATGCGAATTGACTCACAGATAGCATACTCTCTATGTTGTACAATATACATTTTTCACTGTAATATAATTAAATATTCCTCGTTTAGAACAACGCATAAAAGACCAAGATCAAATAAAATTCATCGATCATCGTACGTGTTCATTGTGACCTGCCAACCTAAGAAGGAGGACGTGTGCCGGCGAACTTCCACCGAAATTGTATTAAAGTATTCGACCATAATTCAACAGTAACAAGAAAACGGCGATTCAACCTCAATATGTGCTCAAGGTGTCGGTATTCAGTGAAGCGAAGTTAAAGGACCAAAGTTTGCGAGCTCCCCCCCGGGTCGATCCAACTTCTCTGTTGCAATAAATAAGGATTTTAGCGACAAATTACCACACGAAAACGTTTTACCCTTCTTTCTGAAAGTTAGGAACTAACGAAAATAGAAGCGGGAGCGAAAGGCGCTTGGTGCCAATCCGTAGGTTTGAAATCAATTTCCCCCAGTGCCTATAAAGCTTTTGGGACAATCTACACAAAGAACTGGAGTAGGCAGGCACCCGAACTTATCAAATTTATTATTGTAAGGATATATTGGATGTATAAACGAATAGGTGGTCTTTGATAAAAATTACAAATAAAAATGTGTTCATCACCTTTTTTTGCTTTATATTTTTATTTGTAAAAAATATATTTATTATATCTTCGTAATAGAATTGGCTTAAATTTTGGTAAATATTTAATAAATAGGTATATCAAAAGTAGTCCATAACAAATACAGGAACTGTTAATTATCAAGAAATGCTCGCAATACCACTCAAGTCATACAATCTGAAACCTTCACAGTAAATCAAAGATGTCTGTTTTTTGGGAACATAATAAAGATATTTTCCAGGGTGATATACCATCCGATATCTTATTACTGCGAGCTTGTAAACTGACGGAGCGCTCCTTGAATCACTGCCTTTATGGAGGCTGCGCCGATATACACCTTCAGGAACAACCCTGCTAAAGCATAGCATACACTGCAAAATCAACTCAGCCCCATTGTAGCAAAGCTGAAAATTCTTGTAAAATTCGTTGGCTGATATAGGCAGATTTTTTGTCGACTATGATGGATAAAGCAAAAGAGACTTGATTGAAAATCCCGTTAAAGGGAGAGTACTTTAAGAACATTTGAGAGGCTAATCCGATGTAACTATGGGGTACAACCCAAATAGATGCAATGTCCATTGCTTAATCAAATTTTATATTTTTAACTAATTACAATATGATTACTCAAGTATGTTAAAGTGATCCATCATGCCTTTTTGAATTTAATGTCATTAATATTATTAGGCAATACTAATAAATGTTTTAAGAACTGTTAAGTTAACAGCAAAAGTCATCTTAAGCTAAAAATGATAACGCCTGAGTGACTGATTTATGTCGCCATTGGGCCTAAGTGAGTGGATATTCTAAAACACTTGGAAGAGACGGGAAGTATTAGTTTGTGACCCATTATCGATAGACACTAATAAATTCGCTAGATGACTTAGGTTCCGATCACACACCAGAAAAGTTTGCTTTAGGTCCCTTGGTCCCTAATTACCAGCTATCTTTTGTACGCTGATGTCCCCTATCAGATAAGACTGCACCACTTTGGTTTTAGAGTCGTCCTTAACTACACTTTTTGGGGCACAAGACCATACCTCTTCTAAGGGAACAGTCACAATTAAGTGGGCGTCACCCAACCATATCGCTAGTATGCGACTGAGGAAGGCCTATTCAAGCTTATTTACCCGCCTTCATGTCTGACTAATGGTCTTAGGGAATTTCACGAGTCATGAAGATAAAGCTGGCGGTCTACCCGTCCCGAAATTGCTGCCCGTTATTGGTCAAGAGACTTTACTATACTATTGTACATATAATAGAAACCTCTATCTGGACTTACTATACTCTCTCCCTCTTAACCCATACTAGTTACCAGCTCCTACCCTAGTTCTTACTACATCCGACGTTGAGGTAGTTTAGACTACACCAGGAGGGTACCAGTAATGGAGAGTCCCTCCCCGATCTCGCCTCAGCCTCAGTGATTCAAACGAAGGGCGCCCCTCGTAACGCACTTAGAAATAAGTTTATCAGTGGGTGCTTATAGCCTCTCCGACCAAGAAATGTCGAAAAGCGGGAGCAAGAAGTCTATATACTCAATGAAAGGTGGGAGGCCTGATGTTAGGCCTTATGTTTGTTCGACGGGCCTCGAAGAGATGTTTCGTAGATTCCCACCAGGAGCCCGTAGGAACTTCTCACCTGGAGGCAAGCAAATACGCGTCGTATTGTGACTCTGTAAAGACGACAGGAGGGTTGGCTGTAGGTAGAAGTACTATTATAGGTCCAATAGCAGAGCCCTCAACCGACACCTATAGCAGAATCTGCAGTAGACAAAATATTCCATAAATGTATTCTTATATTTTAACACTGTTGTAGCGTTCTATTTATGATAGTTAAGAAAAAAAAAAAAAAGTTTGCCGGCTAAGATCAGGGTGTGGGTATAATCCTTATCGGAATCGAACCGACCTGGTGATATATGTAGATATTTAGGATTAATGATATGGGCGCCTCCACATAGATGCAAACAGATCTTCAAATGGTTAGGTGATAAAATTAAACAAGGAGATTTATATATGTAAGTTTATAATTAGCATTTTTAAAAGAAACATTTAAATACAAAAAATATATATATATTCGTCCACAAATCAATGGGCACGGTATGTTGCACACGTTACACATTTAAAAGTTCAGTTGAGCTGAGCCATCCTCCATTCGTCACCCAAGGTGAATATCACACAAGAAAAATTAATTCGTCCAAAATACGGTGGTTCACACACGTAATATAGTAAGAATGGTAAGAGGTCACCTTATACGTTGGGATTCCATCGGTGATGGCAGGGATTTCCGCTGATAAGTAAGACAATCTACATCACCGCATGGCTGGGTGCATGAAGTCACGTTGGGATGAAACGGCCCAAACGCCCTATATTTAAGGTGATTCCGAGGTATACCGTGAACCCTACAACAATGTAAAAAAAACATGAAATTTCTATCCCACGAACATGTGGGGAAATCTTTAAAGTTGAGCAAAAGAAGAAACAACTCACCATTATCTGGGATTGCTGCACGAAACAATTAAGGCATTAAGCCGTTATTAAAAGAAATATTAAAAAGAAAACATAAATAAAAAAAAAAACTAATTCGTTTTCATGGTGGCCTAAAGCGGCACATCCGCCAGGAGAGGAACGCCGAAAGACCCATCCTTCGCGTCCTCCTCGCCGACGTCAAAATGACAGCCAAGACTCGAAATAGCCAATAAATAGCCACGGAGGGATCACCATAGATCAAGCCGTCACGTTCCGAATTGGAAGTATCACCGAGTGAAGAAAAGGCGGAATTGTCCAACAAGGAGAAAGAAACGAAAACTTATTTTAATAAACCAAAACAAAAGAATTTGTTTTAAGTAAACTCCTAATAGATAATATTAGGTATATATTAGTTATGAAAATATGTTGAGGTTTACTATTACAGTCTATGGCTTCACCCTATCAAATCCCTACAACCATAAATCTGTATATTGAAATTTAAGTTTTAAATTACAAACCCAACTAAAACTCCTATCACAGACTCAACACCATCTGCATGTTAATTAAATGAATACAGAAACTAAATGTTTTGTCCCTATGTCCATCTTGTTATAAGTAAAATTTATGAAATATAAATTAAGACAAAAAAATTGCATTTATGCTGAGGCTGTACAGGTTCCGATCCCTTCACTCTTACTTCCACTTAAAAGGTTAACAAAAGAAAACTAAATATCTGTCACAAAATCCTAATAGGACATGTAAACAAGAATTAAATTTGTAAATTAATAATGAAATTAAAAGTATTTTGATGATTAAATTGTGCTGAAAGCATAAGTAAAAAATAACACGTTACACTGTCAGCTATGTACTATTTACGCCTGTCATGAACGTACTTATACGTATATCAACTATAGCAACATAGCTAAACTATTATAAATGCGGTAGACTGTTTCACTTGTTAAGTAATAAAGATATAAAGTTCTATTTTAAGCTTTTAAAATAAAATATTCTTGAACATAGGCACAAAGCGCCTCGTTTATTAAATTAATTTGTCACAATTCCCGGCCCGCTTCCCCTATACAAAGCATCTATTTAATTTTATAACGAATTCAAAACCCCGCTACGTGACCGCTGCAATTTAACTTGGATTCTTCGAATTTAATAAAACACGGATAATTTAATTATCAATTAAACTCCTTTCTCGGCGTCTAGTCTGCTTCGCTGATAACTACAAACAGTTTCTTATAGCAGCAAATGTGTAATGGTATTTTATCACTTTTCTATTAGCTTTTCATATCATTTTTATCATTTTAGCAATTCATATCATTTTGCGTTTAATAAACATATGTAACTCAAATACATAATGAAACAGCAACCAAAGACTTTATACAGAGATAAGTCATATTCTCCTATGTTTTGTTAGAACTGCCTTTTTGTGCTTTGTGAATTGATGGGTATCCACGACTAGACTGTACAACCCATCCCATGTTCTCCGTATATCAAGTACCTGGGCCTCACCCTGGACCGCCGCTGGAGTTTCGAGGAGCATTTCGTGCGGTTGGTCCCCCGAGCCAAAAGGGTGACAGGTGCATTGCATCGCCTGCTGCCCAATCTCGGGGGACCGAGGGATGGAGTTCGCCGCATGTACGAGGGCGTCGTGCGATCCGTGGCCATGTATGGGGCTCCCGTGTGGTTGCAAGACTGCGCGAGGTCTCCCCGCTGCAGAGCTCTGCTAAGGAGCCTTTTTTTTTTTTTTTTTTATGTGATAGGGGGCAAACGAGCAGACGGATCACCCGATGGTAAGCAATTACCGCCGCCCATGAACGCCCGCAACACCAGAGGAGTCACAAGCGCGTTGCCGGCCTTTTAAATGGGAGTACGCTCTTTCCTTGAAAGTTTGGATATCGTAACGGCTCGGAAACACTGCAGGCGACAATCCATTCCACAGTTTAGCCTGCAGCGGATAATGGCCATACGGATCGTACGAGGCTACCGTACCATCTCGTACGAGCCGGCGACGGTTCTGGGACGCTCCCCCCATTCGACGTCTTGGCCGACATGTACGCGGCGCGACGTAGTATGCGTCGCGGCGTGTCGACCGGGGGAGCGGTGGGGGGAGCGCACGAAGTGCCTAAGCGGGAGTGCCCCGCGTGGGCCTCCGAGCCCCGAGTCTTGGTCGCAGAGATCGGGCGAGATCTGTCTCCGCCGGCATTGATTGCGGCAATGCTAGCGGACGAGGGAGGTTGGAGGGCTGTGGCCTCCTTCTGTGAAGCAGTGATGCTCCAGAAGGAGGCCGCCGAGCGGGGTCGGGAGATGGCCGATCCCGCTCGAAGGAGGCGGCGCCGGGCTCGGTAGCACAGCTGCGGCGCCGCCGCGGGTCGCTGGCGGGCGCGAGGAAATCGCGCCCGCGGATACGGCGACCAGCCACGGGAGGGACCGCGTCCCTTCCGTGGCCGGAGGGCGTCGTCGGTGCTGGAGATCGGGGGAGGTATTGTAGCCTCTCCCGAGGATGGCTCCCCTGTATCGGCGGGGAAGCGGAGGCTGGGGGTTCCCGGAAGTAGCTTGATGTTCCCGGGGGCTCCCTACATGCCTGAGGAAAGCCATCCCTGAGGTTTTTAGTGGGTAGGCCTCCCCCTTATGGGGAGGAGAGCCCCACATAACCGCCGGCTCGCCACAGCCGGGGTATGCAACTTAATGCATAATGCATTTTCCTCAGGGGGAACAAAAAAAAAAAGGTGGTAAATGTGACTAGTAATACAGCGTTCAGACGCGTGTTGGCGTGTAGGCATATAAACAACCCGGCCGGCAACCTGGCACGTTACCCAGTAAGCACCGTGACCCGCAGCCCAGTACACAACTTGCAAACTGTGTGCTACCGCGGGACAGACAAACCGTTTCAATCAAAAATTTCAAATAAAATGAATGAAACTAAAGGGTCTTATATGCCAAAATATGCCAACACCAACGCGTGTTCGACCGGGCCGTTCAACTGAAAACATCGCAGCCGTGAGCCACAGTGTTGAAGAAGACCCAAATTTGTCCATTTGTTCTCAACAACTGGGGTTATCCCCAACCACCACATGGCGAATTTTGCGTAAGGATTTGGCTTTGAAGCCATACAAGATTCAACTAGTGCAGGAATTGAAGCTGACCGACCATTCACATCGCTGTAGATTCGCACAATTCATTCTGGAACAACCCGCTGGTTTTTCTGAAAAAACAATTTTTTTAGACGAAGCCCATTATCACTTGTCAGGATACATCAACAAGCAAAGTTGCCGCATTTGGGCTTCTGAAAATCCTAGAGCGATTATTGAGAACCCTTTGCATACTCAACGTGTCACTGTATGGTGCGCTATGTGGTTTGGAGGCGTGATTGGGCCGTTTTATTTCGCAATTCAGCTGTTAAATCGTGTGATTTAACACCACTGGATTATTTTTTGTGAGGCTATCTTAAGGATAGAGTTTATATGGAGCCAATCGAATCGACTACAGCCTTAAAACTCAAAATCCGTGATGTGATAGCCGAAATAGACCCGACATTTTGCCAAAAAGTGATTAAAACTTTTGATGAAAGA
Organism: Scirpophaga incertulas; assembly: GCA_036419045.1. NCBI lineage: Eukaryota > Metazoa > Arthropoda > Insecta > Lepidoptera > Crambidae > Scirpophaga > Scirpophaga incertulas. The sequence continues at coordinate 31,795,471 of CM071628.1, forward strand.
ATTGACTTCTGTCAGCGTGGTCGTGGTGGACATTTGCTACATATAATTTTTCATTCATAATTGCCGAACTTTTCTCTTAGTAATACAATAAAAATTTTAATCATCTTCATCTAAATTTATTGTTTTATTTTGTTTTAGAAAACAAAGTTCTTGTTGAAAGACCCTTTATTCCTTTAAGAATGCACAGTCCTCAGACATATTATAATTTACAAAAATAACCGTTTAGATATATATATTTGATTTATTAATGTTTTTATTTTATTTGTAAGTATATTAAAATTTTGTATGTTACTCAAATTATATATGTAAGGCGAATATCATATGTGATAGTCATACTAGTCGATGTATTTAAACTGTTAGTTATTTACACCGTTTTGTCAACTATTACCTATTAAGTGTGGAAAATTCGTACATTTATTATAGCTCTTAAATAATAATATTGTAAGATAGTTCTGAGATTATGTCTAAATTATTTTTCGAATACTTAAAAAACGACAAATAAAGCAATGCTGTTATGTAGATGAGGCTGTATAATATTTATCGATTATTACCGTTACCATTTCACATTTGGTTAGTTGATTATAATGATGACAACGACGATGGCCCTTAACTTCCTCTATTATAATTTAAATTATAATATCAATGCTTTAATGATTAGTTTCATGTTTTTGTTTACCCGAATTTTTATACTTAACATTAAGCCAGAGTTGAACAATTGTATTTTTCAACATCCCTATAACCCACAAATTAAGAACTATATTAATGGAGGTCACGGATTCCTAAGCATCCACATTTTTGAAAGTCGTTCGCAGATAGACATGAGTAACTCAGGTCTGAACCGGTTCAATGATTCAGCTCACTCAAATTGACCTGTTGAGCTGCAGATCACCAACAAAACAAACAGCTCACAGATCAGTCGGCCGGCTCACGTTATCTATGCGTCGCACACGTCACGAGTATAAGTTGGAGTCTTTAGACATATCTCTAATCTGTGAGTTGGAGTCAGTTATAGTTTAATATATATATATATATATTTAATAACATATTTAATTATTTACTTTGTACATAGTCATCAAATAATTGCCATCTTTGTTTTACGCTGTACATCTAAACTTAATAAATAAAATAGAAGCGAAACAAGCATAAACCTGCCTGTTTTGCGCGGAACGGTTCGCGCGAGCTGCGGTCGCATTGTGATTGGTTCACGCTCAAACAGGTCTATGAACTGAATCTACTTATGAGCCGCGCGCGTAGCTCGCGGAACCTATGACTCGCGCCCGAACCGTCCATAGAAACGATTCGATTAAGGTACTAAGTGAGCTGATCTGTGAGCCGGTTCACAGCTCCGGCTCAGGTACATGAACCGTGACCTGATCTGCAGCTCAAAAATTTTTGTTGAGTTACCCATGTCTATTCGCAGAGCTGCCAACATAGATAAAGTACACACATAAATGTAAGAGTTCGGTTCCACGCAGAATGTAGCCGCTGCCGGTTATTGCCGGCTAAACCATTATGGTTATTATATATATATATATTATATATATATATTGTTGGTTGTTGCCGGCTTATTACTATACACACACACACACACATACATACACACACACACACACACACAGTATATATATAACATTTCCACAAGTATGACTTTATTACGAGTGGGTGAGGGCACTCTATGAAATCACACCTGTGACGAAGGTAGTCACATCTGTGATATTCAAAAATAAGAATTATAGAAAATCGGTGATTACTAGTCACATCGGTCATTTCGAAGTCGCATTCGTAATTCAAAAATAGGTCTCCAAAGCCATATTTGGGTACTTATAAAATAATCATCTTTGATAAAAAGTTTTGATAGTCATATATTATCTCCAATTCTATTGCGATTTACTATATAATTTTGAGTTTTAAATATCTTCCGCTGTGAAAATAATACAATCATAAATTGGATTAAAAATTTCTTGGTGTGCCAATAATTCTTCAAGTGAAGCGAGATATTTTCATTTTTTTCCAATAAGTTACTTATAAGCAATAGGCATTGTACATTTAAAGTTGACTACTTGAAAAGCTATGTCCCAGAGTTTTATTTTCCTGTTTTCCTGTAAATCTGTACACACAGTAGATGAAATTATTTTTAGACGACGAAGGGTATCTGATTTTTGAACGCTACCTTAAGAAACGCAAAATGTCAATGTCAAAATTGACAGCTGCCAATTTAGCTCAACGTCTGTAGGGTGTGTTATGTTCTGCAGCTTAATAAATCCATTAAAATTGTTACAATTTTAATTAGACAATATTTCATAAATTTCTAACATCATGGGAGACTCCCTAGATGGGAGCGAAAATGCCCCAGAGGCCCAAAATATCGTCGTAGTTGATTATCAAGAATTTGCAAATTACCTTCGCCGTGCTGCAACGGTACTTTTACCTGAAGATGATATCGTGCCACCGGCGCTTAATGTAGCTCTTGACGATAAAGTGAATCAGGACTGCATTAGAAAGTTTATCTCAGATCCACAAGTATCTTCTTTGTATGTGCAACGATTTTCATCCAAAGGTTTGTATTTATCTGAATAATTAGCTACCGCAATCCGGTCGATATTGGTAGTGATGTCATAGCAAAAACTATAAACATAGACGATCACTTGAGTCACCATATGCTGTGTGCATTAATCAAATGCAAAATTAAAACAAATTTACATAATTCAATTTTTAATAAGTGGTTAAAGGTTCCTATTGTAAAAACTATGTGATGTTATATTTGCTAGAAATATCTAATTGAAACTTGTATAACTTAAGAAATGTTTAGCATCAATCTCTTAATACTATTAATTTCTCTTAACATATTTACCTTTAAAATTCAATATTTACTTCAATTATTTCTTGGTTTAATTATGATTGTACATTAAAATAAAACTTCTTGTAGAAGATGACAATGAACAACCTACTGAAGGTGAAGAGGAAAAGGAGGCTGTCACCTATCAAATTAGCACTGAGGTTTGTAAATGTGTTATTGTGATATATGTATTTCAAAACTATATAGTCAATAGAGTCAGATCCACATTGAAAAGGGTGTGTTGGAAAATATTCTGCTTTATAGAAATGAGAGTAACATCCTGAGGAGAAATTTGTTTGGCAATAGTAAAATTTGTACATATTTTAGTTTTTTTATTATTTCTATTATTCCAACATACATATGTTAATGAAGAGATTTTAATGTTGATGCTTAATAATGATTTATAGTTTCTGTTAACAGAACTAGCAAGTTGCAGATTGTTTTAGGATTTATTATTGGAAGCTATATGATTGTGTGCATAACTTATAATGAACATAGTGATAGGTTCTATTTCTGTTACTCAATATGCAACAGATTTCATGATGAGCTGATGACAAAAAAAATATATGTTAATGTATCGCAGGTCCATTTCACTTCTCCCCGTGTGGCTGCATTTGTGTGCATCAAGCGTGGATCTGTAATTGAAGCTGACAAGTCTATTCACAGTCAGCTTCGCCTTATAAATCTTTCTGATGGATCGCCTTACGAAACTTTACACGCCTTCATCAGTAAGACTATGGCTCCATTCTTCAAGAGCTATGTTAAAGAGAGTGGTCGTGCTGATAGGTTTGTATCTTATGTTCAAAAGTTTAAATATTTAAGCAATGTTTAAACAGTCTTTGAATACTTTTAATTAAAAAAATGTGTCTTGTCAAAGTATATTTATTTCAGTTTAGTTTGTGATATAATTCTTCTGATAGTACATATATTGAAGTATCATAAAATCATAATTACATTTGATAATAATTCTAGGGATGGAGATAAAATGGCACCATCAGTTGAGAAAAAAATTGCTGAACTAGAAATGGGACTTTTACATCTTCAGCAAAATATTGACATTCCTGAGATCACTCTTCCAGTTCACCCATTAGTAGCAGCTGTTATTAAGAGGTAGAACTATTTTTTATTTATGAATGAATACACTATATTATACAAAGTTTAAAAAAAAACCTTTAAAATGTAGGGCTGCCGATGAAGGTCGTAAACCCCGCGTAGCAGATTTCGGAGATAAAGTGGAAGACTCCACATTCTTGAATCAATTGCAAAATGGTGTGAATAGATGGATCAAGGAAATCCAAAAAGTATGTAACCTATTCATAAAACAAATAATAATATATGTATTTTATGAATTATATTTTGAAAGAAAATAAATTATAATTTCTATATTATTACCCTAGGTTACCAAGCTAGACAGAGATCCATCAAATGGCACAGCATTGCAAGAAATATCATTCTGGCTGAATTTAGAAAGAGCCCTCCATCGAATTCAAGAAAAACGAGAGAGTATCGAGGTTGATAGTATTAAATATAAACAGTATTTCTTTTCCTAACCTGTCTAAAAATAGGCTTCATCAATTACATTTTCTTTTTCAGGTTGCTTTAACTCTTGAGATCCTGAAATATGGCAAACGTTTCCATGCAACTGTATCGTTCGACACCGACACTGGATTGAAACAAGCTCTCGCCACTGTGTCTGACTACAACCCTCTCATGAAAGATTTTCCTATCAATGACCTTCTTAGTGCTACTGAACTTGAGAGGATCAGGTAAATAATAATTACTAAAAATTTTGTACCTTTGATTTGGAACACTTATGAAAACATAAATACAGTATAAGGGATAGAATACTATCCTTCTATTACAATTTATGTAATGCACAAAAACCAGCAACAAAAAACTTTAAGTACAATGAGGCTTGCTTAGTATTCCTCTTGTGTACATAAACACAAATATATTTTTAGAATGAAGATTCACAAAACAATCAAACTAAATAATATAAATCAATACAATTATTAAATTACATAAACTAAACAGTTGACCAACACCACAAAGGCTTGTCTTTACACCAAGCAATCCTGTCATGTACCAATGTGTTTTTATGTTTTCGTAAAATCCGATAAAGATGTATTGATTGTGTAGAAAAATAGAGTATAGCCGATTGGAAACAACATTGTCTAAAACATTTAACATTTCTATAGATATTATATTTATATTTTACATAAATAATTTTAACTATTACAGGCTAGCAGTCCAGCAGATATTCTCACACCTTCGTAAAATCCGCTCAACAAAATACCCTATCCAGCGAGGCTTAAGACTTGTTGAAGCCATTTCTCGTGATCTTGGACAACAACTTCTCAAAGTATGTGCTGTAATTTAGCATTAATTAATAAACCTTAAAGTAAGTTACTACTTTAAAAAATTAAAAATTATTGTTATTTTTATAAATAAATTTTATATTGCAGGTATTGGGTACGCGAAGGTTAATGCATATACCTTTCGACGATTTCGAGCGAGTTATGACTCAGTGCTTTGAAGTTTTTTCTTGCTGGGATGACGAGTATGAAAAGCTTCAAGGTCTTTTGCGGTATGTCTTATGAAATTATCTAACTAACTTTGAAGAACATTTATATATCAAAGTAATTTGACAATGTATTTTAATTCCGCAATACAGAGATATAGTAAAGAAGAAGCGTGATGAGCATTTAAAAATGGTGTGGAGAGTGTCCCCATCCCATAAGCGGCTACAGGCCCGTATGGAACACATGCGTCGCTTCAGGCGCCATCACGAACAACTGCGCACGGTTATGCTAAGGGTGGGTCACATATTATACTTATGACATCATGTAAACACATGACAATATCTACTGTGTGTGTAAGTGTGTGCAGTATTGGACTTAGAATAAATGTGTCATCAGTTTCTTTCTTTCCGTGGATATCATAAGAGCTGACTAAGAAAGTTTACCCTATTTGATCTATTCAAAATATCTATAATTGATCTATGCAAGCATTCCCTATTTAATCTATGCAAAATGTCTGGATAGTCCAAAATAGACTCATCCCCTATTACATTAGACCGTAATACAATTTGGCCAAATGTGGTTGTTTATTGCTTCTACCTAGCCCTTCAGGAACAACAGCCATAATTATATTGCTCATCTTGAGTAACAATGACAGAATTGTAAATATTTTAATATATGTATACGTCGCATACTTACACACATTATTTATTACTGCTAAAATGATTGCTATTATTTATTCTTAATGAACCAACAATGTAATTTGAAAGTAACATTACAGTGCTTGCAATGTTCTCTTTCTATATAATCGTCAAATTGTAGCATATTTATATATAGACACTTCTTACTCCATTTAAACCTCATGTAGAAATATGATAAATATTAAGAAAATATGTTAAGAAAGCATTTAAATTTCTGAAAATGTTTAACTCTACTGTAAAAATCTGAAGACAGTTCTGCCGTAAATTATAATGTGCGATATGTATGTATTATATGACTTAATCTTATATATAAGTTGAGCTCATAACTCAACAACGCCCGGATCAATTTGGCCAATTCTTTTTTCGTTAATGTTCGTTGAAGTTCAAGGAGGATTTTTACAATGAGGAAAATTCGAATAATTATCGGAAATACCCTAAAAACAGCCCATTTATTTTCCCATGCAAACGTTTTCGAACTAAAACGTACAGTCGAATTGAGCTTTATTGTTATTGTATAAAGTTCATATTGCAAGCACTCACTCACTCACTGTTGTCTAAGCAATGAAGGTGTGTTCCTAACATCAAAGAGTCAATTTGCGCTTTATTAACGTTACATATAGTTGAAATTCAATCATATCTATCAAAACAGTGTGCGTGCGTGCGTTGGAGCACAGAATACATCGTTGGAGGATTTAATGTCACGTTCCAAAATTGAATAGCCACAAAATGTAATAGGTCATTTAGACTTTTTTTGCGATTTGGTTGGCTATGCGACATTATCTATAAAATAATTAAGAACAAAAAACTGCCACTGTACAAATCTTTTTGACAGGACGAAGTCTGTCGGGTCCGCTAGTGTTAAATACATATTCGTAAATGATGTAATGTTGTGCAGGTGCTCCGCCCCCGCGCGACCGTGACAGCAGACACAGGCGCCGCTAGCGAATCCGCTCAGCCTCATTCTCTGCCCATGGACGCGGCCGATGCCAATGCGATCGCCGAAGTACGTATATGGCGATATGTTATAGTTATTTATGCAACTGTTGTATAATCAGGGGTATTAAAACACGAATGTGGGTTTATCACACGAGCCGTAGCCGAGTGTGATAATAGTATCACATGAGTGTTTTAATACCTAATTACAACAGTTGCATACAAGACTATCTACAATCATGATGTGAATCCTCTATAAAAGAATTCCAATATTCGAGTGAAAAAATGGCGGGAAATAACACGATAAGACGATAATCCGAAATTACGAATTAGTCTACAATTTATTGTTCCTTTTTCAAATATTTTGCGATCTGGAGACCTATTTTTGAATTACGAATGCGACTTAGAAATCACCGATGTGACTAATAATCACCGATTTTCAATAATTCTTATTTTTGAATATCACTGATGTGACTACCTTAGTCACAGGTGTGATTTCATTACGAGTGCCCTCACCCACTCGTAATCAAGTCATACTTGTGGAAATGTTATCTGTGTTTTGTTTGATTTTTCAGTCTATATATATATATATATATATATACTGAAAAATATATATGTAAACGTAAATGTATGTAAACCATAATGGTTAAGCCGGCAATAACGGCAGCGGTACATTCTGCGTGGAACCGAACTCTTACATTTATGTGTGTACTTTATCCATGTTGGCAGCTCTGCGATCGACTTTCAAAAATTGGATGTTTAGGAATCCGTGATCTCAAAGTCACCGCTGACTATTTAGTCAGCGGCGATTTCGAAGTCGCATTCGTAATTCAAAAATAGGTCTCCTGGTGGTGAAAATGTCATTGCATGAGAATGTTCTTTTTTTGAAATTCATAATATCACGCGTTTGGATGATATAATGATCATAATATCATTGAGTGTTTTAATGTTATAGGTTCTTTTATAGAGGATTAAAAGCATGATAGTAGATAAAATACTTTTTATATTTATACACACAAACAGACAATTCACGTAGCCTATGAAGTGAATATTTCCAATTAAAACCAAAATCGTCCAGCAAAATTACAGTCAGCACAAAAATATTAGTAAAACCCAAAATTAACTTATTTCTCAATTGCATTTAAGTTTTTGTGTCCGCTTCAGAGTTTCTTATACAAAAATATAATTTTAAATTATATCTAATATAAATTATTTTGAGAATACCATTAACAAATTATGTGATCATTGTGCCAGGTCAATTTGGCTTACGAGAATGTCAAAGAAGTGGACTGCTTGGATATATCTCGTGAAGGATGTGACGCTTACGAAGCAGCTGTACGCCGTTATGAGGATAGAATTGGTATGTATGCTAAATAATTTTAAAAGGCCGGCAACGCATCTGTGACTCCTCTGGTGTTGCGGTTGTCTATGGGCAGCGGTTATCGCTTACCATCAGGTGTTCCGTTTGGTCGTTTGCTGCCCTATACTGTAAAAAAAAATACTTTTTCATATAATAATATTCATATTTTAACTCATTCATTCATAATACAAATTTAATCTTATTGAAGAGTTGCAACCTTTCTATACACCTCTTTCTTTGTGCCTTTCTTTCAATACTGAAATATTAAAAATCTAAGTTTGAAAAAAGTTTATTCGTAATATCTATAATATAGACGAAAATATCTCTCGGAGACTTATTTGAGGAAATTTATTTATTAATATTTATGTTTCTAACAACTGTAATACATTTCATACAAATTTTCCAATTCACGAAATATTAAATCTAAAAATTCCTTTATGCATTTCCATAAATACTCGAATGAAAAATGTAAAAGGTCAGTTATTTCTTGAATGGTATACATATACATGATGGAGACTTAATTTTTATAACATTATATTTACAATATTAACAAAAAATTCTGTGTAAATAAATAATTCTATTTTATTATGCTATATATGTTACTCTGTAGCAGATATGTTTAGTGTGATGTGACATATATCTAATATTGTAACGGTAATTGATTCATAATACTGTACTGATATTTGATGTATGTATATATTGGAATAAATATAACGGTATTATATCTGATTTTTATATATTATAATATTGCTTTACATAACAATTAAAAAGAGAATTTTAAAAAAAGAATTAAGAACTATACTTAAGGTTAATTGTATCTATTAGATATTATAGTTACTTGATAATTAATATTGTTACTTATAAATTGATCTATCTGTGAAAAAATCAAGAAAGACTGAGCTACTCGTTACGTCGTAAAATTATTACTAGTTACCTACACTACTAAATTTTAATTGTTTTCTTGTTGTATATTTGTCTTAACATTGGTTAGGAAATAAAGTCGATTTTATATATTTGTGACTTATTTTTTATAAACTACCTACATATAAGTGCAGTGACACTTGATTAACTCACTTATTTTGTACTAAAAAGCGAAAATCATCTTTATTTATACAATCCGGATTGATGGGAATCCGGTCGTATCCGACCGGACTGAAAATGACGCCGGATTGCAATCACTATTCAATACTTTTAAAAATAATATTTGTACATCCAGATCGCGTTGAGACCCGCATCACGGCTCACCTACGTGACCAGTTGGGCACCGCGAAGAACGCAAACGAAATGTTCCGTATCTTCTCCCGCTTCAACGCACTATTCGTACGCCCGCACATCCGCGGCGCCATTCGGGAATACCAGACGCAGCTCATACAGCGGGTAAAAGACGACATCGAAACACTCCATGAGAAGTTCAAGGTACTATTAGCATGACATCATCTTCTCCCGCAATTGCCTGCTTCTTTCCCTGCAATGCCAGGGGCTCAACTCATAAATAATTTTATTTCTTTTAGTTCTCGTCTTATGTGTGGTTTTGATCGACGACCGTTATATTTTAGCTGGACAATATTCGCTTTGTATTACCAGTAAAAAAAACTACCAATATTTGCTCAGCCTAACGTAATATATTACATAATTTGCCTGCCTGTTCCCGATAGTTTCCTTCACTGTAGGAGCACTAGACAAATGTACATATAATATTCGAAAAACGAAAAGTCATAAGTACATAGCATGATCGCCCCCAGCCGAGACCACACCATCGACGTGGCGTTATAAAAATAAAAAGTGATATTAGAAAAACGAATAGCTTTTCAGTTATTTATTATAGATAGGCCTACACAAATAATAATAAAAAAATAATTTTAAAGGTTCAGTATCCTCAATCAAAATGCAGCCGACTGTCATTAGTACGCGATCTACCTCCTGTAGCTGGCTCCATCATCTGGGCGAAGCAAATCGATCACCAACTTACCGCGTATTTGAAAAGAGTTGAAGACGTTCTTGGTAACAATATTTGACCATACTCTGTTTTTCATGTTAAATGTTTATTAAGTTGACGTATTTCTAATAATAAGAAATTTTACAGGCAAAGGTTGGGAAAATCACATTGACGGGCAAAAGTTGAAAGCAGATGGTGACAGCTTCCGTTTAAAACTAGACACACAAGAAGTCTTCGATGACTGGGCCCGAAAAGTAAGCATTGCATTTTGCAAATTATTGAAATAATAAAATAAATGTATGTATTTTTATATAAAAAATATTGATTTGTATTTATATACAATCATGTTAATTGTCATAGGTCCAGCAGCGTAACTTGGGAGTTACAGGGCGTATTTTCGCAATTGAGTCAGTACGAGCTCGTTCTAGCAAAACTGGAACCATACTGAAATTGAAAGTCAATTTTTTACCGGAGATCATTACCCTTTATAAGGAAGTACGCAACTTGAAGAACTTGGGATTTAGGTAATCTAATGATTGAATGATTTACTCACAATAAATCTTTTTGATCCTACATAAATTGGTTTATTTGTTTCAGAGTGCCATTGGCTATCGTAAACAAAGCTCACCAGGCGAACCAACTGTATCCCTTCGCTATTTCTCTTATCGAAAGTGTTCGCACTTACGAACGGACTCTAGAAAAAGTGAGTAGTGATCGTTATCAGAATGTCTACATGCACTAAACTATACATAAATCGATCTAACGATCGATCGAGGCACGGTGCTAATGCATAAACGCGAGGTTTCACTGCGTATTTGTACAATTTTGATAATATATAGAAAGTATTCTAAACATTAAAAAGTAAACAGCAGGAAGTGCAGTCTAATTAATTACTTAATTGAACCTCTATGCTTACATTGTCTGCATTACGTTATTATTACATATTAGATCAGTCATAAAACCTATATTATATATATATTGCAAAATTAAAACAATTAATTTAGCCGAATATGACCACTTACAATGGTTTAAGGTTAAGGCAAAAATGAAATATTGTTCCTACTAGAACAATATTACTATATTGTTCCAACCGAGTGAATCCTCTTGTAAAAACATAACATTGGCACTAACACCAAATTTTAACACACTATTTTGTACACAAGACAAATAATATTATGTGTGATATCACTAACACGGGTGCGTTTTATTTGTGCAGCTAAATAATAGGAATCATACTAAGGTAGTCTTATTATATGCTGCATGGTTCCATATGTAACGTGTATTGTCGCCTTTTATGTTACATGCACTTACTTTTATTTTTTTAAAGTTATGCTTTTTTTTAGATTTCAGTAAAGATTCCTTTATAAATATTGGAACCGGAATGATGCATTTTAAAAGCTGTGTGATCGATGACGTGAATTTATTACGTCAATACACTTCTTGTATTGCTTTTACCATTGACATTATGAAATCCTGATATTATAGACAATATATTTTTTTGTTCACAGCTTAATTGTAGCCTTTTTAGGTTTGATTTCTGCTTAATATACTACACACAGTTATGTAATGTATATTAATCCCCTGTCCCCATCAGCAGTATCGAAATCGACGTTTGTTAAGACTTTGGAAATGTTGTAGATTCGCGATAAAGCATCCATCATTCCCTTGGTGGCTGGCTTGCGGCGCGATGTCTTGACCCAAGTGTCTGAGGGCATGGCTCTAGTTTGGGAATCCTACAAATTGGACCCTTATGTGCAGAAACTTAGTGAAGTGGTCCTACTGTTCCAAGAAAAGGTACAATCTATTGTTTATATTGATTATATGTGTAATAAAAAAAAATGTTTATTATATATGTCCCCACTGGCAAAGGGAATGAAGAACAATGAAGGGAAAGGGAAGATGAGCCTTACCATAATTAAGAAAAGTTGACCCTATTGACTTAAGCACACTGATTCAGTGTGATTTGATCAAGTTCATATATACCTTTGAATTTCACGGCAAATGTATACAGGTTACCTTACAAAGGTTTTCCTCACCATCGAACTTCGAATAAATCAGAAATACAAAAAAATCGCGCTTCTTCAAAAAAAGGTTATTTTGATAACTTTCCTAATGTAGTTGACAGAAGACTATCAACTTTACTTTATTGAATCTTCATTTCTGATGGATACACCAAAAAACCGGGCACAAATCTGTCAGTTACATAAAATAGCATTATTTTTGTCAATGATGTGTCCTCTTCATAAATTATTCTTTTGACTCAATTGTTGGTCTATTTGGGGAAACACACAACATATTATACTATATGTTGTTAACTATAGGTGGAAGATCTTCTAGCGGTGGAAGAACAGATATCTGTGGATGCGCGATCGTTAGAGACCTGCCCGTACTCGGCCCAGAGTCTCGCCGACATACTGAGCCGACTGCAGCGGGCCATAGACGACCTGTCGCTGCGCCAGTACAGCAACTTACATCTGTGGGTCCAGCGGTTAGATGAAGAAGTAAGTTTTTTTAGATCTTCTGGTGATGGAATAACAGATCTCTGACTGACGGATGGCTAGTGACATACTCAGCCTTACTAAGGGGTCATCCATAAATTACGTCACACGAATTTCGTGATTTTTTTTGCCCCTCCCCCCGTCCTTGTCACAGCTAGTCACATTCTCTCACTACCCCCCTCCACCCTCTAGGGTGACGTCACATATTTTGAAAATTTACATTTAGAAATTATTGCATGATAAAAGCGGTTTCGAAATCAGTTTTATTTCCATTTTAATAAAATGAACATCAAATCAATTAACAAAACAAAAAACGAATACTTATATTAAATAAGTATATGGTCATTTCATTATTTTCATATTATATTTTTCAAAATCACCCACTATAATCAATTAGAAAAATAGTACCGTTCGGGAGTACCCCTATTACTAGATAGAAGAGTCTAGTGTCTTATTCATTTATTTATTTATGAGATATACAGACTTTACAATAAAAAATAATATTTACAGCACTTTTCATACTAATAGTCATAATTTAAAGTTTGTGTTTTAACAGTTAGCTTATAATAGATTTTGAAATGTGACTTCACGAAATTTAAGACCCCTCCCACCGCCTTGTCACACAATGTCACACTTCGTCAAACCCCTCCTTCCCCCTTACCGTGTGACGTAATTTATGGATGGCCCCTAAACAGTAAACCTGGGCATTCAGTTGGAATAAGGAAGTCCAATTGTTTAAGTAAAAAAGTCTATGCTAAAAAGTCAAAAGTTCCATGAATGCAACATCATTGAACAATTACAATATTTGTATAAGAATTCATATATACTATACATATATTGCACCAAATACTAATTAATGATTTACAATGACTGTATGTTTTGACCTTTATGGGTCACTGTAATCACGTTGAAGAAGATTTCTATCTTTCTTTCTTAAACAGGTGGAAAAAAGTTTAGCAGCGCGTCTGCAGGCGGGCGTGGAAGCGTGGACCGCGGCGCTACTCGGCAAGGCCAATGAACTTGACTTGTCTATGGACACCTATTCACCTGCCGAGCCCACCCACAAGCCTGGTGGTGAACCACAGGTACTGATTCTCTTCTAAGGCTTAGTTACATGTGTTTATATTGTCAAAATTGCGATGATAATTATTTATGTCCATGTCTGGTAATAACTATAACAATGGCTTCTTATTTTCACTGTAATACAGGTGATACTTGGAAATTATAATTACGAAACAACCCGTGGAAATTGATTGTTTATTACGGTTTGAGTAAATTAAAATAATGTTGTTTGTTAAAATTGTTTGAGTAATAAAAATGCTTAAAAAATATTTTTTGCATATGTTCAAACCATTATTATTGAATTGATAGAATTATTCTAATATATTTAACTATAACCTAAATATATGGGATGTGTGTTAGAGGTGGGTGCGTTCGTATCGTAGTACTTTCAGGTGCTTATCTGTTTTTATAGGCAACCATTTTAGGACCATCCATACTTATTGTATATTCTACAGATACTAAAGCATAATAAAAATATACATTGTAACAAGCGCAAACATCCACCCAGTATAATTCAATAAAATAAAACAAATACATAAATAGCAAAGAGTTCTATAGTTTCAATCTGATAAAATAAAAGTTAATAATCTCACCTCATACTGAATTCGAAATATTCAAAACAACTTTTTAACCAGGGTCGTCTACTTAAGTACCTTCATTTTACCCATCGCAAATTTCCCAGGATCCTCACGTACTGTTGGCAACTTTAATCATCCGATGAACAGGAGATTTTGTCAACATATAACAACAAAAAAAAAACACCGGTAGCACTCCGGGAATGCCGGCAGAAGTGAAAACTTTAATATTAGCGTTGTGTTTAATTATAAGTACAAAAGTACTGTCTTTTATGAGGTAGAATACAATGTTTATTTATTGCGCTATCGTACACAAATATGACAGACATTTGCGCAAGCGCCCTGTGCCGCCTAAACGGAGCAGCACACTCAGGCACGGTAGAAACAGTAGGAGATACTAGTTCCTCTACCTTCCCCTCGATGTTACGCTTTTTCGATCAGCATCACGTGACCCTGACGCGAGTTTGGAAGTTTTTACCCATACAAAAAGTGCTCAGCGCCGCTAAAGAAGTTTTCACTTCAAAGAATCAAGCTCCCAGTTATTTGAGCTTGATGTAATCAGTCTGATGTTTGGCTGATATACAGGTATCAGCTTATATCTGTATATAAGTTGAGTTTCATCGTTATATGATCATATTTTGTCCAGATCGCGCGCGTAGTGCACGAAGTGCGCATCACGAATCAACAGATGTATCTGTTTCCGTCCCTTGAAGAGGCTCGGTTCCAGCTCATGCGGCAGATGTTCGCGTGGCAAGCAGTCGTCACCTGCCAGCATCGGCTGCAGAGCACTAGGTTAGTGTTTCTAACTTTTATCAGATTAATCTGCATAGAAGTGTGTGTGAATGTAATGTTAATACATATTAATTCTTTTTATTTTGCTCTTCCCACTCTACTGATATATTTTTAAATGCTATTCTTAACCATAAATCCTTGTAGAATAAATAATATATAAGGAAATGTAAAAATAAAAGACTAACATAAACAAAAAAGAGTGCGGACCAAAGAGTCCGCAGAAAACCAAAAAGAGTTAAAAAAACATAAATCCTTAGATTTATTTGCTTAGGATTAAAAATGCTCCTTTTTACAAGCTTTTATATTAAGCTTCACTTGTAACTATGTAAGAAAATCTTGGAATCCTAATTTGAACCACATCCCGGTCTCCGATTGAGCTGAAATTTGGCATGCACGTCTAAGTCGGATGACAATGCAATATGCATGGTTATGTGTGTGACGTCATTTTAAATCCAACATGGCGGCATTACCAAGATAGCGGATCAATTATTTTTAATGCACCCCTACAATATGGGTATCAAATGAAAGGGCTTGCATAGGACACCTCGATAAATAATGTGACGTCACTCTTAATCCAATATGGCGGACTTTCCCAAGATGGCGGACCAATTATTTATAATGCACCCTACAATATGGGTATCAAATGAAAGGGTTTACTAAACTTGGTTTTTTAGTCGGAACATATTTTTTTTTGTCAATACAAGCTTTTATTAAATACGCTGAAAAGAACAAAATAAACTTTTACATATAAAAGCTTGTCGTTAAAAGTATTTTTCTATAAGTAAGTAAATCTCGCGACATTTAATAAAATATGGTATAAAAAAAAATACTTTTAATTTTTATATTAATATCCTACTATTAATTCATAAGCTGAATTATTCTTCTGAATTGTTGACAATCGGAATAAGTATTAAGAACAATTATTAATGTATTAACCGTTAACAGAGTTAAGGTATAATATCATATAATTTGGCTTAGTTATCTTTTGATAATTATATCATCAATTTTTTAACTTTGGTCTATTTACACAGATACCAAGTGGGCGTAGCGAGAGCTCAAACCGCTACGTACAGAAACCTTCTTACCAAACTGCCAGGCGGGTCCGTCCCTCTCGAAAGCGCGTACGATGCCATCGAGCAGAAGATATCCCAAGTCCGTGAATACGTCGATGAATGGCTACGGTATGTATTAGGTTTGTTGACATTGTTTGCCGTGTTATAAGTTTTTAAGCCAATTTATTTATTTATTCCAGTTACCAAGCGCTGTGGGATTTGCAACCTGAAAGTTTGTACGGACGACTTGGGGAAGACATCACTCTTTGGATCAAGTGCTTGAATGACATTAAGTAAGTATGGTACAACTATTCACCTATTTATTATACAAATTAAAGTTTCACACTTATTATATATTTATTTACCAAATTTAAATTCTGTGTGTGAGTGTGGTAAAGTATTAAAATTTACTCAATTTCGCATTTATATTTTCATTTCATTCTAACCATAAATGGCCACATTTTGTATACGCTAAATAATCATTGCAATTTTTAGTTTTTATTAGACACACAATGTTTCATTTAACAATAAATCCTTAAATAATCCTCATTTTGAAATCTTATTTACCTTTCACATAGCTGTTTGTATATGCAATAGCGCTTGGACAATCATTTTTCAAGTAGGTATACATCAAAAGCTTGTCTGCTGTCAAATGTTTTATAATACTGTATTATATTTTATTTTTAGTTATGTTTATGTATTTTATCTGTTAATATTATGTCTATCTATTTAATGTGAACCTCGTACCAAATAGATTTATTTAGTAAATAAGTGTCATAAAGTACAAACTAAAGATTACCTACCCGAAACCAGTGTACAATGAATAGTCCGTGCCAACACTGGCGTTACATTTTTTTTAAATAAATTGACTATTTGTATAAAATTTGTTTATCTTAAACATAGTTTTAATGTATTCATTAGAATATTCTCTATATTCGAAAAATTTGTAACACAGGAAATCCCGAACTACGTTCGACACGTCGGACACCCGCCGCGAATACGGTCCGGTTGTGATCGACTTCGCTCGCGTGCAAAGCAAGGTGGCGCTCAAGTACGACGCGTGGCATAAAGAGGTTTTGGGCAAATTCGGCGCTTTGTTGGGCGGCGAAATGGTGCAGTTCCATTCTCAGCTCGCGAAGTCACGCGGACAGCTTGAGCAGCAGTCCATTGGTAAGTTCTTGAATCTTCTATTTATACTCAAAACAAATTGCTGAGTAGTATCACTATGCCTTATTAATAATTGTACCATTTTAATGAATAACAACTGACCGGACATATCTCCTATTCATCACAACTAGCTTACGCTATACAGTACATACAATAAAGTTGTTAAAGAAAGTCAATGTAAGCGTAACATGGATAAACCTAAAATCAGTTTCTTTTCATATTCATAATCCATTTATAAAGCGAAAAAGATCTTTCCACGTCAACAGAAGTCAAGGGAGCATATCTATAACAGTTTTGTAAAGAATTAACGTCCAAAGAACTATTTTGAAAGTTCAATATAATATTTTACAATCTCTGAAAATAAGAAGTTCCCAGGCATATCCATACTATTGATGTCACAAAATCGCAAGTACATAAAATTAAACTACCTATTCCGAGAACTAGTTATGTATGTTATTTAAATGATGTAGAATTGTGTTGTGCTTATTTTATGTATATTTATAAATTCTGTTTTATAATCTGTGAATTGTGACTTGAATTTAACTACAAATATAATGCCATCTATGAACAAGCTTGGCACTCGGGTCCATCTGTTACTCGGAAAATCCCACTTGGTGACTCTAAAATAGGAAGAGACTAGTGCTCCTTATTGGTACTTTTCAGTACAAAACTGTAACTAACTCCTTAGATTCTTGATAATTTGCGACATTTTCAATTTAATAGTATGCCCTTTTAACCTTTTTACATTTTCATTGCTCCATGGTGGCATACATAAAGTATGATTTAAATAAGTAATTATGTTATCGTAAACGACGCTTGTAGAACTATTTTTCATTGCATGTATGGAGATACAAAATTAAGTATAATATGTTTTATATGTTTTTAGAAGAATGAATATTTTTCCGTTTTTTATATTACCAGTTTACAACGCAATTTTTTTAGTAATAGATAATATTTTCTTTGCTTTTTATTTAAAGATGCCAAATAAATGTATAATTATGAAAAAAAACAAAATGTTAGACTCGGGCAGGACTGACACGCACGTGTCCATAGAGTACAATCCGTCGCCATAGATTATTTCTATTAGTGCATTCCTCACATTTTACTTAGTTAGACAAAGATAATTCACTATGTATCACATTACATATCCAATTTAGAAATCTATACTACAACCATTCTTAAAAATAGGTTAATAATAAAGCAAGTTTACAAACTTGCATTTTTATTTATAAATCTGACAAGTAAATTTCCAAATAAAGATATTGAAAAACATATTTAAGACGTGAGCTGGAAAAACATGGATAGTTTTTTTTAATATCAGAATCATGCATACTGGGAACGCCTAACCCCAATTTAATATAAATAAAAAATAGGCGGTTGATCCTAGGCGTTGGGTGTGGATATATAAGTGGACTGTATTTAATTTTTGTTTAGATAATATATATGTATTAAAGATTTTTGTAGTAAATAAGGCCTAATAAACATCTCAGAGAAACAAAAAAAAATGGAAAATAGGAAAAGATGTAAATGGATTACGTGTCAGATAGATCACGAGAAAGGAATGCGCGCTTACCTCATGTGCCTCATGTATTCTCCTCGAGATATCTCGTTCTCTGCAGATCAGCCCATCAGCCAGTGAAGGTTGGATTCACAGCTTTTTGAGTCTCAAACACATATATTATACACAAACAGGCGTATTGCACTTATCAATCATCAATTCTATGCGACGTGATGCGAGTCGACATAGTCAAGTCAACGATATGTCAACAACTGACTTTTCAAATAGACCATATACTGAAGTTCTTGCAAAAGAGACATTCCATCGTCCAGCGCGCATGTGAGAAAAGGAAGGGAGATGTGGAAGGATGAGATGTCTTAAACTTTTTACAAGTACCCACAAAATTAAAAATATTTATGAATTTTACAATACCCAACACATGCCATTTAGGAAAGTCACTATTATTTATAAACAACTAGCTTTCTGCCCGCGGCTTCGCCCGCGTGGATTTCGGGATTGGGATTGGGCTTTTGCCCACGGCTACATATACGCGGAAGTCGGTTTATGGTGCGAAGATTTTATCGCGCTTCCCGTGGGACTATCCGTTTTTCCGAGATAAAAAATGCCGCAAAACTCCTCAAGAATCACTCTATCTATTGATGAAAACCGCATAAAAATCTGTGCAGTAGTTTTTGAGCGAAGCCTTTATTGCGCATCCCGTGGGATCTGTCGATTTTTCCGGGATAAAAAGTAGCCTATGTTACTCGGGGAGAATGTAGCTTTCCAAAGGTGAAAGAATTTTTGAAATCGGTCCAGTAGTTTAAGCGTGAAGAGGTAACAAACAAACAAACAAACACACTTTCGCATTTATAATATTAGTTGGGATTGGTTTGTAAAAAAAAACTCTTTATTGCACATACACATAAATAATACACAGAAACATAAATAATACCTTTAACTTGGTATAACTTATCTATGTGCTACTGCTCATTTTCTTTTACATTTTTTCCTTAAACAGAAGCAGCATCGACCAGTGATGCTGTATCCCTAATTACATACGTACAACAACTGAAGAGAGAAGTGCTAGCTTGGGAGAAACAAGTCGATACTTACAGGGAGGCTCAACGTATTCTGGAAAGACAAAGGTACTAAATTGTAACTCATTCTTATTAGTTTCTTAAGATATAAAATAAATGAATAAACTAATACAAATTTTATTGCGATGCAGATTCCAATTTCCGGCGCAGTGGCTTCATGTTGACAATATAGAAGGAGAATGGAGTGCTTTTAATGAAATCATGCGCAGGAAAGACTCTTCCATTCAGACACAAGTATGTTAAAACCAGTTCAATCGACTGATAATGTGTTTCTTTTGCAGTAAAATGAAAATATGTCTAACCATTTCTTTTTTACCTAAGAATTTCGTTTGTTATCAAAAGCCTTCGTAACTATTATGCATTTTTTTTTAATTATCTGCAGGTAGCATCGCTTCAACAAAAAATCGTAGCAGAAGACAAAGCGGTAGAGGCACGGACACTCGAATTTCTAGGTGAATGGGAACGAAGCAAGCCTACAGATGGCAGTACCCGCCCTGAGGACGCGTTGGCTCGGCTGCAAGCTATGGAAACGCGCTACTCGCGGCTCAAAGATGAGCGAGACAACGTCGCTAAGGCTAAGGAGGCGCTTGAGCTGCACGATACTGGTATGTTACTAGTAATGGTCGTTATTTCAATAACAGATAATATAATGAATTATTTTCCCGTAATGAATAACGCGTTATTTAACAACGGCTTATACTGTTATCCTGCTGTTGCTGTTGACAAAAGAATCGCCTAGTCGCAATTTGTTGTTGTCATTTGAAACCGTTGTGTAGGCGCAGGCGCTCGCTCTGTTGCCCGACTGCTTATTCTTATAATATTAACCTTTCTCACAAGGAAATAAAGTTCCTATTTGTTTATTTCTTATAGTAATTTTACTAATACCAAATTCACAATTTTGTACCTTCGCGCGTATGACAATTAGACTCATTTTGATTTCCAGTGTGATTTGAAATAACAATTAGGTAAACTGTTGCTGGCTTGCTGGTGCCTAAGCTGTTGTCATTTTTTTAGTCACCCATTATTTGCTGTTGTGCGATTGCGCGTATCCAAATTAAATTATTCGTTGCAATTAGTAAGTAATGTAAACATTGAATGTAAATAACAAATTATATACAGATCAATGAACTTTTAAATACGCCAGAAAATTATATATATATTTTTTTATTTAAATATAAAATATAATTCTAAAATACAATTTGATATTTGCCATGCATTATAATCCGTATTTACAATATACAATAATGCGCTAGGTCTTTTAATCACTTAACATCATCGATATATATATACTACGTACTAGATTCGCCCGCCCGCACACTCACTACGTTCAAGTGAAGTGCAGGGTACACTCTGCACCTCGCTCAGTGAGTCGTCGCCATTCGTGCAGTGTGCATCGCTCATAGGCCGACAATAAACATAATTAAAACAGTGATTAAATAAGTAAATAGTAAACCTGAACAAAAATAATTATTGAAAATTTAAGTGAGTAAAATATCTAGTTGTTTAAGTGGAAATAAGGATAATAATATTATTATTATACAACGTAAACAATATTTTGTATTTATTGACGCCGCGCTGTCACGTGCTTCACTGCGCTCGGCAAAACGTCATAAGTAAGCGGCGGTTACGACGTTTTGGTTGAACGAAATCTATACTTCGACAAGCGATCCAGCAGTTGTCTTTTTTCTATGGTCAGACGAGGTCACATAGATTTAGCGATCTAGCTGATTATAGTTCTATCATTCACCAGTATTTGAATACACTTTTTCCTTTAGTGTTATTGTCTATCGGTAGAATATATGTCAATGCTTAACATGAATAGACATACACAGAAAGAAAACAAACTATTGCACAACATTGCGCTCGTCAGAACTCGACGCGCAAACCGTTTAAGGAAGTGAAATTATACGGGAGTGAGTTCTGTGCGACGTGCGACGCAGAAATCTTAACAGACAAAAACAAAACTAATACCTACGAGTAATAAACATTATAGAAATATTGTTTTTAACATACCATCATTATCATTTGTTTTATACATTACATAGTAGTAGTCTAGGTTTACATACACACACATATTGTTATACCTATATACATACATATTAGATGTTTTCTATTAACTTAGATAGATAGAACTTTTTCAACTTATAGTTAATGTTATTTTTATTGATTTCCGCTTTTAGGCTAGCCGGAAGTTCGTCTAGGAATCTGATATTTTAGCATTTACTTTCCGTACTGATTGCTATATGCGGGCAAAATGAAATTGGGAGCTCGTCGTGATTGTTCTACTCTATATTTACTTATATTCATATAGGACTCATTATAAAAGTTTTCAACAAGAAGTATATATTTTAACTGGTCGTGGATAGGTATAATTCTACAGTGATTACAAATTTCAATATTGTATTTCAATATTCATTATTACTAAACAGTTGTTATTGCCAATTATACTCATGCCATAATGAAACGATATCTTCAAATTATTCGTACAGGATTTTTGTAATTATTGTTTCAAAACAAGTCCATTCTACTACAAAGAAAGTAGTGTGTTTGCTATAATAATTGTGAAAAAAGTTAGTAATGAATAGCTTTGTGTTATAATTTACAGTTCCAAATAAACTTAAAATTTATGTGTACATTATTATATCTAATCTCAGGTAGTTCAGTGAACAACGAGCGTATGACAGTCGCGCTAGAGGAACTCCAAGATTTACGAGGCGTGTGGTCGTCGCTCAGCAAGATTTGGACCCAGATTGACGACATCAGAGAAAAACCATGGCTCTCCGTTCAACCCAGAAAGCTGCGGTACAAAATACAGCATTTATTTATTTTTTTTGTTCATCATAACTAGCAACTTTGCAATATCGACTATATTAAATGTATTTTTTTCAGCCAACAATTGGAGGCTATGTTAAACGAATTGAAAGAACTGCCAGCACGACTTCGTATGTATGACAGCTATGAATACGTCCGCAAGCTGCTGCAGTCTTACACGAAAGTATGTACACATATAGTTACCAATTAAAATAAACAAATGTTTATATTTAATTTAGTCTGTGTTTCTATTATTTCTGTACAATTTGTTGAAATCAAATATATAGCAAAGTAATGAAATTGAAATGTATGTATACTTTTTTTTTAATTCTTAATTTTTTACGAGGCTTTGAACACTTTGGGTGAACATGTCAGCCTCATAGGAACAATAACATATTTATATAACATACACAGTTTACACATACACAAATGTTATATACAAAAATATTAGTTTGCCTCCTCAAAGGACAAGCAAACAAACATGTATAATTTTTTGGCTAAGCTGGACAATGGTTCCGTCAGCAAACAATTTATATTGCCATTAGCCAAATCCATTCCCACGAGGAGTCTTTCTCTTAGCTCAGAGTTTCGGGCACATTCCAACCACATGTGATAAACATCATCGATCCTGGAACACAGCTGGTTATGTATACTTTTTTAATATCGTATTGCATCACGTGGATTTCACGTGCTATCACATCTCTTCACAATACCGATCACACTTATTGCCCAGTTAGGTGACGGCCTATACAAAAATTTGCGACTGTCCCACAGGTGAACATGCTGATTGTGGAGTTAAAATCAGATGCGCTAAAAGAGCGTCATTGGCGCCAGTTGTGTCGCGCGCTTCGCGTAGACTGGGCTCTGTCTGAACTGACTTTGGGCCAGGTGTGGGACGCAGATCTCTTGCGCAACGAGCACACTGTTCGCGACGTTGTCTCCGTTGCTCAGGGAGAGATGGCGCTCGAAGAGTTCCTCAAGCAGGTTTGTACATTAAAATATTATTCGTAAGATTCTGTTGCAATCAACTCCTTCCTAGTAATATTCAAAATATAAATTAGCTGGCCGACACAGATGAAATGATTGTGGTGTAATTTTGCAGAGAATAGTTTGAAATCTAGGATAGGATATGACATAATTTTTACCGCGGAAAAATATTTTTTAATACAGTTGCTCAAAAAGTGGCGTATTGCAGGGACGTGTAGCGTTCGGGATCTGGGCTATTTCACACTCGTGCTTTTTTTTTTGTCTTTCCCGAACTCGTGCGTTTTCTTTCCCAACTGTCAAAATAATTTCTATTAAAAAAAAAACAACCATGAAGTAATAGCTACGTTTCTTGGTCTGCCGGATGCTAAGTATTACACTGGGCATAGCTTCAGAAGGACCTCTGTTACATTATTGGCAGATTCAGGAACCAATTTGACGTCCTTAAAGCGACTAGGTGGTTGGAAATCGGACAAATTTACAGAAAACTATATTGGTAATTCATTAAACAACAAACTAGAAACTGGCAAAAAGATCACACAATCCATTAATTTAAGGTCCAGTCCGTCTCCTTCACATGCTGAAGAGAACGTCGTCCATCTACGAGTACCTTCGTTGATATTGATAATTCATCAGATCCAATTCCATCAACTAGCAAACGCCATTGTATGACAAATATACATGAACAATCATACGAAATTAATAATAGTTTGTCTCAAACAGTAAATATGCAACCTAAAATTTCCCCAGTTAGTATAAAAAACTGTACCAATTTCAATGTATATGTGAATTATAACTTTTATAATAAATAAATGATTAGTTAATTGAGTTTATTGTGCTTTTATAATTTGATTAAATTGCTTCATTTTTTCGCAACTGTATTAAAAATAGTCGTATAGTACACGTACGGAACCGTCATTGCAACTCGTTCCGACGACATTTGTCGGAACTCTTTGCAATGACAGCCATTCCGTACTAGTAATGGAATATACTATTTCCTCGGAAATTTTATGTAACGCGAGCGAAGCCGAGGATGGAAAGCTAATTACAACATACAATACATGAGACTTAGATTTCAATTTTTTAACAACTATTGACAAAAATATACCGCCACTAGAACACAGTTATGGTAATTTCACTGCTTTAAACTGGAACACTGCAATGTACGCGTTGCTTTGCGGATGAAACTGCTAAGACGGAAGTGTTCACGCAGTGGACCCTGATTTAATGAGTTACTCTCTTTATTTTGATGCTTGCATTTTATTTCTTATTTTATGTTATCTTGTTTTCTGCCAAGGTCCGTGAGTCGTGGCAAAGCTACGAACTGGATCTAATCAACTATCAAAACAAGTGCAAAATCATCCGCGGGTGGGACGATCTCTTCAACAAAGTAAAAGAACACATAAACAGTGTCGCCGCCATGAAACTCTCGCCCTATTACAAGGTGAGTTTTTAATTTTCGTAGTTTTATGAGAATTAAATAAATAACTTGCTAATGAGTGAACTCTTATGTCGCTCATATAAGCGGCGGTTTTACAATATTTATTTAATGTAACAAAAATTATAAACGACAATGATTCAAATATAATAAATTTATTGACTTTTCATTTTCAAGGGTGTGATTGTTGATAGCTTCGGCAATATGGCATGTGATATTTATTTATAAATAACAGGTATTCGAAGAAGAAGCACTAACCTGGGAAGAGAAACTCAACCGCATTAACGCTCTGTTTGATGTGTGGATTGATGTACAGCGCCGATGGGTATATCTCGAGGGCATTTTCAGCGGATCTGCTGATATTAAGACTTTACTGCCCGTTGAAACTAGCAGGTTCCAGAGCATCAGGTAAGTGATGTCATGATTATTATTGAGGTAATTTCATATACTATATACACAGATTCTTTTATTAATACGTTCTTTTCTAATTTCTTTCAATAAGAATATAAAATAATATATTTTTTATTATTATTAGAAAATGGTTAGTTTTTAGTGCTGGATGATTTTGAAACGTTACTTTTCAGTTCCGAATTTCTGGGTCTTATGAAAAAGGTTGGAAAGTCTCCGATGGTAATGGACGTGCTGAATATTCAAGGGGTTCAAAGATCGTTAGAGAGATTAGCAGATTTGCTTGGGAAAATACAGAAGGCGCTCGGAGAATATCTTGAGAGAGAACGTAGCAGTTTCCCCAGGTAACTCAAGCTCTTCTTCATTCCGCCCCATTTAAATTGTGACTCTGCACCATAACTTTTTTTTGTCTCTTTACTATGATTAGAATTAATTTTATGATTCTTTATATTATCAGTAGTAAGAGATATTCTTACCACTCTTTACGATTTACGATTAATATTTATATTAGCATAACTGTTGTCTCCCCCGTCTTATAACTTTGCATACTCGTTATGATATCAATACTTTCTCATATAATGTATGTCCTCTCTCATTATTTTCATTTATCTCGTTATTTATAGCTGTAAACATTTATGACATATTAATCTTTGCTAATTAGTATTTTCCAGCAACAGCTATGTTCAGACTCTTTAACTTCTGACTTCTTTGAAAAGTACAAACACACAATCATTATACACAAATATTTCTAAAATCTAGATTTAATCAATCTCTATATGGTTATTAATCAGATTTTACTTCGTGGGTGACGAGGATCTCCTTGAAATAATCGGCAATAGCAAAAACATCGCACGGCTCCAAAAGCACTTCAAGAAAATGTTTGCTGGCGTCGCCGCCATCATACTCAATGAAGATAACACCATTATAAATGGTATTGCATCTAGGGAAGGAGAGGAAGTTAGTATCATTTTATCTATGATTATTATCACACAAAATTAAGTATAGCCAGGTTCAAATACTGTATGGCATTTCTTTTCTAGGTTTTTTTCGCATCACCTGTGTCGACAATCGAAAATCCCAAGATTAACTCTTGGTTGTCTATGGTCGAGAGAGAAATGCGCGTGACTCTTGCTTGCCGATTGAAAGATGCTGTAGGAGATGTTAAACAATTTAAGGATGGAAATGTCGACCCGCAAAAGTTCATAGAGTGGTGTGACAAATATCAAGTAAGTTTATTGTTATAACTATTTAGATGGAAGTATTTATCCGATCTTAATGAAAATCTCGACCGATATCTATGGATAAATTAATATGAAAACAAACTAATTTATTATACATAATTTTGTTAGTGACACTCTGATTCAATTTACTGTTATTGATATGAAAATAACTGAGTGAGAAGGTTAGGTATATGGTTTGTAATGTATATGTTTTTTTTATATAGTGACGTGACTTTGTTGGTTCTACTTGAAATTCCTTTAAAACTGAAATCCATACACTTTTATTAATTTACTATATAATTATTGAATTGACGAACTTGGGAATGAACGAGACTGGGCTAGCGTGGTTGACTTAAGGCTCTCTCTTTCTAATCGCCCTCGTGGGCGTGTGGCGGTAGAATCGCGAAAGCGCAACCCGCCACGCGCCCCGATATGGACCCATAGGACACCGGGGGGTTTTAGTGGGTAGGCCGGTCCCTCAGACCGGAGAGCCCCACACGCGGCCGCGCCTATAGTCTGATTATTAATTCACTGGAGTAAACTGACAGATGCTAATGTCACATTGTAAAATTATGCTGCCATATTTATCGTACTAGTGAGGTGACCTGCAAATATAATTGGATAAATTGAATAAATCGATAAGGACTTCACCCTTCGTTCTTATTCAGATCACTCACACAAAGTCAGTAACAACGTTTATTAAAAAAAAGTACTCAATGAATTATTATATAGGTACATGAATTCTATCAGATACAAAAAATGAAATTCACTCACTTGCTAGCGTTCCCGAACTATGCGTTCAGTTAATCAGTAAATCAATTTTTTGAACTGTAATTATTCGAACATTCGGAAGTACTTTAATTATTGCAATCTTTTTAAAAGAAAAATACAGATTTAACCACTGTGTAATAGTAGTTATTGTATTTCATTTTAGACAAAACATAATTCTGTAAATTATTTATCGTTGTAATGGATATAACCACGACAATTTTACGTCAAGTTTTTTTTTTATTTATTGCTGGTTATTACTGGTTACTGGTACAAGATGGAGAAGCTGTGTGATCATGTAATAAACTTAGAAAATAAAATGTTTAATCTCGACCATATGATGGACAATATTACGGACCGTTTTATAATAAGTGTCACTGACAGCGACGACGATAGTGATAAAATTATGTCTGACGATGACGAATAAAAAGCTATCCATTGAATATTTTTGTTTCATTTCATATATATAATTCGAGTAATTACGACATTTCAAAGTTATCACCTATTTGCCCTAAAGGTACCATGCTAATATTATTACATCGATTAAACAAAATTGGATTAAGATTTCTTAATAAAGTAAATAAAATGAGTAATGTGATTTGAGGACGGAATGAAATTGAATGAATGAGTTTGATTTCAATATTCTTGTCACAACACTATTTTCTGTTCATCATAAAGTGGTAACACCGTAAACGTCAGTTTACTCCAGTGAATTAATGATTAGATTTTAGCCAGCGCGGTGCCACGGTGCATATGGAGCAATTCCCCCAGAAAAAAAGCTCTAATCGCCCTAACATAATTAGGGTGTTTCATGCCGCGAGGTGGGGATATGTATGAGCTACAAGGGTGGTTATATTCTCTATTAACTATCTATGAACATCCAGGCGCAAATCGTGGTGCTTGCGGCGCAAATTCTGTGGGCTGAGGACGTCGAGGCGGCTCTCGGTGGAGGCGGTGGTGATGGATTACGCCGCGTGCTAGCCCACGTGGAAAACATGCTAAACATCCTTGCTGACTCCGTATTGCAAGAACAGCCACCGTTGCGACGCAAAAAGCTAGAACATCTGGTAACTGACGCACGCACTACTTTCACATACAGACATTATTGCCAAACTTTGTTGTAAGCTTAAATTAAGAGCCACATGAGAATTTGAATATTACGAGTCATGCCATTTTCAAAAACGTGCAATTAAATATGAAATGCTCATAATTAGAGATCGGATAATCGGATGCATATTTATCTAAAGTTAGTTTAAGACAATGTATGGAAACGGCTTTTTATTGTTTTGTTAAATAAAATTTTTCACCATTTCTGTTTTTTATTCAATTATTTAATTGATTATTGTTTTAGTCAAACTAGCTCACTACTTTCGTATAACACTCTTCATGTAATAAATCGTACATTCATAAATCGCACGGGGAACTGAAACTAAACTTCATGTAAATACGTATGCATAGTTGTATAAATGAACCGGAGTCTCGGTCTTTTGAAAATAAATACCACGTGCTAATTTAGTAATTTTCAAACAATATCCACTACCTTAAATTTGCAGTTCCGTATTTTCCCGGGATTTTTATTCAACAAAATGTATTTTAAAAAGCCGCTTCCATAATTTGTGAGTCAAAAATTAACTTTAGGTAAATATGCATCCGATTATCCGATCTCTACTCATAATTCAAGTAATAAATTTAACTAATATTAAATGTTGCATTTGTCATGTTAGATCAATTACAGATTGAGAATGTTATAGTTTTGCCAGGCATTATAGTAGATATAAAATACAGAACGCGATAAAGAATACAGAACGCGAGAACATTTTCCATATAAATTTCGCGAATTGTTTTTGTTCAAATAACATTTCGACAAAGGATTTCGCTTGTATACGTAAATGCGGTTCTTCGCGTTTTACTTTTTTTTTCAATAATAATGGCAATATTATGCGTACTTGTTTGAGGCAATGTGTATAATTTCACCAGATCAACGAGTTTGTCCACAAACGCACAGTGACGCGACGACTCATCGCGTCCAACGTTAACAGCCCGCGCAGCTTCGAGTGGCTCTGCGAGATGCGATTTTATTTCGATCCCAGAAACAATGATGTAAGATCATAATCTCTTCTTATTATGTTGCAAAGAATCTTCAAACGAACCGTAAATAAAAATTTAGATTAAATTGACACATGTTATTTTTAACAGGTTTTGCAACAACTTACAATACACATGGCTAATGCTAAGTTCCTATATGGATTTGAATATTTAGGTGTTCAAGACAGACTAGTGCAAACACCTTTGACAGATCGATGTTATTTAACCATGACTCAAGCCCTTGAAGCCAGGCTAGGAGGATCACCTTTCGGTAAGTAAATGTTGTATTTGCAATTTTTTTCCAAATATTTCAATATGCCAGTAGTCAAAAATTAAATTAATACAAGGCTAGATTATGTAATGATGCGGATATTTTGAATAATTTTAGGCCCCGCTGGTACTGGTAAGACGGAATCTGTGAAAGCTCTTGGCAATCAGCTCGGAAGATTCGTGCTTGTGTTCAATTGTGACGAGACATTCGATTTCCAAGCCATGGGAAGAATATTCGTTGGTCTTTGCCAGGTATAGTAAGATTTTTATTATATTCGAAGAATCGAACATGCACTTTGTTTATTTTCGTTTGTAAAGAATATTTGTAGTCATATTAAATTTATACCAACCTTAGGTCGGCGCATGGGGTTGCTTTGACGAGTTCAATCGACTTGAAGAGAGAATGTTATCAGCCGTTTCTCAGCAAGTACAGACTATCCAAGAAGCACTGAAAAGTCATCAAGAAGGCGATAATACAGGTATACATTTGTATCTTGCTTGGAAATCTCGATAAGAAAAAAAAAGTATGTTATTCATGTTTGTAGAATATCAAATTTTTATTTTTTATGGGATTATGCTTTTAGCCACAGTGATTTTCACAGTATTATCTTAACCTATTAAAAGAAGGCAATGACCACGGTATCATTCACGGTATCAGTGATCAACGC
Source organism: Scirpophaga incertulas (assembly GCA_036419045.1). Lineage (NCBI taxonomy): Eukaryota > Metazoa > Arthropoda > Insecta > Lepidoptera > Crambidae > Scirpophaga > Scirpophaga incertulas. The sequence continues at coordinate 31,826,149 of CM071628.1, forward strand.
AACATGAGCATTCCGTATCGAGAATCATTATTAATATTATTTTAAGATAAATCACCTTATAAGTTACATTTCTCCAATCAGGAAAATCCATAAGTGTGGAACTGGTAGGAAAACAAGTGCGAGTCAGCCAGGATATGGCTATATTCATAACCATGAATCCCGGATACGCTGGCCGATCCAACCTTCCAGACAACTTGAAGAAACTGTTCCGAAGCTTAGCCATGACCACACCTGACAGGCAACTGATCGCCGAAGTCATGCTGTTCAGTCAAGGGTTTAGAACCGCTGAGAAATTAGCCTGCAAAATTGTGCCATTCTTCAAGTGCGTAATAATATATTTGTTATATTTTGTGACTAATATATTAATAAAATATGGTATTGTACAGAGTATGTTTGTAATTATATAAATTTCTTACAGACTCTGTGACGAACAATTGTCTAACCAGTCTCATTACGACTTTGGCCTACGAGCGTTAAAATCTGTACTTGTCTCGGCTGGTAATGTGAAGAGAGATCGTATTCAGAAAATCAAAGTAAGTATTGGCTGTCGTTTATAACTTTAAATTAAAACATGTTCTAGCTGAACAGTGTGCAGATTGCTAATTAAACCACTACATAAAACACAACTTGTGTACATTTACTTAGAAGAGCAAGAGCCTACCCTAAGTTAAGACCTACGCCAAGGTTAAGATTAGATTTGTCACACACAATGTGTCAGTGCAGGTTGGTCGACTTCACATATACCATTCAATTATACCGTATGGAGGTCAGATTATTGTAACACGAAAAACACACTAATACAAAGCTAATCAAACCCAAAAGTCATGAACAGAAGGCATCTGCTGAGACCTCAGCGCCACCAGCTCTTAATAAATATATACCTATACATACATTGTAAATCTGTTATAAAATCCAGGAGAATCTAATTGAGCGCAACACCGAGGTGCCCGACGAGGCGTCCATCGCAGAATCCCTGCCGGAGCAAGACATCTTGATACAGTCGGTGTGCGAGACCATGGTGCCCAAGCTGGTCGCTGAGGACATTCCTCTGCTGTTCTCGCTGCTCAACGACGTATTCCCCAACGTTGGATACACTAGGGCTGAAATGACAGGTGACTAATAATTTTCCTACTCACCCTGATAACAACTTAAATTTATGGAAAGAGACTTCCGTCTATCTATCTTTTAGATTATACTAGCTTTCTGCCCGCGGCTTCGCCCGCGTGGATTTCGGGATTGGGTCTATAGAGGGTTAAGGGTCACAGCTTTTGCCCACGACTACATATGCGCGAAAGTCGGTTTAAGGCGCGAAGGTTTTATCGCGCTTCACGTGGGACTATCCGTTTTTCCCGAGATAAAAAAACCGCAAAACCTTACTCAAGAATCACTATTCTAAATATCATTGATGAAAACCGCATGAAAATCTGTGCAGTAGTTATTGAGCGAAGCCTTTATGCCGTGGGATCTGTCGATTTTCCGGGATAAAAAGTACCCTATTATTTAATGCGGACTTATATCTTTACGTCTGCAAAATTTCAAAGCAATCGGTTCAGTAGTTGCGACGTGAAAGCGGAACAAACAAACTCACTTTTCGACTTATAATATTAGTAAGGATAAAGATACAAAAGTCATAAGTAATAAAAATAAAGCTTATGTGTACAGCTTTCGTATAGTATCAGCCAAGTTTGCAGCTTTGATAGAAATTTAATCAATTAATATTTGGTACTGATAAAGATTCTATTTGTCATTTAATCAAGGTCTGAAAAATGAAATACGAGCTGTATGCGCTGAAGAATTTCTGGTTTGCGGTGAAGCAGAGGAACAAGGCTCCACTTGGATGGATAAGGTATATACGCGATCTATTACTTATATTTTTCTTATTTACTATAATAATTTTTGATATATATATAAAGTAACACAATGTTCACAGCTAGCATTTTCTAAAAATATCAGAATACATATCACCAGTGAAATGTCATCTAGATCTAGCACAGGTTCCTGCCACTGTTTGGCACAATGTATCGAGATTCATACACAGACATTTTCATAGAATCATTTTAACCTTACAGGTGAAGGTCGATTGTTAATTTGGTGGTATACAGACAAATAACTGATACATATAAATATTATTCATTAACAATATTAATGTACTAATGTTACTATATTTATTTTGATATCATAACAATAACCATTTTAGCTTTTAATCATTAAATACATTTTTGTGTCGGTAACTGTGGTCTTGAAAATTTTATATGAAGAACTAGCTGATCCGACAGACGTTGTCCTGTCAAATGTCTCAAATGTCACTTTTCTGTTGAATTTTTTCCTGAATTTTCTTTGCTATAAATATCACAGAGCCCGAGACCTTTGCAAAGAATGCAAAACCGTGGAAATCGGTTCTTGCGTTCTGGAGTTATAGCGTCAGGAAGGAATACCAGACTTATTTTTATATAGTAGATTAACGGCCGTTTTCAATAACCTATCTAAGATCAAAGATAAATTGCTATCTCCGATTAGCAGTAAGCTGTTATCTATCTGTAGTCTGCGTTTCACAATCAAAGATATGAGCTGTCTATCTTTGTCTAACTAAGGATAGCTTTATGCCCTCTCGTCTATCCAAGCCCTGTAGAATGTTTTGTTCGTTGCTAACCATAAATGCTTTAGTACGTTTAAAACATATGTACAATTTATTGATGTATTTTATATTTAAATATTATGTTGTAAAAAGTGCATACAATGTTACTATAATTGAAAAAAAAATCTTATATCGTCATTTTCACTTTATTTGCTGGTGTTTTTTATAAAAATCATAGAACGAAACGTTTATAAATGACAAGTGATGTCATTCGAACATTACTGACAGATAATTTGTTGCCGCCAATTTGTGGGTATTACATGTTTTTGATATAAAATATAAGCAAAAGTGAAAAAATGAGTTCTGTATCTGGATTTACGATACTTTTGTAATTCGTTCAAGGTTATAATAGACTGCTTTTCTTCCAGTCAACGAAAGCAGCACCTATGACTAAAGATGAGACAATGCATCTAGTAGGTACAACTCATTGCAGCGTTTCGAAATCGGTATCACTGTCACTGTCTTCATCACACTCTATTATCAAATTCATTAATTCCATACCACTATCATCACTACTGTAGTTCTCCATTATGTAATTTAAGTTATAATGTTATTATTATAGTTAATTTTTTCGAAGCCTATCTGTGTTTATCTGTGTTTTCGGTGGTATCCACCGATATTGACAGATAGGCAAATGTCACTAGAGATAGCTCCGCCTATCGGAGAGTAAGTTGAAACTTTTTTGAAATGCAGTTACGTCAGATTTGTATGAGCGTCCCTATCTCTAGTAAGCTATCCGTCCTCCCGACGATGGATAGGTAACTTCGGTAGGCGATGCTATCCATCAGTAGGTTATTGAAACGCAAGTTAGGGCATAAGGATAGATTTTACTATCTTTAGTAGCAAAAACAAAGGATAGATAGATTATTGAAAACGGCCGTAAGATGTGTCGTTTGATATGAGATATGGGTAAGAATTAGGAATTGCCGTTACCGACACAAAAAGCGGATAATATCACAAGTTAGACGTGAGTGTGAATGCGTATGCGTTTCCATGCTAACCCGCTAACGGCACGTAGAGGCTGGGTGCGGCGTCGCGCGCGCAACACAGCACGTGGATCGAGAAGGTCAGTGGCGTCTGCGCCTCCCGGACCATCCTCCTGTCTAGTCTAGCTCTATATACATCTGTGGATTTTTCTCAAACTGAGGCTTGTTTATTCGTTTCGATCATTAGGCATTAAAGTCGTTTTAAAGAAAATTATTTACCATCTTTGATTAAAAAAAAAGCATGGCTAATATTTTAAAACTTATCATTAGAGATCGGATAATCGGATGCATATTTACCTAAAGTTACTTTTTGGCTCCCAAATTATGGAAGCGGCTTTTTAAAATACATTTTGTTAAATAAAAATCCCGGGAAAATACGGGACTGCAAATTTAACGTAGTGATATTGTTTGAAAATTACTAAATTAGCACGTGGTATTTGTTTTCAAAAGACCGAGACTCCGGGTTCATTTATACAACTATGCATACGTATTTACCAAAATGTTCTACAGTACCGGAATTCCGGGATTTTTATTTATGGAAATAAAATAAAAAGACAGTTCCATACTTTGTCAAAAACTAAATTAGGTAAAAAAATAAACATCCGGCTATCCAATTCCGCAACCCCGGGATTTTTATTTAACAAAACAATAAAAAGCCGTTTCCATACTTTGTCTTAAACTAACTTTAGGTAAATATGCATCCGATTATCCGATCTCTACTTATCATATACATTATTGTTTCATCTTTATTGTTGGGTGTACTATAATGTTTTAAATGAATATGCCTAATTTGATATTTAAAAATTCTAACTTGTACTTGAAATAAATGCTTTCAATCAAACAAACTCTACGGCTATATAATAGTTTCTTTTCAGGTATATGTTCAATATGTGGCCTAGAAACATTAACGACTACAATAATATTATTACAATAATATTTGAAATCAATATTAGTATGTTTTTTAAATAGATTCCAGTTAAGCAAAACTCATCCATTATACACAATAAGAATTCAAAGTAACGATTCATAATCAGTGTATTATTTCGTAGCAATATTATTCGACCCATAAATTGCCAGACGTCGCGAATTGCTCCTAATAAGTAAGGTGCAGAATGAACTCAGTCGATTGAATTGAGTGAAACTATTACATTAGTTTCATTACATTGAATTTAAAATTAAATTTGTAAAATAAAAAATTTAAGTTCAAATCAGTTGGGAGCATAATGATTCAATCACTGACCTATATTCTATTTCAATATTAATAGGTTCTAGGCCACACACTAGTTATAATAAAAATTGTGCCTTTATTACTATGTGCTGCTAGTTTTTTTTATCTATAAATCTATATTTTGTAATTCCGACTATAATACAACACTGAAAGGACTGTATTTTATAAAACAGTAATAGATGCATATTGACAATTGATTTACACAATAAAGAGGCACGTTTTCATGTTTAAGGTGAATAAGGTTATAAAATTTTCTTAAAATGACTTCGATGTTGATCTATAATGAATTTGTTAGCCTCACTCAATTTAATTGTTCCCCTTCTCTAGCCGCTGTGTGTGTGTGTGTGTTCTTTCACTATTAGCACGATGTCTTGTCGTCTGTGTTGCTCCGTGTTGCTGTGTTTGCTATGAGTTTCTTCACTTAATTTCTTATGTTGTTTTTATTTTGTTACTTATATCAATATATATTTTTGTTGCCCTTATTAATAATAACACCCTTAAAATTTAATTTTTGTATACAATAAATTAAGAACATTTCTGGTTTATAGTAAATACAATACATTGATTAACATCTTTAATTTATCGCTGCATTGGAATTATATCAGAGAGAATGTCTTTTTTATGAAGTCATTTAAATTTATTACTACCATATCACAATCTATATAGTTATAATATAAATAACATTATCTTTTGAAAAGACACTACATTATAAATATGGTTTGAATATGCCACTAACACATTTATGCTATATATAGGTTCTTCAGTTATACCAAATATGCAAATTAAACCACGGTCTGATGATGGTCGGTCCCTCTGGCAGCGGGAAGTCGACAGCATGGCGCGTTTTGCTCAAGGCTTTGGAGAGGTATGTGTATTTCTATCATTAAACATCGGTATTTCCGGAACGTAAAGAAGTACTCTTTAAAATCTCTTTTATTGAAAACTCTCCTTTCTCACAGATTTGAAGGCATAGAGGGAGTGGCACACGTAATTGACCCGAAAGCTATGTCCAAAGAGACACTGTACGGTGTATTGGACCCCAACACTCGTGAATGGACCGACGGTCTATTTACACATATTCTCAGGTAATTAATTTTCCTCTCCATTGTAGTCTTTGGTAATAAATATATTTATAATGTATATTTTTCTTTTATAAAATTTATATTGAACCAATAAGAAGAACTATAATAACATTATGTTATGATTTTGTTATAATTATAAATTGTAATTACTCGTAATAATAAGTTAAATGGAAAATCAATCTCGAAAATAGCTTCTATTTTTTGCTATTTATTTATGTATATTTACCGAGTTTGCAAATTTTTCTTTCTTTCAATTTTATATAAATTTAATTAAATATTATTATAGTTAGTTTAGTACTTTCTTAGTTATTGAATAAATAAAGGAAGGAAAAAACAGTAATAAATATATGAGAAAGAAAAAATCTCCATAGAAATAAATAAAGATATAACATCTCCATACAAAACACACATAAAAATCACACATCTCCATAAAAATGTTTGAATACTACTACAAATTTTATACATTATTCGATTTTTTCAATAGAAAGACGTCAACCAAATCCATCACACTGTCGATAATAACATCGAACCATCGATCGATATATTGACAAGCTAAATCAATATTCTAAAATATGCGAATTTGGTTATTCTATATTATAATTAAAGTAAACAAATCCATAAACAGAAAGGTTGTAAGACAATTAATGAAAAAGTAATTCGTGTTAATGATTAGGAAAATAATCGACAACGTGCGCGGGGAAATCAACAAGCGCCAATGGATCATCTTCGATGGCGACGTGGACCCCGAGTGGGTGGAAAATTTGAACTCGGTTCTCGATGATAACAAACTGCTGACGTTGCCCAACGGTGAACGTCTCTCGCTTCCTCCCAACGTGCGCGTCATGTTTGAGGTGAGACCGTTGATAACATAACGACAGCACGTTGACAACCTCTGGCGTCTGTCACTACGCAAGAGGTGTCATATTTGAAATAAATTGTGACATACGAAATATCCACAAAAGTGCAGAAAATATGTCATTTCTTAAGAAGTTCCACTTCAATTAGGAACAAATAGTAATGACAACTACACATATATATTTTTAATACATTTGCGTAAAAATCATAGAAAGCAAATCATTAAAAATCAATTTCATTATATATTATTTTATAGCTTAGAATTTTATGTCTTTGTTTCTTAGGGTTCGTTTATTTTTAGTTTGAAGACATAGCAATTAATAAAAAAAATCCATTGTATAATATAAATAATATATTTTTTTAATATATTTAATATAAAACATGGGTATAACATAAATAATTATTGCATAATTTATGAAAATATTTTGCTTATATAATAACTATCACAATTTCTCTAGCATAATATTATGTATTAATGGTACTATAATAAATAATATAATAGTTATTTGATACAAACATTTTGTTCGGAAATCTTTTTGATTAAATCCTCCTACATGAATTTGTAGTTTATATGCAAGACAAAAACTAAAAGCACTAGTACGGAAAAGAATAATTTTTCACACGCTTGAGCAAAAATGTATTAAAAATATTTATTTTCACTCTTTTTGCTCATAGTTTCCTAGTTTAGAATGATGTCGAGCCGCAACCAGTTTTAATACCACCCCCGGCATAAGTTTCGTGTATTATAATTTCGACTTCGCTTATCAGGTACAAGATCTGAAATATGCAACACTCGCCACAGTGTCTCGTTGCGGAATGGTGTGGTTTTCACAAGACGTACTCTCCACTGAAATGATTTTCGAAAATTATATTATGAGGTCAGTATAAACAATAATGTACAGAGTAAGCTACCACAAATTTATTTTCTTTTCTAATTAGTATAGAATTAAATTTGGATAAAGAAATTTTTAGATTCGGGCAGCATAATATGTTGTTATGTCATTCATTAATCAATCAATCAATCAATGTAATTCAAAATTTTGTTGATCCCATCCGTAAATTATTTTCTTATTTATCATTTATATAATCATGGTTATATATTATAGATATATATATAGAATTATAATTTATAAATAACCTGTACACAGGCTTAAGAATATCCCATTAGAAGATGGAGAGGAGGATTCTTTCAGCATTGTAATGGCGGCGCCTACCACAGGCGGTGATCAGAACGCTGTAGAAAATATACTTTCGCCAGCATTACAGGTACAATGTTTAATATCATATACAAAATCGAAATCATTCTCTTTAGAATAAACTCTACTAATATTCACTATTTGGCCAATAAAATAGAATTAATGATCGGGCAAATAAAACAAAATAAAAATCCATTTTTACTTTATTGAAGAATATTATAAACAGCTTAGCTGTTATCATCTATGAAATCTAGGCGATATTTACAAACACAAACGCCACCTATGGATAAGCATTTCGGATCGGAAATCATTATATGTTGAAAATCATTCATTATACATTCATAAATGACTGCAGACTCAACGGGACGTGGCCGCAATCCTTCAGCCTTTATTCTTCAGCGACGGTCTGGTTGTGAAATGCCTAGAGCACGCCGCCACTCTTGACCACATCATGGACTTCACCAGACACAGGGCTTTATCATCATTGCATTCAATGCTCAACCGAGGAGTCAGGTTTGTATTAACATTTATTTGTAAATCACATAAGATAAAAAGTCACAATGTCAAAGTCACGCTTATGCGTGCCCGAAGCAAAACCTGACCGTGTATCGAATGAGACGAAACTCTTATTGAATTTTCATTTTACTTGAATACATTTCCATCGCAAATTATAAGAACCTTTTAATGTATTCTCTGACACATTTTCTACGATGCTTCGAAAAAAATTTCGTATCAAGATGATTATAATGAATCAATATGGTTTTCTATCTTGCTATATAACTATATTTATTTGCAGAAACATTCTTGGCTACAACCGTCAACACCCCGATTTCCCGATTACTAATGAACAATTAGAAGCATATGTCCCCAAATGGCTAGTGTACTCCCTCCTCTGGTCATTCGCTGGCGATGCTAAATTGAAGGTATGTGTATGCAAGAATGATTTGGTTACAGTTGAAAAATATATTTGAATAAAATCTAATCTGTGTCAATTTTCAGGATCGCAACGAGCTCGGTGATTTTATACGATCCGCAAGCACCATGCAGCTGCCGAACTGCGGACCGAATCAGCACATTATTGACTTTGAGGTACTAACACAAAGATTTTAAGAGATTCTTCTGATCCTGAAGTATATTTAAATGTGCTTAAAACATATAAGATTGTCTTAGTTTACAGATCTGATTTTCTATTTTTTGTCTGATCAGTACAAATTACATACATATATGTCACGCCTTGTTCCCAATGGGGTAGGCAGAGACCACCTCTCTCCACTTGCTACGACCCTGGCACACTTCTCTTGCTTCCTCCACTTTCATGAGCGTCTTCATGCATGCTCGTCGGTTGCGAGTACTCTTGACCCGGCCTTTCTTTAGGACATATTCGATTTGATCGGGATATGTCCGCCTAGGTCAACCTGCACCGATTCGTCCTATCATTGTTACCTTACAAATTCTTTAATATATAGGTGTCGATCACCGGCGAATGGGTGCCCTGGTCGGCCAAAGTGCCGCAGATCGAAGTGGAGACGCACAAAGTAGCTGCCCCTGATGTGGTGGTACCAACGCTGGACACCGTCCGTCATGAAGCACTACTGTATACTTGGCTGGCCGAGCATAAGCCATTAGGTAAGAGACACTCTGATTTTATATACTATCGCTACTGACGAAATATCGTCGCTATAATCATAATTACGTTGAATGTAATAATAATAATCTAATACGCGGAACCCCTATATACCATTTTTTGAGGAAAATGCATTAAATTGCATACCCCGGCTGTGGCGAGCCGGCGGTTATGTGGGGCTCTCCTCCCCAGAAGGGGGAGGCCTACCTACTAAAAACCTCAGGGATGGCCTTCCTCAGGCATGTAGGGAGCCCCGGGGAACGCCAAGCGACATCCGGTAACCCCCAGCCTCCGCTTCCCCGCCGATACAGGGGAGCCCGCCTCGGGGGAGGCTACAATACCTCTCCCGATCTCCGCCACCGACGACGCCCCCCGGCCACGGAAGGTGCGTGGTCCCTCACGAGTACCCTATAAGACCCGAATACCTAGATAAGAGATACAATGGAACTTTTTAGTTGGTTTAAATAAAGTGTAGTAGCACAAGGTTCTGTCGATGTCTTGGACACGTTTCATTACAAAGTGCTTCTGTACATCTCATTCGCTGAATACCTAATGATTTTAGGTAAGAGGTACATTGATTTCTTCCACATAGAAATGAACAAGGTACCCCCAATCTATTAGAACCTAATACAACTAGCTCACCAAACACAATCCGTTAAGTAAAAGATACAATTTTGCTTCCTAGCTGGTTTGTTCGAAATAAAGAAACGCAAGAATCCCCTAATATGGTATTGGCGTGGCACTAATTTTACTCACGCCGAGTATTCATTATTATTATTATTATTTATTTATTTCTATTAGGGACAACAAACAGTTTAGAAAATAAATCTTTAAAATATAATTATTATTCTATAATAGTTTACTGTACTGTTGTATAATCAGGGGTATTAAAACACGAATGTGGGTTATATAATAGTATCACATGAGTGTTTTATTTAATACCTAATTATAACAGTTGCATACAAGACTTTATCTACAATCATGATATGAATCCTCTATAAAAAAGATTCTCATACCATAGGGTGTTGTACAGTGTTGTAATGTAAGAACTATGTAAATTCAAGAAAAGTCTAATTGCGAAGCTGCTGAAAAATGCTGCTTTAGAAATATCTGGTAGTGTGTCATCAAAGCAAAAATCACTAATTTTTGTAAACACAGTAATTGTTTGATTGCGATTTCCAATATTCGAGTGAAAAAATGGCGGGAAATAACACGATAAGACGAGAATCCGAAATTACGAATTAGTCTACAATTTATTGTTCTTTTTTCATAATTTTAGCGATTTGGTGGTGAAAATGTCACTGCATGTGAATGTTCTTTTTTTGAAATTCATAATATCACGCGTTTGGATGATATAATGATCATAATATCATTGAATGTTTTAATGTTGGCAATAAGCTAATTGTTATAGCTTCTTTTATAGAGGATTAATAGCGTGATAGTAGATAAAAATACTTATATAACAAAAAAATATTATGAAACACACATCGTCATCCACAGTTTATTTACGTGGTTTTATAATTTGATATCAGAAAAAATATGAAACATGAATACAATGAACATGAAACATGAATATCTATCAAAAAACATCTTAAACTTAATTTCTCTATTGAAATGTAATTATTAATGTAGTACTATTTATGTGTATTATTTATGTTTTATTAGTTATGTGCACTATTTATGTAGTAATTATTAATGTGTATTACATTTGCCGTCTTAATAACAGCATTGTTATTCCATATAAAGATCAGAAAATTATTTCCTTAGTTATTGAAGAGTTCTACAAGGTAAAACTCGCGGCAACTTTGGTTCTATCGTCATTTAGCTTATCAATCCCAACTAATACTATAAATGCGAAAGTAACTCTGTCTGTCTATCTGTCTGTTACGCTTTCCCGCTTTAGTCTCGCAACCGATTTTGATGAAATTTGGTACATACAATCTTTAGACCCTGAGACAGAACATAGGCTACTTTTTATTTCGAAAAAAGGGATAAAGGGGTTGAAATATAGGTTGAAAGTTAGTATGGGATTTCTTAATTTTAAAAGATAAAACCATGAAACTTTATATATTTAAGCACTTGATAAGAAATCATTAAACATTGGCTCTAGCATTTTTTACATTTCGTCCAGCTAGGGGGTGAAATAAGGGTTGAAAGTTTGTATGCAAGTTCGTCAAATTACACGTCATAAGAAACAAAAAATCGTTTGTATTTTTTGTTTCTTATGACGTGTAATTTGACGAACTTGCATACAAACTTTCAACCCTCATTTCACCCCCTAGCTGGACGAAATGTCAACATTTTGAAATTTTTACCAGTGTCGGGGTGAAATAGGGGTTGAATTGAAGATAAGGCCATGAATCTTGGTACCTTAGACATAAGGGACCAGGATTGACGAAAACTAATTTCACACGGGCGAAGCCGTAGGCGGAAGCTAGTCATATATAAAAAATATATATTTAATATGAATACATTTGTTGTAGTGTTGTGCGGTCCGCCCGGGTCTGGTAAGACCATGACCCTATTCTCTGCGCTGCGAGCTCTGCCCGACATGGAGGTGGTCGGTCTCAATTTCTCTTCAGCGACCACACCGGAGTTGCTGCTCAAAACATTTGACCACTACTGCGAGTACCGTAAGACTCCTAATGGAGTCGTATTGGCGCCTGTCCAGGTAAGGCACAATACAATAATATTAATCATTTTATTAAGAAAAATAATTTGAGGATACGTTAGATGGGTTTTTATTTTTTCTATATTTGATATAGTCTATTCTAGAAAGTACTGAATTCTATGTAAAATGCAGCTTAATGAAATATTAATTAATTCCCGTAAAGTATATTCTGGGTTAGAAATCTTCGTGGGCAGACTCAGGTGCCACAGTTTCATCACAAACAGATAAATTATATAGAGAGGCAAGTATAAGAAAAATAATTTAGGTACACCTTACTTTTAATATATTTATGGTATTGTCAATTGGGTAGACGACAATCGATTTGAATTCTATATATAACTAGCGGACCCGACAGACTTCGTCCTGTCAAAAAGATTTGTAAAGTGGCAGTTTTTGTTCCTACTTGAAATGACATATGATGACATAAAATTTGTTTGACAGAACTAACGTCACTTTTTTTGTCTTCGATTGTTTTGCCAAAGGTTCAAATAGGCTTTTAAGTATTAATACAAATTGTTTGTATATGGGAGTATAGAAAGATGTTGATTTTACACTTTATCAAGATTTTTTTAAAATTTTCGTACAAACCTTCTCTGGACTTTAACGAATAATTCAAGACCAAAATTATCCAAATTGGTCCAGGCGTTGTTGAGTTATGCGCTTACCAACACATTTTGCGATTCATTTTTGTATATAAGAGTACACTTTTAAGTGAGAAATATTGTAGAACCAACAGTACACCTGTACCTATTACTTTTGAAGATACATCGCCATGTTTGCGGCGCTGTCGCGGGTCGCTCAAAAACGCTCCATACTGAACACACTGCTATCGTGACGTCGTAACTAAGTAAACTCGCCTTACTTGTATGAGCGTATAAACAAATTTAAAATTACTTTGTTATTTGTACGTTTATAGGTATACTTTCTATATAAAAAAATGTTACATTTAATGTGAGAATGCTAGAAATGTGTTCGTTTCAATAGAATTACGTAAATAATAATTGCTCTATTTTTAGAAATCTAAAAACAATATAAATTAATAATTAAACTGAAATTTCTATATTGACATACTTTCATTAGATATAAATTGCTCAAATCAGATAATTATAGTATAAAAACAGCCATAATCAGTTGTAGTCGTCTGTCCTATTCCGTAAGAGCCAACTAAATGAATTTATCGCAAATAAGCCCATACCCAATATCGCCGGGGATATAATAAACATTCACGAAGTGTTATGCCTTTAGACCTGGAGACGTATTTTTGAATGAGTAGACGTGAATTTGGAATTCGAATACGAATACAAATCGTGCGCGAAATTATTTTCTACTGCTTACAATTTTTAGATTTTTGAATCACTCGAATTCAGTGTTGTCATTAAAAACAGATTCTTAATTAAATTCCGTTTCACGCAGAAAAATTCAAAATCACAACAACAAAAACAAAAAACCGGCGATGACCCACACGTGAAACGGATCACTGTCAAGGTCACTTCAGCGTTGGATATTCTACTAGTGGAAATCAAAAACGAGTGGATTGAACCACTCGTTGCACAATGCACGAAATGAAAGTTCGGAAATAGTGAATTCACGATACGAATCTCACGATTTCGAATGCGAATTGGTTTTCTATTGTTTCAAAAGTTCGTCTCCTGTCCCTAACGTTACCGGCAGATTTCGTCATTATACTCTTCGATCTCTCAGTAAACTAAATAAGACAGTTTTAAAGACAGCTGGAGCTCATCGAGATTAAAAGCACAGATAAACTGTTGAAAATAATAAAAGAAAATTTTTTATACACATACTATGCTTACATTGAAAATAATCATTTTTTAGCAGGCTTTTATAATTTCTACTACTTTAATAAATAAAAAAAATACTTGACTAGTACCTAGCGTTCCAATATTACACTTGCTTTTCTGGATAAATTTACAACCAGGGCAAGGACTTGTGTGATATATGTTGGTCTGTATGTTTGTACTCCCAATTTTAGTGACAGTTTTATTTATTTAACAAATTGGTAGCTGAAATTAATTTGAAGTGTTTACTGACTACTTCCCCGTTTGTATTCTAATAGCTTGGCAAGTGGTTGGTGTTATTCTGCGACGAAATCAACTTGCCTGACATGGACCAGTATGGAACGCAACGAGTCATCTCGTTTTTGAGGCAGTTGCTTGAACACAAAGGATTCTACAGGGCTAGTGGTGAGCAATCATATAATCTTTCTTGTTATTGTTCAAAGCTTGATAGTTCTATGAAGTTAGTTGTACCACAGGCATTTCAAAACTAGACACTAAAGTAGCAAATTAGTGGAAAAGCTTGTCTAGGGACATTGACATTTACCACATAGTATAAAATTTATTTCAACCGTAAATTTATATTAAGTATTTAAGCTACACATAAGAATATTATTGTTGCTTTATATCTCTGACTTATTGTACATTTCACAAGTTCACTCTTCTTATAAAACATTGCAGTTTAAAATGTATATATCACAATCGTCATAATGATAGCATTGTATGTGATAAGTATTATGAGTTTATTGAGCATCTTGTTTGAAAACACTACACGTTTTACTAATACTGCATTTGAAAGAAACTGTGTGGTGAGCAGCCTTTGAAATAAACAATACAAAAGAAATTGATCTGCGGTTTATAATAATGCGGTTTAATACATTATACATGACAATTGCTTATCATATATTATTATGTTATTGTGATTATCTTAGTTAAAAATAAAACCAGTTATATGTCCCTAGTAGCTTATTTCATAACCTGAAGTTAATCATCCTACGATAATCCGTCAATAGATAATTAATTGACAAACGAAATTAAAATACCTTCACATAAAAAAATATATATATTCGTAAGATTTTTGTTTAGTTTAGTAATGGTAACTCAATATTTTTGTGTTTATTTTTATTATAGTTAATTTATATCAATACCTTTATACTATACCATACCATACCAATTTGTACATCATTGTAAAGTAACAAGATTAGAATGGATAGGAAACACTACTCTAAAAAAATAACAATAAAAGAGTGAATGGTCATAACAATAAACTTGCCGTTCCAATGTTCAGACTCCATAAAACTAGCTGTTCGTTCTTGGGGAAATGTATCTATATTTAACAAGCTTCTAGACTACAGGCCCGTGTTAAAAAAATGATGGGTCATTTGAATCACCAGATGACCTATGTAGAACGATATAAGAGCATAAAATAATAAGATTCAGCATTATGCCGTCACTTGTAAGCTGTCCAACTGAGTGCAGGTGAGAATTCAAAAGTACAGGTAGAGTGGGTATATTTTGGTCATATATTTTTGTACGGCATTCTTACTATCGATAGATCCATGAAAAATAATAAGACAACGCGTAGTGCCGTAAAAAAATGGTGCGCCAAAAAGTCGGATTTTTTTTTTGATTTTCCGACAATTTCCAGGGTGAATTTGATCATTTAATTTTGTACGGCATCAGTTTCATGCTATTTCAGTACTGCTTCTAATACATTATTCCGCAATGCCGTACAAAAATCATGCGACAAGGGGAAAAAACCGAGGGTTGCAACCCCCTCTTTTCCGTGGTACAAGGGGTGATTTGAAAAAGTACGGCTTTGGTTCCAAAACATTATCTGACACTTAAAAGTACTATTAAAAATAATGCCGTCAAAAAATGATGATTCATTTGAATGTATATCAATAATTATCTTAATTTTATCGTATTCTTGATTTATAAAGGTGTAAAATCATTTGATCCTGTACGGGAACTTTTTTTTTAACATGATATTGTAAAATACAATTGTTATATAGTATTGCCGTTCAAAAGAAACTGTTCTGAAAAAAATTATAGAGAAACACAAAAACTGTAATTTTTCAAATTATTGAAGAAATTTAAATATCATACATGAATGAAATATAGCAGTTTTCTACATTGTATCCCATGTTTTAAATAGTATTAACATAAATAAATTAGGAAAAAATGATGTACCGTACATTTTAATGCAGACCATATCTTTTAGGCTGATGAAAATGACGCTACTATCTAAAGGGTACTTTATGGCCATCTGATACAGTACGGCATTAACATATTTTTGAAGAGAACAATTGATAATATGATTAAATCACTATGACGTCTAACTGAAGTGAAACGGTGTGTATATTATATCCAAAAATTGAAACTGTCAACCACAGTATCAACAGTTTTGTATACTTTTTGGTTTACTATATACTTCGAACATTATTGATACATATATATAATTGATTTGTTTCATTGCAATGATGTGAAGAAATAAAACAATTATTTTTAAGAAAAATTTGATATATTTAATAATGATGATAATACAAAATATGGTTTCTATTTAAATTATTCAGTGTCGGAATCAGCCGCTGAGTTGTTATCAGAATCATCGATGTCCGAATTATCTTCTCTATCATTTTCTGAAACATACATATGTTTTTGTCAAAATCAAAGTCTTACGTACAGATTAAAGATGTTAAGATTTATTAATTTACCTATGACGTCATCATTTTCTTCGCCTGATTCCTCATCCGGTGCCGTTATGTCACATACTTTTTGGGGACATTCCTCGCCGTGGAACCAATCGAAATCGTACCGACCGTCATTAAGGATCCATCCATATCTTATTGGTAACAAGGTCGATGGTATTTGTTTATAGGCATTACACCAAATGTGCGAGTACCTACTTCTCAATAATATGTTGTATTTTGGAATTATAAGTGGCAACATGTCTATATTTTGGTATAAATCGATAGTATACAAACCCATATTTAACATAGTTTCTAACTAGAAACCTAGAATCACGAAAAGGCTATGAAAATTAGTACAAATAAACTATCTAAATGCCGTACTTTTCGTTATATGAATTTTTTCTTTTTCATTTTTTCTTTTTCATTTTTTTCCCCTTTGAACCAACGAAAATGTACGGCATATGAAAAAATATTATCTATGCATAAAATACTTTCGAAATAAATTAATTTGATGTTGTGTCAAATCACCCCTTGGACCACATACGCGTTGTCTTATTATTTTTCATGGATCTATCGATAGTAAGAATGCCGTACAAAAATATATGACCAAAATATACCCACTCTACCTGTACTTTTGAATTCTCACCTGCACTCAGTTGGACAGCTTACAAGTGACGGCATAATGCTGAATCTTATTATTTTATGCTCTTATATCGTTCTACATAGGTCATCTGGTGGTTCAAATGACCCATCATTTTTTTAACACGGGCCTGTAGTCTATTCCGCAAAGTGTCATTGATTTGCCTTTATATAAATTTAAAATCCATATCAAAAAGACACTCATGAGTAAAGGCTATTATAAAGTAAGTCTAAATGATAACACTATTTGGGAATAGGGACACTATTCATAGAGCCATGTTTGGTAGGTAACAACATTATTTATAATATTGTATTATTTTTATATGTAACATATATAACATACATACGACTGTAATCGTATTAGGTATGATTTTACCTTAATTTTGTATTATTATTATACTATAATTATAATAATTAAAATTGAAAAGAGGAGATAAAAAATAGACCTTCAGAGTTTCGTGCCTGTTCTTCTCGAGAAGGCTCTCCCAATTTCCGAACAGGTGTAGGAGTTAATTTTTTTTCCTTGTACGTACGCACAAAGTTTTTTGTTTATTTTAAACTTTTCTTTTTTTTTGTTTTATTTGTTTTGACGTCAATAAGTGCCTGAAAGGTCTATGTTGAATAAATATTATTTTGATTTTGAATGTTATCAGACCACTCCTGGGTGCACCTGGAACGGATTCAGTTCGTGGGGGCATGCAACCCCCCCACGGACCCAGGCCGCAAGCCGCTGTCACACCGCCTGCTGAGGCACGTGCCCGTTATCTACGTGGACTACCCCGGCGAGACCTCGCTGGAACAGGTATGATCCAGCATATGTATAAAAAGTATTGATTCCTTGTTTAATTGCACTCCCATAAATTCTATACACACATTACGTATGTATGGGTGTATGTACACCTACTCACACATTTATGTAAACATTTTTTTTAATTTACAAATTAAATGCTGAAACATTCGTACATACAAATATTAGGCTGTAATAATCAATTAAGTACCTTGACTTTCAGACCTTATGTTGTTTTTTCGTATGTTTCGGATTTGTTACGAATCTCACAAGAACCACATATACTATAAGCGACTGAGATCACTTACCATGAAGTGGGCAGTTTGCTTATTTTGTCAATATATATAGCAATATAAAAATTAGATACTGAGTACAAAAAGCTGTATATTCTCTTGGAGATGTAGACTCATTATTGTCCTTGTACATACGCACGTACAGTAAACTTGGAGTTAAGCTAGATTGTTGGACCTTTGGATCACACTTATATCGATTGAAATAACAGCCTTTTTTGAAGCGGCTCTTCGCAGCCGGGGTATGCAATTCAATGCATTTTCCTCAGCAGAATGCTTTTCCTCAAACCTATACCTGGCATTTAATAATAATAATTATTATTATTATCTTGCAAACGGTAAGCATTTGCATAGACACAACCTAGTAAACTTGGAGTTAAGCTAGATTGTTGGACCTTTGGATCACACTTATATCGATTGAAATAACAGCCTTTTTTGAAGCGGCTCTTCGCAGCCGGGGTATGCAATTCAATGCATTTTCCTCAGCAGAATGCTTTTCCTCAAACCTATACCTGGCATTTAATAATAATAATTATTATTATTATCTTGCAAACGGTGAGCATTTGCATAGACACAACCTAGTAGCCAGGATCATCCATCAACAGCTTGCCCTTCAATACGGCCTTGTTGAGCATGAAACACCGTACTATAAGTACGCACCAGCGCCAGTTCTTAAAGATGGCCGTGCGTTGCTCTATTGGGATCGCTCTATCATCACGGACAGGTCTAATGCGTGCAATAAACCTGATATCGTGGTGGTCGACCGTTCCAACGCCGTGCAATGCTCGATATTACCATCCCTCATGACGAGAACCTCGTAAAAGCCGAGAAGGACAAAGCCAGTAAGTACCTCGACTTGACATACGAGGTAACTGCCATGTGGGATGTTGATTCGACAATCATTGTTTCGATAGTTGTGTCTGCGAATGGCTTGATAGCAAAGAGTCTCGATCAATATCTTAAGATGGTCTCGCTTGACGTATGGATCAAGGGCCTGATACAAAAAGTAGTGATTCTCGACATGGCACGTATTGTCCGGAGATTTCTCTGTCTGCAGCCCTAACCATCGGTTTGTTTGGGCCTTGCCTCGCTACCGGCGGTATACTAGGTTTAAGTTTTTTATAGTATTTATATTTATTTTATATAGCTATATTGTTAAAAACTTAAATTTAAATTTATTAATTAAAACGATCGCTGTCGCAGACACACCTCTCTACACCCTCAGCCGTTCTCACCAATGTTGCTCTCTTCGCACCAACATTGGTCTGCTTTTTTGGGGGGCCCATTTAGTGAGCGGCGGGTCACCACCTACATATTTAAAATCAATTAGGAGGCTTTGAGAAGGCAGGTGACCGGAGTCTCTTCCATATTCCGGTTCTCATTACCACCAAAATCGAAATGCAATAGTCCACAAACTTTTTGACCACAAATGACAATAGTTTCGGTGCATCTAACTGGGTTTAGTCGTTAGCTACATATTTCATGATACAGATAGAGATTGGATCCAGTTGGTACACTCCACGCACACTTTCATTAAATTTTGCTTTAATGGCCTCTACGCGTTGGATCTGTATTCCCGCGTACGCCTTATGTCTAATAATGACGCGTGAATTAAGCTACAATAATAATTAATATAATAATAAACAATGAACAAAGTGATTGTAATAATTTGCAATTTCTTTTATCACACCAATACCAAACTAACATATACTACGTGCCGCCAGATCTACGGTACGTTCACGCGTGCAATGCTGCGCATGCAGCCCGCGCTGCGTGGGTACGCCGAACCGCTGACGCAAGCTATGGTGAAGCTTTACCTGTCGTCGCAAGAGCGGTTTACTCAAGACATGCAGCCGCACTACGTGTACTCCCCCAGGGAGATGACGCGCTGGGTGCGCGGCATCTGCGAGGCTATCAGGTTTGTTTTTAGGAATTTCCGCAATGGAAAATGCTGTAAAGAATTACGGTCATATGCACGTTTCGGGAGTTACTGAAATGCAAATAAAATGCTAAGACCGAGCTCGTGGCATAAACGTCACCTCAGCAATAAAAGGTCAGTCGTCTATTCGACTTCTAGTGCGCTATTATTTTAATTTCTGTAGTTAGATCCACTGAGCATGTATAATAGATTAAGATTATTAAAAAATTGCTGCTTTGCAACGAAATAATATATGATTATGATCGTAGCTTTTGAAGTTTTTGATCATATTAGCCGACAATGAAACGAAAATTCGTGTCGTATTCGTACCGTGGGATTCCGATATATTTATTCATTACAGTTTACGTGATGAAGTTTCGTATTATTTGTCCACAGGCCTCTAGACAACTTATCGGTCGAAGGCCTCGTACGTTTATGGGCTCACGAAGCACTACGTCTGTTCCAAGACCGCTTAGTAGAAGATTCTGAAAGGCAATGGACGGACGAGAACATCGATAATGTAGCGATGAGATTTTTCCCAGGTATAAGACATAAAAAATATTGTCACCCATAATGCAACATCTTATACAGACCCTTAAATCTGCAAGCATATCTCAAGCTGCTTAACCTCTGTACTAACTAATTTGTCTAATAAAAATTATTTTATATTATTATTATTTACTTAAAAGGATTTAGGCCTAATTTTCCTTTTAAGTGAGGAATAAATGTATAATTTCGACAGTTCCTATCAGTCAACCAATCATTGGTTAGTTCAATTCTGCCGCTTCTATAATTGAGCTATTTCAGGTATAAATCGAGAACAAGCGTTGGCACGGCCAATTCTGTACAGCAACTGGTTGAGCAAAGATTATGTGCCAGTCCAAAGGGACCAGCTTCGCGAATACGTCAAGGCCAGGCTAAAGGTAAGTCTGCATAAATAAATGTCATAAATATTATATAAGGTTCTAAATTTACACTTTTGTAAGCAAATTAAAAGTAAATCGTCTGCAGATAACACGTTTGTCAGCATCACAGCCCATATCCATTCCCACAAGGAGCACAAGTCTACCCTAACTATAGTTAGGATATATTGAGATATATTGAGCATAATACTATGCTAAGAAAATCTAAAATGATGTTAATTTTAAAGGTGTTCTACGAAGAAGAGCTTGATGTACCGTTGGTGCTGTTCGACGAAGTACTGGAACACGTTCTCCGCATCGACCGAATTTTCCGCCAGCCCCAGGGCCATTTGTTGCTGATCGGAGTTTCTGGCGCTGGCAAAACCACACTCAGTCGCTTCGTCGCTTGGATGAACGGACTCAGCATCTTCCAGATCAAGGTGCGTTAAATAAGTGTCCACACCACTAAAATTATTATGAATATGTTAACAAATATTGGTATTTAATTCTCATTTTATTATTGTATTTAGTACTGAGGACCAGGAGACGAATTTTTTAAACAATAGAAAACCAATTCTCATTCGATATCGTGAGATTCGTATACGAATTACCGAATTCACTATTTCTGAACTTTCATTTCGCGCGTTGTACAACGAGTGGTTCAACCCACTCGTTTTTTATTTCTACTAGTAGAATATCCAACGCTGATGTGACTTCGACGGTGATCCGTTTCACGTGTGGGTCATCGCCGGTTTTTTGTTTTTGTTGTTGTGAGTTTTAATTTTTCTGCGTGAAACGGAATTTAATTAAGAATTTGTTTTTAATGACAATACTGAATTCGAGTAATTCAAAAATCTAAAAAAAATGTAAGCAATTGAAAATAATTTCGCGCACGATTTGTATTCGAATTCCAAATTATGCTTATGAGTAGCCCTTTCAAACGCTATTATAAAATACAAGTAATTTTTCTATCACATTTGGCGGGTTCGATTCCCGGTCGAAGTAGGCGATTTTTAAAAAATCTGTCAATGCAGTTCTACTTATTATTAAAAATAAAATGATGTCTTCTTTTAGTAAAATATCCTACGTTCAATATTTAATATACTTTCCCTCCGTGTGGCATGGCCGTGGGACGCCCTGTATAATATTATAAAAAGGAAAGATTTGTTTGTTTGTTTGTAATGGATAGGCTCCGAAACTACTGGACCGATTTCAAAAATTCTTTCACCTTTGAAATGCTACATTATCCTCGAGTAACATAGGCTACTTTTTATGCCGGAAAAATCGACAGATCCCACGGGATGCGCAATAAAGGCTTCGCTCAAAAACTACTGCACAGATTTTCATCAATAGATAGAGTGATTCTTGAGCAAGGTTTTGCGGTATTTTTTATCTCAGAAAAACGGATAGTCCCACGGGAAGGGCGATAAAACCTTCGCACCTATGTAGCCGTGAGCAAAAACTATAACCCTTAACCCTCTATAGATCCAATCCCGAAACCCACGCAGGCGAAGCCGCGGGCAGAAAGCTAATTAGTAATAAATAATAATTAATCACTTAGTAACATAGGTTTTTTTTATTTGTTTGATCGTATCTATTATGTGTTTCAAACGATCAACTCAAAAATATGTCCCTGGTCTTCAGCTAGCACAAAAGATAAGCCTCGTTATTCAGTGAGGTAATTCGACTTCCAGCAGTGGAGGTCCTAGCGGTAGGGTTCCGTAAATAAGAAACCCTTATAGTTTTCGCCATGTATGTCTGTCTGTCCGCGGCCTCAAAAACTATATGTACTAGATAGCTGTAATTTGGTATATGTCTGTATATGAATCATGTTAAAAAGAAGTAAAAGAAAAAATATGAAAAAAAAATTTGGATATGCTTTTATATTTAGGCATTGATTGATTTATTCTATGACAAGGAAATAAATTTAAAAACATTTATAACTTGAATTATCTCGCCAGAGTTACGGTATATAATATTCACAAACAGATTTAACTTATAAATCATTCAAATCAATTCTTTTTTTTTGTAATTTTTAAAAACAAGTAACGCACGTACAGTCCTCTCTCTGCCAGAGTCTGTTTGACACTAAAATTGTTGCTTCGAGCATGCTGCCAGGGCGTTGCGGGGGAGCTTGGCGCGGGGAGCTTGTGCTGTTTTAGGTTATTCTTTATTATTTAATAGAACATCGAAGAAAATAAAAATTATTTTAATAGAAATTGTAGCCAAGATCGAAAGCTTTCTTATGGTACATTTCATATATTAGTAATATCTATATCTTTGAAATATCAGTTTCAAAGAGAAATTGCAATAAAGTTTTAAAAAGACAAGATTTTGTGATTTTTTTACATGAGTCAGTTAAAGATATTACGATTTTGATTAAAAGGATTAATTTTATATATCCTTAAGAATAACATTTTTTCTTTTGTAACTCTTGAACAAACGGTTTACTCAACAACAACTCAATTTATTCAAAGACACAGTGTTTATGAGTTTTCAACCATGTTATCCCCTTTAGATATTGGCTTAATGGTTGGATCAAGGTTCGGTGCTACATAAAACAGTGATTTTATCTTAGACTCTGAACCGATGCTGAAAGCATACTAGCTTTAGAGTTTTTAATAGTATTTATGTTTTAAATATATGTACTTACATGTAAATAATAATTATATATGCAATCTTTTTGCCTGGTTCTGTGCCGACTTTAATACGAAGTGCATTTGTTAAAGCGAAGCCGTGGAGTATTGCTAGTTATTTAGATACGATCGCATTTTTATCACACCGTCTCATCACGTCCCGCTTCGTACCAAACGATACCACCGCATTAAAAACACGCTGCGTGGCGTATGCACCCCATAGCGAATGTGTCAATTTGTATCACTTAACTACATACTTAAAATGTTTATTCTCCTTGGTATATTAAGGTAACTAAAAATAATACTAGATGAAACTAATCTTTTGTAAAACATGTAAACTACTAAATTAATGTGCATCGCTTGTGTTTATCTTATTATGTCTAATAATGTGATAACATCTATTATCTCACAAGGTCCACAACAAATATACCGGGGCCGATTTCGACGAAGACTTGCGTACTGTCCTCCGTCGAGCTGGGTGCCGCGACGAAAAGTTAGCCTTCATCCTAGACGAATCCAACGTCCTGGACAGCGGCTTTCTCGAGAGAATGAACACGCTTCTCGCCAACGGAGAGGTATAAAACGTTTACATGTTGGAAATATTACAAATTAGGCGTCATCTTGTCCTTTATCATCAGCTTAAGTACATCCCCACCAAAGGGCTCAAGCGTACCTTGATTATGTCTATCAACCACGTTGACCCAGCGGGAGTTGGTGAACTTCACAAGCCTTTAAATTTCTTTGTAGACGTCTGAAGTTTGCCTCGCAATAATATCCTTCACTGTATGAGCGTTACATAATGCGATATGAAGTTAAAAGTTCTTGATGTTTAACGATGCCTTTTAATTATGCAGTTATTTTTTGACCAAGTTTGCCTCGCAATAATATCCTTCACTGTATGAGCGTTACATAATGCGATATGAAGTTAAAAGTTCTTGATGTTTAACGATGCCTTTTATTATGCAGTTATTTTTTGACGTGAATACGTCTTTAAAATTGCTTCCATAGGGACGCAAATTAAAAAATCGAATGATAACAAAATCGGGGGATACAGTTTAGTGTTGTAGCTACATATCTATCATCCCCATCCAAATTCCAATTACACCACTGGATAGCTAAAGGATCAAAGAATTTATTACGCCCAGTAAAGACTGTAACACATCGCGCGCGGTGGAGGGGGAGCCCCGCCAATTTGAAGGCCATTTTGCTGCGTACTATTACCCGTTACGAGACGTATTCACGTACAACAAACGGCCGTGTCCATAACACAGCCACACCCCCTTTTTTTTATTTTCAAGTGCTTACATTAAGAAATTGTCAATTTTATAGGTTCCCGGATTATTCGAAGGCGATGAATTTGCCGCTCTTATGACTCAATGTAAGGAAGGCGCGCAAAGAGAAGGATTGATGTTGGACTCCAACGATGAATTGTATAAGTGGTATGGATATTAAAATATTTATAATTTCGTAGACAGACAAACAAGTGTCACTTGCACTCTCCGTATATTGTGCACGTATGTGTAAAGCATAATAACATACATGCCTATTGTCCTCGAAGGGAGCATGTAATAAAATCCATAATCCGCCTCTAAGTAAAAAGGTCCAGTGTAATAGAGACTCAAATCTCTATTTGAGCAAATGAGCAGAGAACTCTGAAATTATTTCGTTAAACTGTCTTAATCAGAACTCACGATATACCGTCGCTGTATATATTTAAAGCATAATTGATTGATTTTAAATAGTTTAGTTGACGGTTTTATTAATCAACCAGTTTTAGTAGTACTCCAAATTTTGATGAAGTGCTGCAAAAGTTAAAATGAATCCACTCAACTTGTCAGGTTCACCGGCCAGGTCATGCGCAATCTGCACGTGGTGTTCACCATGAATCCTTCATCCGAAGGCCTCAAAGATCGAGCGGCCACATCGCCCGCGCTGTTCAACCGCTGCGTCCTCAACTGGTTTGGCGACTGGAGCGACGGGGCTCTGTTCCAGGTCAGTATTGTATAATAAATGTGAAAACAATAATTAATAAATTAAATATTCAAGACCTTTGCCTTTTTAGTTTTTAAGAATATTTGTTCTTTGTAAAGATTAAATATTGATAGGTGTTGATTAAATTAATTATCTGTAAAATAGCCTTTACACTATAACTTTATATATAAGTTTTACCATAAATAGCCTTTATTTATGTAAATAAAACATCGTATAAATTAATATTGTTTAAGCCTGGCTTAGTGCTACTTCGTTTTCTTTTTAACACACAAAAAATCAAAACAAGTGAGTCATAAGACAATGTTAATTTAGACCAGCCAAATAGCAATAAAAGTGGTTTGTAAGTGTGGCTCGTGGCCTATAATTATTTGTTGTTTTCATGAGAAAATATAAGTAAAATGTAGTCTGGACGACGCTCCTTTGGTTTATAAATTCCTATTTTTTCATATATCTATTCGTCCGTTCTGTACGTCGGACATTTTTGAGTAGGTGGGCAAGGAGTTCACGAGTCGCATGGACCTGGACTCTTCAGACTACGTGCCGCCCGAGGTGTTCCCCGCGGCGTGCGGTGAAGTGGGCGGGCGGCCCACGCACCGCGCCGCCGTGGTGAACGCGTGCGTGTACGTGCACCAGACGCTGCACCAGGCCAACGCGCGCCTCGCCAAGCGTGCCAACCGCACCATGGCCATCACGCCCAGGTACGGCCAGGAACGCGTGCGTGTACGTGCACCACACGCTGCACCAGGCCAACGCGCGCCTCGCCAAGCGTGCCAACCGCACCATGGCCATCACGCCCAGGTACGGCCAGGAACGCGTGCGTGTACGTGCACCACACGCTGCACCAGGCCAACGCGCGCCTCGCCAAGCGTGCCAACCGCACCATGGCCATCACGCCCAGGTACGGCCAGGAACGCGTGCGTGTACGTGCACCACACGCTGCACCAGGCCAACGCGCGCCTCGCCAAGCGTGCCAACCGCACCATGGCCATCACGCCCAGGTACGGCCAGGAACGCGTGCGTGTACGTGCACCAGACGCTGCACCAGGCCAACGCGCGCCTCGCCAAGCGTGCCAACCGCACCATGGCCATCACGCCAGGTACGGCCAGGAACGCGTGCGTGTACGTGCACCACACGCTGCACCAGGCCAACGCGCGCCTCGCCAAGCGTGCCAACCGCACCATGGCCATCACGCCCAGGTACGGCCAGGAACGCGTGCGTGTACGTGCACCACACGCTGCACCAGGCCAACGCGCGCCTCGCCAAGCGTGCCAACCGCACCATGGCCATCACGCCCAGGTACGGCCAGGAACGCGTGCGTGTACGTGCACCAGACGCTGCACCAGGCCAACGCGCGCCTCGCCAAGCGTGCCAACCGCACCATGGCCATCACGCCCAGGTACGGCCAGGAACGCGTGCGTGTACGTGCACCAGACGCTGCACCAGGCCAACGCGCGCCTCGCCAAGCGTGCCAACCGCACCATGGCCATCACGCCCAGGTACGGCCAGGAACGCGTGCGTGTACGTGCACCAGACGCTGCACCAGGCCAACGCGCGCCTCGCCAAGCGTGCCAACCGCACCATGGCCATCACGCCCAGATACGGCCAGGAACGCGTGCGTGTACGTGCACCAGACGCTGCACCAGGCCAACGCGCGCCTCGCCAAGCGTGCCAACCGCACCATGGCCATCACGCCCAGGTACGGCCAGGAACACGTGCGTGTACGTGCACCACACGCTGCACCAGGCCAACGCGCGCCTCGCCAAGCGTGCCAACCGCACCATGGCCATCACACCAGGTACGGCCAGGAACGCGTGCGTGTACGTGCACACACGCTGCACCAGGCCAACGCGCGCCTCGCCAAGCGTGCCAACCGCACCATGGCCATCACACCCAGGTACGGCCAGGAACGCGTGCGTGTACGTGCACCAGACGCTGCACCAGGCCAACGCGCGCCTCGCCAAGCGTGCCAACCGCACGCGAGAACGTTAGGCAATCCAGTAATTTGAGATCGGTAAATTTAGTGTGAATTACGTAAGGCAATATATACATATAACCTTAATGAACTTAAATATATGAACTTAACATTTCATTTTGAATTCAATAGTAAAAGCTTATAAGTACTAATTTTTATTACACAACTTCGCCAGTTGTCTGAATTTTTTATTATTTTCCATCTCTAGTAATTATGATGATGTTATCCAGTCGTCAGTATATCCTATTTGCCTGATACGCCTTGCAGAAGAGACTATTTTAAAGCGTACGTAGTAAAACCAAATTAGGCCTTTCTTTACCAGGTGATCTTATAGCCCGGGACACACGGCGGTCGAATCATGAAAGCGCACCCCGCCATGTGCCCCGTATGGGCCCAGAGAACTCGGGGGGTTTTAGTGGGTAGGCCGGTCCTCTATGACCGGAGAGCCCCACGCACGGCCGCGCCTTGCTAGCGCGATGTCATGGTGCATAAGGTCGAATAACACCCCCCCCCCCCCCCAAAAGGAAAAAGGTGATCTTATAGCGCTTCCAATCAATCCGATACCATTTTCCAAGCAGTATCATGGTGTATGCCGTTATCTTAGTTTGTTATTATTTTAATACCGGTTCGTCGAATTCTTCCCGCAGACATTACCTGGACTTCATCCAGCAAATGGTGAAGTTGTATGCAGAGAAGAGAGCAGATCTGGAGGAACAACAGTTGCACTTAAATGTGGGCCTGGGCAAAATCGCAGAGACTGTCGAACAGGTTGAGGAAATGCAGAAGAGCCTCGCTGTTAAATCACAAGTATGTAACATTCGTTTAATGTACTTTATACTGAGAGAACGAACAGACTTCAAGCAACAGTTGCATTTAAATATGGGCTTCTGCGATATCTTAGAGACGCTACCTGAACAGAAGGTTTGCAATTAAAAATCTTTATTAGTGAAGTACCCGGATTTTTATAGATCCTATTCTATGCACGCATGTACACATCTGAACTATAGTTATTAATCTACTAGCTGTAAACTTTACGATATGGTTTTTTTTAAATAGCCTTTTATATGATTTAACTTTTGTTATTAGGTAACGTAATGGTAATACTAGCGAAAACCTCGTTTGCGACCACAAAACACGTGCTGCGTTTAGACTCTTTGCAGTAAATCTCCTTAATAGTATTCCATGCGACATGATACTAATAATAGCAAAAATGGAATGTTACCGTTTTAACTTTATTTGTTTAACTTTACGATTTAGAAACCAATTATCACTCAACTGCTGTCAGAGTGTGTCTTATGTCTGTAACACTATAATTGTGGCAATATTAGAAATAGTACTGCAATATATTGGCCTTATTCTACACATTTGATTATTATTATAGGAATTGCAAGCCAAAAATGAAGCTGCTAATGCCAAACTGAGACAAATGGTTAAAGACCAACAGGAAGCAGAAAAGAAGAAAGTTGAGAGTCAAGAAATCCAAGTAAGTCCATTCAGTTAGGGTACTAGAGAAGTGAAGACCAATATTGTTTTATTCTCACATTTATATGTATATTGGTCGTTTAAGGCGACGATAGTACATACATCACTCACGCCTCTCTTCGGTGGGGATACGCAGGCAACGCTAATTTAAGATTGTACATTTTAATCGTAATAATTCACTCTCTAGTTCAACGATGTACTATATACTAACAATGTCTTATTGCAAATGTTCAGGTTGCTCTAGAGAAACAAACGAAGGAGATAGAAGCAAAACGAAGGGATGTAATGGCAGACTTAGCACAAGTGGAACCGGCTGTCATCGAGGCACAAAACGGTTTGGTCTTCAATTTCTTATCACACTTACGTCTTCATCATCGATTTCTATCATAGCTCATACACAAATTTTCTTTCACAAATCTATAAATAAAATTTAAGGTGCCTATATGCGAGACATAGATAAAGTAGAATACTTACGGTAGACTAACTTATTGTCTATAGATTTGTAACGTAACTGCCAAACGAAAAGATGCCTGTTTATGTGATAACAATGACTGTAATTGGACTTGCGATCAGAAATTATTTAGCCTTAACTATATTGACGTATGTTTTTCACATGCTTAATACCAATAGGGAATATGCTTGAAATTCAAATATTTTTTGTTCTCTTTCTTCACTTCTACACCTACATGAGGTGGGGTCTGCTTATGAGTTTGCGCCAGATCGGATTTTTCTATGTGCAGGAATTTCGACTTTCTATTCGGTTATTATATCGGACCATGCTCGAGATTCAGCATTATTTACTGCTATGTTAATTACATGTTTTCCTATTCTCTTCTTTGTGTGTGCGCGAACCATAGTAACCAAATTTAAGCGTTTCTTGTTTAGGAGCGACTTTAAAACTTCAGCGAACTTGTTTGTTTGTTCATTGTTTGGTCCAATCTTTTCTGCTTATGCGGAAGCAAGTACTATATAGTCGGGGTTAAAAAAACTGGCAAATGTCAATGTTTTGTCAGATATTCCTTAACTAAGTTAAACAATACAGGGCTGAAGGCGGATCCCCATTTTACTTTAAACGTATCTAAGACGAGAGTTGATTTGTGTCAATATATTACTCGGAAATATATTACTTGTGAAACAGGTCTTCTTTGACACTGTCAAATGCCTTGTTCAGGTCAAAAATTATCAGGTTTTAATGCTTATTTGTAGATTTGCGTACAGCATGGATTGTATAATTCGCAAATGAACGGTCTAATAACAATTGAAAATTAAAAACAGATTTTGTGTGCGTATTGTATGACTGATGCGTACCTAAGTTTAACCGACAACTTAAAAAATATCTATGCGGCTTTAACAGATATTTATAATACCATTTCAATGTGATGGTCGTCTGTGAGAAATGGTATATACTAGGATGATAATAAAAAAAACATTGCATATTCTCTGTTAGTTTAAGTTAAAATAGTAATGGTAATATTCTGGCTGCAAGCAAACTAGAATTAATAAAGGAGACGTGACACAGCGGTGCGATCGATCAAGAAACAACAGCTGGTAGAGGTGAGGTCTATGGCCAACCCGCCTTCCGTGGTCAAGATGGCGCTCGAATCTATCTGCACTCTGCTTGGCGAAAAAAGCGACACGTGGAAGGGCATTCGATCGGCAGTCATGAAGGACAACTTCATATCCACCATCGTCAACTTCGAGACCGAGAACATCACGTTAGTTCAGTCATATTTGTATGTATAGCATCATTGTACAAACAGTTCAATAAATTATCTAAAAGTTTTAATTAATCGTACTTTGCCTGTATCATGTAATGTAATCTTATTAATTATCTGCATTGGGTATATAATTCAAAAAGTTGAAACTTTCTATATCTTGGGTATTCTTATTCAATTTTATATATCTGATAAACTAATATGGTCATTTGAACTGTATAATGACGCTTTACAAGGTCATACTAAACAATACTCGGTATTATTTACTATAATATTTTGCAATGTATAGAAAACATCTTAGATGGCAAATGTATTTGGTATTCTATTGGCAAAAACATTTTGTATTGTAAAATCGATGTGCATCCATTTTAATAACGTTGTATTTTTTTTTTCACACATAATTTTTTAAGCATTTTTATTGTATTGCAATGTTCTGTTAGAATAATTAACGTATTTAGTCGAATAGTATCGTTGTTAGCTAATTGAGTTATCTGAATTGTGAATGATGTTATGAATACCTAGTAACAGTAAATCTATCTTGTATATAAGCTAAGCCTGCTTGCATTATGTGACTGTTGTTATTAATAATTTGACATCGACTTAACGCTGTTATCACTGTATTGTAAATGGCATCTGTGTAAGGCACACTAATATACCGTCGTCGTGACTAACCCGCTGAGCATCGTCGTGGACCACATTAACTTTAACCGTTACAATAAATTGTTCCAAACTGTGTCTGACCATTCAAAATTAAAACGTATCAACAAAACGGGGCTTTAGATTGGACTCGTATATGTTCTATTACTTTTTTCGATTTCTGATGCTCAATCGTATTGGCTATCGAACCATAAGATAGAGTGGGGAGTTCTTTGAACGCTTAGAAAAAATAATAAAACCTAAAAATCGAGATGGCGTTAATTTGCTGCATCCCTGTTTCCATATTGTTTACTCTAAGCGATCGAGGTAAGACCCTGTACTCTGAAGTCTGTTCAATGCCTTCACGCTGTACACGACTACCTGAATTATATGTTACTCGTAAAAGAATAACGCCAGCCGCATGTGTAATAGATAGCTAAAGGCCTTTTTGTTTCTCTCTTTTTTGTACTCTCTCGCTCTCGCTTCGTCTCGGTGACGGACGCGACGCCTGGCCGCACGCCGACATTCGACCCCCGGTCGCCACTGCAGCGGTGAAAAGTATAAAGAAGCAACATTTGGTGGAAGTAAGGTCGATGGGCAACCCACCGGCGATCGTGAAGGTCGCGCTCGAGTCCATCTGTCTGCTGCTCGGAGAAAACGCCACCGACTGGAAGGCGATCCGCGCCGTCATCATGAGGGAAAACTTCATCAACAGCATCGTCTCCAACTTCTCCACTGAGGACATAACGTGAGCACCGCTGCTTTCCCCCCCAACACTCACCATTTCCACCCATTGTCTATTTTAGGTCTCAGGGTTTCTAGCTTATAAGGTCTTTCACGCTAATTCGTTTGAAGCTTAAAGCATGCTTATGCACGATTTTTTTCTTTATTTTTTAATTGTTATCTTAATTACAACTGTGTTTTTGTCTTGTGTTTATGTTTCTGGTGGCGGTAAATGGTAGACAATGATAAGGTAATAACATCATTTAAACAATATCGAAGGTATGTTTAGAGTTTAAACAAACTCCAAAACTAACAAATCAGTACCTACACCGTAGTTGCACGTTGTTATAATACAAAAAAAAATAATTAGATAACTTAAAATTTATCTGAAATTAGTCAAGGTTGCAGTATAAAGTTTTGGACACATTGAAATACGTGTTGGTTTTTACAGAAATTTGTCAAATATATAAACATTACAATATATCTTACCGCTACCAGCATGGATAAGTACGGAATGATTTGTTACAATCTTAACATTATAAGAAAAAAATAATAATAAACGAATAACATACAAATCAGTTTTTCATGCGTGATGTAATTGAAGCCAAACTAAACATGCATGAATGTGTTTGCCAATACAAATTCCAATTCACTACGTGCAGTGATACAATTGGCTTTTTATACTTTTCAGTGTATGTTCGTTTGCTATCTAATGTGTCTTTCTATTTTCAAAACGTGCCAACATCAACCATTTACGTATTTTGTGTGGTAAGTGACGTCTCCTGTCTATTTATATATGGGTTAAGAGGAACATTAAAAAGTTTGTGGGAATAAAGTGCATGGTTTTCAAAAAAAAATTGGGGGTGAGCAAATTCAGTTCGTCATGGGTCATAGGCATGCACGAAATGCACGGTTTTTTGCAATCTCACTGTTACATAGTTTCGAAGTTGTCGAAGTTAATCGCTATGTTGTGTGATCACTAGTGACGACGTACGCGAGAAAATGAAGACTCGCTACCTGAGCAACCCGGACTATAACTTCGAGAAAGTGAATAGAGCCAGTATGGCTTGCGGACCTATGGTGAAATGGGCGATAGCTCAGGTAAGATCTTCAGAACTCCTAGGAAATATAAAGTCTGTTTTATTGTATTTTTCTGCTAAACCTCTTCCACGATCTAGTGTTGAACACATATTGATTTAATGTCCCCGTCTCGATTCTCAGTGAGGGCATTTTTTTCTGCTCGGTTTGGTTGGTAGTAGGGCTTTTGAGCTGGTCTGGTTAGCCACCACCGGTTCGAACATAAACATTTATTCATAAATACGAGGATTGCCTTTTAAGTTGTATTGTTTGAAATGAGTACAGACAATATATTATTGCCATTTATTGTTTTTCAATAAATTTTCCGCGATATTTAACACACTTTTGTA
This sequence comes from Scirpophaga incertulas, assembly GCA_036419045.1. Lineage (NCBI taxonomy): Eukaryota > Metazoa > Arthropoda > Insecta > Lepidoptera > Crambidae > Scirpophaga > Scirpophaga incertulas. Next base: position 31,860,032 of record CM071628.1, read on the forward strand.
TGCGTTCAAACCAATTCAAAGTGGGGGTAGTCAGAATGACCGATTTGTATGTATCAACAGCTTCTTCAAGTCAGCTGAAACGTTGACCACGAAAACTTTGCTCAAGTTTGGGAAACGTTACAATATCGTTAGGGATTATGTCAGGGCTGTTAAGGGGATGATCCAAAATTTTGTCATTTCAGATGCTCAAAAACATATTTTTGTGCGTTTGTGCGAACTTGCATTGTCATGACATGACATGACATGTGGCTAACAAACAGTCATACCAATCAGTGCTAACCGTCTTGCGATATATATCTATATACGTCTAGTACAATAGTGGCGACGTGACCACAAAAGAGACAACCATTTTTTTTAGTGCTTCGTGAGCGTATGACCTTGGTTGGTTTTGGCTTATCCTGAAAGACCCAGACAGTAGACTGCTGCTTAGAATCTGGATCGTAAGAATATGTCCGAAACTCACCACTAACAATATCATATACATGCTTTGACTCTCTTCGATTGAATCGCTGCAGATTTTTGCGACATCAACTAACACTGACTGCTTTTTGGTCGTCGCTAAGCAAATGTTGTCGGTATCCAACGGGGATCAACTTTCTTACGCTAAGTTCTTCGTATAAGATTTATTGGACAGTGGTTCCTGAAATGTCGACGGATAATTTTATTTTATTTTTAACATGACGATCGTCGAGGATTAGCAGATTTTGGACAACTTTTACACGTGGCTTGTCACTGAAGTTAGACTGCCCACATTGAAATTCCAAATACCAGCGTTCTATAGTCCTTAGACATGGTGCTGCATCAAACACAGAAGTGATCTCTTCAAAGTCTGACGTCGCGATAAGCAACAACTTTGACAATCGATTTGTCACCTTTAAAAATATACAATAAAACTATTCGGCTGATCAACATTCTTTTGTTTTCGAATTCTACATTCAAAAAGATGAAAAAGAAATATGTGTTTTTTTATAATTGCGGAAGGTTGGCAATCGACACAACATAAAATAGAACCCTCGTATTGGTAAAATGGTTATATTTGTTGATTTTCTTTTAACTTATTAATTTTACAAATTTCATTGCAAGTGAATGGTTTTCAGGGCCAAAGTAGTAAGTTCTTCGAATAGATGTGATTCTCATTTAACAAACTAACAACATATATGTAGAGAGCTTCGAAAACGTTTACAAGTTTAAAGATTTTAAATAAACCAATCTTATTTATAGCTTTATATATGTGTGTCCATCAATTTGAGGTGAGACCGGCAATTTCTCGATATTTTTCATCATTATCATTGGCGGTGGAGAACAAAAACTGTGCTGCCATATTAAAAAGTTACTGCTTTGTATTCGTCAAATATAAATGAAGGTGCTTTACATTGTATGAACTTCCATCATGGGAATTATTAACTCTAAATCAATTGTTAATCAGTATTTAGAAATGCCACTGTTCGAACTCTATATAAATGTAAACTACAGATCGAATACGCCGACATGTTGAAACGCGTAGAGCCCCTTCGTAATGAACTCCAAGCGCTAGAAAATCAAGCCCAGCACAACGTGACAGCTGGCGACGAAGTACGTGAGCTGATCGCTCAACTGGAGAAATCCATCGCTTCGTACAAGGAAGAATACGCGCAACTCATTAGCCAAGCGCAAGCCATTAAAACTGATCTAGAAAATGTACAGGCTAAGGTATGCACAACCACTTTAATATTTAAATTGGGAATTTGATAATTCCTAAATATTATTATTATTATATAATTAGAATTAGACAATTAGATAAAGTAGATATTTTAAAGCTAGAATCCAACTGTCAAAAATATATTTTCTAAGATGAATCGAAGAAATTGTCTTTGTAGTAAATATTATTATTTTTAATTACTATTTTATAAAAACTATTCTATTCTGAATCATATTATGTATATACACAATATTTTTCTTATAGGTGGATAGATCTATTGCCTTGCTGAAGAGCTTGGTTATCGAACGCGAGCGTTGGGAGTCCAGCTCGGAAACATTCCGTTCGCAGATGAGCACAATCGTAGGAGATGTGTTGCTTTCTGCCGCTTTTATTGCGTACGGTGGATACTTTGATCAACATGTAAGTACTTATTTTCAGTATATTTTTTATTATTGTTTTCAATTCTAACATATTGCCAAAGTATATTTACAAATGGATCTGGCGAATGCATTAACCGATTTAATCCTTTTTTTTTTATATTCGCCTCCCAACGAATAATTAATAATATATTAGAAAAGGCAGAGCCAAGAAAAGATTCTGAAGAATTTTTTTTTTAAATTATCATCAGTTTTATGAAATTCCACCATCTTACGCAGTTGACTGTTCACGTCTGTTCATAAGATTGAGAAATCACAATTATTTTATTTGCTCCTTCAGTACCGTCAAAACTTGTTCTCCACTTGGACAAGCCATTTGGCGTCAGCGAACATAAGGTATCGAGCTGATATCGCGCGCACCGAATATCTTAGCAACCCCGACGAGCGTCTACGTTGGCAAGCTAACGCCCTACCTACTGACGAACTCTGCGTTGAAAATGCTATCATGTTAAGAGTAAGTATTTATCAAATTGACATTTTGTAAAAATGTATTTTTTATTGACATATCACCTTTTTGTGTTTTTAGCGCTTCAACCGTTACCCGCTGATCATTGACCCATCGGGTCAAGCAACAGAGTTCATAATGCGTGAATTCAAAGATCGAAAAATTACGAAGACTTCGTTCCTGGACGACTCCTTCAGGAAGAACCTTGAATCCGCTCTGCGTTTCGGCAATCCACTACTCGTGCAGGTATAGTTTTGAATATACCTTGCAGTGTTGTGCAATTTAAAGAATAATAATAACCAGACTGGAAAAGTTTTACTTGCAAAGAGCTTTAGTTATGGTTTCAAATAACAGATTCTTCAATAAACAAATTTAATAAATGACATCAACACAGCTCATATCCGTTCCCACCGAGAGACACGAACTATGTTATGGCGGTTAGGTTGTAGTCGATCGAGTCGATTGAACCATATTTTTATACGTAATTAATTATTTAAGCAATTATTTATTTGGGACTTGATTTGTTGAATGCTGTTTATATAATAAACCCTTAATTTTTTTTAGGATGTGGAAAATTACGACCCGATATTGAACCCGGTGTTGAACCGCGAACTGCGGCGCACGGGCGGCCGAGTGCTCATCACCCTCGGCGACCAAGATATCGATCTGAGTCCGTCTTTCGTCATCTTCCTGAGCACCAGGTACGACAAATTTATGTCACAAGACCAAACAGATTTATTATTTTTTTTACCCCCACCCCCTCCCCCCTTTGTAACGCAACGTAACGTTTTCTGTACCCCCCCCCCCCCCCCTGTAAACGTTAGGTAGCACTCAAGTTATCATTTTTACCCAAAAATCGCAAAATGTTATAATTTTTATCCTTGGTATACATAAACACTAACGAATACTGACAACGAAAACAACATTAAATGACGTACAATACAATCTGACGTACAATTCCCCGTGAAACATAAACGAAAAGATTTGCCGAATTGCGGAAACAAATTAAAAATGAACACCAGACTATACTCTGTCCATTATGTTATTTTCTTTTTGACAGATCGCGCGTATGAAATATTGTTTCTATTTTCAAATTATAGTACTACAGTAATAATATACTTTCTAGACGGGTAACGCCCACATAGTGAAGTGCTCTGTGCATAACAAACTACCACAGACAATAAGCAGTTCTTGAAATCAGATAAATCGATAAATTGTCTTCAAATCAAATATTTGTAAATTTATTTATTTCCTTCTCGACAGCTACCTTACATTATTTATAGGTATGTGAATTTTAATATTAAAACGCATATGTAGTTAATAACATCTACGTCAAGTTTAAATCAAGAATTATGATCAAGAATACTTAGAAAATCACATACATACCATTCTTTTAACAAACTAGCTAGGTAATTGGTAATTCGCCAAAAATATAAAATTTTGTCTAATTTACTTGGCATGTGTAAAACTTTATTTTTTCATATATTTCTGATCCATTTAAGAGAGAAAAAGGAAAACTTTCTTAAATGGATCAGAAATATACGAAAAAATAAAGTTTTACACATGCCAAGGAAATTAGGCAAAATTTTATATATTTGGCGAATTACCCCAATTGGGTAATTCGCCAAATATATAATATAAAAATTAAACAAGTAAATTTATTTACATTATTTATTACATAGATTCATCAGATTCTTCTTCGTAAATTACACTAGACTCGTCAGTTGAGTCCTCTGTTACATAAATAACCAATTCTTGTGCCATCATGTTATCAATTGCAACATCTCGATCCCAATCAGACATTATTAATTTTTTTGTCCTCTGTACAACACTCGCCCAGTTTTCAGGCGTCACATCACCACACGCGCTAGTTAATAACTGCAACATTTTATTTGCTGTAAACGGCGGCGTTGTGTTATTTCTTGCTGCCTTCCCTTTAATTTGTGCCCATATCAATTCGATGGCATTATACTGACAGTGATACGGTGGGATTCTAATGACAGTATGTCCATATTCCGCAGCCATTTCATCGACGACGTATCTTTTAGGTATACGTTTCGAATTTAAAATTCTTATCAGCTCCGCTTTCAACAATGTATCAGTCACATCCTCACCATTATCACGAAGCCAGTTAACAATTTGGTCTTTGGTACTGCTTTGCGTTGGCTTTTTATTTATTTGCCGCGAATGATAGGGCGCGTTGTCTATAAATATAATTGAAGGTTCTTCTAGTAGCGTCAACATTTCCCTAAACCAACTTTCATATACTTCTGCATTCATCTCTTCGTGATAGTCACCAGATTTTTTGGATTTAAAAGTTAGCAAAGCATCTGTTACAAATCCTTTTGCACTGCCTGCGTGGCAAACTATAAGGCGTTCGCCCTTGCCTATAGGCACAGCCGAAGTAGATGCTGCAGTGTCGTCAGTCCACGATCTCGATATTGTATGATTAGCATTGAGCCAAGTTTCGTCAGTGAAAACCACATTCGACCAGTCTTCGATTTGTTTAGCTTTCCTTAGAAAATCACAGCGAGCCAGCGCTATATCATGGCGTTCCAATAAATTTTTTCTCTTATCAGACTTTCTGTAAAAAAATCCAATTTTTCTTAGCACTTTACCTAGCGAAGATTTTTGGCCACGGTACAAACCACTGTCTCTCAGTGAAATTACCATTCTTCTTACAGTTGGGATTTATTTACGTTGATAGTACGCGTATATATGACGACGAATAGCATCGGCATCGAAATCATAAATGTTTGTAACTTTACAGAGTCGGAGCTTTTTTTTCGATGAAGACAGTTTATTACTCTGCATACCACTACTGCCGTAGGCTTCTTTAGCAATTTTTGTGACTGTTGGAATACTAATTCCTAAGGCGGCAGCAACACGGTTGCGAACCTGCGATATTGGTAGTAGCGGTTCACCATTTTGACATTCCTTCTCAAAGTATTCATGAAGGCGTCTCACAAACTCCCTCGATTGCCCTTTTAACACAGTTCCTTTCGGCATATTGAGAACTTAATTAAGCTCTACTGTAGACTGTACGTATTGATAAGGAGGAATATAAATACTCAACTCAACTTATTATATTGTAAAACAATACACAATGAAAGCAATGAATGTGATACAAGCGTTGTATGGCAAATGACAACCAAACGGCGTAGCCGTATTTAATGACACATACAATCTAACGTCACTCCTCACAACTCCCGTTGCCTAGACAACCCCATAGACAATATATGACAATTTATTTCATGTATTTGAAAAAACCAGATAAACGAATTTAATATTTATAATAAAAATAATATCGCTGCATTAAATCGATTAAAAGTTCTTCTTAAATAAAATCGATATTCTGTTTTAATCGAATCGGTAACTTGCGAGTTCATCACTGATTTCAAAATATCTTAAACTGTCAAAAAGAAAATAATATAATGGACAGAGTATAATAATCGAGGGATTGCCCGTAAAACGTAAACGAAAAGGGTTGCCAATTTGGGAGTTACGATTCCCTAATTTTTTATTAAAAATAAAAACAATGTTACGTAACTTGTTGTAAGAAAGACCCCCTCCCGCCTCTGTAACGCATCGTAACGTTTTACGAGACCCCTCCTCCCCCCAAATTGCGTTACGTAATACTTGAACGCCCCCAAACTCTTTCAGTAACAAACATACTTTTCTATCTAACACTAATAAGTACACTTTTTAGAAAACTTCGTTTTGGTTACAGGGACCCAACAGTGGAATTCCCTCCGGACATGTGCTCCCGTGTTACGTTCGTGAATTTCACTGTGACGCGGTCGTCGCTGCAGTCGCAGTGCTTGCACCGCGTGCTCAAAGCCGAGCGGCCCGACATCGACACCAAGAGATCCGACTTACTCAAACTGCAAGGTCGGTAAACCGGTACTTTAAAAAGAATCATGTCTGTTCACATTGCCCTAAGATATGTAACCTAAATGAAATCACCATTATCATAATACACTGTAATTTATGTAAAGATGGCGCGACTATTTCCCTTGTCTTATGAGCTATCTGTTTCTTTCTGAATATTTTTTTTTGCACCGAAGTTGGATACGAAACAGTGACGACCGAGCGGTTAATTATTTACATTTTGTCTCTTATCATTTTAAATAAGTTGTGACTGTTCGACCCAATCATCATGCTTACCCCCACCCTATCCTTATTCCAATCTTAAATAGTATCGGGAGGCTCGCGATCTAATCCCCACCGTGTACCAATGTGTTTTTCGTTCCGAAATTCATATGTACATTTATCCGACGCTCCTACAGTGAAGGAAAACATCGTGAGGAAACCTGCGTACATCTGCGAAGCGATTCAAAGGTGTACGTAGTCAACTAACCCGCACTGGGCCAGCGTGGTTGACTTAGACCTAATCGCCCTAACGTAGTTAGGGTAGGCTCGAGCCCCTCGGTGGCGACGTATATGAGCTGTGATGATGATGATGATGATCGGTGCAACGTGTCTTCCTCTTTCATTCTCCTCTATCATACATAATCTCAGCACCGAGGAACCTTATATGCACCTTCATCCAATCGGTCCTCACTTTCCTAGATCTTCTACCGTTGTTTCCAATCAAAATCCAAATAATATTTATTCAACATTGGCCTTTACAGGCTCTTATTGACGTAAAACAAAAATGTATGGATGGATACAAAGCACTTAGAGTTACGTAACCTTGTACACGGATATGTAAAAGAAAAAAAAGTTACTCTACACCTGTTCGGACATAACAATCATATTCATAACTGTTCTAGTAACATTACTTTGGTAACTGCATGGCCACGTGGACAATTTTTTTTTCTGACGCTCCGCTCCTTTTGAACGTAGTGTAATTTTACAGCCTCCGTCGATTAATGGGTTACCCAATGTATAATTATTCAGTATCAACCAACAATTTCTGAGATTCAAACAAACTATTCAGCCTTATATTTCACTGTAGAATTTATTATGACTTATTATGAATCTATTAATAAGTTGTTATTAAAAAGCTTCTGTTTGCTTATGGTTGACCTTCCATTAAGGCTAACAAGTGGCTAAACTTGATCCAATGATCAACAGAGAGAATTAGTTGAATTTCTCTGTATGATCGAATCAGATATGAGGTGTTTAGTAGGAGAATGTAGGTCAAATAGTCACTCGGTTATATAATGAACATAAATTTAGTTTATTCTTATTCAGATTATAAATCCGTCTTATTTACACTGCAGTTTCATGATTTGTCGTGCTAGATTACTTTACGCATGGTAAGTGGAAAGATTTGTACTTTTAAGCATTTGTGCATGTCACATATTATTGTACACAGGTGAATTCCATTTGAGACTACGTCAACTGGAAAAGTCGCTGTTGCAAGCACTAAATGACGCTAAAGGAAAGATCCTTGATGATGACTCCGTAATTGCTACTCTAGAAACATTGAAGAAAGAAGCCGACGATATTGGGCAGAAGGTATGATTTAATTAATTTTTTAATGATTTAATTGATTCTAATGTTATTAGACCCTATTTTAATATAATTCCAGCAAATGGTCACAGTTGTAATTATTATTCATTTTTATTGTACACAGGTTGAAGAGACTGATAAAGTAATTGCAGAAATTGAAACTGTTAGTCAACAATACATGCCACTGTCTCAAGTAAGTTTATAAAACTTTGAAGTATAACCTGTAGGTTTGATTGATATCATTAAAATTGATAAATTGCCGTTACATATTCTTTACATATATATCGTCATATTTGATTTTAATAGAAATTAATACTAATGAGCTCTGAAATATCCTATTGTAATATTGATGTCTGAATTAGTATTAGACACAGTTGTAAAACGCCCAACATAAAGGTAAACCCCTGTCATTGCATTTCATAAAAAGGGATTCCCTTTTTATACACCACACGTCAATTTCTCTGCTTTCGAGAAAACAATTAAAAGATCTATCTAACTTGAGAACGGAGTAATAATCATGTGATTTGTCTTCTTTTTTTAACTGTACTGTACTATCGCGTGTAGGCCTGCAGTAGCATCTACTTCACCATGGAGTCGCTGAACCAAGTGCACTTCCTGTACCAGTACTCGCTGAAGATGTTCCTCGATATATTCAGCTCGGTGCTGGTGTGTCAACAGCTCGGTGGCATAACGGATTATACTGCTCGGCTCAATATCATCACCGAGGAATTGTTCATTGTGAGTGATAAAATTTTAACCCTTACTTGTTTATTATTCTTTGTTTTTCTTCGTTTGTCAAAAATGAAAGTTAAAGCTGGCAATATTTGATAGAATGTCACGTTATTTTGAATCATATATGATTACCTACCGGTTACTTCTTTTATTTTTGTTTCCCTGAGGATAATTATATTGCATACCCCGGTTGTGGCGAGCCGGCGGTTATGTGGGGCTCTCCTCAGAAGGGGGAGGCCTACCCACTAAAACCTACCTCAGGGATGGCCCCCTTCAGGCATGTAGGGAGCTCCCGGGAACGCGAAGCGACTTCCGGGAATCCCCAGCCTTCGCTCCGCCGTTGATACAGGGGAGCCCTCCTCGGGACCTCCCCCGATCTCCTCCACCGACGACGCCCCCCGGCCACGTAAGGGGCGTGGTCCATCTCGCGGCGGCGCCGCAGCTGTGCTACCGAGCCCGGCGCCGCCTTGTTCGAGCGGGACCGGCCACCTACCGGTTACTCCTGGTTGTGATTGACATTAAATATCAATGAAAATTAGACCGTGGAATTGTTATTTATTTATTAGCAATATGGTATTCCTGAGAACACTACATTACCAAGTTTTCATTGATGTTGAAGAATCGAAGCTAAGTTGTCCGTCATCGCTTATACGGTCGCTCCACGAAGCAGTGTAAGTTCGTCTAATAAGCGGGTATCGGCAGGCGGTGTACGAGCGCGTGGCTCGCGGCATGCTGCACGCAGACCGGCTGACGTTCGCGCTGCTGCTGTGCCGCATCCGGCTGAAGGGCGCCGCGGGCGGGGCGGCGGACTCGCTGGAGCAGCCGTTCGCGGTGTTCCTGCGCGGCAAGGAGGCGCTGGCCGCCGCCGCGCCGGCCGCGCCGGCCTCGCGCGCCGCCGCGCCCGCCGCGCCCGCCGCGCACCTCGCGCACCTCACGCCCGCGCAGCACGCCGCCGCCTCCAAGCTCGCCACCAGGTTATATAATATCTATATCTATCATGCTATTAATCCTCTATAAAAGAAGCTATAACAATTAGCTTATTGCCAACATTAAAACACTCAATGATATTATGATCATTATATCATCCAAACTCGTGATATTATAAATTTCAAAAAAAGAACCTTCTCATGCAGTGACATTTAAAACGGCACGGTGGATGGAAATCCACATCTGTTGCTGAAGGCATTAATGACTCTATAGCCAACAAAATCCACGTGTCAAATCAAATTTTAAGTTCTATAGAAAATAGAAATAAGGAAGTGGTGAATATAAATATTCCAAGTACATCAGGATCTGCCAACATTCAACAAGGTGCAAATGTTCAAGTGCATTCCAATAATTGTACGATTCAAAAATGTTAATAATTATTACAAGAAATAATTCTTTTACTTATTAAGGTTCGTTTATTTTACACACTTCGCAATTAGACTTTCTTGAATTTACATAGTTCATACAACACTGTACAACACCCTATAGTATGAGAATCTTTTATAGAGGAGTCACATCATGATCAATCAATACATAGTATAAAACAAAGTCGCTTTCGCTGTATGTCCGTATGTATGCTTAGATCTTTAAAACTACGCAACGGATTTTGACACGGTTTTTTTTAATAGATAGAGTGATTCTTAAGGAAGGTTTGTATGTATAATAAATGCATAATATAGTAGAGAAACACTGATAAATTTAAAGGTTTCTAATGTGATGTCGTAAATAAGCACGTTTTTTTGCGCTTATATTGCAAACGCTGGCTGAACCCTACGAGATAGACCAAAATAATGTACTACAGTATTGTACAACTTACAAAAATCCACAAAAAAGTCCGCGATGGTATATGTCTATCTCTTAGGGATAACCCACCATAACCATTTTTTCACTGCACCCGTGCGAAGCCGGGGCGGGTCGCTAGTTATAGATAAAGTCTTGTATGCAACTGTTATAATTCGGTATTAAAACACTCATGTGATACTATTATATATATAACCACATTCGTGTTTTAATACCCCTGATTATACAACAGTTACATAAATAACTATAATAGATTACGTTCTGGAGACGTATTTTTGAATCATTAGACGTGAATTTGGAATTCGAATACGAATACAAATCGTGCGCGAAATTATTTTTAACTGCTTAATTTTATAAATTTTTCAATCACTTGAATTCAATGTTGTCATTAAAAACAAATTCTTAATTAAATTCCGTTTCACGCAAAAAAATTCAAAATCACAACACAAAAACAAAAAACCGGCGATGACCCACACGTGAAACGGATCACTATCAAGGTCACTTTAGCATTGGATATTCTACTAGCAGAAATCAAAAACGAGTGGGTTGAACCACTCGTTGCACAACGCACGAAATGAAAGCAATAGTGAATTCGGTAATTCGTATACGAATCTCACTATTTCGAATGCGAATTAGTTTTCTATTGTTTCAAAAATTCGTCTCCTGGACATTATCCGTCCAACAAATTTGGATATTTTCTGAGAAAAATAGAATCTCCTAACTGTGAAATTTGTGGTACTATGGAAAATGTCCAACAACAAAATGTTGGTGGAATGTGTCCGTTATCAAGATGCTAGGAGAGATTTAATTAATAGACTAAAAATTAATATTATGGATGTTGGTATGTTCCACAATATTTTGGCCCAGCCAATTTCCAAAGAGGCCCATATTTTATACAATGTACTGTGCTCGCCGCGACTACCTTGAGATTAACTGTGATTTTGTATGATAATGTATATGTTCCGATAGGACTGAGATATCCATTTGGTTAAAAGTCCTTTTAAAATGAAGAGAGAGAAAAAGGTTGCTCTTCATTCTATTTCATTTCAGAGCGTTGGCAGCGAGGCGTAAGGCTATATATATCACAACTCAAACAAGAAGATACACACGATTTTTTTTATTACTAGGACGTCCCCAGTGCGGACTTGGTAGCGGCGCGATATCAAGAGAGCGTGACTCTCACTTTTCTTGAAGAACGATGAACAACTTGTCGTTGGAGGCGCCACATGCGCATATATATAAGTGTGCATTGGAAATGGTAGAAAGGGATGGATATAGGATAAAAAGGAGACGAACTTTGCAAGCGTTTATTTTTTCCTTTTGTCTATTTTAAATCCACTATACACAATACTATAGCATAACCCATGTGTGTTATGCTATAGTTTAAGGAATTTTTGCAAAAAGGAGCTCCAACACGAAAGTGTATGGACCAGAACCCCTAATGCCCATTCCCCAGGCAGAAGTAAAAACCTGGCTGCGCAAGAGAACAGAGGAACTACACCTAATAGAATGGATAACCAAGGAGGGATGCAAGCGAACGAAGGATGCTGACCCGATACCTTCCAAGAAGCTTGCCCGTTCCCTTATCAAACTAAAGAGCGACAAGATCCGAAAGGTCATAGCTACCATAACTGGACACTGCCTTTTAAACAAACACCTGTACACAATTGGTATAACAGACAGCCCCTTGTGTAGAGGATGCATGTAGGCAGAGGAAACGCCACAACACGTTCTTATGGAATGTGCAAGTGTGGCCGACCAACGGGAGAAACTTCTCCATTCCCCGGCGTCCCTGCCAGAAGCATGCAGCAGCCTATAGAGGCTGCTGGCGTTCTGGGAGGACCTGGGATGGATGGAGTAGTTAGGAGGCAGACGCTGGAGAAGGACGCACAATGGCCCAATCATGAGGCTAAGTGTGGTGGAGCACAGCCAAACTAAACTAGTATTAAGAATGGAATGTCTTAAAAAATACTCGAATTGTTGGTTACAAGTTTTGTCATGTACTTTCACATTAAAATAAGTTACCATAAATCTCTTTTCAGACTGGGAGCATTCCGACGCCTATTGGAAAAGGCCGCAGAGCTGCCGGAGCTTGGGGCTTGGCTGTCGCAAGCGGCGCCTGAACAATGCGTGCCCACCCTGTGGGACTGCGACCCCGCCAGCCCGCCAGCCGCCCATGTTCTGGCTATGTATCGATTACTGCTCATCCAGGTGGGTATTCGAAGTCATTTTGATTTCTCGTTAATTTATCAGATGTAGATCGAACATGGATGTATCAGTTTTTTTTTTTGTGATGGCTATAAACGAGAAATGTATCTGTACCTGATGGTAAGCTTTATTACATGTTTTTATATTAAATTATAAATTTCTTTTTTTTTTATAATTTATGAAATACTAATAGTGTATGGGTGTTACTAGAATCATGTGTAGCATTTATTGAAAAGTTGCCAACTCATTGATTATGAACGGTAACGAATGGATAAAAGAATTATTCTATTCTGTTATCATTTGTTCATAGGCGTTCAGGCCAGACCGCGTTATCGCGGCAGCAACACAACTAGTGGGCGCGGCGCTAGGTGGCCAGTTCCTAGCGCGCGCCGAAACTGAACTGGAGTTAGCGCAGCTCACCGAAGCACAGCTTAACGCCACCACTCCTGCGCTGCTGTGCTCCGTGCCCGGATACGATGCCAGCGGTGAGATGTTCACCTATATAATCTACGTAATAAAGCATCGGTTCTAGGACGACACATACATAATATAATCTAGCTATTTGCCGTAGGTACTGTATTCGTTTCCTTCATAAAAAAATACTCAACTACACACCGTTCTTCCGTGAATATCAACACCTGTAGACTGATTATGTAACTCTGATAGTACATTACTGCGTTATGAATCTCATTTTCCTGTAACCTTTATAACCAATCGGGTAGACGACAATTTTTTAAATTCTATATATAACTAGCTGACCCGGCGAACTTCGTACCGCCTTAGCGTAGCTTTGATGCACTACTTTATTTTGTATAGTTGAAACGATGCTCTTTTAATATAGTCTATGGCTGCGAATGACGTTGACATTCGTATAAAAAAAAATTGACATTCGTAACGCGCGTTCGTTAAAATATGCAAAATTAAATGTATACTTTTCAATATTTCTGAGAGATTTTCTTAATATTTTTTTCCGTAAGAACCATCCTTGGACTTCCACAAACATTTAAAAAAAGAATTATCGAAATCGGTACAGCCGTTCACACGTGATGCCGTGACAACGCGAAACGGGTTTCATTTTTATATATATAGATAAGAGTACTCTTATAAGTGAGATATATTGTAGAACGAACAGTACACCTGCACCTATTACTTTTGAAGATACATCGACATGTTTGCGACGCTGTCGCGGGTCGCTCAAAACGCTCCATTCTAAAAACACTGCAATCGTGACGTCATAACTAAGTAAACTCGCCTAATTTGTATGAGCGTATAAACAAATTTTAAAATAACTTTGTTATTTGTACGTTGTATTTTCTATATAAAAAAATGTTACATTTAATGTGAGAATGCTAGAAATGTGTACGTTTCATTAGAATTACGTAAATAATAATTGCTCATTTTTTAGAAATCTAAAAACAATATAAATTAACATTTAAACTGAAATTTCTATATTGACATACTTTTATTAGATATAAATTGCTCAAATTAAATAGTATAAAACGGCCATAATCAGTTGTAGTCGTCTACCCTATTATAAGAATGTACCGAATATACAATTACTTATCTCGTAGTTTTACAAAGCTATCATTATCTAAAAGTAATATTTCCCTAGCTCTGCTTCACTTAATCACTAGCGAAAAAGGTCTTCTTAGTTTAAACAACATTTCTTTTATATAGATTATTCATTAATAAAATTACACAATTTTTGAATTTCTACCTATCTTTGATTAGCTATTGCTGTTATATTAGTAATCTGTTTCTAGACCTTAATAATAAACTGACATAGAACGTATCATGAATGGCCTTTACTGTGTCCAACAAATTACAATGTGTACGTTTACTGGATAATCCAGTATGGATGAATCTGTAATATTTTATAATTCCATAAACTTATTAAGAGAAGTATCTATTTTTATTACTTCATTTTTAGTAGTTATTTTAGTTTTTTTTTTCGTTTGTCCCAGCTCTTGACGTAGTTTTAATTAAATAATTTATCCAAGGTCGTGTGGATGACATGGCGACTGAGTTAAACAAGCCCTTGTCAAGCATCGCCATCGGTTCGGCCGAAGGCTTCAATCAAGCGGAGCGCGCCATCAACACAGCCTGCAAAACTGGCCGGTACGTATACACTTAATTTTTTTGTGTATCATATTGGCTGTGTATATAGTGACATATGTTTGTGTTGTATTTATAACTAAAAAAATGATGACCACGCTCTCTTGCGTTTCTTTCTATTTATTTCGAGTAAACTGAAAAATTGTTAAGTAGTATAATAATAAACAATTGGCGTAGTTTCCTTTCATTATTTGTTTTATTGTTAAATAGCTTTATACCAGTCTGCCATCAAAGTTATAAGCTAGATCTTTTCTTCCTATGTTAACGACGTAAGCGTGATCTTTTTGGTAACTACGCCATACAATACATATAAAGTGCAGGTGTATTTCATTAAGTACTCTGCTTGCTGAATGCAGCAAGGCATTATCTGTCTGTCAACTAAGTGGCTAATTACAATTTTGTTTGAAACTAACAAATATCAAAACTAATATTGAATTTTGCTACAAAGTCACTAGCTAATAAATGTGTTCACAAGTTAATCTCTCAAATATGTATTTACTAGTAAACACACGAGAATGGTAAAGTCAATCATTCCTTAGATTGTGACAATATACGATACCAAAGTTTCCATTCAATCAAAATTAACTTTATTCAACTTTATAGAAAGCTCTTTAAATCGTCCAGATTTTTTTTCCTAACTGAGATTACCTCTGCTGACAGGAACAACCATGTGTGAACCATACAATTTCAGTACACGTCTTTAGATAAATCGGAGCGTATCATTTATATAAAGAGATATATAAGTTTTATTATACATTTTTACCGTGGGAGAGCCATGCTTCGGCACGAATTGAGCCGGCTCGACCGGAGTGATACCACGGCCTCACAGAAAACCGGCGTGAAATAGCGCTTGCGCTTCGCCGTGAGTGAGGGTATCGGAGGCCCAACCCCCCCTTCCCCCCTTATTCCCTTTTAAAAGGCCGGCAACGGATTCGTGACTCTTCTGGTGTTGCGGGTGTCCATGGGCGACGGTTATCGCTTAGCATCAGGGGATCCGTTTGCTCGTTTGATGCACTATCCTATAAAAAAAAAATATAATGTAAACTACGATTTTTAATTCGAGTCAGTAAAATGACAAGTGCAACTGCAACTGTCACTGATACAAAAAAGGGTGACCCACTACAACCCACTACAATAGTGATGTTCGGCAATCAATAGATTTAGACATTTAGTCATGCTTTATTTTATTAGGTATCAAAGCGTTTTTTTATTGTAAATATGTAATACATACCATATTAAATAATATGATTTGTGACACATGACACTGGAAATGTCATTTTACTGACTCGAATTAAAAATCGAACTTTATAATAAGACACAACAGATAACCCTAAGGCAGTGATTCTCAACTTTTTTTTTTTGTTGCGGCACATATTTAACGATTTCAAAATTTGACGGCACACAAAGAAATAGATAAAATTACAACACACTGCATAAATAGTTTATTACAAAAATTTAAATATACGAAATAAACTAATATATGTACACTACAATTTTAACTAAATGTTTATTAAGGGATTAATTTCAAGCTAATATTTTTAATGCTATATTTGAGCTTGATGTTTTTTGATAATTTGATTTATATTTGGTAGTAAAAATGACAATGCTACTCTCATATTGTCTTCTACATTCAACAATCTAGATCTTTTTTTAGTTTTAATGTTGGTTAATGCTGAAAATCCGAATTCACACAAATAAGATGTGGAAAATTGTAATAATATATTTAAAGCTTTTTTGGCTATCATTGAATAATCGCATCTGATATTAATCCAAAATGAATTAATTGATTCTTCTGAATGTTTTAAAATTAAATCTCGATTATTGGAAAACAAAATGAGAAATGGATTACGATTTTGGGAAATAATGAATAATTCTCTCCTCTATTGTTGTCTTAAAAATATTTTTCTTTTTAAATTATATAATTTAATAATATTAACATTATTATATATTTGTTAAATTTGGCGGCACACAAAAGTGTCGCGGCACAGTGGTTGAGAATCACTGCCCTAAGGAGTCTGCGTTGACGGATGGGAAGCCACATTAGCTATTATTGTGCTGTGTGCCGCGCAGGTGGGTGATGCTGAAGAACGTGCACCTAGCGCCAGTGTGGCTGGTGCAGCTGGAGAAGAAGCTGCACTCGCTGCAGCCGCACCCCAGCTTCCGGCTGTTCCTGACCACGGAGATCAGCCCCAAGCTGCCCGTGAACCTGCTGCGCGCCGGCCGCGTGCTGGTGTTCGAGCCGCCGCCCGGCATCCGCGCCAACCTGCTGCGCACCTTCGCCACTGTGAGTACCACTTTTGAGAAGAGGCCGAGATGATTATGTCGGACTCCTGGTGAATCGAGGCGGCTCGACCCAACAGACCTACCAACTAAACTCAGCCTGAGCCTCTGGTCGTAATGACCCTACTGGCTTGAAGTGATAGAGAGCCGCACCTCAGGAGAGGCACGGTTAGCGCTGCCCTATGGAGAGGGCATATGCGCTAGAAGAGGCACGGTACACCAAAGTGGGACCGGCCTATGTTGACTGAGAACCTACTCGTGGCTAAGCAGAGGGCATGCCGATTAGGGGATGACAAAGGAGGCGACGGCTCAGACGCCGCCCCGAATCAACTAACGCAGGTCTAGAAGGGCCTGCGTTAGTTGATTTGGGGATCGCTTTTTTTTTTTTTTTTTTTATTGCTAAAGTTGACAAACAAGCAGGCTGCCCACCTGATGGTAAGTGGTAACAGTCGCCTATAGTACATGTGGTTCCCACGAGATTCGCAGCAAATCTGCAAACCTCATAAGAACCACAGTGCACGTTGCCAACTTGTGACATAAGATGTAAAGTCACAGTACCCAGTAATTTCACTGCCTATCTTACCCTTCACGCCGGAACACAACAAAGCGAACCCTGCTGTTTGGCGGCGGAAATAGGTAAGACGGAGGTACCCATGCAGACGACCCTGGTACAGAGTCTACCTCCTAGCAATAAGTCGCATGGCGCGATCTACGTATCCTCTGCCGATATTGACCGTTGCCTAATGATAGGCTCGCTGAAAGCGGCATTGACGGGAGCGTACCATACCTATTACGTCACTTTTATTATTACTAGCTGAGATATAAGCAATACTTATGTTTTCATTTCAAGCTGTTCATTTTGCATATTATAACAAAAAAATCTCTATTTTCTTTTCCACGAAAATTTGTTATTACACTGATGATGAACCTTTTTTAAAATGTTTTTAAGTTAGATGTTTCATGTTTCCTTCTCACTAACATTGTTTGTATTAACAGGTTCCCGCCGCCAGAATGATGAAACCGCCATCAGAACGTGCTCGCCTTTACTTCTTATTGGCTTGGTTCCATGGTAACGAAACTTTTCCCTGCTAATAAATTCATATTAAACGTTAAATAACTGTTACAGAACGATCTTCACCAACGTGACAATAATATATGGTTTCAGGTATAGTCCAGGAACGTCTTCGCTACGTGCCTCTCGGTTGGGCTAAATACTATGAATTCAACGAATCCGACTTGCGCGTGGCCTGCGACACACTCGATACTTGGATCGATGCCACTGCCATGGTTTGTATTATATTCTGAAATAATAACATTTAACAGGGTAACTTTTATTTCAACATATGTACTAATAATATAATCCATCTGTTAATTCGGTTTTATGTTTGCCCTTACTCCAACTCTTTCTTTTCGTCGATCTCATTTTCTATCCTCGTTATAAACTTGATAACTTATTACTATATTACGTTAATCTAATCATATAACAATAAATGAAAAAATTAAAAAACTAAAATATCTAACTGCTGTATTGTGTGTAATTTGGAAATTAAGATATAATTTAGGCTACAATGCATGATAAACATTTGCTATTTTATTTTTTACATTTTAATATACCAGTGTGACTATCACTGTAAATACATATCTAACTTTACTTCTCAGGCTAAAATCGATTGAGTCCAGGCTACAGATTATGAAAAACAATCATACGTACATGCATACTTTCGAAAAACATAATTCTTATTCTGGCGCAGTTGAGTAATTGGGTAGACGACATTTTTTTAAATTCTATATATAATAAGAGTACTCTTTTAAGTGAGAAATATTGTAGAACCAACAGTACACCTGCACCTATTACTTTTGAAGATACATCGCCATGTTTGCGGCGCTGTCGCGGGTCGCTCAAAAACGCTCCATACTAAACACACTGCAATCGTGACGTCATAACTCAGTAAACTCACCTAATTTGTATGAGCGTATAAACAAATTTTAAAATAACTTTGTTATTTGTACGTTTATAGGTATACTTTCTATATAAGAAAAAGTTACATTTAATGTGAGAAT
This sequence comes from Scirpophaga incertulas, assembly GCA_036419045.1. Classification (NCBI taxonomy): domain Eukaryota; kingdom Metazoa; phylum Arthropoda; class Insecta; order Lepidoptera; family Crambidae; genus Scirpophaga; species Scirpophaga incertulas. Next base: position 31,879,236 of record CM071628.1, read on the forward strand.
GCTAGAAATGTGTTCGTTTCATTAGAATTACGTAAATAATAATTGCTCATTTTTTAGAAATCTAAAAACAATATAAATTAATAATTAAACTGAAATTTCTATATTGACATACTTTCATTAGATATAAATTGCTCAAATCAGATAATCTATATATATAAAAATGAAACCCGTTTCGCGTTGTCACGGCATCACGTGTGAACGGCTGAACCGATTTCGATAATTCTTTTTTTTAAATGTTTGTGGAAGTCCAAGGATGGTTCTTACGGAAAAAAATATTAAGAAAATCTCTCAGAAATATTGAAAAGTATACATTTAATTTTGCATATTTTAAAAAACGCGCGTTACGAATGTCAATTTTTTTTTATACGAATGTCAACGTCATTCACAGCCATAGACTATATTAAAAGAGCATCGTTTCAACTATACAAAATAAAGTAAAGTCGGGCCAATTTAATAGGCCACATTTGACATTTGTTCATAGTGAGGTGACCTGCTTAAACACTCCGATTATGGTGAAAAAATCGATATTTACTTCAAACATATGTGAATCGAATACAGTTATTATGGAAAAGTACTTTTTTTAAATTTTAATAGGCAAACGAGCAAATGGATTACTTGATGGTAAGTGATTATCGCTGCCCGCAACAACAGATGTGTTGGCGGCCTTTTAAATGTGAATACACTCTTTTTTATAGGTACTGTATTAATATATTATTTCTCTGTTAAAGAAGTTATTATTGTTTTTTTATTATAAAACAAAAGAATAACATGTTTTATTTTAATAAAAATTTGACTCAAAAAAAAATCAAAATCAAAATAATCTTTATTCAACATAGACCTTTACAGGCACTTATTGACGTCAACAGACAAAACAAAAAAACAAAGCTTAAAAAAAGAAAACAAAACCTTGTCCGTACGTACGAATAAGGAAAAAAAAGAAAAAAATAAAAAAATTGACTCGACACCTGTTCGGAAATTGGGAGAGCCTTCTCGAGAAGAATAGGCAAGAAACTCTGAAGGTCTATTTTTTATCTCCTCTTTACAATGTAAATAATTACAATAATATAATACAATATAGTATAAGATACAATCATACTATTAATTCATGGTCAAACTGACTGACTATTAATTCATGGTGAATAATGCTTTCACAAGTAATCATTGCATTCATTCGATTTATTGAGGGACATCACTTACGTATAGACTTCACTGAACGCAACATTGTAACAACGGTCATTTGTGCATTTCCAAACTAAAAAAATATTGAATATTTTATGTCCGCCATTACAAGGTTAGTTGAGGAATTTTAATGAAATGTCAAATGTGGCCTATTAAATTGACCCGACTGTAGTGCATCAAAGCTACGCTAAGGCGGTACGATGTTCGCCGGGTCAGCTAGTTATAGTATAAAAACGGCCATAATCAGTTGTAGTCTACCCTATTGGGGCTCTTTCTTGTCTGTTTCAAACAAGGTTTGTCGACAGGGCCGCACCAACCTGCCGCCGGAGAAGGTGCCGTGGGAGGCGCTAGTGACGCTCCTGTCGCAATGCATCTACGGCGGCAAGATCGACAACGCGTTCGACCAGCGGCTGCTGCACTCGTTCCTCTGCAAGCTGTTCACGCCGCGCTCCTTCGAGGCGGACTTCGCGCTCGTGGCCAACGTGGACGGGGTATACTATACTCAACTGCCGTTATTATTCATTTAAACATTTTGACTATTTCCGAACAGGTGTAGATCTCATTTTTATTTTGTTCTTTCCCTGTGCATATGCTGGTAGCTATTTGTGTTCTCACATTTTTAAATTTGTTGACGTTAATAATAATTAGTGCTCGGAATAGGTAGTTTATGTACTTGCGATTTTGTGACATCAATAGTAGATACGCCTTTTCTTTTTTTTTTTTTTTTTAGAGGGGAAATGCACCTTTTGCACTGTGACACCGCGCTGACTAAGCGCGGCCGTATGGGGGGCTCTCCGGTCATAAAGGACCGGCCTACCCACTAAAACCCCCCCGAGTTCTTTAGGCCCATGCGGGACACATGGCGCGGTGCGCTTTCGCGATTCTACCGCCATAGTATAGATACGCCTGGGAACTTACTATTTTCAAAGATCGTAAAAATATTATATTGAACTTTCAAAATAGTATTTCATCTTTTAGGTTATTTTTGTAATAATAAGTTGTAAACATAAAATTGTACAGTAAAAGCGTAAAGGACCGAATAGTAAGTAAAAACATAAAAGGTCCCGGGAATCACGCTGATTTTAGGTTTATCCATGTTACGCTTACATTGACTTTCTTTCTGCAAGTACATAAAATTAAAATACATTGTATTGTATTATTTGTACAATGGGCGGCCTTATCGCGAAGGGCGATTTCTTCCAGGCAACCTTAGGATGGAAAATGTTATAGAAGCCAAGAATTTGAATAATTGACAATGTACAACACATAAACACAGGATACACATTCTTAAATGCTACAAAACAATCTATGATACAGTACAAAAGAAAAGAAAATCAAATATTATGTATATATATATATATATATATATATATATATATATATATATATATACGGGATATGCAAGATATTTAGGTTTTGAGTGTGTCGCAATTAAATTCCTCAACTGCTCTGAAAGCTACTGTCTCAACACTGATGATAATTGACCTATAACTTAGTTGCAAAGCGAACAGACTTCATTAATAAGAAGAGACTGCAGAATAGTTTACTGCACCTATCATAAAAATATCGATTCTTTTGTGTTGTAAACATATAATAGAAGATGGCCAGTTCTCAGAATCGTAAACGAATTATTTCGGTTTACTTTCGATGCGCGCACGATACATTAAGTTACGGTTGTAACGGGTCCTGATTGTGTTTGTGTTCTGTATCTATTTGTCTTTTCGTTGAATTATATTTGATTAAGGTTGGCCGGTTATTTCTGACATTATGAAATGAATAATTTGTTGGTGATAAACCGCAAGATTTGCCACAAAGCATAAATATGTATTAGATTCAATAATCACCAGAATCCAAGGATCGTTTCAAACAATTTATTAAAATATAGATTTTAATAAATTGTTGCAATAAAAAGTGTAGATATATAGCTGTTGGGCAACCTTAAACCATTTCTGTTTGTATTTATGTTTGTGCATGTTACATTGAAAATCGTCGCTCAAGTTCAAGAAATTATCTCTAAATTTATAATATTGAGAATCAATTACCCAAGTAAGTATTAATAAACATTATCGACTATATGTTTACATCAACAATCAAGCAGGGTGTAGTTAAGCGATTGGCTCAATTACACAATATATTGTAATTTTGATTACTTTCACTTTTAATCTAGAATTTTAGCGATGATATGCGTACACGGGGTCGTAGCCAAGATATCAGAGTTGCGTGCGGCAGTTAAAATGTCAATATTAAATCAATTAACTTAATTGTTTTAAGCCGTATCAATAACCACGGCAGTCCTACCTTAGCCCTAAAAAACGCATCTAGACTGCCCAGACACAGTTTCAAAAACAATTACTGTCTATTTACTTACTACTCTATATATTACTGTCTATAGTTGCGCTGAGCACATTACTGCCGGTAGTACACCTCCGTTACAGAACTGTAGTAGCAAAAGCGATGTAGGATTCGCCCACTTTATAATTTATAAGACGCGTCTTACTAACAAACTTGCCTCCTCTACTATTCCGTTTATTGAGTTTAAACTATAGCACTATCTCTTACGTGCATTAAATTGCTTGATATGTACTGATGCCAGCTGCATCTCTGAATTCGTTTCGTCATTTTGTTTGAACGCTAGCGGAGATGTAGCTTTTTTTTTGAGGGGGGGAAATGTGACCTTGTGCACCATGACACCGCGCTGGCAAGACGCGGCCGTGTGTGGGGCTCTCCGGACAAGGGGACCGGCCTACCCACTAAAACCCCCCCGAGTTCTCTGGACCCATACGGGGCACATGGCGGGGTGCGCTCTCGCGATTCGACCGCCATGTGTCCCGGGGCCGGCTCGACCAAGAGTTGGTCAAGCCACCGCCAAGGGAGGGACTGTCCGAGAATCCCTGGAGGTGCGGAGGTGTAGCTGGCGTTGATAAATACTGGTGGATCTACCCACTACGAGATATAACCGTCCAATAGGGTAGACGACCACAACTGATTATGGCCGTTTTTATACTATAATTATCTGATTTGAGCAATTTATATCTAATGAAAGTATGTCAATATAGAAATATCAATTTAATTTTTAATTTATATTGTTTTTAGATTTCTAAAAAATGAACAATTATTATTTACGTGATTCTAATGAAGCGAACACATTTCTAGCATTCTCACATTAAATGTAACATTTTTTTTATATAGAAAGTATACCTATGTAAAGTATAACAAAGCTATTTTAAAATTTGTTTATACGCGCATACAAATTAGGCGAGTTTACTTAGTTATGACGTCACAATGGCAGTATTTTTAGTATGGCGTATTCTACAATATTTCTCACTTAAAAGAATACTCTTATTATGTATAGAATTTAAAAAATTGTCGTCTACCCAATTAAATTCCACTTAATTACAGTTCTAGTGCATTTTTGTACATATACAATAACATACAAAAAACAACAACAACTAGTTCATTATTTGGCGATTTCATTACTACAGTTCCGTGGAGAAATTGTACTATCGACATTATGTACGATGCGCCCGATCTAAAGCTAAGCGTAGCTACGGTCCCGTGCATGCGTTTCCAATTCGAGTGCTGTGTCGTGTTGTGCCGCGTCGTGTGCTAACCGTACCGCCAATAACGGCAGTCGTCGCCGCAGGCGGCCGGCAACCAGCGGCACATCACCATGCCGGACGGCAACCGGCGCGACCAGTTCCTCAAGTGGATCGAAGACCTCTCCGATCGTCAGACACCATCCTGGCTCGGTCTACCCAACAACGCTGAGAAGGTAAATTATATTAACTTACTACCGATCGCTCTTCTTAATGATTGCAAAAAATCACTAAATTAAAGATTAACATATTTTATAGGTACTTTTAACGAATCAAGGCAGTGATCTAGTATCCAAGCTGCTGAAAATGCAACAGCTTGAAGACGAAGAGGAGCTTGCGTACAATGCTGCCACGCAAGATGAGCGTAAGTACTAACACTTTGTGTTAAGTGCGTTTATTAAACCTTTGAGTATTTACCTCATACAGTACAAATGTCATCCATTTTGTTGAATTAGTTATTCAACGCGCTAAGTTCCATCAAAACACTGCAAGCTATCAACCTAGAGCTTGGCGAGAAAAAGAAAACAGTATAATTTGCAGATTCATTATATACGATCTAAATGAAAACAATTAGAATAATCGACAACTCAATGCTACACAAACGCAAAATTCCAATGTTTGGTTAATACTTATACGATATTTGTTGATAACCTTATCTATATATATAAAAATGAAACCCGTTTCGCGTTGTCACGGCATCACGTGTGAACGGCTGAACCGATTTCGATAATTCTTTTTTTTAAATGTTTGTGGAAGTCCAAGGATGGTTCTTACGGAAAAAAATATTAAGAAAATCTCTCAGAAATATTGAAAAGTATACATTTAATTTTGCATATTTTAAAAAACGCGCGTTACGAATGTCAATTTTTTTTTTATACGAATGTCAACGTCATTCACAGCCATAGACTATATTAAAAGAGCATCGTTTCAACTATACAAAATAAAGTAGTGCATCAAAGCTACGCTAAGGCGGTACGAAGTTCGCCGGGTCAGCTAGTAGTACATATTTGTGGTGCACCTCTATTGAATATGCACTCGACGTTAATACCCGTATTGTGAACGACTTCAAGTTGTACCTTTGTGTTTGTTACAGTTTCAATTGTGGTGGAGGGTGACGGAAGGCCCGCTTGGATGAAGACCCTGCATCAAACTGCCACCACATGGCTACAGATGCTGCCGCAAGAGTTACCGGTCAGTATTTCGTTTTATTATAAATTTATTGATTCCTCTCTCTTCTTAGTCGACATAGTACTTGTGGCCAATCTGTGATTAAACAGGTTGTTTACTTTAATTGAAACTATTGTCTACCCGTAGCACAGTTACCCGTTGTCCAACCTAACACCCACCAGAATCTCACGCTTAAATTTTATCCTATTGTTCGAGATATATAGAAATTATAAAGTGACAAATTAGTTCTAAATGATTCCTATTTTAAATAAAAAAAAATTTGTTACTTTTAACAATATTTATTTTGACTTGCGTATAATTTTTCCATTTACACTTATTTGCCAATAAGGGGCACTAGTTTTATTTTCATACAAATAAGATATTTTGAAGTCTATTTTCATTTTTGTGTGATTGCGCAATTCTATAAGCGGACTAGGGGATAAGTCGCTTTCGTCTTTTGAACAAGGCTTCTTAGCGAGTTAGTACAATATCTTATCATTTTCCCACAGCCTAAAAAGAATGAACACTTATGCACTTTCAAATGTTCTTATGCTTTATTACCGATTTACTATGTTGCATGATTTGAGCAAGCAAAGAGATTTTCATTCGAATATATAATGGACTTGTGGACTCTTACCCTCTGTTCTCTTATCATATAATGTATAACAGTAATGCACTTCCATATGTTTATTTAGAAGACTGTAAAGTTCTTCAACACGTATCATCGTAAGTCTTATATCATTGACCACCGAATCCACAATTATTGTTAACGTTGAGTCTGTAAGTGGAACGTGACATCATGCTGTTTTTGCAGACGTTGCGTCGCACGGTGGAGAATATAAAGGACCCACTGTACCGTTTCTTCGAGCGCGAAGTGGCGGCTGGCGCATCGCTGCTGCAGCAGGTGCTGCACGATCTGCGCAACGTGCTCTCCATCTGTCAGGTGCGTCGTCAACACAAATATATAATGAATAGATTTTTTTATTATTAGATGTAATATATTTACTACATATATTAGGAATCGAAAATCGAAGTTAACTCGTATTCTTTTACTCCCGGTTTAAAAAAGTATATATCTCGTAAAGATATCATTCAATTCATTTGAACGTGATGCAGGGCGAGATGAAGCAGACAAACGAGACACGTGCGATGGTGGGCAGCCTGGTGCGCGGGATGCTACCCGCAGGCTGGCGCCGGTACGCCGTGGCGCGCGGCTGCACCGTGCAGCAGTGGGTGGCGGACTTCGGCGCGCGCGTGCTGCAGCTGAGCGCCGTGTCCGCGGCCGTGGCGCGCGGCACGCTGCAGGTACGTGTGTGCGTGGCGCGCGGCTGCACCGTGCAGCAGTGGGTGGCGGACTTCGGCGCGCGCGTGCTGCAGCTGAGCGCCGTGTCCGCGGCCGTGGCGCGCGGCACGCTGCAGGTACGTGTGCGTGGCGCGCGGCTGCACCGTGCAGCAGTGGGTGGCGGACTTCGGCGCGCGCGTGCTGCAGCTGAGCGCCGTGTCCGCGGCCGTGGCGCGCGGCACGCTGCAGGTACGTGTGTCCGTGGCGCGCGGCTGCACCGTGCAGCAGTGGGTGGCCGACTTCGGCGCGCCCGTGCTGCAGCTGAGCGCCGTGTCCGCGGCCGTGGCGCGCGGCACGCTGCAGGTACGTGTGTGCGTGGCGCGCGGCTGCACCGTGCAGCAGTGGGTGGCGGACTTCGGCGCGCGCGTGCTGCAGCTGAGCGCCGTGTCCGCGGCCGTGGCGCGCGGCACGCTGCAGGTACGTGTGTGCGTGGCGCGCGGCTGCACCGTGCAGCAGTGGGTGGCGGACTTCGGCGCGCGCGTGCTGCAGCTGAGCGCCGTGTCCGCGGCCGTGGCGCGCGGCACGCTGCAGGTACGTGTGTGTGCGTGGCGCGCGGCTGCACCGTGCAGCAGTGGGTGGCGGACTTCGGCGCGCGCGTGCTGCAGCTGAGCGCCGTGTCCGCGGCCGTGGCGCGCGGCACGCTGCAGGTACGTGTGTGCGTGGCGCGCGGCTGCACCGTGCAGCAGTGGGTGGCCGACTTCGGCGCGCGCGCGTGCTGCAGCTGAGCGCCGTGTCCGCGGCCGTGGCGCGCGGCACGCTGCAGGTACGTGTGTGTGCGTGGCGCGCGGCTGCACCGTGCAGCAGTGGGTGGCGGACTTCGGCGCGCGCGTGCTGCAGCTGAGCGCCGTGTCCGCGGCCGTGGCGCGCGGCACGCTGCAGGTACGTGTGTGCGTGGCGCGCGGCTGCACCGTGCAGCAGTGGGTGGCCGACTTCGGCGCGCGCGTGCTGCAGCTGAGCGCCGTGTCCGCGGCCGTGGCGCGCGGCACGCTGCAGGTACGTGTGTGCGTGGCGCGCGGCTGCACCGTGCAGCAGTGGGTGGCCGACTTCGGCGCGCGCGTGCTGCAGCTGAGCGCCGTGTCCGCGGCAGTGGCGCGCGGCACGCTGCAGGTACGTGTGTGCGCGGCACGCTGCAGGTACGTGTGTGTGCGGCACGCTGCAGGTACGTGTGTGCGCGGCACGCTGCAGGTACGTGTGTGCGCGGCACGCTGCAGGTACGTGTGTGCGCGGCACGCTGCAGGTACGTGTGTGCGCGGCACGCTGCAGGTACGTGTGTGCGCGGCACGCTGCAGGCTGCCCGGGCAACGGAGGGAGACGGCCTGAGGCGCGCGCGTGCTGCAACTGAGAAATTGTGAATGATGATACAATTATAGAAATATAGAGAACTGCTTTTAATTTTCTTTTTTACTTTAATCAAAAGGTTAGTCAATTTGTCGTATTTATACAGATTGGTGTTAAATTATTTAAATCTTAAGATGCGCCTTTTAAGAATTTGACGAACTTGGAAAGATAGCACAATCAGCTTTTTTTTTATTGCATACGGGGGCAGACGAGCAAATGGCCCACCTGATGGTAAGTAGTAACCATCGCTCATGGATATCTGCAGTGCCAGGGGCACAGCTGAGCCGCTGCCTACCTGGAGCTTTATCTCTAAGTGATTTCTTCATATAAAATTAATAGATTAAAGATTGTTAATAAGAAGTGTTTGTAACTCGCAGAGCGTTCCCGTGTGGCTGGGTGGTCTGCTCAACCCCGAGGCGTACATCACCGCCACGCGACAATGTGTTGCACAGGCTAACTCCTGGTCTCTAGAAGAACTGCACCTACAGGTATAGAAAGAATCACTCCTTTAACAGATAAATTAAAAAAGTATTGATTACCCTCAATTAATACGTATTCGTATACGTCAATGGATTAATAAAAGCTTAGATGAGAATTTGTAAACTGAATCCTTCTACATGCATGCACTGAAAAATCTACATACATACACTGACGCCTCTTTCCCGTGAGGGTAGGTAGAGGCCATAGTTTTCCACTTGTTACGATCCAAACATACTTCTCGTCGGTTACATATACTCTTGACCTGACCTTCGTCCAGTATATCACCTATTTGGGTCGAGTACGTTCGTCTAAGCTGTCCCCTACAAACTGCCCAAATTTACATATATTTGCCTTTTAAATTTCTTTCGTCAGTCGTCTTTCGGTCATCCTTTCCACGTATTCAAGCCATCTAAGCAGTCCTCAATTTTTATCACTACGTCTTCTTTCACGCCACACATTTTCATTACCCAACCATTCCCCTCGAAGCTCTCATTTTCCCTGCATTAATCTTGTATTTATCCTTCTTTTGCCACATCCAGCATTCATTATGCCTTCATGCACAGCCCGTCTCGCCTTTTTTGACAAGGTGTGACTGACAAAGAAGCCATTTATATTCACTTTATTTTTTGCTATTACTCTTCTTTAAATTATCAGACTCATATTTACCATCTCTTCTAAACTTAGACACCGATCATCATTCACCGATCATTTGCCGTGGGAGAGCCATGCTTCGGCACGAATTGGGCCGGCTCGACCGCAGTGATACCACGGTCTCACAGAAAACCGGCGTGAAATAGCGCTTGCGCTGTGTTTCGCCGAGTGAGTGAGGGTACCAGAGGCCCAACCCCCTCATCCCCCTTATTCCCTTTTAAAAGGCCGACAACGCATCTGTGACTCGTCTGGTGTTGCGGGTGTCCATGAGCAACGGTTATCGCCTACCATCAGGTGATCCGTTCGCTCGTTTGCTGCCCTATCCTCTAAAAAAATAAAATAAAAAAAACCGAATACACAAACTTTTTTACCTACCCTAATCATTCGTTTTAAATCATAACCTTACGTTTTGAAAATGTTTCGTCTTTCATTTATCCTCGCTTTCGTTTTGCTTATAATTACTTTCATTCCTTTTCTTTCTAATGCGTCATGCGTTCAGTAAATCATGTTTTGCAACTCCTCTTCGAAAAACGACGAAATTATTTGAATATCAGTATATAGGAGACACTTGACAGTTAATTCATTCATTCTCAATGTTCTGTCATAATTTTTCAAATCTTTTAAACAGTTATCCATGAACAGATTAAACACATCCCTGTCCGACACCTTTAGTGATATCATAACTGTCTGTGTGCGCGCCATTTATCCTAACGCAGGCTGTAGAATCTTTGTGTAGTGATTTCAGTGCCCGCGTCCGGCTGCTGCTCACTCCATACATGGAGAATGTTTTCAACAGTTCGTCCCTCCTCACTTTAACTCGACTTGTTCCAAATGTGGATTGTCGTGGGACAGCGCTATAGATTTTTGGTACATACACCCCCTTCCATTCCTAAAACCCGCTTGTAAATCCCTAATTTTTTTGTCAGCTACAACCATCACTCTTTTAATCAGAACTTTTGCCTACAATTTACTCACAATACTGAGTAGGCTAATGTCGTGGTAATTTCTTCACTCGTTTCGGCACTGGTCTACTAAGTGTACTTGTTCAAACTTTAAGAAAGTAGTAATAGTTACAGATAGTAAAAATGCACTCCAACATATAGCTCGTTGCGCCTCTGGCAACAGAGGTGTATCAACAGCTTATAAAATACTTCAGATAATTTATGAGCTTATTTCTAAAAATATTTGTTTGCGATTACAATGGATTCTTTCACATATTGGATTTTCTGGAAACGAAGAGGCTGACCGAATAGCAAAATTGGCAATAACTGAAGGTGAACATAGATATGTTGAATCATTTTATTCAGAAATTACATCACAATATAAGCATATTTGATTTGATAAATGGAGTGAATATTTCGATAAACGATCAAAAGAAAAAGGCATTTGGTATAAAAGTATCCAATGTCAGCTTCTACGTCACCCATGGTTTTACAATTTTAAATTAAGTAGTGAATATATAGTATTAATTAATAGATTACGTTCTGGATATTATCCATCCAACAAGTTTGGATATTTAATGAAAAAAATAGAATCTTCTAACTGTGAAATTTGTGGTACTATGGAAGATGTCCAACACTTGTTGGTGGAATGTGTCCATTATCAAGATGCTAGGAGAGATTTAATCAACAGATTAAAAATTAATATTATGGATGTTAGTATGTTCCACAGTATTTTGACCCAGCCAACTTCCAAAGAGGCCCATATGTTATACGATGTACTGTGCCCGCCGCGACTACCTTGAGATTAATTGTGATTGTATATGTTCCGTATTGTGTATGATTATGTATATGTTTCGTTAGGACTGACATATCCATTTGGATAAAAGTCCTTTTAAAATAAAGAGAAAAATAATCTACAATCATTATGTGAATCCTCTATAAAAGATTCTCATACTATAGGGTGTTGTACAGTGTTGTAAGAACTATGTAAATTCAAGAAAAGTCTAATTGCGAAGCATGTAAAATAAACAAACCTTAATAAGTAAAATAATTAATTATTGTAATAATTATTTACATTTTGGATCGTATAATTATTGAAATGCACTTGAACATTTGCACCTTGTTGAATGTTGGCAGATCCTGATGTACTTGGAATATTTATATTCACCACTTCCTTATTTCTATTTTCTATAGAACTATATTATATAAATTAAATTTGATTTGATTTTGTTGGATATAGAGTCATTAATGTAGCCTTCAGCAACAGATGTGGATTTCCATCCGTCGCGCGTGCCGTTTTAAATGTCATTGCATGAGAATGCTCTTTTTTTGAAATTCATAATATCACGCGTTTGGATGATATAATTATCATAATATCATTGAGTGTTTTTATGTTGGCAATAAGCTAATTGTTATAGCTTCTTTTATAGAGGATTAATAGCATGATAGTAGATAAATATATTTAATCTATAGAACAATTTAATATATATATTTTGAATCGTGTCAGGTGACGATCCCGGAGCCGGGCGCGGCGACGGAGAGCTCGCAGTCGGAGTTTTCGTTCAGCGTCACCGGGCTCAAGCTGCAGGGCGCCACCGTCCGCGGCAACCGGCTGCTGCTCACCAACACCATCATGGTGGACCTGCCGCTCACCGTGCTCACCTGGATCCGGTATCTGATCTTCTAATATCTCATCTCTACACGCACCTGAAGTTCATGCTCACTATTGCAGCCCGCTTTCCGTGACCACTCTGGGTGGACCCTTGGTCACCCAGTCTAATACCGAAATCGACGTCAAGGTGGCTTAGTGCTTTCAAAACCGCCATGACGCGCATGATGTATTTAAACTAAGAGTTGGTGTTTGGGTTGGTTTTTAAACTGTTGGTATTTAAACTTAGGACTGAGTATCAATGTCAACGGCACGGTAATATTAACCTAACAGTATTTTCACTCCATACAAACGATCGGAACATAAGTAATACCTCGCGGCTTGATCTTCGGGTGAGTTCCGGGTGCAAACAGACTGTGCCGCGCAGTGACGAACGGTCGGTGTGTAAGTTTTTAGCAATAATCGCGCGTCTTTTTCTACAAAATGTATTCAAGTTTATATTCAATGGAAGAAATATTCCGAACTTCATTTAAAACCAAATATATCAATTGTAAAGTAGGTGCAGGTATCTATAATCAAGTAATAGATATTCCTTTTTGACGTGAAACGTCTTTAAAATCGCGCTAAAACATACGGGTACCAGGTTTTAAAAAGTGGCCCGTAACGAAAAGGTCTATATCATCGTACCTTAATAATTAATAAACTATTAGTCTTACAGTCGGGTCAATTTAATAGGCCACATTTGACATTTGTTCATAGTGAGGTGACCTGCTTAAACACTCCGATTATGGTGAAAAAATCGATATTTACTTCAAACATATGTGAATCGAATACAGTTATTATGGAAAAGTACTTTTTTTATAAGATCCCTATCTTATAAAAAAAGTACTTTTCCACAATAACTGTAATAGGCAAACGAGCAAATGGATTACTTGATGGTAAGTGATTATCGCTGCCCGCAACAACAGATGTGTTGCCGGCCTTTTAAATGGGAATACGCTCTTTTTTATAGGTACTGTATTAATATATTTTACGAGTTTAATTGCCTTAAAATTTTTTAATATCATTTATTTCTCTGTTTATTAAGTTATTATTGTTTTTTATTATGAAACAAAAGAATAACATGTTTTATTTTAATAAAAATTTGTCTATTAATTCATGGTGAATAATCCCTTCACAAATAATCATTGCATTCATTCGATTTTTTGAGGGACATCACTTACGTATAGACTTCACTAAACGCAACATTGTAACAACGGCCATTTGTGCATTTCCAAACTAAAAAAATATTGAATATTTTATGTCCGCCATTACAAGGTTAGTTGAGGAATTTTAATGAAATGACAAATGTGGCCTATTAAATTGACCCGACTGTAGAAACAAAAATGTGGTGTGAATATGTCACTAATATAGTCAGCTCGCTGTTGTGACATTGAGTGTTTTATTAAAATACTTAAAACACCGTCAATCTTGTTTTTATTTCAATCTTTTACTTTAAAAGCGATTCCATAACATAGACGTTTCACGTTAAAACCAACGGTCGTGTGCCCCGCACAGCCCCACCTGTTTTTTCTCCACTTTGTCCATGTTTTCCAAAACAATTTTTAATTAAACTTTATATTAGAATGCGGATATTTTATAGTTTAAAATTTGATAATAAAGCATGTCGCATATCTCAGTCAAGGCGCAAATACTTTTCGGTATATTTAAACATAAACATGTTTTTAATTAGTAAATCTGCCAATCATAAAACATGCATTTTTATTTAACACTTCTTATTGAATTCATAAATTAATTTATCTGTTGAAATAGGAAAAAGTATATTTACTATCACAAAACTAAAAGGAAACCCAAAGAAGAAAAATGTAATTAAAATGCCGTATCGCATGTTTACGCAGCGCTCGGCTGTAGGTATCTTTCTTAAACGGGAAGGAGGAGGTCACCTACCGATTGACTCAGATACTCACCGGGCACGGCTGCTTCGGTGAGTATCTGTGTCGAATAGAACGGGAGGGGTCGACACATTGTCACCACTGCGCATCCGACCTTGACTCGGCCCAGCACACGCTGGCGGAGTGCCCCGCGTGGGCCTCCGAGCGCCGAGTCTTGGTCGCAGAGATCGGACGAGATCTGTCTCCGCCGGCATTGATTGCGGCAATGCTGGCGGACGAGGGAGGTTGGAGGGCTGTGGCCTCCTTCTGTGAAGCAGTGATGCTCCAGAAGGAGGCCGCCGAGCGGGGTCGGGAGATGGCCGATCCCGCTCGAAGAAGGCGGCGCCGGGCTCGGTAGCACAGCTGCGGCGCCGCCGCGGGTCGCCGGCGGGCGCGAGGAAGTCGCGACTGCTACGGCGACCCGGGATGGACCACGCCCCTTCCGTGGCCGGGGGGCGTCGTCGGTGGAGGAGACCGGGGGAGGTAGTAGCTTCCCCCGAGGAGGGCTCCCCTCTAGGCAGGGGAGCGGAGGCTGGGGGTTCCCGGAAGTGGCTTTATGTTCCCGGGGGCTCCCTACACGCCTGAGGAAGGCCATCCCTGAGGTTTTTAGTGGGTAGGCCTCCCCCTTCTGGGGAGGAGAGCCCCACATAACCGCCGGCTCGCCACAGCCGGGGTATGCAATTTAATGCATTTTCCTCAGGGGAACAAAAAAAAAAAAAAGGTATCTTTCTTAAGATTTTGGCCGAGTGGAAATATTGTTAGATAATATTACCGTGTCAACGGCGAGAAGACGACGGACCTTCATTTTGCTGATTATATCGTAGTCATGGCAGTTAGGTCATTGGCTACGTGCCATTTTGTCAAACCCGTCCCGTCCCGTCCCGTCCATTCCGTGTGTAATGAGTGAGGTGGCCGCAGCGGTCCAGAGGCGTCGCTGGCGGAGGGCGGGCAGGCGCTGACGCTGCCCGTGTACCTGAACAGCGCGCGCTCCGAGCTGCTGTTCACGGTGCGGCTGGGCGTGGCGCCGGGCCAGGAGCCGCACGCCTTCTACGAGCGCGGCGTGGCGCTGCTCACCTCCACCGCGCTCAACTAGCCTCCAGCTACTAGCCCGGCGGCTGTGTTACAGGTGTGTTAATCTGCTTAAGTTATATAATGTCACGGTGCGGCTGGGCGTGGCGCCGGGCCAGGAGCCGCACGCCTTCTACGAGCGCGGCGTGGCGCTGCTCACCTCCACCGCGCTCAACTAGCCTCCAGCTACTAGCCCGGCGGCTGTGTTACAGGTGTGTTAATCTGCTTAAGTTATATAATGTCACGGTGCGGCTGGGCGTGGCGCCGGGCCAGGAGCCGCACGCCTTCTACGAGCGCGGCGTGGCGCTGCTCACCTCCACCGCGCTCAACTAGCCCCCAGCTACTAGCCCGGCGGCTGTGTTACAGGTGTGTTAATCTGCTTAAGTTATATAATGTCACGGTGCGGCTGGGCGTGGCGCCGGGCCAGGAGCCGCACGCCTTCTACGAGCGCGGCGTGGCGCTGCTCACCTCCACCGCGCTCAACTAGCCTCCAGCTACTAGCCCGGCGGCTGTGTTACAGGTGTGTTAATCTGCTTAAGTTATATAATGTCACGGTGCGGCTGGGCGTGGCGCCGGGCCAGGAGCCGCACGCCTTCTACGAGCGCGGCGTGGCGCTGCTCACCTCCACCGCGCTCAACTAGCCTCCAGCTACTAGCCGGCGGCTGTGTTACAGGTGTGTTAATCTGCTTAAGTTATATAATGTCACGGTGCGGCTGGGCGTGGCGCCGGGCCAGGAGCCGCACGCCTTCTACGAGCGCGGCGTGGCGCTGCTCACCTCCACCGCGCTCAACTAGCCCCCAGCTACTAGCCCGGCGGCTGTGTTACAGGTGTGTTAATCTGCTTAAGTTATATAATGTCACGGTGCGGCTGGGCGTGGCGCCGGGCCAGGAGCCGCACGCCTTCTACGAGCGCGGCGTGGCGCTGCTCACCTCCACCGCGCTCAACTAGCCTCCAGCTACTAGCCCGGCGGCTGTGTTACAGGTGTGTTAATCTGCTTAAGTTATATAATGTCACGGTGCGGCTGGGCGTGGCGCCGGGCCAGGAGCCGCACGCCTTCTACGAGCGCGGCGTGGCGCTGCTCACCTCCACCGCGCTCAACTAGCCTCCAGCTACTAGCCCGGCGGCTGTGTTACAGGTGTGTTAATCTGCTTAAGTTATATAATGTCACGGTGCGGCTGGGCGTGGCGCCGGCCAGGAGCCGCACGCCTTCTACGAGCGCGGCGCGGCGCTGCTCACCTCCACCGCGCTCAACTAGCCCCCAGCTACTAGCCCGGCGGCTGTGTTACAGGTGTGTTAATCTGCTTAAGTTATATAATGTCACGGTGCGGCTGGGCGTGGCGCCGGGCCAGGAGCCGCACGCCTTCTACGAGCGCGGCGTGGCGCTGCTCACCTCCACCGCGCTCAACTAGCCCCCAGCTACTAGCCCGGCGGCTGTGTTACAGGTGTGTTAATCTGCTTAAGTTATATAATGTCACGGTGCGGCTGGGCGTGGCGCCGGGCCAGGAGCCGCACGCCTTCTACGAGCGCGGCGTGGCGCTGCTCACCTCCACCGCGCTCAACTAGCCTCCAGCTACTAGCCCGGCGGCTGGTTACAGGTGTGTTAATCTGCTTAAGTTATATAATGTCACGGTGCGGCTGGGCGTGGCGCCGGCCAGGAGCCGCACGCCTTCTACGAGCGCGGCGTGGCGCTGCTCACCTCCACCGCGCTCAACTAGCCCCCAGCTACTAGCCCGGCGGCTGTGTTACAGGTGTGTTAATCTGCTTAAGTTATATAATGTCACGGTGCGGCTGGGCGTGGCGCCGGGCCAGGAGCCGCACGCCTTCTACGAGCGCGGCGTGGCGCTGCTCACCTCCACCGCGCTCAACTAGCCCCCAGCTACTAGCCCGGCGGCTGTGTTACAGGTGTGTTAATCTGCTTAAGTTATATAATGTCACGGTGCGGCTGGGCGTGGCGCCGGGCCAGGAGCCGCACGCCTTCTACGAGCGCGGCGTGGCGCTGCTCACCTCCACCGCGCTCAACTAGCCCCCAGCTACTAGCCCGGCGGCTGTGTTACAGGTGTGTTAATCTGCTTAAGTTATATAATGTCACGGTGCGGCTGGGCGTGGCGCCGGGCCAGGAGCCGCACGCCTTCTACGAGCGCGGCGTGGCGCTGCTCACCTCCACCGCGCTCAACTAGCCTCCAGCTACTAGCCCGGCGGCTGCGGCCAGCGGCGCGAGCCTGTCTAGGTTACAGGTGTGTTAATCTGCTTAAGTTATATAATGTAGCATAACGTTATGCTACATTTAAATATTACGTTATTTTTTCTGCTATAATTATAACACTTACTTTATACTATGTTTGCTCTTTAATTTTAATACCTATCTAAATTTTATATTTACAACATTAAACTGGCCAATTTACGAACGAAATGCACAATCCCGAGCGCATGAAACTCCGAACGTTTTCTCAATTCTCGAGGCGAGTCGAGCACATTACTAGGGCTTAAATTAAAATATAGCAGAAATATAACATCTTCATTTAAATTGAATGTTATAAGTTATAACCTGATTTGCTTATTATAATCTAGTAATTATTAACAATTCAATAAAGTCTATCCAAATAAAGTTTCGGACACAAGATGTCTTCTCAACTACACTAGATGTCGCTAAGTCAAGCATTTGGTTTCATTTATTACTAGATATTTAACAGTAGCAGTAAAAGTTATAATTTTATATTAGGTGTTATAATTTCATTTTTATAACGTTATAATTTATTAGTTATATATTATAACGAACACCTTAAATCTAGGTACGTGTCTCCTACCACTGTTGCCAACTCTAAAATTTATCGGATGGTAGCACTCTTCGAAAAATACAGTAGATTTTCCAAAATTATGTTATAATCTAGATTTTAAATATGGTAGAATTACCTTGCCCATTAAGTAGCACGTTCATGATTAGAATTGAA
This sequence comes from Scirpophaga incertulas, assembly GCA_036419045.1. NCBI lineage: Eukaryota > Metazoa > Arthropoda > Insecta > Lepidoptera > Crambidae > Scirpophaga > Scirpophaga incertulas. The sequence goes on from CM071628.1 coordinate 31,897,486, forward strand.
ATAAAAATCATATTTTTATTCAGAATCTGATAATAATACTGTTTCAATATTTTTATACATATCGTTATTATGTTTCTCAATCATTTCTTTACTGGGATTAAAATCAATACAATTTTTTCCATGTCGCTGTATGGCCTGCTACGATAAAAGGTTTCCCCTGATGGTTTTTGTTAGTAGTTTATTCCGTTTAACACGACTGGCCGCGTCAAAATAGAGTCGTGTGTTCAAAACTCGACAAAACTGTTCAGCCACGCCCACTTTATGTTTTTCGAACAATGTTTTTTTCAAAAAGTGGCGCAGCGGACCCGGCTTAAGAATTCATACGTGCGCGACGACCCAAGCATTAACAGTGTGGCCTTTAAATAAATTGCAAAATAACCGAGCCGATTATGAACATAACAATTTAATCTGTCGAAGTTATTTTAGTTAATATACACTTATCAAAGTTATCTACTAGATTTTAAAAAGTGAGATTTTTACACATTTCAATGGGTATTACGGTATTTTTTGCTACCGTAATAAGTTTGTTACGGTAGGTGGTAGATCAAGGCAGATTACGGTGTTTTTGCCGTAATTACTGTGCAGTTGGCAACACTATCTCCTACACTTTTCAACTTTGCGCTTAGCTTGGCGCATTCGAAATTGTGATATTCGTATACGAATTACCGATTTCACTATTCCTGAACTTTCATTTCATGCGTTGTGCAACGAGTGGTTCAACCCACTTGTTTTTGATTTCTACTATTAGAATATCCAACGCTGAACGGTGGGTCATCGCCGGTTTTTTGTTGTTGTAATTTTTAAAGAACAATGCCCAGTTCCCATACATTCAAAAACCTGTCAAACTATTTTTTTGTATCTTGATGTATAAAGATGATAGTGGTCTAAAATTATTAATTATTATTATGTGATGAGAAATGCGTGACTAAAAATATATTTTAATTTTGTTTGTAACGAAATCGAGATATATTAAAAAAATACAATTTGAAGTTATCAGTCATTTTTTTGAAACATCAAGAATGTTAATCAAGTGAAACCAATGATGTTGGTTATAAATAAGACGAGAACAATTACTCTACGAGATATTATTATGTAATTTGTTGGCCAGTGCCATAAAAAGCAGTGCTTTTTATGGTTTAAATATATATAGCAATGCTTCTCTTTTATGTATTTCAGGTTTTCTAAGATACAATACCTGATGACCCAGTCACGATATAAATACACGCCTAAGAAAATCAAACATTTTGCATGTCAGTAAAGAATATGTTTTGGTACACACAAAGTCAATGTAGTTTCAACAATTTTTTTTTTTACAATTTCATCAAATTCTTAAGCATTTCGAGTAGTTATAACACTATTTATATTAACTCCAGCTTTAGATAAGCTTTTCTTTCGCAAAATATTAATAATATTAAATAAAAAATAAATGTAAACAATATATTTGTGTTCTTTTACTGCTTGTAATGGAACGTCGACGACATAAATGGCTGCGTTCCAGTTTTGATAATGGGCCGTAATCATATTTATGCACAATATTGAAAGTGCAATATCTTTTTATCCTCGCCTACGATTTATTTTTTATTAGGACATTTTGTATAATTTTAATGCAGAATTATTTGAGTCATAAATGATTCCAATACATTTTACGACCTGTCAAAATGTTTAACAGGTCTCAAATGGGCATTCTTCTTTCTGCGTGAAACGGAATCTAATTAAGAATTTGTTCTTAATGACAACACTGAATTCGAGTGTTTCAAAAATCTACAAAATTGTAAGCAGTATAAAATAATTTCGCGCACGATTTGTATTCGTATTCGAATTTCAAATTCACGTCTAATGATTCAAAAATACGTCTCCACGATTATCATCGCGTTTCGTACAACTTCAATTACGATTTCATAGTAAAAACCTTTATTCTTGTTTTATTTACAATACTCAAAAACATGCTTAACTGTAACTCTTTTTCATAAGAGTATTTTTCGCCATTGCTTTGAATCTATGAAAAGGCACACTTATGCAACTTTGTTGTAAAAAGTTATGCATTTATCCCCATAAGAGTAGTTTTTTTCAGCCTGTACTAGTTAAAACGGAAAACCTAATTTCATATTTCTTTCATGATTTTTTTTTCAAAATATAAGTGCAATAAGCCTGTAAGACCTGCTAAGATCTATATAAATTTCTTTAAACAAGTTACAGAGATTCCCTTAATTTTAATTTATAAATAGCACAAACTATTCTTTTTTGTAGTATTTAAATGTTTCCATATTCACAGCAGATCCACACAATAATATTCCATATGGCACGTCACTGAAAATAATTAATCAATCTTGCCATAAGAGATGCAAAACTAAATCTATGTTTATTTATTATTATGGGAATCTAATGTTATGCCCAAGAAGTTAGTACTATCTATGATTTTTTTTATACATAATATTTAACAACTGTATCTACAGGCCTGACTAAAAATTTTGAACCAACGTAACACTTTGGAGAGTTTACTATTCACAGCATCAGTGTCTTTAGTTCCTCTGTTGACCTTAAATGTTAATGAAGTATAATTTACAAATAGTACTGTGTGACAGAAGTCCTTAAGTGAGTGTATTAAATGTCACTTACATAAATCAGGACCTAATGTTGATCCCTGAGGCACTCCCGTAGTATATAGGCACCAGCAGACTCAGTATTAATTAGGGATTACTTTCTAAATTATTACCTATTAGATAAATAAGATTCAATAAAGCTAACTCTTTCAGGAGAGACACCGTAATGTTTGAGTAATTACTTATGCAGACTTTTGTTATATCATAGAATATATCAATTGCATCCTATTTATGATCCCAAACGGCAAAAAAGTATTTAAGTGGTGTAACACTAGCATCTGAAGTACGACCTTAAGGCAAACCGTATTGGTTTGTATGAAAAAGTTTATTAAAGCGGAATTGATCTGCTGATTAACTAAATAAAACTTTTTCGAAACTTTTCTTAAGTACAGGTAAAATAAAAATAGGTCCAATAAAAAAGGGACGGTTTTATTACCAGAATTAAGAAAAGGTTTCTTTCATCAATACATTTATTAACAATGCATTGATTGTGCATGTTTTTGGCAATTTCTTGGATTACTAATTTTAATATGTAGGTCGAAATGCCCAAAGGTCTTTAGTTATTTTGTTATTAATTAATCTTAAGGTCTTTAATACCCCAACCTTCCAATTCCTAGACCATATTGTTTTGTTACAGGTACACAGAACATCTAATGGATTACTCGCAAGCCAACTACTATTTACTCATCGCAAGTCGCTTTTAGAAGTAGCAGTTATATTTCAATAATAAGTATATCCTATATCTATTTGTTAAAATAGAAAAATGGTATATATCAAAAAAGTATATTGTGTTATTTTTCCTCAACATTGTTACTGTTTAAGTTATAATTTTATAATAAAATGTATTTTATGCAAGATTAAGTAAAAATATAATAACTTGCACTTTGTTTATGCATCATATTTATTCAAATAAAACTCATCAATAATATTGATGTTTATTTATTTCATACAATCAGACAAATCACATCTACCACAAACACAAAATAGAATAATACAATTCAACAAAGCCTTAATGTTATTAATTAACTTCTTAAAATAATAATTAATACTAAAAACAACTTTTTCACTTAATCACTATATTTGACTTGTCCCTTGTATTGCTGTTTTTATACCTGGAGGTTTTTGTTTTGGCATTCTGCAACAAAAATAACTATAATAAATAAACATTTACAAAATCAAACGGAGTGAAAGATTTTTGTTTGAATTGTCTAGATATTAAATTTAAAAATTAAATCATAATTTTTCTTAAATTAACTCAACAAATTGCCTGTCTCAGATTTGAGGAGACAGATAAACCCTTAAAAGTCTATCGCTTTGTATTATCATATTGTAGAAGATATGAAAAAAAAATATGTCTACGGAGGGTATAAAAGCGAGTGCAAACTATTGACCGGGTCAATAGCAGCGTTGCTGTAAGTCATTTTTGCGTGTTGTCGCTAACGAAAACAGATGACACTACGTGTGCTATATAGCGTTCGAACGTTCGACAGTAGCCGAATTTATCCGAGCGGTCTCGAACTCAGAGGCTTCGTGGCGACTGCCAGTCTCATTTACTTAGTCGACAAGTGAGCACATGTTTTTGAAATTACCCTCTATAGTTTTCTATTAAATATTAGTTTTGTAAAAAGTTGCGTCATTCTCTTAATAATAGCGTGGATCTTCTTATAATATATTAATTTTATATCCGTCATCACCAAAGATATGGTAGTGAAATTCCTAGGTTCTGTGAACATCAAACAAGATGCTTGATTCTTGTAAGGATCGCAAATTCTAAAGAACCACATGTACCGAAGTAACAATACCTAGTTGCTAACATATTTGTTTGTCAACACAGTTTTATAAAAATGTATAATAGTGATGTTACCGCGTATAAACGATCTTGCGAGGTGAGGAAGGATGCACCAGGTCGCTGTGCCGGTCCCACTCCATGAACTTGTGGTACTGCCGCTGCCGCCGCCGGTCCACGTAGCTGATCTGAGGATACCGCGATTACTTACGTGTCAATCTGTTTATGGCATGTCGTATTTTTTTTTTATTGATGTGCCACACAAATATTAACCTAATGATAAATGGTAACCATCGGTTATGGACATCTGAAATGCCAAGGTCACATCTCAGTCACTCAAGACAGAAATAGTCTTTTTAAACATCATTTACAGCTGATCATATCATAAACACCACAGTTGGGAGCTTAATCCAGTGTCTCAAAGCTCCAAAACCCCGATAGATAACGCAGAGACTGTGACCTGTGACCCTCTTGATATTGGAATCACCGTAATGGAATGCACCTATTTACCACTGCACGACACTCGCCTAACAATAAAGTAAAATTTATGTAACCACAGTTATTTACTCCTTTGTTTTTAGTAAATTGTATTATGGTATGATCACAGTAACCCACAAGTTTTCAGACACGCATTAGTTCATTCAAGATCATCAAGTATGCCAAGGCATTGCCTATGTACTCGATGATTTCGTGCCACTGACTAATGACTCATCAATGGGAAGTCAATGTTGATTCTCGATGTCCCAAAACCGCTGCCTATGTCCGTATTGCAATTGGGTAGACGACAATTTTTTAAATTCTATATATAATAAGAGTACTATTTTAAGAGAGAAATATTGTGGAACCAACAGTACACCTGCGCCTATTAATTTTGATGATACATCGACATATTTGCGGCGCTGTCGTGGGTCGTTCAAAAACGCTCCATACTAAAAACACTGCAATCGTGACGTCTAAGTAAAACTCGCCTAATTTGAGCGTAATTAAACAAATTTTAAAATAACTTTGTTATTTGTACGTTTACAGGTATACTTTCTATATAAAAAAAATGTTACATTTAATGTGAGAATGCTAGAAAGTAGAAATGTGTTCGTTTCATTAGAATTACGTAAATAATAATTGCTCATTTTTTAGAAATCTAAAAACAATTTCAATTAATAATTAAACTGAAATTTCTATATTGACATACTTTCATTAGATATAAATTGCTCAAATCTGACAATTATAGTATAAAAACGGCCATAAGCAGTTGTAGTCGTCTACCCTATTATGTCTAAAAATAGTGTTAAGTTAACTGACCACGCAGCTAGCGGGGATCCACACGAAGGCGGTGACCAGCACGACCACGCCCACGATGTTGTCACGAAGGAAGCCCAGCACATTGTTGATGTTGATGTCCTCGATGATGTCCCAGAACCGCTCCACCACATCCTGGATCGTCTTCTCGCACACACCCTGCACAAATTTCAGTCTCCTTCAGTAACTATTTTTGTTTACTTCAGGCATAGGTCGTAAAATTAGAATTAAAAAAAATTGCGTCCAAACTGATAAACTATAATAACACAAGGGATATTTTCGATATACCTTATTGCAAAATCCTTGAATACACGGAGTTCCATCGGGTAAAATGTCGTTATGTGCCACCGGGAAACACGTTTTGTTCAGACTCTTACGACAACAACGCTTGCACGCATCCGCCACTGAAAATAAAACAAATATCAGTTCAATAATATCTGTGGATATTTACAAAGTAATTGTACTTTGTAGTCGGGATTGTGTCGGCCTCGTACCAATGTCGCACATGCAGCTGTGCATGCCTTGAGTCTCGCAGTAGGGCACGCAGGACCCGTTGCGGCAACGTCCTCGCTCCGCACACTCGTGCTCGTCTGCAATCGCTGGCGCCTGTCCAAGTCACAAGGCATTCACTTTACTATAGTTAAATGACAATTCGCAGACATGTTATACTATTCGGACCACTGTAGTAACCGAACCCACATCAGAGCGCACGCACTCTCCTGAGGCTGCGCTATGCACCGCCCCCGTTCTGGAGGGCGAGAGCGTTAGTTCAAGCCGATAGGGTCCCAGGCCTTCCCCCCGACCAAAGGCTGTAGGTAGTGTTTAAAGTCTAATCATTAATTCACTGGAGTAAACTGACGTTTACGGTGTTACCACTTTATGATGAACAGAAAATAGTGTTGTGACTAGAATATTGAAATTAAACTCATTCATTCAATTTCATTCCGTCCTCAAATCACATTACTCATTTTATTTACTTTATTATGAAATCTTAATCCAATTTTGTTTAATCGATGTAATAATATTAGCATGGTACCTTTAGGGCAAATAGGTGATAACTTTGAAATGTCGTAATTACTCGAATTATATATATGAAATGAAACAAAAATATTCAATGGTTAGATTTTTATTCGTCATCGTCAGACATAATTTTATCACTATCGTCGTCGCTGTCAGCGACACTTTTATAAAACGGTCCGTAATATTGTCCATCATATGGTCGAGATTAAACATTTTATTTTCTAAGTTTATTACATGATCCACACCGCTTCTCCATCTTGTACCAATAACAGTAATAACCAGCAATAAAATAAAAACTTGACGTAAAATTGTCGTGGTTATATCCATTACACGATAAATAATTTACAGAATTATGTTTTGTCTAAAATGAAATACAATAACTACTATTACACAGTGGTTAAATCTGTATTTTTCTTTTAAAAAGATTGCAATAATTAAAGTAGGTACTTCCAAATGTTCGAATAATTACAGCTCAAAAAATTGATTTACTGATTAACTGAACTCATAGTTCGGGAACGCTAGCAAGTGAGTAAATTTCATTTTTTGTATCTGATACAATTCATGTACCTATATTATAATTAATTGAGTACTTTTTTTTAATAAACGTTGTTACTGACTTTGTGTGAGTGATCTGAATAACAACGAAGGGTGAAGTCCTTATCGATTTATTCAATTTATCCAATTATATTTGCAGGTCACCTCACTAGTACGATAAATATGGCAGCACAATTTTACAATGTGACATTAGCATCTGTCAGTTTACTCCAGTGAATTAATAATCAGACTTTAGTTGGTAGGCTGGCCTTCTGCTAGAGTCCAACATAACTACCCGCCGTAGACCGGTTGCGGGTGGTATCCGGTGCAAGGTCGTCCAAGCACCAGGGGGTTGTCATAGCGACCACTGTGGTGGCGCGCCCTCTATGAGGATTCACTACCATCCCCCGTGGGAAAAAAAAAACAATTTGCAGGGCGCTGTGCGAGTTTGTAGTCACCCCCCGATTGATATTTAAATAAGTAATAACACGGGTCACATCACGCCAATTAAGCCAACCTGTAAAAACCCACTATAACAACTAAACTTTTAAACGTTGATATATGTATACCTTCATTCCAAAATGTGCTTCAAATAAACAATTATAATATTTTTTCTTGTTTAGTATTTGATAATGTTATTATAGTGGACCCCAGGTAATCCGGCCCCTGTCTAATCCGACATGCTCTACTATTTATTATTGAATACATACATATTCGCTAATGCCTGATTGAACAAGTTACAACTTGTACGCACCATCACTACTGCGCTCGACGCGACGGTATTGTTTTGATTCCATCGAGCATATGTATATGTGCACGATGTTCGATTCTGATTTCATGGTTTAAATTTGACTAAATTTGAATCTCACGTTGTAACAATGTTAAAAAAATAATACTTGATGAATATTTTTATGCTTTTTTAAGTATTTGATTAGTTTAGTATGTACATTTGTTTGTACACAATTATTTCCTAATGTGAAGTTATTGCATATTTTTTGTAAGTTCTATAGCATTCATGACTTTAATTTTATAATGAAACGTAAGCTCTCTATTGTGTTGTTAAATTTACTAAATTTGAGATACATAATGAAGTATGATTTCTACTTCGGCGTATGACATATATATAATATAAAGAATCTTATCATTGGATCTGTAATTTGTCGGATTAAAGGTACACTTTTGTGAAAAAAATCGGGAGTACTCTATAATCCGACAAATTCGATAGTTGGACACTGCCCTGCAAAATGATTGTCAGACTACCGGGGGTCCCCACTGTATTTAAAATGACGAAGTAGCACCACAAATTCAAACACAGTAACTTGAACATAAGTTGAACATGTTTACCGAACAGCAACATGTTTACAGTGTTTACCGAAAATGGCAAGTAGTGTGTCGTGGCTAGCGATGTGCCGAGTACGGTTTGACTCGAGTCCGACTCGATTCCTGCTTTGGACTCGCCTACTCGAATACCAATTTATTTTGATTCGAATACTTTGGGCTCGTTTCCGGTACTCGAGTCAGGAAGACTCAGTTCGTACTCGCCAACTCGATTCTATTTACACGAGTCCTACTGACTCGAGTTTGGTTAACTCGCTTGTACTAATTATAATAATAATAAATATTTGTTACACTTACACCAATTAACCTAGCCCAAACTAAGCTAAGGCTTGTGCTATGGGATCTAGGGTAACGGATAGACATACATATATAAATATTTTTTATAGAAATATATATCAACAACCATGACTAGAGTACAAATGCTCGTATTCATCATACAAACATCTGCCCCCACCGGGATTCGAACCCGGGACCTCAGAGATGGCGACACCTTGAAACCGGTGTATTATCCACTCGACTATAGAGGTCGTCAAACTCTGCTCGCAAACTGTTTACAAACAAGTTTGAACCTGCAACTTTTTGTTTTGATTTTGTTCTAAAATCGAACTCTAGTTCTGGACTGGAGACCTAGTTTTGAATTACGAATGCGACTTCGAAATCACCGATGTGACTAATAATCACCGATTTTCAATAATTCTTATTTTTGACCTTAGTCACAGGTGTGATTTCATTACGAGTGCCCTCACCCACTCGTAATCAAATCATACTTGTAGAAATGTTATCTGTGTTTTGTTTTGATTTTTCAGTATATATATATACTGAAAAATCAATATATAATATGAATTAGCATATATTATATATATAATAAGCATAATGGTTAAGCCGACAATAATCGGCAGCGGCTACATTCTGCGTGGAACCGAATTCTTATATTTATGTGTGTACTTTATCTATGTTGGCAGCTCTGCGATCGACTTTCAAAAATTGGATGTTTAGGAATCCGTGACCTCAAAGTCACGTGATTTCGAAATCGCATTCGTAATTCAAAAATAGGTCTCCTGGACTAGAATTTCCAGACTCGAATTTCTAGACTCGAGTCTAGAAATATTCGAATACCAAACATAGAATTCGAGTACTGTGCTCGAATCAGGGAATCGAGTCCTGATTCGAATACCGTATAAACTGACTCGAATCGACTCGATCCACCAACACAGCGACTCGGCACATCACTAGTGGTGGCTACGCACCTTGGGGCAGTCGGCGGAGGCGCCGTTGCAGGTGGCCTCGCCCTCGCAGGCCGAGTGCGCGGCCTCGCGGCACACCACGCCCGGCGGCGCGAACACGCAGCCCGAGCAGCACGGCGAGTTCTTGTCGCTGCGCCGTTCGTTCCATATTTATTCTCACCCCGGCACGAGATATACAACATCCACACACGTCTGACAAACGCACGCAGCTCGAACAGAAGGCAATCATACACACACGCGCAGACCCATAATCACAACGAATTTTCGTCACTACGTTATGAGCACAGGATAGTCAATCATACATGCACGCGCAGCCCGAATAGCAGAAACAATGATTATAGCTGCATTAAAACACGTCAGCCACACATAGTAAACACGCCATACGAACAATACGAGCCCGATGCAGCGGCCTGCAAATGCAGCCTGAACTGCATGGAGCTGCAATTCTTGTAGCTTGCCATTATCTCAAGTCAGTGAAACATACACACAATACACATGTACACTGAACAACACGGAAAGTAATTATCGCTGCACTATGCTATTGCTATGACACACGTCAAACACACACACATTTATACAAATTAAATTAAAAATAATATTAATAACCAAAAAAGCTATGGTACTTCACTAAGTTCAATTCATAATGTTAAAAACTCTATGCTGTCCATTGTAGATTACGTCAAGACTTTTTTCTTGATATTTTATTGAGTTGTCAAAGAAAATGGTTTTACAATAAATGATTAGTATTTTCCTTACATAAAGCTCGAGATTGTTATTTATGTAGCAAAGTCTATGCAATATTTTCCATCATATATTTTTTCCCATTCTGTACACATAACTTGATTACAAGCTTATAAATATTAAATCATAAACGCGGGTCATCTGTCAAATGAATTTGCATTCCCCAGCTCTGTAAAAGCTATGTTACCAAACTGAAAAATAAAGCGCCACAGTTCATCACTTTATTGTGAAAAGCCTTCAGCTTAGATAAAAAGGCATTGTAGTTATAGACACAATCAATAACAAAATATCTACTATAATGTCACATCTCGTTTGTATAAATAAAAGTTGGCGAAATCTGAATGATTTTAGTATCAATATTAATCACACTGGTTGTTTGATTGTTTTACTAAAAATTTATGATTAAAATGTACCTGCAAACGGCGCCTTGGTTTTTCCTCAATTTGCAATTTTTGTCGCAGCACATATCGTTATCTTCAGTACCTGTAATTAAATAGATACATTTTATATAAAATATATTAATTTTTATTTATCGAGCAGAATATACAAATGTTATCTGGACATATAACTTGTATAAGTTGAGATAAAATATAAGGCGGCAATAATCCAATCGTAAAATGTTCTTGTAGTGAGACTCATAGTTATAGGACAAGAGTGGCCAACTGAGCAATCTTAGCAATACAAACATATCGCACCGCCGCCGGCACCGGTGCGATAGTCACCTTTGGAAAAAAAAAAAGTTAGTATGTAATAATTATTCTAGAGCACCCCTTTACTTGATAATTATTAATCTAAAATTAAAGTTATAAGTTGACGTTTTAGTATAAGCAACTCATCTCGCCTATATCTCCTAACGTCATTGCTTTGTGAGGTGTCAAAGTTTAAATACTTCTCCTGAAAAACTACATTTTTGCAAAAGTGACAGTGTCGCACCGGGGGTGCGATATATATATTTATCTACTATGATGCTATTAATCCTCTATAAAAGAACCTATAACAATTAGCTTATTGCCAACATTAAAACATTCAATGATATTATGAGCATTATATGTTGGCTGTGGCAGAAGAAACATGAAAGTAGGATTAATGCTGTGGAGATGAGAAGCTTGAGAAGTATAATTGGAGTAAATCTGAAGGACAAAGTCAGGAACAGTGTGATAAGGGAGAGATGCGGCGTAGTTGAAAATGTAGTGACAAAGATAGAGAAAGGAACGCTTAGATGGTTCGGCCATGTTGAAAGAATGAATGAAGGAAGATTAACGAAAGAGATACACAAGGTAAGAATGATAGGACGAATCGGTGCAGGTCGACCTAGGCGGATCTCGATCAAATCGAAGATGTCCTAAAGAAAGGCCGGGTCAAGAGTACTCGCAACCGACGAGCATGCATGAAGACGCTCATGAAAGTGGAGGAAGCAAGAGAAGTGTGCCAGGATCGTAGCAAGTGGAGAGAGGTGGTCTCTGCCTACCCCATTGGGAACAAGGCGTGACATATGTATGTATGATCATTATATCATCCAAATGCGTGATATTATGAATTTCCAAAAAAGAACATTCTCATGCAGACATTTTCACCACCAGATCGCTAAAATTTTGAAAAAAAAAACAGCTAAAAAAAAACAATTGTAGACTAATTCGTAATTTCGGATTCTCGTGTTATTTCCCGCCATTTTTTCACTCGAATATTGGAAATCGCAAACAAACAATTACTGCGTGCGTTGTTCTTACAACACTGTACAACAGCCTATGGTATGAGAATCTTTTATAGAGGAATCACATCATGATTGTAGATAAAGTCTTGTATGCAACTGTTATAATTAGGTATTAAAACACTCATGTGATAAACCCACATTCGTATTTAAATACCCCTGATTATACAACATTTGCATAAATAACTAATATATCCGTTGCGCCTCTCATCACGTCATGTGTCTGTACTCTGTTCGTCGGTTTCCTAAACAAAGTGGGTTGCTCAATACTCAATACTTTTATTGCAGACATTATGTACATTATATGACGCAGGTCTTAGGCATTTACATTTAGTTTACATAATGACTCTGTTAGGGTATGGCAATATTGTACGCAGCTATTTATTTTATTCTATTGTCATCTTCCATGTCCATTAAATATTCGTCTAAGGTGTAATAACACCTCTTGATTAAAATATATCTTTAAGTATTTTTGCAAATTTGATATCGTCTTCAATTTCTTTAATTTGCACAGGAAGCTTGTTAAATATTTTTACGGCCATCGAATATGGGCCTTTGATATGTATTGCAAGATTTCAGTTTGTGTTTGTGTATAATTCTTTTAGTTCTTTTTTGATAATTTCTTATATTAGGTACTTTTTGGAACAAATTTGGATATTTTTTTACAAATTTACATGATTCTAATATGAACATTGACACACTGTTAATATTTTAAGTTGAATAAAGTAAGGTCTGTGGAAGTGCGGGGCCGGGTTACGTGGCCGTGGAATGGGGGTCCACGGCCACGATAGGCTGTTACATCTCCCCGAACTGCGGCCTTGCCGCATTCGAGGCATTTCTGGACGGGGTAGCGAACTGCGTTCGCTGTTGCGCTCCCCGTCCAGTCTTCGTCCTGGGTGATTTCAACGCCCACTCGCGAGAGTGGGGCGACACCCGGGACGACGTAAGAGGGAGACACTCTTGGAGTGGGCGGCGGGACTGGACCTCCGGCTGTTAAACCGGGGGTCGGTCAGCACCTGCGTGCGGTGGCAGGGGGAGTCGATCGTCGACCTGTCATGGGCGACTCCTCTGCGCACCGCATGGTGTCAGGTTGGAGGGTGGCGGCGGAGGTGGTTACACTCTCCGACCACCGGCACATCGTGTTCGACGTGTCGGTGGCTCACCGCCGCCCTTCCCGCACACTCCAGGAGGACAGCCGTCCGCGACGTTGGTCCATCAAGCGGCTGGACCGGGATGCGGCTCTAGCCGCTGCCCACGTCGCGGACTGGGCGGAGGAGGCACGGATTTCGCCCGACCTCGATGTGCATGCGCGGGCCGCCTGGCTCCGGGACACGATGACGTCGATCTGCGACGTCTCCATGCCCCGAGTCAGGCCGCCCCGGCGGCGCTCTGCGTACTGGTGGAACGAGGAGATAGCGCGGCTACGGGTCGTTGTAGTAGCCGCGCGCCGCCAGTACCTCAGAGCCCGTCGAAGACGGCAAGCCTCAGTCGACGAAGTCCTGAGCGCCAGAAGCGCGTACGGAGCCGCGACCAAGGCGCTTGCGTCGCCATCGCCGACGCCAAGGCGCGGTCCTGGCGCGAGCTGCTGGGGGGACTGGAGAGGGACCCATGGGGGCGCCCGTACCGGATGGTACTGGGCAAGCTCCGACCGTGGGTCCCTCCGCTGACGGAGACCCTGGACCCTCTCGTCGTGGGAAGAGCGGTGGATACGCTCTTCCGAGGGTCCAGGACAGTCCCCCCGCCGCCCCGTCGCCCGGCCCTTGGTCGGACGACCTCCGGGTGACGGAGACCGAGCTCGCCGGGGCCGTTTCGCGGCTCTCTGCGCGCAACACTGCCCCGGGACCGGACGGGGTCCCGGGAAAGGTGCTAGCGCTGGCGCTCAGGGCGTTGGGGAGCACGGTGAGGCAGCTCTTCACGAGCTGTCTCCGTGAGGGCGTGTTCCCCGTCGACTGGAAGTCGGCCAGGCTGGTGCTCCTCAGGAAGGAGGGAAGGACCGGCGACGTTCCGTCTTCGTTCCGTCCGATCTGCTTGCTGAACGAGGCGGGGAAACTCTTCGAAAGGGTTATCTCCGCTCGTATCAGCGAGCACCTGTCGCGCGCGGGTCCCGACCTATCGGACTGCCAATTTGGATTCCGGCGGGGACGATCAACGCTGGACGCCGTCCAGCGTGTTTGTTCCCTGTCGGAATCCGCAGTCCGATCGGGGGGGATGGCGTTGGCGGTGTCGCTAGACATCGTCAACGCCTTCGGCACCCTCCCCTGGCAGGCCATTAGGGAGGCGCTCGTGTACCACGAGCTCCCTCCCTACCTGCGGGCCGTGGTCAGGGACTATCTGCGCGACAGGAAGATCGGCGTGATGGGACGGGACGGGACGGAAACGTCGAGGAAGGTCGAGTGCGGCATTCCGCAGGGGTCCGCAGGGGTTGGGGCCCCTGCTATGGAACCTCGCATACGACGCGGTCCTTCGCACCAGCCTTCCTGACGGCGTGAGTGTCGTCTGCTACGCTGACGACACTCTCGTCGTTACGACTGGGGCCGACTTCGGGCCGGTGCTTACGCTTGCCGAGCTTGGGGTGGCATGTGTCGTGCGGGCGATCCGCCGGCTGGGTCTAGAAATAGCGCCTCACAAAACCGAGGCGCTATGGTTCCACGGCCTTCCGAGGCGCCGGGAACCACCCAGCTGCCGGATCCGGGTGGGTGACGCGGTGGTCCCGGTGGGGCCGTACATCAAGTACCTGGGCCTCACCCTGGACCGCCGCTGGAGCTTCGAGGAGCATTTCGTGCGGTTGGTCCCCCGAGCCAAAAGGGTGGCGGGCGCATTGCATCGCCTGCTGCCCAATCTCGGTGGACCGAGGGATGGAGTTCGCCGCCTGTACGAGGGCGTCGTGCGATCCGTGGCCATGTATGGGGCTCCCGTGTGGTCGCAAGACTGCGCGAGGTCCCCCCGCTGCAGAGCTCTGCTACGGAGCCTGCAGCGGATAATGGCCATACGGATCGTGCGAGGCTACCGTACAATCTCGTACGAGGCGGCGACGGTTCTGGGACGCTCCCCCCCATTCGACATCCTGGCCGACATGTACGCGGCGACGTATGCGTCGCGGCGTGTCGGCCGGGAGGGCGATGGGGGGAGCGCCCTGGAACCCGCGCGTGAAGTGCCTAAGCGGGAGTGGCACCGACGGATTGTGGCGGCCTGGCGTGCGCAGCTCGAATTACGGATCTGCGCGCGCCAGCGGGCCGTCACGAAGGAGGAGGTCACCTACCGATTGACTCAGATACTCATCGGGCACGGCTGCTTCGGTGAGTATCTGTGTCGAATAGGACGGGAGGGATCGACACATTGTCACCACTGCGCATCCGACCTCGACTCGGCCCAGCATACGCTGGCGGAGTGCCCCGCGTGGGCCTCCGAACGCCGAGTCTTGGTCGCAGAGATCGGGCGAGATCTGTCTCCGCCAGCATTGATTGCGGCAATGCTGGCGGACGAGGGAGGTTGGAGGGCTGTGGCCTCCTTCTGTGAGGCAGTGATGCTCCAGAAGGAGGCCGCCGAGCGGGGTCGGGAGATGGCCGATCCCGCTCGAAGAAGGCGGCGCCGGGCTCGGTAGCACAGCTGCGGCGCCGCCGCGGGTCGCCGGCGGGCGCGAGTAAGTCGCGACTGCTACGGCGACCCGGGATGGACCACGCCCCTCCGTGGCCGGGGGGCGTCGTCGGTGGAGGAGACCGGGGGAGGTAGTAAGCCTCCCCCGAGGAGGGCTCCCCTGTGTCGACGGGGGAGCGGAGGCTGGGGGTTCCCGGAAGAAGCTTTCTGTTCCGGGGGCTCCCTACAAGCCTGAGGAAGGCCATCCCCGAGGTTTTTAGTGGGTAGGCCTCCCCCTTCTGGGGAGGAGAGCCCCATAACCCCGGCTCGCCACAGCCGGGGCATGCAATTTAATGCATTTTCCTCAGGGAAAAAAAAAAAAAAAAAAAAAAAAGGTCTGTGGAAGTGTGGTATGTCTGTATTGGGTTGCAAGGAAGCAGCGCGTCACCCAGCAGGCCGGCGTCGCACTCCTCGCCGCCCTCGACGCGCAGGTTGCCGCAGAAGCTCTCCTCGGGCTCGGAGAAGCAGCGGCCCGACTTGGCCTGCAGCACCTTGCGGATGGAGCGCAGGCTGCACGGCGAGAACCGCTGCCACACACCGAAGCACACTCGTACATCTCACGCGGTGCAAAGGAATACTTCCTTATCAACGCGACTTGCAATATCGCACTACCCGTGTAACTAAACTTGCGTCGAAAATGTTTTATTACGTAAATAAAGCGTAGTTTAACCTTCTGTCAAAATCTCGTGAAGCTATTTACAAAAATGAAGGAACAAATACAAAAATACAAAAATTTTGCGACTTTTAAAAACATAAAATTCCAGCATAAAATAGGGGTATGCATATTTACATTTATTCGTTTTAGAATTATCCCGCTGATAAAGTCATAATTATGTTTACGTAAATTTTAAAAGAAGATTTACAAGAAAATCTATAACGCAAATATACATAATTACTTGTTCCTGTATTTTACAATCTAGGACTATTGTGTAATTCTAATTACTCTATGTACAAAAAAGGATTTTCCGTTAAATAACAACGTGATTATACTTACAACTCTAGATTATAATGAAATATAAGAGAGTACAAAGCCGTAAGTAGAGTTAAATTAGTTCATATATTTCAAAATACATAACTAAAAAGCAATAATTGTAGTTAATCCTGCAAATATGCAATGTGTTTCGTGGAATAAAGAAGTAACCGTGTTTTTTAGATTATCTCGAAGTACATCAAACTGTTCCTAAATTAAATAACACATGTAGTTGAAGGCAACTGTGACCTGCGATTATCTCTTTGAAACTTTTTTCTAGACCTCATAATAAAAATATAGGACAGTTTTTTTAAGCTCCTGAAAAGTAGGTGAAAATCACTTACTTCCTTTTTCCAGGAATAGTGCGATATGTTCAAGGCGCTCATAAGGGTATCAACTTGATAACACCGTGAGGAAAAATATACATTAGTTGCAATACTGCTGAAAAGCTGGGCAACACCCTTCAAGAGATGCCGTACCTAAAGGAATCTACCAGGTTAGTTCACGTGCAAGATTTGAGTTCAGCTACCTCCTACTTCCCCAAAATAAGTCAAGCTTGAGACAGCACATACCTGTTGCAAAACAAAGACCCCAGTTGTGGACTAAAAGAGTTTGACACACAGAATTCTAGATAATAACACACTAGGCGAGGAGTAGTGTGCTAGGGGAGTACCAACTAAATTGTTGAAAATGCATGTCTCCCGCTCGCTCCTACTCTAAAAATGTACACAGATAATAACTACGCACTATAGTGCAGTACATTGGTTTTGTACTTTTGTACAAGACGCAATGTATTGTTAAATGTGAAAATACGGCAAATGATAACAACCGTAGTACTCATATGGATTATATAAAATTGGACAAATATGTCATTTTTGTTTTTTTTTTAGCTAAATTACTGGTTGTGGAAACATTTCCACACACACGCGTTTCAAGAATAACTCGAGAATAATATGCTGAGTGTGCTGGCGGCGAAAGCACTACCAGAGAAGACACTAGGTCACTCCTGCATTCGAATGGTAGTATATTATAATTTAGATTCCATTTGCCTAAATTCCATCTTAATTAGAGTCCTAAATAAAAATTAAGGAATGGAAAATAATAAAGCTTAATGTTTACTTTCGTAATGTAGCTAGTCAATCATTTGTCAGCTTAACTGCAACTTCTATTTCGTATGTTGTTTAAGCCGCGGTTTGCTTCAACTATTACTTTTTTCTCCTCAGTCCACATTTACTCGAGCGCTCGAAATTCGCTCTATAAATAAAAAATAAAAGATTTTTTAGAAGAAGAAGTTTTATATACGCCCTGTACTATATGTCCTTACGCTGTAACGCATTGGGCTGCAATTCTTAAACATACTCCTAACTAGAATGATAAATTATATATTCAGAAGAAGGATATCTAATATTTATACCTATAGTAGGTTATTAATATTATTATACCTATTTTTCACGATTCAGTGTTATGACAAGCCTGGTATACAGCGGCCATTGACGCTGTACGTGTACATGAGGTAGGAGCCGCCCTGGCTGGCGGCGGGCGAGCACTCGGCCACGTGCGGGCCGCGCTGCACGCACCTTGTTGTTGACGTCGTACCCGCTGACGCTGTACGTGTACATGAGGTAGGAGCCGCCCTGGCTGGCGGCGGGCGAGCACTCGGCCACGTGCGGGCCGCGCTGCACGCACCTTGTTGTTGACGTCGTACCCGCTGACGCTGTACGTGTACATGAGGTAGGAGCCGCCCTGGCTGGCGGCGGGCGAGCACTCGGCCACGTGCGGGCCGCGCTGCACGCACCGTGTTGTTGACGTCGTACCCGCTGACGCTGTACGTGTACATGAGGTAGGAGCCGCCCTGGCTGGCGGCGGCGAGCACTCGGCCACGTGCGGGCCGCGCTGCACGCACCTTGTTGTTGACGTCGTACCCGCTGACGCTGTACGTGTACATGAGGTAGGAGCCGCCCTGGCTGGCGGCGGGCGAGCACTCGGCCACGTGCGGGCCGCGCTGCACGCACCTTGTTGTTGACGTCGTACCCGCTGACGCTGTACGTGTACATGAGGTAGGAGCCGCCCTGGCTGGCGGCGGGCGAGCACTCGGCCACGTGCGGGCCGCGCTGCACGCACCTTGTTGTTGACGTCGTACCCGCTGACGCTGTACGTGTACATGAGGTAGGAGCCGCCCTGGCTGGCGGCGGGCGAGCACTCGGCCACGTGCGGGCCGCGCTGCACGCACCTTGTTGTTGACGTCGTACCCGCTGACGCTGTACGTGTACATGAGGTAGGAGCCGCCCTGGCTGGCGGCGGGCGAGCACTCGGCCACGTGCGGGCCGCGCTGCACGCACCTTGTTGTTGACGTCGTACCCGCTGACGCTGTACGTGTACATGAGGTAGGAGCCGCCCTGGCTGGCGGCGGGCGAGCACTCGGCCACGTGCGGGCCGCGCTGCACGCACCTTGTTGTTGACGTCGTACCCGCTGACGCTGTACGTGTACATGAGGTAGGAGCCGCCCTGGCTGGCGGCGGGCGAGCACTCGGCCACGTGCGGGCCGCGCTGCACGCACCTTGTTGTTGACGTCGTACCCGCTGACGCTGTACGTGTACATGAGGTAGGAGCCGCCCTGGCTGGCGGCGGGCGAGCACTCGGCCACGTGCGGGCCGCGCTGCACGCACCTTGTTGTTGACGTCGTACCCGCTGACGCTGTACGTGTACATGAGGTAGGAGCCGCCCTGGCTGGCGGCGGGCGAGCACTCGGCCACGTCCGGGTCGTGCTCGGAGCCCCAGTTGTGCCCGAACTCGTGCGCGGTCACCAAGTCCGCCTCGCGCGTGATCACGCGCTGCCCGTAGTGGTTGCGCGACGAACTCAGCCCAGAGTTCAGGTAGAGCGTGTACCCATTCTTGAAGTATTCTGTTGGTGTACACGTGCACTAGTAGCTAATGTAACAGCGTATACCGGGCAATATATTTCATATTTCTCTAAGGTATATAAACACTTTGTTGCAGAAGTAATATAAATAATCCGTGTCCCAAACACCACCGTAATAATCAGATCACAAAAACATAATTAATAATAGGCAAGTAAAAATACCCTTTTTAGTATTAACTCGGGATAATAATTAACTTAAAATAATTAAAAAGCAAAAGCAGAAACAAAACACTTACACTTTTGCGAAACATAGCTGAAAACAAAACAAAACGAAATTAAATAAACATAAATTATCGAATACTTAAAAAAATATTAAAGTAAACAAAAAATAATCTAACTAATAACTAGTGCTCGGAATAGGTAGTTTAATATTATGTACTTGCAGAAAGAAAGTCAATGTAATCGTAACATGGATAAACCTAAAATCAGCGTGATTTCCGGAACCTTTAATATTGCAATGGAACTTATGTCATTTTATATAATCATGAAAATTACACTTATTGTTTATTTGTAGGTTTATAGCAGTGAGTAGAAGGAAAAAAATCATGTTCAGATATTACAGATATTTATTGCAAGTTTACAATATAAATCAAATTTAAAAATAAACATATATTTATATTAACATTAAAGTACATAGTGTTCTTTAAAACTATTTTAGTTGCAAAAGAAGGATAGCATATTTCAAATAAAATACATTTTCTTGTTTTTATTTGCTTTTTTCGTTTCTTTACGCTTTTATTGTAAAATTTTATGTTTACAACTTATTATTAGAACAATAAGCTAAAAGATGAAATAATATTTTGAAAGTTCAATATAATATTTTTACAATTTCTGAAAATAGTAAGTTCCCAGGCATATCCATACTATTGATGTCACAAAATCGCAAGTACATAAAATTAAAACTATCTATTCCGAGCACTACTAATAACTTAATAGCATAAACTATAATCAAATCACATTATAGCCTCGCATGTTCAGGGATGAAACCATAGACAAGTAAAAGATCGATCGGGCAACCGTAAACACGTTATGCGGAGAGTTAATTATGCTTAAACAGCATTCCGACATTACGTCACGCATACGAAACACATAATTGCATTAAAAAATCGTTAGTCTATCAACACTACAAATAACATATAAATAACATATAAATAACAATAAACAATCATATTACAATATGCAGAATCAGTTTTTTAACGTCGTGAATGCGCAAATCCGTAATTATGAGGAATCGCGAAGTACTCAATGGAGAGTCGGTCTTAATTGATAGTACCTATATGTTTTAATATAGCATAAAATAAAAAACCGTATCTTACAAACCATCCGCTTATTAATGCGTAGTTTTCTCGAAAAAAAAGATCCCGTGAATGACGTCGTTACGGTGAATTAAATACGTTTGAATTTCTACTGAAACATTTATCAATATAAATGTGTCCGAAATTTGTTTTCAGCGCTTGTATGCATGCTTGCGTTCGTAATACACAGTTCAGAAGACAAGAAACCATCTATTTTATCATTAAATTATCACTTATTTATAAGAATGCAATTATTAGTATTTAATTACGAACACTGACATGTCCTACATGATAGGACCATGACCATGACATGACATTAGTGACGTGCACTAATGTAATGATCAAGTCAAAACTAACATCAAATAAAGGTCAAACAAGAACAAATGTTTTTTTATACACTTGTTTTTCAGGAAAAACCAAATAGACCATTCCACCGTATGAATGGTCATTTATATCTTACGAAATTTTAGATCTACTCCATAAACTTACAAAATGAAATTTGTTGCTAAAATGAAAATATAAACACAAAATTATGAGAACACAAAAATACGTGACTCTTGACAATTTTATGTCGTTTTGAAAATATTTGAAAAAGTCAACTTAATATTTTCATATTTGTTATAATTATCAGTTATAATGAAAACTGAATCAATAAATTTTTGTGTGATCTATATTTCTAGCCTATCAATCTAACCCGTTTATTTAAAAATGCTAAACCCTATAAAAAGCAAAAAATAACTTTTAATACTACGTAAGTATCAACTTAAGCGTGTCAGACTATCTACTCGGAACTTTGTGCCACTTTTATGTCGGAGGCATAACCACTAATTTTGAACTGCAAATGGTTATCTAGGACTGCTGTTGACCGTACATTATATGAATTTTTTGATTATATTATTTTATGATATGATATTCACACACACACACACACTAACACACATGCACTCACACACACACTCACTCACACACACACACACACACACACATACACCCAGCCACACACTCACACACACACACACAGACACGTCAATCTTATAACACCCCGTCGTTTTTGCGTCGGGGGTTAAAAATTAAATAGGTACTTTATATTAACTTGATTGGGTAACGTCGTTAACAAATGACAAAATACCGGGGTGGAAGTGATATACGGTAAAATCAAGTAAAGAGCTCAATTTAGACGAAATATCACGGAAGTAGTACACGATCAAAATTATTAATGCCCATTCTTTTTATATTCTATTTCGATTCGAAACTACGGATTTAAATAGTTAAAATTGTATAAAGCACTAGCTGACCCGGTGAACTTCGTATCGCCTAATTATTGGAGGCATATTTAGTAAGTCACAAACACACGACACAATACTTTTTTAATTTTATAGAAATTTGTTGCTTTTAGATTTCACAGCAAAGAGGCGTTTACATTTCAAGTGACATTTTACCATAGACATTTTTTTGAGTGAATACTGACAAATATTTACACTATAACTAATACCGTCAAATGTTTGACAGAAAGTAAGTGATCAACTTTTATATGGGAAAATGAAATTGTCGTCTTACTCTATCTTACTCGCAATTTTTCCTTATTTGCTCACCGTTTAGACCTACCCTGGACTACGACAAACATTTTAAACCAAAATCAGCTCAATCGGCCCAGCCGTTCTCGAGTTTTAGCGAGACTAACGAACAGCAATTGATTTTTATATATATAGATAAAAGGACAAGTGCAATTGAATTTAACAGGGGTGCATGCGTCGCAATACGTAATTGAAAGTACCAGGGGTGCATATGCCGCCGACTGAGTTGCGCCGCGGCGAACCTACGTAGGCGAGCCCCAGGATGCCGCCCTCGAACTTCAGGTCCGTGAACAGGTGCGCCAGGCAAAAGTCCTTGTGCGAGTACTCGCGACTGAACACCTGGGCATTTGTATATGTATATCTTCTGTTCTATCACACACTACACGCATGCACTTTAATGAACACAAAAAGCAGAAATACAAATAGCAGACTGATGTCATTAACAAAGTGTTATGCATATTTAGACATAACTTCTTGTAATATGTTTTCTTGTCATCTAGAATGTAACATACTACAAATAATATTTACTAATATATCATCAAATAAAGTTCTCACTCACTTGTAGAGCAACCTAAAACTCTTTCTTCAATTACTACATCACATTAATTAACACATTTCTTAAAACATATTTGTAACTGTAAATATATAGCAAGATTCATTACAAAACTAGAAACATTTACAAACAATTTCATATATCCTTTTTAAATAACAAAGATACACAGCACTACACTGCTGTATGTATGTTGTGTATAAAGAAACTTCTACATCAAAAGTATATTACATAACGTACCTCTAATAAATTTCGTACATCCCATTTCTCGCGGACCATATTATAATGTGCTTCTCCTCCGCGCACGCGTGTCGGCTCAGAGTGGACCAAAATTTTCTTGATTACGAAACCCATACCTTTGAACCCATCCATATCCTTAGGGAAAAACCGTTAAAATAACAACTGAACACAAAATTCTATAAAAATAATAATGTGATAATGATTATTTAAATAATTTCACAAACGTTAACAAAACATGTGACTAAAATATTTATTACATAAGTGAATATTCCTAGAGACATGATCTATTCGTTTTTGAAATGCGCACAAATATGTTTCATGTATGTACTTACATTTGTAATAAATAATGTCAACTATAGATAATAAACTGATCAATATTTTTATTAAAATGATACACACCTAATTGAATGTGTATGTTTTAAAACTACATGTGCTATAGGCGCCTGTAACCGCTAACTATTAAGTAGACAGTCTACTTATTTGTCGACATATTACATTTTAAAAAATCTACATGATTATTCTAGCATGTTTAATGTGTAAAATATGTTTGGCTGACCTCGCAAATTTCAAGAATAAGAATTTAAAAAAGAAGGCTAAGCTCTTTATTGATTTACATCTTGTATTATAAGTTAGCAACAAACATCGTGATGCTTGTGAGGGTCGCAGATCGCGAAAGAACCATGAGTGTGTGAATTAGATGTACTCAAAGTATAAATGTAAAAGTTACCTGTCGATCTTGCCATACTGTATCATTGTAAATTTTATGAACTCTATCAATCAAACTTATCTGGAAAAAGGAACTGTATTGAATTATTGTTCATTCATATATTTATTTTTATTACGATATAGACTTACGAGATAACTGATTGTAGTTTTTGTATTGCTTGCTCCCATTTCTTGATAAAATCTATAATCTGCCACAAGTAACAATGGGCATCTTGTTTTTGTGGGGGTATACTCATAATCACTTTGTCTTTTTACCCTCATTTTTTCGGTTTTCTTGTAATCATTCAAATTGGACTGATTAAGATATTTTTCCTTCTCAGATTTCTCATGTTTTTCTTCCAAATTATTGCTTTCATCCTGATTTTCCAATTCTGTAATAACCAAACATGTTATTTAAAAAAGTTATCCTCTAAGATTTTTATCCTGTGTGTGCAGTCACAAACTTAGAAATGTCACATGCACAAACTACTAGCAGACCAGACATAGTCCTACACACATCTTAATTAAAAATATTTTAAATTTAAAAAGAAACATTTTATAATGAACTCAATTGTAAATCTTAACCATTCTCAAATCCACTTGCACAAACTAAATAAAATTTATCAAATCTGTCTAAATTTAGTCACACACGCACAAAAGGATAAGGGGCAGTGGTTAAATTAACCCCAGAATAACACCAAATAAATAATGTTACAAAAAATCAAACTACAACATTCTAACATCATTTTTAAATACCTTGGCCCTCTTTTACATATCCACAAACTCTTGGTTTGTTTTCATTATTGTTTTCAGACCAACTAAAGCGAATATCTGAAGAACGGTATGTGATCATCGTCTTCTTATCGTGGTTGGGTATATGACGCCACGAAGGCTGCATGAAACACGTAAAAATAATATTTATAATTAATATAATTTTAGTTTAACTAGAATAATATATAGTGAAATTGACATTTAATTATTAATGTGTGATAAAAAAAAGGATTAATCAAATTGATAAGGATCTCAGTCATACACTGTACCTAGGACCTCCAATTGCAATTCTCATCAATTATAATATCTAGTGACTATTTTTCACGAACTTCTTCAATTATCTCATCTTGGCAACAATAGGCTATTTGACAATGCGAAAAATACAAGTGTCAATTACTGTTAACAGTATAAATTAAGAGTTAAAAAATGATTATTTATTAACGTAAGTTGAAAATAATGATTAATTTATTTTAAAATCCGTAAATAAAAATGGCATTTTTTAAATGTTTGTCACGTGACACAAAACGCTCCTGATTGGTTGAATTTATCATGACGTCACTTGCTTGTAAACTTCGTTTGCCTACTTGTGTTGCGCCTAGTTGTGGTAGATTATCTCCGTTATATTAAGATTTTCTTTATTATGCATTGTTTTTATTTTGGTTTATTTGCACTATTTTACAAGTACTTTCAACCATGGACAACGATTTTGTAAAAGCAGACAGCAGAAACCTGCCGCAAGTCGACGCAATCATGGTCGGGTTATTTTTCAAAAATAATTCTGACTTTTATGCTTCGGAGCTAAAAAATGTAAAAACAGCAAAGTAAGTATAATTACACTTTACTGGTAACTTAAATTATATCATAAGAAAGTGAAATAATGATGAACTTCCACAAGAACTTAGGTATATAGGTTATAAATAATTAAGTTTGTTTGGCACAATTTCGTGAACATAAACGAAAATTTGTTCACGTTACGTCGGTTATTGAATGTCTTCACATTGTTTAACAAGTTCCATTCTTTGCCGTTTGACAAATGCTGATCGGGAAGTACCAGCATCATACATTCTTTTAATGCGATCTGGCTGGCAATGAAATTTAAAAGGCAGAACTTTATCTTTTAAAATTATTTTCTGACCGAAACCCATTTTGTACTGATAGTAATTTGCCATGTCATTTTCCATCTGTAACGAACAAACAAGTCGGGATCTTTTAGTGTACTGCTTATTGAAATCATAGGAGTCTGTAGCTACAAATTTTAACAAATATTATGGAAAACAGCGGAAATATTCGAAGTGAGTTGCAAGAGACATTCTGTTAAAAACATTAGAGGTATTATAATCTCAAATCAATAACGAAAATATTAACATTCTGAATGTAATTAATTATTACAAAATATAAATATTATGTTTACTTACATCGAAATGGTCACAAAAGAAAATATTTGTACTATTCGCTATGTCATTATGATCCCTCCGAGAAAGTAGCAACCACTTTCGGCGCACTTCGATGTTCTTTGGAACACTTACAAATAGTTTTTCCGGAGTTTTTAACGACGTATTTGTACATTTTGGAACTGCACACCACTTGTAACTCATTTTGTTACATAAATCACTGATAAAAAGTAAATCCAATCGCTTTGTTTACAACAAACAAATATATGTGATAGTTGTCACAGATCAGAATACAGGCAAGTGACGTCACCGACCTCATTGCAGCGCCATATTGTCAAAGTAGCGTTTCGGCACACTATTTAAATATTGAATTTTTAATTCGATGTTTTTCAGCTAATATATACCAGAATTAAAAATAACAACTTTTACTAGGTTCCTTAGACTCTACTGCATAATATAAAATGGATTTTAAAAACCTGTCAAATAGCCTATTATTGGGATTATTGAGGTATTGAATGATAATTCCAAAATTTTATAAAGTTGATTATTATTATTAGTCAACAGAGTACAATGTGAACATTAGAACTTCATTGATGGTTTGGTGGGATGTTAGCTATAAAGAAGTGACTGAACCTTATTTTGTTAATTCGTAAGTGTGCAATACAATTTTAAAAGGAAGTGGGAGAAAGAAGAACAATTTTATTGGCAGATCATTTCGCAAATATTATCTGTATATGATCATGTGATAATTGTAATAGTGTTATTGAAAGATCCACAAATGGCACTACTAGTAGCAATTTGGGCAGCACTTGGTCCAAACAGTAGTTTATGTCAGTTCTACTTAGAGTAATAGTATGGTATATATAAGTATTATTCTATTCAGTTAAAAGACATTTTTAAACAGAAAACAAAACAAATGGTTAAATAAATTTGATCTGTGGCCTTCTCAATTACCTCTATGTGGTATGTCTCATCTGGTGTATGTATGATTCCAGTCACAACTCCATCTTCATAGTGTAACTTTACATCTGAGCTTTTCTCACCAAACACTCGGCCAGTATAAAAGTTGTCTCGATCTATTACAAATAAGAATCAATATAAATAGGTAATTTATATTTACCATAAACTCATTATAATAGAGTTTTCCTTTATCCATAATTGTTATTAAGACATTTAGCTAGTTTAGCTAGGCTCTTACAGACTTAGTCTCATCATTTGCTATTAATAATTATTAATAGCAATCACATATTTAAAGGAGAATGCCCAAATTTGCCCCACTGGTCCTAAGCCTATAATATAACAAAATGTAAATAAATATAAAAGTATTATTAGGAATTTTAGTGGCATTTATTTCGCAAATAGGCGTGCGAGAGAAAAACACAATAAAATAAAGTGTTTCTTAGAAATGGAAATGGCAGTATGACATACGAAACCATTTATATGGCCGATTAATATGGCCAAAAGTCAAAACGTCGCATGTTGGAAATAGTATAAGTGTCATTTTCGCTGCTCATTTTATTTGTCTAATATCTTTATTTTCGCACGAAGTTTCGAATTATATCTGCTTCATTTAAAAAGCTATGCTAATTACGCACACATTAAAAAAATCTCATTAGTGGCCATGCATAATTGTGACTGGGGCACAACTCTTTATAATTTGGGCATTGTCCTTTATAACTGCCATTCAAACAAAATAACTGAGGCCATTCTTTTTTTTTCATTAACTACTAATATGCAGCCATTACAAGCTGTTACAAGTATAACAAGTAGATGTTAGGTATTAAAAGATAGCATATAAACAAACATTGAACATTGAGTGAACATGAATGAAAAAAATGCATAACATATTTTGTAAAGATCTACAAGATAAAGTGTGAAGTTAAAGGAGTTGCATCACTGAATATAAAATGTAGATTAAATAAGTGATGTAATTTGAAAGAAAAAAGATAATGAAAAAAGTTAATTGTTTGTATTTTATTAATGTATGTATGTATGTAAATATATCCAATTGCAAATCTATTTATGTAATGCTGCGTCCTGCTAGTAAGGCAACTCTTTATGGTATTGCTGGAATTCATGCAAAATTATTATATTATCTAAATTAAATAGCAGCTAATGAAGCATATTGAATATATTAAGAGACATTAATTATTTAAACTTATATAAAAATTTAAAATCATTGTAGGCCAGTATAGTACAAGTGAAAATGCAGTCTTGTACATGCAATGTCAGTTTTTTTAAATTCACACAGTATGGATATGCATCATCTATAATGAAACATTGCTTAGCATCCAATAATATTTTCACACACTATCAAATTCATCCATCTACATTCCCCCACACACTTACTGTCTCTCCTTCAACTCAATTCTACAATCACTCTTTAGTTAAACTATTTGTTATTCTATTAAACTTGAATAGTTGTTTTTTCTCGTTTTAGTCTTCTGTATATAAGATATTTTGTTTATTATATGTTTCTATTTAATGTTGGTATATATTCATTATGATAAAAGCCTAACAAAAATTTATATAATGAGATAATTACTGAAATTTCATTGTAACAATTATATAAAAATTAAATTAAATTCTTACCCACATGAATAGTTGTTTCTTTTCCATTTCTATCAACAGAATATGCTTTGAAATTCGAGTGCAATACTGAACTGTGTGGATGTAATATAAGTCGAAACTCTCTTCCCAATGTATTGAAATGTAGCTCCTTTACAGTATTAAATGGGTGGTTTGATACTTTAACACCACGTTTCACAATGCGGTGCTGAAGATTGTCGGCGTGAATTGTATCAAAATATTTCAAATTTTTACTTATGAAACCTAAATCAGAAATTACCATGTCATCAAAGCAAGTGGATATTAAACTATAAAAGCTATTCTATGATATTTACCCTCAAATCCATAAACGAAAATGGATATATGAATAAATATTATCAGATGAATATATTTTTGAAATTCCATAATAATTTATTACTATTACACGATCTTAGGAGCAGGAAATCTATCAGTCAACTTATTGCTACAAATCAGTTGCCGTTCTTAACTCGATTTTATTTCTCACTGTGAACTAATTCATCAGAAGATACGAAGAAAATAATATTATACTAAGCCACAAAACTAAGCAATGATTTTTAATCATAATATTTATCTGACATTTTTTTTTTTTTTGTTAATTTAAGGTTATTTTCCCAATAGTATACTAATCACAGATTAGTATATACTAGGTAATCTGTGATTTTCCCATTCTGGGAAGGCAAAAAAACATTTATCTGAAAATATTAACATTTTTTTATTTACTTAAAGCATTGGCTACATCAACCATCAGCTTAATGTCATAACAATATCAAGCATATTGTAGCGTACCATGCTACATATTTTATATGCAACCTTTTTGACAACCATATTTTTGTATTTTATATAACATCTTTTCTACTTATCTATTATTCATTGTTTCTGTCACTTACTTTTTGTCCGCTTCTGTCAACTGCATGGTTTGTATTTATTTTCCGATATTAAAACGTTTATTAATTTACTTTTACTAATTAATATTTCATTTCACGTTCACTCCTTAACATTGGTCCTTCAGCCTAGGTAATTTTTCTACCATAGTAAAAGCTTTAGGCGTAGCTTGGGATCCTAACACAGATACTTTAGGATTTCGAACTGGTCTAGGTATCCAATTTCCTACACAACTCACAAAGCGTAAGGTCATTTCTTATTTAATGCGTATATACGATCCCTTAGGCTTGCTAGGTCCAATAGTTGTCAAGGGTCGTATTCTGTTCCAACAAACGTGGAGAACTAATATTGACTGGGACACAGCATTCTCACCAGCAGAAACTGCAAAGTGGTCTGAATGGTTTTTAGAGCTTTCTCAATTGACTACAATTAGGGTTCCGCGATGGTATGCCAAAGCCTCTAATAACGAACCAATATATCGCGAATTACATATTTTCATGGATGCTAGTGAATCTGCGTATGCATGTGTCGCATATTGGCGCTTAGTTTATGCTGATTTTTCAGTAAAGTTGGCACTTATTAGTAGTAAGGCTAGGGTTGCGCCATTAAAGCCTGTCTCAATACCAAGGCTAGAGTTACAAGCTGCTTTGATAGGTTCTCGCCTTGCTGTCACAATCAAGGACAGTCATGTCAAAAAGCCTGCGCGGTCATATTTCTGGACGGATTCCACTACTGTTCTTGGTTGGTTACGTAGCGATGCTCGCTCGTTCAAGCCTTTCGTTGCCCATCGAATTGGTGAAATAACCGAAAATTCAGAAGTAAAGGATTGGAGGTGGGTACCGACAGACATGAACGTAGCCGATGATGCTACTCGCGTACGGTCCATTAAGCTGGATTCAACATGCAGATGGTTCACTGGACCACCTTTCCTTTTACTTTCACCCGAAGACTGGCCTACTGAACCAGTTATAGAACTCCGACCACTTCATGGTCTCGATGAAATTAAGCAAAAACCTATTGAAATGTTCGGACTTTTAACATATCAAATTGAACTGCCTTCAACAGTTACAGTAGATTGCTCGCGTTTTAGCAACTGGTTACGCTTGGTACGTGCTACCGCACGCGTTCACCAAGCGGCGCGTATTTTTCGGCTCTTTGTTAAAAATTACTCACAGAACACGTCAACCACTCTAATCCCACTTCGCCCAGAATTCATGAAAGCCGCAGTAAGGCATATTTTGTTGAGCGCCCAATTAGATAGTTTTTCTACGGAATATCGAAGTATAATTAATTCACACCCTATTCCTAAAAATAGTCGCCTTGCTAAGCTTTCCCCTGTACTTGCAGAAGATGGATTGCTACGCCTAGCAGGAAGAATCAAAGCTGTTGAAAATGTGAGCGAAAATTTGAAGACTCCGGTGTTGTTGGATGGTTGTCACCCGATAGTCAAATTACTCGTACATCATTACCATGTGAAGATGGGTCACGCAAATAACGAGACGGTTATTAACGAACTACGTCAACATTACTGGCTTCTTCGTTTACGCAATACTGTCAGGTCAGTGGCTCACCGATGTCTATTCTGTAGAATAAAGAAAAGCGTTCCGCATACACCACCAACTGGTGATCTTCCGCAACAACGAATGGCACATCATTCCCGATGTTTCACATTCACTGGTTTGGATTATTTTGGACCTATCGATGTGGCGATTGGTCGTAGAAGAGAGAAGCGTTATGTCGCATTGTTTACCTGCATGACGTCCAGAGCTGTCCATTTAGATTTAGTACATTCTCTCTCTGCCGATTCAGCGGTATCGTGCATACGACGATTTATTGCTAGACGAGGCGCGCCTACTACCATCTTCTCAGACAATGGCACCGCGTTCGTCGGAGCAAACCGCACATTAAGAGAATTTTATAATACCACTGTGGAAGAATTCGCTGTTAATAACGGCATTCGCTGGAGCTTTATACCACCCGCTGCCCCAAATTTTGGTGGATGTTGGGAGAGACTTGTGCGGTCAGTGAAAGTTGCACTCGCAGCAACTCTAAAAGAACGTGTACCAAAAGAAGAAACGCTTCTTACATTGCTTGCAGAAGCCGAGGCGATCATCAACTCACGCCCGCTTACGCACGTATCGGTAGACCCAGACGACCAAGAGACATTGACACCTTTTCATTTCTTGATCGGATCATCGTCCACAAATGTGTTACCTGTTACATTCAAGGATAATGTACTAATGGGGAGAGCAGAGTGGAAGAAGGCATTGCGGCTAGCAGATTTCTTTTGGTCAAGATGGGTAAAAGAGGTGCTGCCGACAATGCAGCCCAGACAGCGATTTCAACAACATTCGATTGTCCAGATCAGTGTCGGAGATCTAGTACTGATTGCAGATAGCAACCTTCCACGAGGCTTGTGGCCTCGTGGCTTGGTAACACAGACACATCCGGGTCGTGATGGAGTGGTACGGGTGGTAGACGTGTCCACTGCGGCAGGTACGCTCCGTCGTCCCCTTTGTAAGATTGTAAAGCTTAATCTAGTAAACTAGTTTTGTGCAAAAAGGGGGAGGATGTAGCGTACCACGCTACATATTTTATATGCAACATTTTTGACAACCATATTTTTGTATTTTATATAACATCTTTTCTACTTATCTATTATTCATTGTTTCTGTCACTTACTTTTTGTCCGCTTCTGTCAACTGCATGGTTTGTATTTATTTTCCGATATTAAAACGTTTATTAATTTACTTTTACTAATTAATATTTCATTTCACGTTCACTCCTTAACACATATTATTGAAAAATAACATGATGCGTAAATATAAAATGTTATAAATACAATCTACTACACCAATATTTACAAATTTAAATTGAAATTCATACTAGTTAAGCTTACATTAGTATAAAAGTAAACAGAAAGCAATATTACGAACTATAAAAAAAAGTCTCGTTTAGTTAGAAAAAGAAAACCCCTAGACTAATTAAGTCAGGCTTAAATTAACTTTTTTAATAAAGCACGGCCTTATCCCATACCCCATACCGGGACATTCTAGACACAGTGGTTTCAGATTTTCTCTCACAAATCCCGAACATGGAAGGAAATCCCTGCCGAGTTTCACTGGGCGTTCCTATATTAGGCAAGGAGAGATCGTACCTTCCTCTGAAAGCAGTTGGCTACCGATCTTTATTTGGAGGAGGTTGGGGCTTAAAGAATCTGTGGTCAGAATCTAGTTCGTTTAGGATGTTTAGGGATACATCACGAGTATTATAAAGGAAGATGAGGATGTCACGCCAGTCGGTATATTTAGTGTGGAAACCGCCGCACCTAACGACTGTACTGCCTAGTGGAAGGATTACTTCGAAATCGTGAATACAACAGCGGAATACGTTTGCTCTGTATATATACTGACGGGGCTATGATGGACGGATGTCCAGTCAGCGCCAGCTAATAGACCATAACATTGGCAATTAAAACCGCCATGTCGATACCGCTGACAGCGATTCATTGTGCGCGGCGGTGCCTTTTCCGTGGGGAAACTCGACACGAATACCGGGGAAGTCACAGATCGAGGAAGCTTTATCCTGAGGCAGGGTACGCGCCTTCTTAGTGGGATGCAGCTTGATATGTGCTAGAACAGAATTCCCAAACTTTCTTTGTGTCGTAGGCCCTTTGCAATGTTTTTCGGTTTGAAAAAACCCCTACTTACCTGATATTGAATGCCTTTTTTTTTTGTTCCCCTGAGGAAAATGCATTGAGTTGCATACCCCGGCTGTGGCGAGCCGGCTGTTATGTGGGGTTCTCCTCCCCAGAAGGGGGAGGCCTTTAACTTTTTTTTTTTTTTCCCCTGAGGAAAATGCGTTAAATTGCATACCCCGGCTGTGGCGAGCCGACGGTTATGTGCTCTCCTCCCCAGAAGGGGGAGGCCTACCCACTAAAAACCTTAGGGATGGCCTTCCTCAGGCATGTTGGGAGCCCCCGGGAACGCCAAGCTATTTCCGGGAACCCCCAGCCACCGCTCCCCTGCCTATACAGGGAAGTCCTCCTCGGGGGAGGCTACAATACCTCTCCCGATATCCACCACCGACGACGACCCCCAGCCACGGAAGGGACGTGGTCCCTCCCGGGTCGCCGTATCCGCGGGCGCGCCCGCCGGCGACCCGCGGCGGCGCCGCAGCTGTGCTACCGAGCCCGGCGGCTTCCTTCTGGAGCATCACTGCTTCACAGAAGGAGGCCCAGCCGCTCGACGTCCTCGTACAGGCGGCGAACTCCATCCCTCGGTCCCCCGAGATTGGGCAGAAGGCGATGCAACGCGCCCGCCACCCTTTTGGCTCGGGGAACCAACCGCACGAAATGCTCCTCGAAGGTCCAGCGGCGGTCCAGTGTGAGACCCAGGTACTTGAAGTACGGCCCCACCGTCACCCATCCGGATCCGGAAGCTGGGTGGTTCCCGGCGCCTCGGAAAGCCGTGGAACTATAGCGCCTCGGTTTCTGTGAGGCGCTATTTCTAAACCCAGCTGGCGGATCGCCCGCACGACACATGCCACCCCAAGCTTGGCAAGCCTAAGCACCGGCCCGAAGTCGGCCCCAGTCGTCACGACGAGAGTATCATCAGCGTAGCAGACGACACTTACGCCGCGAGGAAGGCTAGTGCGAAGGACCGCGTCGTATGCGAGGTTCCATAGCGGGGACCCAACACCGACCCCTGCGGAACGCCGCATTAGACCCTCCTCGACGTTTCCATCCCGTCCCGTCCCATCACGCCGATCGTCCTGCCGCACTGATAGTCCCCGACCACGCGCGACCCGGTGCCCGGTGCTCGCTGATACGGGCGGAGATAACCCTCTCGAAGAGTTTCCCCGCTTCGTTCAGCAAGCAGATCGGACGGAACGTCGCCGGTCCTTCCCTCCTTCCTTAGGAGCACCAGCCTGGCCGACTTCCAATCGGCGGGGAACACGCCCTCGCGGAGACAGCTCGTGAAGAGCTGCCTCATCGTGCTCCCGAACGCCCTGAGCGCCAGCGCCAGCACCTTGCAGCAGTGTGAGACAGTGTTGTTTGCAGATGATACTTCTTTACTATTCAAAGTTGATAGACAAAAGGAATGTTATGACGATGTAAATAATGCCCTCTCGAGAGTTCTGTATTGGTTCACAACTAATAATTTGTCTTTAAATTCTAAGAAAACAAAATGTATCAAATTCTCTTTGCTCAATGTAAGGCAGGTTGATACTCGTTTAAATGTGGATGGTGATGTCATTGACTTAGTAAATAATACTAAATTCTTAGGCATTACGTTAGATTCACGACTACAGTGGGATCCACATATTGAAACTTTGACAATCAAACTTGTTCAGCGGCGTACGCAGTAAAAAAAGAGTAGACTTTTAACTAATGTTGAACGGCAAGAATTGTTTATTTCAGCTACTTTCATAGTGTTATGCCCTATGGACTGCTGCTATGGGGATCAGCGGCTAACATTGAGAGTATTTTCCTTTCACAAAAAAGAGCGATTCGTGCTATTTACTGTTTACAGGCTAGAGAATCCCTAAAAGAATTGTTCAAAGAAATTAATATTTTAACATTTAGCTAGGCACTATATATATACACGATAATTTAGTTTTTGTATATAGAAACTATAATAAATTCAATAAAAACAGTGATCTACATAATGTGAATACTAGAAACAAAAATAAACTTGCCGTTCCAATGTTCACTCCATAAAACTAGCTGTTCGTTCTTGGGGAAATGTATATCTATGTTTAACAAACTTCCGGAAAGTGTCATTGACTAATATGTGACTACGGGCGTAGTCGTGCATTAAAACATATCCTTCGCCAATAAACCTTAACAACATGATCCAACAGTATGTCCGAGATATACCGATCAGCCGTTAGACCGTTAGGATCGAGCTCAGAATACCTTGAGTGACCATGTATCTCTTGTCCCAGAAGGTGTAAGAAGGTGTCGGAGGTGTAAGAAGAAACTGGTGGCCTTACTGAGGAATATGAAATGAGTTTTGACGGAGTATAATTTATACTGGTAGCGTTATAATTTATGCTAGTATCGCAATTAAACCTTCTTCGTCAGAGTCCATTATGATGCTGCATGCCTGGGTTAAAAAAAGTAGCAGCTACCGACCACAAGTGGCGACCACCGGCCAGAAGTGGCTGTAGCGCGCTTCAGTCACTTTTGTAGCTGCGTCTAGCTTCTGGCGGCGTTTGTGGCCGTGGCCCGTGGCTCGTGTGCGGCGAAAACACCATTAAAATGTTATAAAAAATATATATTAAGACATTATAACTAGAGATCGGATAATCGGATGCATATTTACCTTAAAGTTAGTTTAAGACAAAGTATGGAAACGGCTTTTTATTATTTTGTTAAATAAAATTTTTCACCATTTCTGTTTTTTTATTCAATTATTTAAATGATTATTATTTTAGTCAAACTAGCTCACTACTTTCGTATAACACTCTTCATCCATAAAAATCGCACGGGGAACTGAAACTAAACTTCATGTAAATACGTATGCATAGTTGTATAAATGAACCCGGAGTCTCGGTCTTTTGAAAATAAATACCACGTGCTAATTTAGTAATTTTCAAACAATATCACTACGTTAAATTTGCAGCCCCGTATTTTCCCGGGATTTTTATTTAACAAAATGTATTTTAAAAAGCCGCTTCTATAATTTGTGAGCCTATAATTAACTTTAGGTAAATATGCATCCGATTATCCGATCTCTAATTATAACAGACAAGAATTACGAAGTTACAAATTAACATATATTTTTTAAAACATTTTAATGGTATTTTCCTTAAAGTATATAATTTGAAAACACCACTGCTCTATACAAAAACCTATTATTTATATTACAATGCTCATTGGCTGCTTAAATTTTAAGCTTACAAATGACACATTGTCATAAATATCGTGTATAGTTTTTGTAGAATTGATGTATGTGTACGAAGTGAATAGTTGAGTCAATTTTGTTACTCGCAAGCGTATTTTTACATTAACAACTATCGTTAGAGTAGGCAACTATTCTTTATAAGCGGTCATATAAAACGGCACAGAAGAGAAAGATATTAGTATTGAATGATTTTTATTTCTACAGAGTCAAAGAGATTCGAGAATTTACTACAAATAATTTTTTAATTGCCGCCTCGGAGACGAAGTACTAAGTGGAGAGTGGACTCCTTCTGGATATTATAGTCGGACAATGTCCGACCATCTTCCAATTGCTTGCCGGCGAAAATCAGTCTTTGTTGATCAGGTGGAATACCTTCCTTGTCCTGGATTTTAGCCTTGACATTCTCAATTGTATCAGAAGACTCTACTTCCAAAGTGATAGTTTTGCCTGTGAGAGTCTTTACGAAGATTTGCATGCCTCCTCTGAGACGAAGTACCAGATGGAGAGTGGACTCCTTCTGGATATTATAGTCGGACAATGTCCGACCATCTTCCAATTGCTTGCCGGCGAAAATCAGTCTTTGTTGATCAGGTGGAATACCTTCCTTGTCCTGGATTTTAGCCTTGACATTCTCAATTGTATCAGAAGACTCTACTTCCAAAGTGATAGTTTTGCCTGTGAGAGTTTTTACGAAGATTTGCATGCCTCCTCTGAGACGAAGTACCAGATGTAGAGTAGACTCTTTCTGGATGTTATAATCAGACAATGTGCGTCCATCTTCCAGTTGCTTGCCGGCGAAAATCAGTCTCTGTTGGTCAGGAGGAATGCCTTCCTTGTCCTGGATTTTCGCCTTAACATTCTCGATTGTATCCGAGGGCTCTACTTCCAAAGTAATAGTCTTGCCTGTCAAAGTCTTCACGAAGATTTGCATGCCTCCTCTGAGACGAAGTACCAGATGTAGAGTAGACTCTTTCTGGATGTTATAATCAGACAATGTGCGTCCATCTTCCAGTTGCTTGCCGGCGAATATCAGTCTCTGTTGGTCAGGAGGAATGCCTTCCTTGTCCTGGATTTTCGCCTTAACATTCTCGATTGTGTCCGAGGGCTCTACTTCCAAAGTAATAGTCTTGCCTGTCAAAGTCTTCACGAAGATTTGCATGCCTCCTCTGAGACGAAGTACCAGATGTAGAGTAGACTCTTTCTGGATGTTATAATCAGACAATGTGCGTCCATCTTCCAGTTGCTTGCCGGCGAATATCAGTCTCTGTTGGTCAGGAGGAATGCCTTCCTTGTCCTGGATTTTCGCCTTAACATTCTCGATTGTGTCCGAGGGCTCTACTTCCAAAG
This sequence comes from Scirpophaga incertulas, assembly GCA_036419045.1. NCBI lineage: Eukaryota > Metazoa > Arthropoda > Insecta > Lepidoptera > Crambidae > Scirpophaga > Scirpophaga incertulas. The sequence goes on from CM071628.1 coordinate 31,935,531, forward strand.
TAATAGTCTTGCCTGTCAAAGTCTTCACGAAGATTTGCATGCCTCCTCTGAGTCGAAGTACCAGATGTAGAGTAGACTCTTTCTGGATGTTATAATCAGACAATGTGCGTCCATCTTCCAGTTGCTTGCCGGCGAAAATCAGTCTCTGTTGGTCAGGAGGAATGCCTTCCTTGTCCTGAATTTTCGCCTTAACATTTTCGATTGTGTCAGAGGGCTCCACTTCCAAAGTAATAGTCTTGCCTGTCAAAGTCTTTACGAAGATTTGCATGCCTCCTCTGAGACGAAGTACCAGATGTAGAGTGGACTCTTTCTGGATGTTATAATCAGACAATGTGCGTCCATCTTCCAGTTGCTTGCCGGCGAAAATCAGTCTCTGTTGGTCAGGAGGAATGCCTTCCTTGTCCTGGATTTTGGCCTTAACATTCTCGATTGTGTCAGAGGGCTCAACTTCTAAAGTAATAGTCTTGCCTGTCAAAGTCTTCACGAAGATTTGCATGCCTCCTCTGAGTCGAAGTACCAGATGTAGAGTAGATTCTTTCTGGATGTTATAATCAGACAATGTGCGTCCATCTTCCAATTGCTTGCCGGCGAAAATCAGTCTCTGTTGGTCAGGAGGAATGCCTTCCTTGTCCTGGATTTTAGCCTTAACATTCTCGATTGTATCCGAGGGCTCTACTTCCAAAGTAATAGTCTTGCCTGTCAAAGTCTTTACGAAGATTTGCATGCCTCCTCTGAGACGAAGTACCAGATGTAGAGTGGACTCTTTCTGGATGTTATAATCAGACAATGTGCGTCCATCTTCCAATTGCTTGCCGGCGAAAATCAGTCTCTGTTGGTCAGGAGGAATGCCTTCCTTGTCCTGGATTTTCGCCTTAACATTCTCGATTGTGTCCGAGGGCTCTACTTCCAAAGTAATAGTCTTGCCTGTCAAAGTCTTCACGAAGATTTGCATGCCTCCTCTGAGACGAAGTACCAGATGAAGAGTGGACTCTTTCTGGATGTTATAATCAGACAATGTGCGTCCATCTTCCAGTTGCTTGCCGGCGAAAATCAGTCTCTGTTGGTCAGGAGGAATGCCTTCCTTGTCCTGAATTTTCGCCTTAACATTTTCGATTGTGTCAGAGGGCTCCACTTCCAAAGTAATAGTCTTGCCCGTCAAAGTCTTCACGAAGATTTGCATGCCTCCTCTGAGTCGAAGTACCAGATGAAGAGTTGACTCTTTTTGGATATTGTAATCAGACAATGTGCGCCCATCTTCCAGTTGCTTTCCGGCAAAAATCAGTCTCTGTTGATCAGGAGGAATGCCTTCCTTGTCCTGGATTTTGGCCTTAACATTCTCAATTGTGTCAGAAGGTTCCACTTCCAAGGTAATAGTTTTGCCTGTTAATGTCTTCACAAAGATCTGCATTATGCCCTGCAACAAAAACAAAGATGAAAATTAGTAAAGTAAGGTATTATTTTATTACCAATTATATTGATTTGATTGTAATCTCGATGACGTAACTGAATGAAAAAGGTAGATCATATATATAGAAGGTTAACATATTACTAAGATTTTCATCATAGTCCTGTAGATGAGGTTTCCTATATAAGTAATTATATCGGTGCATGGCAGTTGTAACACTGTTTTTCTCACTGATTTTAAGTACTATTAAAGACATTTTTTTATTAATATTGATTAAAATCACTTTTACAATTGTATCTCGCATTGGTTATGTTTACGTCGAATTGTTACTTTGACATTGACAATTTTAATAGATGACATGGACAGTTCCATAGAGTGGACCGCTAATCATGATCCTAACACCATTATCTATGGCGCAAATTAAGCAACCAAGTCTAGCCAAGCGTCGTCTACAAAGATAGTATTTTAATCAGTAATCCCACACACTCCCCTAAAAAAATATTAAAATATTATAATGTCACAATTAGTAGTTTAAAAGAATAGTGTTATGTCAATGAAAAGTTAAATCGCAATTGATCATCATAAGTGTAGTCGTTTAACCTTATTTTTATTATCCTCAGGCAAATGTTTGTCTGTGGCAATTGAGTCTGTAAACTAGACCTAGCTGTGAGGACTAATAAAGAAATATTAATCCTTCTACAGATTAACATAGTCAGGCTAGATTGCTCGGGCTAGCATAGGTTGTGTCCTTTGCCTAACTAAAAAAATTAAAAACTTAATAAAAAAAAAAAGATACACACTAGTCTGTGGCAGTGATTAGCGGATATTATTTGGTTTTGGATCAATAGCTGTGATCATAACTATTCACTGTTCTAATTTAAATAATTGAAAATACTGTATTCGGCTGTTGAGGCCGAGCTCTGCTACAAAAGAGAAGTTGTCTATATATAGACTGACGAAATAGATCTACTTTCACCGAATATAAATTAGAGAAAAAAAGACAATCATCCCGAAAGAAAGGTACCTAATTTTCATAATTCTTTCTTTTATTATATATTTAGAGTTTTTAACTGAGATTATATACATTTCATATACCTAAAACATCGTTCTAGAACATTTCCTGAATATCCGTTGAGTGTGGGTAGAGAAAATAACTGTGGTAAATTGATATAACAAATTTGGTCTTTTACAATAAAATATTGATTAATCATCATAGTATGCCTGGTGGGAAACCAATATTTATGCAATTAAATCCATTAACTACCTCTCATAACCGTTACATACATGGGGATTTAAATGAAACAAATTAATATTTTAACCAGATCAAATCTTGTAATATTCTAGAATCAATAGTATCTTCATGTTTGTTTTCATTTTCTACATCACACTCTTCGCTTTTGAAAGTTAATAAATAGTAAAGTAAATGCCAAGAGAGTTGTTATTTGAAATGATTCATGTCATCTTCAGGGAACTATATTTGGGCTGAACATTAACCCTCGTCACCCAGGGACTTTCAAGTGACCCAGCTGCATTAAATAGACCGCTGATCTACCTTAAATCCTAATTGAAGACGGCGACTTGGTAAGCCAAGGACAGAGAGTAAACTAACCCAAACACGGCCATCTAACCACGGTTACCAGTTGCCTGGACCAGTTCCTGAAGGACTCTGAAGGACTACCGGAATACTGATTTCTTTTTATCCTCGGAATACCGTCTTTTAATCTTTTACATTATAAATTTCAACTTAAAACCAATATCGATCAAACGGACCTATAAACCCTGCCTGTACCTATATTAATTAAGTTCTTTTATATTTTTAAGTCATTCTATGTATATGAATTGATAGAATTGACAGTAATATTGTTGCCTAGTAAACATTAGTGAATTGAATTTTGTTTAAACTCCATTTGAAATAAAGATTTTGTACTCATACTTCTAGTGATTTATTGGTATAAAATATTGTTGCATAGTAAACATCGTTAATTGAATTTTGTTTAAACTCCATGTGAAATGAAGATTTTGTACTTATATTTCTAGTGATTTATTTGTATAAATATTGTTGCATAGTAAACATTAGTGAATTGAATTTTGTTTAAACTCCATGTGAAATGAAGATTTTGTACTTATATTTCTAGTGATTTATTTGTTAAAAATATTGTTGCATAGTAAACATTAGTGAATTGAATTTTGTGTAAATCCCATGTGAAATGAAGATTTGGTACTTCTATTTCTAGTGATTTATTTGTATAAAGTATTGTTGCAAAGTAAACATTAGTGAATTTAATTCTGGTTTGAATTCCCTGTGGAATAAAGATTTTGTACTCAAACTTTTAGTGATTTATTTGTAAAATCCAACTATTTCATAAAATAAATAAAAATACATTACACAGTTATTGTTTAGATTTTTATAATGGATTCTTTTAAAACTGTGTCTCCTTCAGGAATAGGGATGTAACAGTAATTCATAAGGACATCTATTATAATAAGTATGTTTTCAAATGATAGTGTCATTCCACTATCTTCTGTTCAAGTATTCAGTAGCATTCTACTGGTTACTTGAACAGACCAGATAGAAATTGTTGGTTGAGTGTCGCAATTTTGAAATATACAAATAATGATCAACTTATCAGATTCAAGAAAAACTAAAAGATTTTTTTTTTCTGAATGATAGAATAATTTTAAATATAGTAAATAGCTTAATTTGAAATAATTATTCTGAAATTATAATATAAACGATATAATTTCTGGGAATGTACAAAGAATGAAAATATTTATAGTCGGAATTTTAATTCGATTCCAGATTTGACATTAGCTAATGTCATTTTGTGAAATAATGATACCATATACCATACCAAAAATCGGTAAACCATCGGTAAACCATCGGTAATAATCGGTTTGCTGGAGTCATACCAAAATTAAGACCACTCCCGAAAATTGGAAACTGCACCAAAAATGAGCTGGAAAAAAGCTGCCATTCAAGATTGGCTTTTAAATAAAAATATTCCTTACGAACCAGATATGGTAAAAGCTACGCTTTTAGAACTAATTCCACATAATAACGAGTCTTTTAATAAGTACGCTGTAGACGAAGGCAGCACATTTTTTTTTTTTTTTTTTTTTTTTTTTTTTTTTTTTTTTTCCTCAGGAGAGGAGGCTGAGAATCCATCATGGATACCAACGCAACAGGCAAGCAGGATGCGTTGATTATGTCGGACTCCTGGTACTGTCGAGACGGCTCGACTACACAGACCTACCGACTAAACTCAGCCTAGCCTTTGGTCCTATTGACCCTACTGGCTTTATTGACGAGAGAGGACCGCACCTCAGGAGAGGCACGGTTAGCGCTACCCCATGGTGAGGGTATATGCGCTAGAAGAAGGCACGGATCTCCAGAGTGGGACCGGCCCGTATTGACAAAGGACCTATTCAGGCTAAGCAGAAGGCTGCCGTTTAGGGGTTGACAAGGGGGAGCGACGGCTCAGACGCCGCCGCTTGCAGGTCTAGAAGTTCCTGCGTGAGTTGGTTGGGAGTGTCGCTAAGGACATGTCGCGGTCTACGAATCCTCTGCCGGTATTGATTAGTGTTGCCTTGTGACAGGCTCACAGTTGGTGGTATTGACGGGTGTGGCAGCACAACATGGGATCACGGTTTTAAGACTCCCCCCTTACCATTGCGAGCTAAACCCTATCGAATTGATATGGGCGCAGGTAAAAGGGCATGTAGCCCAAAACAATAAAACATTCAAATTGACAGACGTGAGAAATTTATTTCAAGAAGGCATTAAAAAAATTACTGCTACCGAATAGACTAAATGTGTATCCCATGTTGTCAAAGAAGAGGAAAAAATGAGTAGGCTAGATATGTTAATTGACAATATCACATACAAATTTATAATAAATGTTACAGAAAGTGACAGCGATAGCGATGACGGCGACAATTTATAAAATAAATTATTACCATATTACATTATCTGCTTTATTTGTTATGTTCCTTCATGATCACATTTTTTTATTTATTTTACACACAATTATAAAAGAAAAGTCTCAGAACGGTAATTAATCTTCAAAACTAAAAATACCACTTTTTTATACAACAAAAATTAAAATATAAACTCTTTTGATTCAATAAAGTACAAATTATAATTAAAAATGTACCATTGTATTAGAGAAACTACTGTAAGCGTTTGAAAACGCTCATAACTTAAAAGGACTATGCTTAACTACGTCCAATTATAAACGAGAAGAATCGATCCGGAAATATTCCATTTCCATATCGAATAATTTCGCAACGTCACTATTTAGTACTTGTCATAAGGTTGCAACACTGAAACTGTCAAATCTGGAATCTAATTAAAATTCTAGTTATTATTTGTTTAAAATTTATAGTTTTTAATTGCTTGTTATAAGAAAGGAATATCTCAAAATCAGATCAAGTGTAACAGTAAATAAAAAGAAAGAAAGTATAAATAATGTGGAGGAGGCAGTTTTCTCTCCTACACCAACTGTGTAGGAGAGAAAACTGCCAACCCCTGGGAAAGGGAAAAGGGATAATATGGGGGGAAAAGACCAAATGGATCACCTGATAGTAAATGATAAATTAATAGAAATCACAGTAATATTGATTTAACTCTTCTTTAGATCTATAATATAGTTTTTTCTTTATTGAATGATTTCTTAATCACTTGATTTTTCAAAATGATGACCATAACTATAGAAGTTACAGAATACAACAATATCCATAATTAAAAATCTGTTATTCAATTAAGTATTGTTAGCCAGAGGTTTCCTAGTCTTTAGGATTGTTACATAATTTAATCTGTTTAACTTGGTGTTCTATGATTAGATTAATTATGATTGGGGTAGTTTTTGTCAAATCCAATAATTTCACTGGCTTTAATGTCACAGGTGTAAGTTTGACTTAGGACAAAAAGACAAATTAATTTTTTTTTAACTGGTTCTCAGAAATTAAATCTAGATGATTGCACTTTCAGTGCAGTACCGATTAGTACCGCAAACACACAAACAATCTTGTACTATTGGAGTTTTTTAATGCTAATGAAAGTGTGTGATGCCATCGGCAACATTATTCTATTCTGGCATAGTTATATAATATTCTCATAACAAACAATCACATAACAACACAAGTTTAATATAATCAATTCAGAAACATTAGTAATAAAACATGATGAGTGCCGTTTGTACAACTCACACTACAGACAAGTTAATTATTGTTTGTGTTACAATGGGTGCTTGGTAGCCAATTAGAAATTGGTACGTCAATATTACATATATTAACTTTCCAATTTCTATCAAAAATAACTGAAAACCAAAATATTGCATTTTCTTACAAATGCAGCCATTATTGATAAAGGTCTAGAGATGAATTTTAATCTCCCAGTCACTTTTTGATGCATTGTTTATTTTGACTTTTTTCATATAAACATAAAACGTGTTATATTATTATCTAATTCATCATATCATCAGATTTTTTAAAGTTATGATCTAATTATTAAGTGGAGATAATGTACTAAATCAAAATATTTGATAGAATTGCATAGGATTGTGGCAACCCTCGTTACAGCAGCAGTGGAAGCTACATGGAAGTGATCAAGGGTAAAGGATACTTCATAAGATGCTTCTAAAGAAGAAAATAAATTCCTTTCCAAACAGGTTTGTTTAATATTATGCATATTTAGATGCATTTTATGGTTTGTATGTATGTATAAAAATAAATAATAATAATAAATAATATTAAATCCATACATGGATTAAATGATCTGTATGAAATAATTGGTATAGCTTAGATTAAGCCCGCAGGCCACAATATATGGGCCGATTTTAAAATGACAATGGGTATGAAATGTTTATTACATTAAAAAAAAAGTTTTGTTGATAGTTACTTTAAGTCAGCTTTTTTTTAAAGATTATCCCTTTATCCAGTACATTTACTGTCAAGGATTACTCTTAAAAGTGGAATACAGCAATGTGATTGTATTTAAAACTTTCTAAATGCACTTCATTTTAATACTACCACAATAATCTGTGTATGTTTTTGAAAATAAAAATAGAAAGACTTATGGCCGCTTTCACCAACTTTGTCTTAGCTTAGGCGACTCCTAAGTGACATGCTGTCACTTTTTATATTAACTGAAAAGAGTGAGACAGCATGTCTCTTAGGAGTCACCTAAGCTAAGACAAGGTTGGTGAAAACGGCCATTAGACTCCTAAAAGTTTCAATTATTTAAAAATAAGCTTAATATACAAAATTCTGTTTATAAAAAATAATCAACTTAGCCTCAATAAGGCACCCTATAGTTATATCATAAAAAAATTAAATAATTACAAGTGATTGAATATTGCAATAAGTTTATTATACTTAAAAAATATGAACTACTTTTATAATGAAAATTTAAAAACAAAATGTATCACATTTCTTTCAGATTTAAATTGCAACAATCTAGGTATTAGCAAAAATGACGAGTCCCAATCAAAATAACAAGAAATTTCACAATCATTTTAAATATTGTGTATTGTAGCAACATAATATTGATTTTTTTCACGTTTCAACATATTGATTTTATTTGTCACGTTTCAACATAAGTTGCATTAAACAGATAGCCGACAAAATCTTTATAATAAACTTACGTGTATTATTTTATAAAATATATTAATTTACTGAATTTGAACGAATATGCATAAAAGATATTGAAAGAATATTTATAAATAAAGTCAAAACCCAGACATTAATTAGAACAATGTAAAATACAGACACTTATTACCTACCTACTTGAAAACAAAGGATGGCATTGCACTGCACATTGCTTGGTAGCTGATACGAAAACAAAATGGCGAGACTGTCTACGCAGTAGATTGCAACACATTTTCGATATTCCTTTCTACGCCTAAAAATTACATTATAGTTGATACTCACGTTTTGAAAAGGAAACTCTCCAAAAACACCTTATTTTTAATTTTATCAATTACTTTAATGTCCAACTCTGAAAACGTTACACAAGGTGAGACGACTACAATCTACACAAAGATCAATCACTTCTTCCCCTTCCCCGCTTCTCTCTGGTTTTACTTCACCCAAGCCATTCTATATTTAAAGGGTATAAAATGTATTACCAACATTAAAACTGAGTTCTCCCACCTATAGCAAACATGACTTGCTACTAAAAATATGAAGTTTATATTTACTATCATAAATTACTATAAAAACATAATGTATTATTTACTCCAATAGATTAATGAAACAGTGATTAATGTCGTTTTGTTTCCTCTATTTGCAGTACCAGGATATCTGAGGTGAAACTTGCCAATGGGTATTTGATCATTGTTTAATAAGTATTAAACAATGACATAAGAACAATTGATTTTTAGAAACTATTTATTTTTTATGATTATTGGGTTAATATTGTTAGAAGTTGGAATTTTGTCTATGATTAGCTGTTTGTCAAAATTCAAATATAGTTTTGAGTATAAGTAAGTAATTTTGTTAATGGCAATAGATTTTGAGTATAAAAGAACCTCAATTAAATCTACAAAACAAACTCGCATATGGCAAATGGCAATACCAGCCATCACGCTACAGATAAAGAAGAAGAAGAAGAGTTTAAAAGAATGAAGTGTTAGAAGATGAAGTGGGGTTTGGAGTTTTAAAATGTAACTATGTAAAAGTATGACTGAAATATATTGTGTGAGTGTAATGATGTAATTTATTTCATAAATCGTAAATTTCCCTACAAGAAATATATTATAATATGTTATAAAATTAAATAAAGCTACCTATTAATTTAGGCAATATCTAGCTTTATCCTATGAAATGCAGCTTACTTAAACACTTTTAAAAAAAAATTTGCACAAATAGGGGTATTTTTATACATATGGCAACATTTAAAAGTGACGAGAATTTTCCGGCAACTTCCGACAAGTTTATTGATCTCCTGCTACATGCGTTACGTTCCGGCGACTCGCCCAACTGTACATAGTTGTTATATACTACTATGGAATAATTATTTCTTCATTACAATCATAGTAACTATACATATGGAGATTACAATGTCGACTTTCCATTTACTCATATCAAAAGATATTTCTAAATGATATTATGCTAGCGCCTCCTTCATTACCGGAAGCATCGCGGAATACATTCATTGACAAAGGAACACTCATTTAACCTCCCGTTCCCCTAAACGCGTCAACAATAGTATTCACCCAAAACTCACTGACAGAACTTGGAATAGATGTGCGTGACGCAGAACGTGGAATAAATGTGCGAAAATGTGAACTATTTCAATAACTAATCTTAATATAACGTTGCAACAACCACCTACAGCTGATATCATGGGTCATCAAGAATAGGGCTTCCATTACGTAATTACTGACTCATTTTAAAGTATTTTCAATTACGTAACTGAAAATTTCAATTCCGTACTTACGTAATTATTGATATCATAAATTAAAAAAAATAGTCGACCAATAAAAAAAGCAATCTACTACGTACCATTTATAATGCAGCAACACTATACAATATATCTACATCGAAACTATACAAACAGGGGATACGTCCGATCCTTTTTTTTTTTTTTTTTTTTGTTCCCCTGAGGAAAATGCATTAAATTGCATACCCCGGCTGTGGCGAGCCGGGGTATGTGGGGCTCTCCCCCAGAAGGGGAGGCCTACCCACTAAAAACCTCAGGATGGCCTTCCTCAGGCATGTAGGAGCCCCCGGGAACACAAAGCCACTTCGAGAAACCCCAGCCTCCGCTCCCCTCTCTAGAGGGGAGCCTCCTCGGGGAAGCTACCACCTCCCCCGTCCCCTCCACCGACGACGCCCCCCGCCACGGAAGGGGTGGGTCCATCCCGGGTCGCCGTAGCAGTCGCGACTTCCTCGCGCCCGCCGGCGACCCGCGGCGCGCCGCAGCTGTGCTACGGCGGAGCGGGATCGGCCATCTCCCGACCCCGCTCGGCAGCCTCCTTCTGGAGCATTACTGCTTCACAGAAGGAGGCCACAGCCCTCCAACCTCCCTCGTCCGCCAGCATTGCCGCAATCAATGCCGGCGGAGACAGATCTCGCCCGATCTCTGCGACCAAGACTCGGCGCTCGGAGGCCCACGCGGGCACTCCGCCAGCGTGTGCTGGCCGAGTCGAGGTCGGATGCGCAGTGGTGACAATGTGTCGATCCCTCTCGTCCTATTCGACACAGATACTCACCGAAGCAGCCGTGCCCGGTGAGTATCTGAGTCAATCGGTAGGTGACCTCCTCCTTCCCGTTGAGCCAAGCTTCGAGGTGCGGGAGTACGGCACCGACGGCCCGCTGGCGCGCGCAGATCCGTAATTCGAGCTGCGCACGCCAGGCCGCCACAATCCGTCGGTGCCACTCCCGCTTAGGCACTTCGTGCGCGGGTTCTAGGGCGCTCCCCCCATCGCCCCCCGGTCGACACGCCGCGACGCATACGTCGCCGCGTACATGTCGGCCAGGATGTCGAATGGGGGGAGCGTCCAGAACTGTCGCCGTCTCGTAAGAGATTGTACTGTAGCCTCGTACGATCCGTATGGCCATTATCCGCTGCAGGCTCCGTAGCAGAGCTCTGCAGCGGGGGACCTCGCGCAGTCTTGCGACCACACGGGAGCCCCATACATGGCCACGGATCGCACGACGCCCTCGTACAGGCGGCGGACTCCATCCCTCGGTCCGAGATTGGGCAGCAGGCGATGCAATTGCGCCCGCCACCCTTTTGGCTCGGGGGACCAACCGCACGAAATGCTCCTCGAAGCTCCAGCGGCGGTCCAGGTGAGGCCCAGGTACTTTATGTACGGCCCCACCGGGACCACCGCGTCACCCACCCGGATCCGGCAACTGGGTGGTTCCCGGCGCCTCGGAAGGCCGTGGAACCATAGCGCCTCGGTTTTGTGAGGCGCTATTTGTAAACCCAGCTGGCGGATCGCCCGCACGACACATGCCACCCCAAGCTCGGCAAGCCTGAGCACCGGCCCGAAGTCGGCCCCAGTCGTCACGACGAGAGTGTCGTCAGCGTAGCAGACGACACTCACGCCGCGAGGAAGGCTGGTGCGAAGGACCGCGTCGTATGCGAGGTTCCATAGCAGGGGTCCCAACACCGACCCCTGCGGAACGCCGCATTCGACCCTCCTAGGATACGTCCGATCCTTACCTACGCGTCCGTAGTGTTCGCTCACGTCCCTAAGTGCCAGTTGTACGTTGTATTGTTGTAAGTTGCACAAACTCCAGGTAGTTCAAAATAAATTCATACGATGTGCCCTGGGTGCCCCGTGGTACTCACGCAGCATAGACTTACACTACGATCTAGACCTTCAGTCGATAGAGTCCCATATAAAAGATTTAGCCACTCGCTACTTCTCTAACGCTCGCACCCACCCCAATACTCCCTCTACTACTCCGCCTCGGCTAAAGCCCGCCGCCCCAAAAACATCTTGTCCGACCCGCCCGACCCCATCACACGCGCAAACCAATCCCTCCCGCCGGCCACCAGCCGCGTCGTCCCACACGGCACACACCCACGTCTCTCTCTCACTCACCGCGCTCGTCGGCGAGCGCGAAGACCCGGGCCACGCCTACGTCAAACATATACCCGGTACCGTCATGTACTGGCTAGATTCTCACCCTCCACTACACGGCGATCTTGAGCGTTCGAGCTATTATTAGACGGCGCGCTCAAGCTGCGTCGACTCCCTTTGCTTCGACCATAACCGTTAGTTGGCTAGGCGTCGAACCTTCCGTTCGTGCATAGGTCCGTCCAAAAAAAAACAAACAGGGGATTCCCCGCAGTTAAATTTTTTATCGTTTGTTAAATCTTACAAAAAATAATTCTAAGGTGTACAGAATGAGTTTGAAAATACAGGTTGAATTTTTCAAGTGGGCCTTCAGGGCGAAATCCATTTACAGTTATAGAACTATCAAATGGTATAAGTCTGAACTCTGGACGTTTCTGGGGCAGAGCCTCATACAAATATGGGCATTGTCCTTTAATAATAACAAAAACTCAACAATGAACAACATCATTACATTTTTGAAAAAAAAAAAACATTTTTCTTTTCATACATTTACTGAGTTAAGGCTTAGTAAGTAGAACAAACGCGCACAAAGTTCTGTCTGGGAACATTTCTTGAAAGCTGATAATGGACTGAGTGTTGAATGTAAGCATTGCAAAAAAAATTTGAAAACTCCTGGTGGCGTAACTGGAGCTTTACACACTCTCACTGGTCTAATTCAAACACGAAAACGTACAAATGGACCTTTACAAAAAATAAACTCAAAAAATAAAAATAATCTCACTGATTATTTTTCAAATATGGAGGTTCGAGTGATGAGAATGGCAGCATTAGATGGGATACCATTGAGCACATTTTGTACTTCAGAAGATCTAATATATCTTTTTAAAAACTCTAGCTACGACATACCGAAATCTACGACATACCGAAATCTTCTACGACTATAACAAAGATAATTTTAGATGAAAGTGATAACACAAAAAACCAATTGAAAATTATTAAGTCTGAAAATAAAAGAATTACAATTACGTTTGATGAGTGGACGTCTACATGAAATAAAAGATATATGAATATAAATATACACAATAAAGACTTCCATATGGCCAAATATAAAAATTTGGGACTTGTATGGATACAGGGATCAATGCCAGCTGAAGTAGGCACTCAATTATTACAGCAGCATTTGAGTGAATTCAGTTTAAATCTGGGAGACGACATTATTGCTTTCACAACAGATGGAGCAATTGTAATGGTCAAAATGGGTAGAAATTTTGACGGCCACCACCAATAGTGTTTGGCTCATGGGATACAACAAGCAGTCCTGGAAGTTTTATATAAAACACAAAAATCTCCAAAACCTGAAGTGGAGGAGGATGTCTCAAATACTGGCGCTGAAGAAGAAAAAGAAATTGAAGAAAATGAAGATGCGTTTATTTTAGAATCGACCAGAGTTGCAGAATCGGAGTTTTTATACAAAGACACTATAAAAAAATTAAGAGATCTAGGTAATAAAATTTTTCAAAAACTCTCATTTGAAAAACGACTTGTTGCAAAAGTACGTTTTAGAAGAATATGGTAAAAATGTTGACCTAATACTAGAGTGTAAAACGAGGTGGAACAGCTTGTCAGATATGGTAGGTCGATTTCTCAAATTAAAATCATGCGTTTTTAAGGCGTTATTAGATTTGAAATCAAATGTAAAATTTACAGACCAAGATATCCAAGACCTTCACGAAATTCATTACAGCTTGGATGTAATAAAAACTACAGTTTTGTCATTATGTCAGCGTGATTCAAACTTATTGACGGCCGACGCTGCGCTTCGATTTATGCTCGAGAAACTTGATCTTCAGTCAAACGATCTCAGTGGAAAACTAGCCACAGCTCTTAGAAAAAGAATAAAGGAAAGGCGAACAAATGTATTTGGTGTTTTGCAATATTTGCATAACAATGAGGAATTTTTCAAAACTGCTGCCACAGAATATTTCACAAAACCATCGTCGGATGAGATACGATGTATATAGTGGCACTGTTGGAACGATTGAAATATAATTCTACACAAAAATGTGTAGACTCACAGCCAAAACCTAGTGCATCGGACGCAATTGCCACCAGAGACGATGATGACGAGGAGTTGACAATCGCACAACAGTTAGAGAAGAAAATAAACAAGGTGACTGTGAATAAATCAATTTCAACAGTAAACACAGATCTCGATTCCATTATTAGGGTAGAAATGTGCATTTACGATAGCGCTGGCGGCGGTCGCGAAGTTTATTTGACTGCAGCGTATAACTATTTGCTTTCAATAACGCCTACAAGTGTTGAAGCTGAGCGAGCCTTTTCATCTGCCGGATATTTTTGTAATAAACTAAGAAGTTCCCTGGGTGACAAAACTTTAAATGCCTTGTCATTTATGAGGTCATATTTTCAAGAAAAGAGATTATATTCGGGAGGAAAAAAATGATTTCACTAAACTGATAAAACTACAATGCTAAGTTCTTAAATAAATATTTTATTGATTAATCTTGAATTTGAGATAGTAAAAGATAATTGTGAATTGCAACTACAATATTTACAAAAATTTATAGTCGATTAGGCAAAAATTACGTAATTGAAGAAAAAAGTTGCGTAATTAGTTACGTAATTGATATTTCCGTAATTTTGGAAGCCCTAATCAAGAACACTCATTTGTTGGTCCACGACGTTACTTATTGTACCTATACATAGGATAGTCTTCCAATATCATATTTCCCCTTAACAAAACATGATAGATTAAAATTCTCCTCTAACTTTTCACCATTACGGTCCCCGTAATTGTATTAAAAATTAAAAAGGAGTACCTATTATGAAAGGGTCGTTTAACACAGACGTTAAGAAACGTGTCATATACCTCAAAGATGACAGCAGTATTGGTGATCTAGCACAACTTATCCGCCATCTATCTTAAAAGATTTCGCACAAGCTAAAAAGCAGATTTTTGTGATGTTAAGTATTTAGACGAATATAATTATCTGATATTTTTTTAAATGTTTCCATTAAGATAGGTAGTTACGTAATAACCCACTAACAAACAAACAAAATATCAAGTATTTCTGTTATCAATATTATTCAAAATATAGAATTTCAAAGTACAGAAAGGTCTATATACATAATCATCATACCTAATCTACATTATACATATAAGGTAATAACACCCCCTTATGTTATATATATTTTGCTGGAAAGTAATATGAACAGTTCGTTCACAAGTTATAGTACCATAGGTGTTAAAAATATTATTATATCATTAAGAGATCATTGTATATATAAAATGGTTTTTTGTTAAATGAGTACACATAATAACATTAGTGGCTCATAAATTTAAATTTTCGCTCTTTTTGCTAGTCACCTCCATTCAATTGATAGCACTTATTATAAGAAACTTCTAATCTTATTATTGATTTATTTAGGTTAATCATATCTTTTGATTTATCATGTTTTTTGTCATCATCAAGGAATATTACTGGACCTGTCAATAATCAATATTATTGGATAAATGCCACAAAGGTAATTTATGTTATTAATATTGCTTGTTTTGCCATCTTTGCGATCACAGGTTCTAGTCCCGGTGGGGGCAGATATTTGTATGATGAACTTGTACCTTAGTCATGGTAGTTTATATATAACAAATAATATTTCTATCAAAAATAACCCTAGATCCCACGACACCTTACCGAGCTTTATTTTCCTCCAAGGAACAAAAAAAAGGCTAATTGATGTAAGTGTAAGAAATATTATTATTTATTATATTCAGTGTTAAGTTTCAATTCTAAAAATGTACTATCAAACGTATTGTTAAAAAATTCAATAAAAAAACATATATATAGACAATATATTTTATTATAATATTATCATCTATGTTTAAAATTTAATCATTTGAAACTTTACATTCCATATGACATTGATCAATCTATTAACCTTATAAATAACTTTATTCCATCTAACAAAAGTATCATAATCATGATAAATCAATATCTGATTATTTCTTGGTTTGATTGGTTTCCCATGGCCTTGGTCCACGCTTATTTTCCCAATTATCAATATCCAATTGTTGAATATCTTCATAAACAGATTCTAATGTAACATCTCTCGTTTTATCTAGGCCCATTCTTTTTGCTTCTTCTTTGCTAACTCCTTTTACTTGAGAGAATTCATATCTGAAATAAATTGGCGATATTACTAAGCACCTTTTAGACTATACAATATTCAAAGTCTTACTAAAGTTGTCTTACAAGTCTAAATAGACAGGCTCGATATTATTCTTCGTGCTAACTTATTTGTAGAAGTAATTGTAACAGTATATAATACTGTATAAACATATACTATACATAATATATAAAAAGCAATGTAAACTTAAAAAAAACTAATTAAAAGAAAATGCAGTCAGTAACAATGGTTCAATAACTCATTAGCAAACTTACGGGGAACTAGTGTCAGTTTTTAGCATTATTAAATAAACAGCAAGAAGTAAATTAGTCAATTGGCAAATAATCTTACCACGCAGCAAATATAGTTTTGATATTTTTCATATAGTACTCATTTAAATAGATTTTTTAATTGTCCAGAGTTAAGGAATTTTTAACTTGCCTTATTTGCGTCCACTCTTTTAGACCAAAAGATCCTCCAACAACAAATAATAAAAAAGGCACACCAAACCTATAAAAACGATTTTTATACAGGTTAGTAAGTTTATTATGTAATAAAAATATCTTCTGGTGTATTTTTGTTTCTTTTAAACCCATACTTATTTATGAGCATGAGTATTATCGTGGAATGATGTTCAAACTGTTATAAGCGTATTGTGTAATTAATTGGCGAAGTTATAGAATTAAATATCAATTAAATCGTATCACATAGTAATAATACCACGGAAAACAAACGTAGATTTAAATAATATGCCGGTTGATATTTGCACAGGAATTTATAGGTATGTTACCTATGTGTAAAAATGTCTGACAATCACAGATTATATCGCGCGTGGCACGTTCCGAATGGCAATTATACTTAATTGATAGATAACGTTGACATTTTTATAATTATATGTATGAAGTATAAAAAATTAATTTTTTACACTTTAATGTTTACACGTTCTGCTTATTAATCCCGTTGACACAAGTCCCCTTGAATTAAGCGGGGAAACTAATGATGTGTGACCTCAAATGCATCCACGTTGAGTTATCACACCTTGGAAACTACCAGGCCAAATTATGTAAGTCAAATATCAAATGAAAATACCATAAGGGATTCTAAATACATTGCTAGCTAATGTCAAAATTTTGCCAATTTCTCAACATGAAATCCAACAATGAACTTTGAACTCTGTCTCGTGCCTTCTTCGTGGAAGACTGCCTATATGCATCCGATGCCCAAAAAGGGCGATAGGTCGGACCCATCGAACTACAGGCCTATAGCTATAACCTCCCTTCTCTCTAAGGTGATGGAGCGTGTGATAAACACGCAGCTCCTTAGATACCTAGAAGATCAGAACTTGATCGACAGCGACCAACAAAACGGCTTTCGCCACGGTCGCTCGATGGTGACCTTCTAGTGTATCTCACACACCGTTGGGCATCAGCCGTTGAGAGTTAAGGTGAGACATTGGCAGTTAGCCTAGATATAGCTAAGGCGTTCTATTGGATCTGGCACCGAACTCTTCTGTCGAAGTTACCCACGTATGGTCTGCCCAAGAGTATGTGCAAATGGGTTGCAGCATTAGAGTCGTGGTCGACGGTAGCTGCTCTGAATACATGGACATAAATGCTGGAGTCCCGCTAGGCTCCGTTCTATCTCCGACACTGTTCCTGCTGCATATCAATGACATGCTGTCCATCGAGGCATACATGGTTATGAGACAGTACCGGAGATGCGTTTTACACGGGCCGTGCAAACATCCCTCGTTCCGCTGTGGAAGAAAATCGCGAGCAACTTGTTTCTGAAATCGAAAGAAGTCTATCTAGAGTCTCCGATTGAAATTTATTCCTTATACCATTTAAATTATCATTAGATACTTTAATTTGTACTAGCAACATTAAATTTCGTAAACTGAATATTTAGTTTTTGCATGTAATGACTGTTGCAGCGGCATATTTATTAAGAAACTCATAGCAGGAAATCACCACGATAACATTGCTAAGATAATTTCGGAAGGATATCGTTCTGATATTTGGAAATGACGGTGGCGAATTAATATTTGTAGATACCCCGGATTAATTATTCACTTTACAAAAAGGGACGTATTCGCTTTGGTGATATAAATTAAATAGTTCAACACTATATTTCGATTTTGTTTAATATCTAAAGTCCTATATCCTTATCGTCTGATTAGACATAAGAATTTGGCGACCGTGACAGGACTGTAAACAAAAATACAATACACTACTACTACTACACACTACAGCTAAAAACGAGTTAAATATAAATTTTTACAACAATAGATGTTCAATAGGCGATCGTATACAAAATATACATATGTTATCGCATCATTTTTACCATTTCATCCCATGGTTCGTAGTTATTGTATTTTCATTGCCGTGGATATTGTAAGACCTGAGTCGCTTAGTTAGTTAGCTTGCCGCAATCCTATCTCTACGAAGAGTCAAGATGGATAATGACAATTAGCTTGACATATAATACATTGGGGCAAAGTGAACAAATTTAGCATGTGTTATACTTAATAAATTTTTATTTATTCCAATATTTTTATTACTTGATACTTGTATTAATCTTCAAAAAATCATAACGATGCATTCGCAATTATCATCATCAAATCGTTACTGACAACTACTGTTCGATGAATAGTTATATCTGCCCCCCTAGACAAATGCTACTTAGCGTTAGCGTTCGAAACTGCGGAAAAGACAAAATGTATGGAGATGACAATAGATAACGATAAGTCACGTGACATCT
Organism: Scirpophaga incertulas; assembly: GCA_036419045.1. Lineage (NCBI taxonomy): Eukaryota > Metazoa > Arthropoda > Insecta > Lepidoptera > Crambidae > Scirpophaga > Scirpophaga incertulas. Next base: position 31,954,416 of record CM071628.1, read on the forward strand.
CCTTACATTTTTTCTTTCTGCAGTGACTGAACGCTAATGCTAAGTGGCATTTGTCTTGGCCATCAGTACATTGTACATATACTTTTATATTATTTTTGTATATTCTATGACGAACTGTAGTATACTTTATTACCTGTATGGACAATATGGTGGATTACACTTAGCCTGTGACGTATGTGTTGTGTCTGTCTAAAAATATTTTAGTTTTACTATTTCATTGTTTATTGATAATGAATTGATTATTCAATCAAAACTGAAGTGTTTCGTGTTAAATTTATTTTGGTAAGTGAATTATATAATTTGTCATCTTATTTGATTACTTTTGTATAACAAGGTAAAGATTGATGCTACGGTGGTTTTCATTTTTAACGTCCTCGTTTAACTATGAACTATGTATTAATGCTATCAGATCAGTGACTCCTCATGCTTTTATTTATATTTTTAAATGTATTAACTAGTAGTTCTAGATAATATTTTAATGTTACTGCTGTGGATGTGTACATAAATGCTACGAAAAATATATTGACCCAAGAGGCTGCTAAGAAAGCAAAACATGCCTCCTTATGGATACTTGTTATACATTATGTGCGAAATGTTTCAAATTATATTTACATTTTTTATGTAAATACGATTGATGTAATAGTATGTAGTTCTTAAGAAGTATTTATATTATTGATTCTATGAAAGGTAAGTTTTTAATGATATGAATGTTTAATGTAAAAGGTAAAAATTTTGAAATCATACAATATTATTATTATCTCAACAGTTTCTTTTTAAAGTTAAAATAATATAGCAATTGTGTAGAGTTATTATAGAAATAATAAAATCATTTCATATCAAACTCTTTTAATTAAATGTCTTTTCTGAAGCAGTTAGTGTGATTGAGTCTTATTTGTCCAATAGGGTTCATAAAGTTGTCAGAAATAACATTGTGAGCAGCTATAATTATGGAAGTGTCCCAGGGATCAATATTGGGATCATTGCTTTTCTTTGATTGATCTTCTATACTTTATTAATTTCTTTTGCGATGCAGTACTGTTTGTAGATGATACATTATTTATATTTAAATTTGACGGAAGAAGTAAAAACATAGATGTTGTGAATAACACATCACAAAATATTACTATGATTCACTATTAATAAGTTATCTTTTAATTAAAAACTAAAAGTATAAAATTTTGAATGTGCGAATGTCAGGACTGTAGATACAGTTGTGAAAAGTAATAATGAAATTGTTAAATTCTAGATTTTTGTAGATATTTTTTTAGAATTTAGATTTTGTATATATAATGTGAACTTGTCTTAACTTGTAAAGGAAGTTGGGTTCAGACTATTTATCTGAGGCTGTGAAAAAGTCCTTTCTGGTTTTTTCGACTGTTTTTTCCGTTATAAGGTCTTTTGCCTTTCATAGGCTTACGAAGAATAGTATAGTAACTTTGACATGTAACTTTATTGTAAAAAAAAATGTAAATCTTATTTGAAGAATACATTTAAAGGAAGAACCAAATTACATAAAAAGATAAATTGAAAAAATAAAATTCAAATAATGGCATTATAGTATATATGTGGATATCAGGACCTCTGACCGTGACCTCACAATTTTTTGTCCTCACCCAATATAAGCTTGGACCTTCTTCACTCTCAATGAAATCTCAGAAATTAGACCAGAATCAGAAATCTGTACTACTGCACATCCAACATTTCAACTGGCAATTTGTTGGTACCTGAAGTAGGTAAAAATAAGAAAAAAGTATGGCAAAGGTATAAATTTCAACTATGTTCAAACATGAATTATCTTTGTGGCTAACTAGTCTTCTTGAAACGCCCATTATCTATATTGCAGTTTCTTGTGAGAATCATACTCCAGATCATGGTTGGACCTACTGTACGGACATATTATAATACTTACATGAGTGTAGTCTTGTTGCCAATTGGGCCAATTTTGCAAATCGAATTGTTACCGAGTATTAACAATTCGATTTGAATCTTGGGAATTTGATTGGTATGGGATCTATTGATATGGAAGAAGCTTCCTCCAAATCAATTAATACCGTAAATGTGTCTCTTATTTAACTTTGATTACTGTTTATATTTAGTGAGTTGATTACTGAGACATTATGGAATTAACTAAGGGATGGTCAGGAACATTATGAAGATTTTAGAAGTAAAAATTCATCATATAGAGCCTTTTCCGCTCTTTCCCAGTTAATCAGCCATTTGCCCACAATAGTTCTGGATTCCAGCTCCAAATTGTCCCACTTTCAGCTTATCTTCATCCTAGCCAAATCCTGTGCCAAGCCCTGCATTCAAATTTGTCATTACAATGGTGTAATAACTTGTAAAGGGTCTTTCAACAAGAACTTTGTTTTCTAAAACAAAAAATTTAGAATAAGATGATTCAAATTTTTATTGTATTACTAAAAAAAAAGTTCGACAATTATGAATGAAAAAATATATCTGGCAAATGTCCACCACGACCATGCTGACAGAAGTCAATTCTTTCATCAAAATTTTTAATCACTTTTTGGCAAAATGTTGGGTCTATTTCGGCTATCACGTCACGGATTTTGAGTTTTAAGGCTGTAGTCGATACGATTGGCTCCGTATAGACTCTGTATTTAAAATAGCACCACAAAAAATAATCCAGTGGTGTTAAATCACACGATCAGGCTGGCCATTTAACAGCTGAATTGCGAAAAAAAATGGCCCAATCACACCTCCAGACCACATAGCGCACCATACAGTGACACGTTGAGCATGCAAAGGCTTCTCAATAATCGCTCTAGGATTTTCAGAAGCCCAAATGCGGCAACTTTGCTTGTTGGCCTTCCCCAGACAAGTAAAAATGGGCTTCGTCTGAAAAAATGATTTTTTCAGAAAAACCAGCGGGTTGTTCCAGAATGAATTGTGTGAATGGTCGGTCAGCTTCAATTCCTGCACTAGTTGAATCTTGTCAGGCTTCAAAGCCAAATCCTTACGCAAAATTCGCCATGTGGTGGTTTGGGATAACCCCAGTTGTTGAGAACGTCGACAAATTGACAAATTTGGGTCTTCTTCAACACTGTGGCTCACGACTGCGATGTTTTCAGTTGAACAGCCCGGTCGAACACGCGTTGGTGTTGGCATATTTTGTACCGAGCCTGTCGACTCAAATTTAGTGACCAAATTCTGAATAGCTGTCTCAGAAGGACGATTATGTTGTCCGAAAATATCACGAATTTTACGGAATGTAATTTTAACAGAACCACCATTTTTATAGTGGGTTTTTTAGTGGGTTGGTTGGGTGGGCAAAATTGAATTCATTGTAACAATTGCCAAAGCTTCTACGACAAATATGTCAACAAACTAACTGTCGATGCTGTCATGTCGTTGGTGTTGCCACAATTAAAAAACAAAGTTCTTGTTGAAAGACCCTTTAGCATCATGTATGAGAAATTTGCTCATATGTTGCTTCCTAGGGAGCAATTTTGGCACTCTTAGAAATAAAACAATTTGTCGAATTAAAGGACTGGTACCAGTATAGGCACTCTCTTTGGATTGCAGATAGTTTCACCTCACCAAATCTTGGTTCATTCATTCTCAAGTTTCAGTAGCCTCGAAATTTTTAGCATCCCTGCCACTTGGCTCGTGGCGTTGCCGTCGTCACTCGAGGCTATTAAGTTTTTAAATTAAAGGGGCCTTTTAAAGACCCACCATGCCGGCCCAGTCCGATTGGTGAGGAGCGCAAGAGTCAGTTGTTGGTTGGCAGAACAGACTTGGTTTTTTGTAAAATATTTTCCCTGCACTCGTGCTCATTGCTTTTGTTTGGTTGCTCTCATTTAAATTAATTGTGTTCTTGTACATGTATAGCTTCTCCAATACTATTAAACGTTAAAGAAATAACTCTAAAAAAAATAAAGTTTGCGTCATTGCCAAATTGGGGACACTTTTTGTTACTAAGGAAAAGCTGAAGTTGTTGATGTATGTTATTAAGTCGGCCTCTGCGAATTTGTCTTAAAATATATTTAAAGACTTCCATTTATAATAAATAATTAATATCATATAACAGTAATTTGATTAAAATAATTTTAAGTTAATTAATTGGCGCTTAATAAGTCTTGTAACTGACTGCTACGTTTATTATATTCTTAAGTAATACATTCATGTCATGTCATATCAGACAGGTCTCAGATGGTTTTAAAAACACAATAGTGTGGTCAGTGCTAGAATACCTTGCCTTCATCTCAAACCTTAATTGCTTATTTGCTATGATGACTGTAGTTCTATGTATGGCGATCATCATGCCGACGACGGCACGGCAGTCGGTCACGGGGCATTGCGACGTGAACTACTGCATGTCAGATTCCTCTCACGCTCCAGTTGCTACCTATACTTTAAATTGTGTTACGTTTTGTCTTTGCATGGCACATAGATATTGAGTTGTAACTTTTTTATTTTACTTTTTTTAACGTCTTCCCATACTAGAATTTTAATTTTGTGTCGTGGGTCTAGTCACAAACAGAAATCTCACATTTACAAATATCCAGACCGAAACACATTTTTGTAGGTCATACTAAATATCTGTTCCGTGCGGGAATCTTTTTTTTTTATAAAATTTTACTAATAATGATACATCCTTCATGAATGGTTCTAATAGTAACCAATTACAAATGTTTTGTAAGCCGACAAATTTTCTGCGAAAGCGTGTTCTCTTCGACCACATTCGAAATTGTTAATTATTTTCCTACCGAATATTAGAAAGGGGCGCTCGAGAGTTTTTTCCACATGATTTTGTGAGGAGGAATATTGTGCGTGCTGATGGTAGCAAGTTTATGTGGAAGGGAGTAAATAGGTTTTTAAAAAGGTCGGCAAAGCGTTTGTGATGCCCCTGGTGTTGCAAGCGTCCATAGGCGACGGTGACTGCTTACCATCAGGCAGGCCGTAAGCCTTTTGCTACCGTTGTAGTATAAAAAAAAAAAAAAAAGCGAATTAAGGACTGAAAAAAAGCCAAATTCTACGCACTTCTGGACGTTAGGGAATTTAACGCTTGGGGATGATAATACTGCCAATCGCAATATCAAACTTTTATTGCTTTTTTATTTATTAAATTCAGAGAATCCATTCATCAACGTTATTTAAACTTGTACAAAATTATTGAATATGTGTTTGCACAGACTATTAGTTTGTTGGAGATATTGATTTGTAGTATGTACATATCTTTAAACCACCCAGTTCTGATTACGCAGTCGAGGTAAATGATAAGTATGTTGATGGCCGTTTGTGTAATATCTTTACTAATAGGGAAATTCATTCGCGAGAGTGGGCTGATCGCATGTCGCTTCCATGGCCCACCAGTTAATGCTCCGCTGGCGGCTTGTCCGCACGACGCGCTAGTTACAAAATTTACGACCAATACTGTAATTTAAATTTCATTTTAGTATCGGTGTGTTGTGTCACGCTTCTGAACACTGGATTAAGAGTACCTAGTATCCGTGTACAATTGATACAATTGATGCATATACTTGACAGAAGATCGTTATTTGTGTGAATGAGTAGTGTTGTATACAGTGTGCAGTTTTCATTCATTCATTATTATCCGAATCTACTTCGAAACAGTTAAGACTAGTCCTTCTGTTTTTCAATGTATTTGAAATTTAAATTATTTTTTTGGGAGTTCAGGTGTGTATATTTTTCTCTAATTGTTCTAATGTTGTTACCAGTTTTCACTTCTGATATTCACATTTGTTTCAGTATATATTGTTTTGTTTCCACAAATTATACGGAAAATATAGTTTTTTTCCCAAGTTTATTTACATTTGATTAAAATATTTATAACAAAATAGTTACCTATCTTTTAACCATACCTCTGGTAAAAAAGTGACAAGTGGTCTTTCATTAAAGTTAACTTAATACTCTACTTATGATAAAGAATTCTGAAGACAGGTGGAAATTTAAAGATGCAAGATCAGTGTTATATTTCGGATAACGGATGCATTAATTGCCTTGCCCTTCTAATCCGATACATTAGTGATACATCACCATATTGCGAGTTAAGCTGAGCAATCTCTATCTTAAAAAACGTTCCAATTCATTTCGTTTCAATAAAGAATTGCAAATGAGTACACATTTCATTATTAATAGTTTTTTCAGTGAGCTATTTTAATATTCGCCAACATATTTCCAGTTTTTAAGTTACGTTATAACTACTGATAGGTATGCCGATCCTACCACTGTGCATCCGACCTCGACTCGGCCCAGCACACGCTGGCGGAGTGCCCTGCGTGGGCCTCTGAGCGCCGAGTCTTGGTCGCAGAGATAGGGCGAGATCCGTCTCCGCCGGCATTGATTGCGGCAATGCTGGCGGACGAGGAAGGTTGGAGGGCTGTGGCCTCCTTCTGTGAAGCAGAGATGCTCCAGAAGGAGGCCGCTGAGCGGGGTCGGGAGATGGCCGATCCCGCTCGAAGGAGGCGGCGCCGGGCTCGGTAGCACAGCTGCGGCGCCGCGCGGGTCGCCGTATCCGCGGGTGCGACTTCCTCGCCGAGGAGGGCTCCCCTGTATGGGCAGGGGAGCGGAGGCTGGGGGTTCCCGGGGGTAACCAACTATGTGCTACTCTTACTTAACATTGCATTAGGTCATAAACTTCACATATTTTCATCAAGTTTTTTGTAGTAAAATTCGAAATTTAAATAATTCGAATTTTTTCTTTTGTATAAGATTTTCTGGCAGAAAACAAAAATAAACTATTTGCAAAAAACCTTTTTCTTCTACTTTTTTCAAATTCAATTTTAAATATAGCATTATACTAATACTAATATAGTCAAATCCTCAACAGACTTTATTCCTTTGTAAGATGTAATTTATTATCAGATGTTTTCCAATCGACTAACACAATATTCAAGTTGCTGTACATATTGATAACCTGTCATGCTGTAGGTAGTTTATTTGTATATCAGAAAATTCGACCATTCTACTTCAATCTTTTTAGTGTACACTTATTTTGTACGGTATTCTGAAATAAAAATGATCGATGTGTATTTCCCGATAATACCGACAGCTAGTTCAAGTAATTTTGAAACAAGGACCAGCTTATCCTATTGAGCGAATTCTAAGACTCAAAAAATGTTCAATCCGAGAATGATTGTTTTTATTTCGACTTTTAATCTCCATTCTTTTCCTTCCCCGGGAACTTGTTCTGTTTTATGACATAAAACCGTTTTTTAATATTACGCTAACTATACATTGATAGATATTATTTCTGTATCTAATATATAAGTAGTATTTGATTCTTAGTCGTAATCTCTCCATGCTGAGAATGAGTGTTTTGTCGGATTAGTACAAAAATCTTTACTGAGCCTTGGTTCTTCAGGCACTGCAACACACATGTACAACCAAGTCGTCCCTAACCGTTCTAATCGTATGTTATTAGCTTTAGTTTCTTTATAACATACTTATTTATATATGTCTGTTAAAATTTTGAATAAACGTTTTGTCTATCATTTAATAAGAACATAGTTCAATGCTCTGGCTGTTATGGAGACTTATTTCATGACAGCATGCTGTGCATCAATAGAGTTTTGTTAGGGCAGCAATTTCCATGAACATATATCTGTGTAATACGCATATGAGTGTTTTGTGTATATTTCTCATTCACTAGTATCTATATGCTTATATTGCTAATTAAATAACCCGCTGTTAGCTATGTAAATAAAATATGTGTGTCGTTCAAGAAGTCAAGAAAATGTAGTAAACACATGAAAAAAAAAACAAGTAACAGTGAGAACAAAAAATTTTTATTTAAGAACAATTTAAATAAAAACAAATAAGCCATAAAATAAACAATAAACATTATTATATTAAACCTTGTGTGTAAACTCTTGTCCGAATTATATGTTCCATTCGGTCTTTCATAGACCGAATGAGCGGCACGATGACTTCTTGAGAAACGCTTTTCCATTCCTCAATAGAAGCATCCTGTAGGGTTTTAGCTTGCCCCTTCTTGCTAGCTATTGCATAACGGGAATCCCAATCTCTTCAAGGTAATTCCTTACAATGACTGCAGTATCGCAACAGGCGTTATCATGCGTCAAAAGGAATTCTTCTCCAACAAATCCCGCATATGGAATCAGATGCAACACCAGGACCTCCAATATGTCCATCTTGTCGGGGTGATTTTCTTGCGGTTAATATTCGGTGTGTTCTCTTTAAGGTCTGGATAGCGAATTTTCCATAGAAAGTCTTGCAACTTGTAGTGCTCACATTGAATATTCTTACAATATTGTCTGTAGCACAGTGTGATAATTGATACAAATATTATTTAGGTAGGATGCTGTAAACTTTTGGAAATCGAAAGTTTAAACTTACGAGGGCTGCTACTTAAGTATCCGGAATCTGGGATTTCAACATTTTTAAACGCAATATATGACCTCCATGGTAAAATTCGTTCTTTTTTTGAAATACTGGCCGCAATTTTTTTCCTTATGTACGCTAGTGTTTTGTTTCTGATGGGTTTAAAATGTCATATCGCTGAAATGATTAACTCACACGTGAAAATATTCGTGCTATGATTTATTACGATTTTCGACGTGGTTTAACGCAACAACAGTGCGTAGATCAATTAACTTCAACTTTTTTTGTTGAAGCTCCATCAAAAACCACTGTCTATCACTTTAGTGAGTTCAATCGTGGACGGAGTAAGCTCACGGACGAAGTTAAGGAAGGTCGCCCGAAATCAGTCGTTGTACCACAAAACATTGAAGCTGTACGAAAACTAATTATGCAAGACCGTCATGTTACGTATCGCGAGATAGAGGCTACTCTGGGCATATGTATGACAAGCATTAATAAAATATTACATGAACATTTGTTCGTTAAAAAAAATTGTTTAAATTAATACCGCAATCAGAGTGGAAAAAATGCTATAAAAATTGGTTTCAACGTATGCAAAAGTGTATCGATCATCGTGGAGAATACTTTGAAAAACAATAAACCCATCTTTAGCCATATAAGTTTGTTTAATTTTTCTATTCCGGATACATAAGTAGCAGCCCTCGTATTTTAACCGAAGTGCGCCTTTTTGACGCAGTTGTATATCGCAATGCGATGCTACGCACTCCTACAACACACTGTATTTTTATGTTTTAAAATTGAATAAACTTTAAACACGATACTGTAACGTAAACAGCGGTAAACTTGGATATGTAGTCTGCATTGAATCTCTTCCTATATTTATTTAAAGGCCACAAGTCAACGACCATCCAACCGAGTTGCTTTATCCTGTCTTTAAATTACGTTATGAGTAAATATAATTATTTATTGACTCGTTTGCTGTAGTTACTCGGTACTTTTTTGTTCCCATATGCTATTTATCTATTAACTATTTAGTTTAAATTAATAAAAGTCGTAACATAGACAATGCCAATTCTGTTGTAAAATTAAATTAGACCAAACTAAGGAAAAATCTTCACTAAACTAAATCAATTTAGTGGTTCACAATCTATATGTCCAGCAATGGGCGTTTTTTGATTGAAATTATGATGATCTATTTAAGCTAGTTGTTGTCTGAAACTGAATTAGAAATCATGTTTTTTTATTGTAACTAAATTCAATGTTGACAACACAATGAAATTGCTAATTAGTAATATTTTAGGTAATGTTCTAGTTAAAGCAAAGTTTTCCGTGTAAACTATATTTAACTTGTTAACTTTAGCTTGACATATCTAAGTTGTAATTTGACGGAATTATTGTACACACAGCAAAGAGCAGAGTGCAAAACTAAAATAAGACATTGTTGACCAGACAAAAGAGAAGATTTAAATTGAATAACTAAACAAGTTCTATTAATGTTACACTGTTTTGTAGTTTAGTTCGTTGTTTTCATAGGAATCTTCGTTTGAGAGAAATAAATTTACATTACGTTATGTATATATTACATTTATGTCTTGTTTGCGTCAATAGAATTACCAATGTTATTAAAGTTTGATCAGAAATATGCAAATTGATAGCAGATTATGTATTTCGCTAATGCGACTTCAGTCGGTCGTTGTCCAGTTGCAGTCCAGTCAATCCTCGTTTATCAACATATAAACAAATCCCATTTACTCCGAATAGCTGTCTATACAACATTACTACTAAATCTATAATACTTTTGTCTTTTCAAGTATAAACCGACTACCGCCAACCGATGTAGTTTTTTGACTCACTCCTGCTTTCATAATAGTCCACAATGTTTCGATCAGATATTACCTATCTATTACAAATAGAATCGACCAGTATTTTTAAATCCTGCATTTATTCTTTATATGCATTTTTACGTACGGAATGCTTTTAAAGTTTGATTTGATAAATCTCTGTGGCGAAAGTGGCTTATTGGTATGCATATTATGAAAGTATAATTTTTCAACAGCGTTCTCTCATGTTATTAATTAATTAAATATGTGCATATTTAAAACCATATCAATCACTCAAACGTAACAGAAAAAGAATTGAGTTCGATTGAAATTATTAAAAATAAACTTATAGTAGCAAAATTAAGATAACGCCGTTCATATTTAGTCGTTCAGCCAAAGAAATGACAATTTTGACCGAAAATGCAGTGCAGTTGCGATCAATGCAAATACTAATTGACGTAACTATTTTCTTTTGTTTGTACTCATTGATAGTGAGATAAGTGGCACAGATTTGCTGTATTACGTTAATTTATGGGTATATCGCAAGATTCAGTAGCCGTTAACCTTCAACGGTCCACTAGTGGTAGGCATAGGGTTACCAGTTTATTAACTTATATAAGATTCTGATTTCTACAAAAAAAATCGTTTACAACAGTGGATAATGTTTATTAATTTCGTTTTTGATTTTTCACTCACAGCACAATTTATGAGGTCATGTCTGAATTTTCTTGATTTCTGCGGTTTGTCTGCCGTTAGTTGGTCGTGGCGTAACGGACAAAAATGATTTCGGACATGAACTTTCGTTTTACGGATAATATGCAATTTATTGCGGAAGTTTGTTTAAAATAATAATTACTGAATAATTAATATGCTTATTTCTCCATAAGATTATTAATTGCCACGTCTTTACAACATGTCCCGTTTTCGGTGAAAGATTAAAAAAATTGATTAAAAGACCTATAACCATATAAAGTAAGTTTAATCTTGGTCACCACGCTACTATGAATAGACAACATCAATACAACTTTTTGATATAACAATTCAGATTTATATTTTGGCAACCAGAATAGCTAAATTTAAACGGTTGGGTTCTTGCAAATCTAATTGATTTTTGATTATTTTGTACTTTTCTTTAAAAAATCTTATAATTGTTTCATATGGAATAATTTAATGTGTAGGACAATGGATGTGTACAATCGAGTCCTTTTATGCAAGCCATGGCAATCTGTGGTTGGGTCTGCACTTAGAATGATAAACTTAGAATAGGTTAGCACGTAATTTTATCATTATGAGACTTGATGGTTGACTTTTTGTATATTTTTAAATACGCTAAACGTCTAGAGAGCAATCACGTACAGTGAAGTATTATTTCGTTAATAATATAACTGTGACGAAATATGGCACGGAGTATGGGACCTATATTTATTGTATTTGACGTAATAAAATAATAACAATACACAACAATCGCTCTATATAATTGGTTAATGTTATCATGTCAATTCGGAAGGTCAATGTGGTCGTGAAAGAGAGAGACTTGGAACTATTCCGGCGTTACAACAAAATATTTAAACTAGCGGCCCGTCCCGGCTTTGCACGGGTAGACATTACTCTTCGCAGCGTAATCTAGTACTAAATATAGCCTATGTTACTCAGTGATAATGTAGCTTTCTAATGAAAAAAGAATTATTGAAATCGGTCCAGTACTTGTTGAGTTTATTCGTTACGTACAAAAATACAAATCTTTCCTCTTTATAATATTAGTCTAGATGAACAAAATTATGCATTGGGACAATCATGCTTCGACAGGTGGTAGCCCTAGCTAGTGGCAGGCTCGGCTTGGCCGGCGGGATGCGGTGAGGCCAGTGATGAAAGTGAAACGCGCGCGTGGCTCTGCGGCCGAGTGGTCGTTCAACCCGGCACGCGCCTGCATGCATCCTATCTCGTTTTACTCTCATTGCTTACAACTTTGTGCCTAGTTTACACAACACGCGAGCTTAGTATCTAACGTAAATATAAGTAGTACAATTTGTTCTTTAGTGGTCCGATTTTTTGCAGATCACTTCCCATTTTATGCTATTATTTCTTGTCAAGTGTTTAAAACTGCAAACGACTTCCCCCTTGAATTTTATTTTCAAAGAAATATATTTACTATACTTACTGTGGCGGGGATGCACTTGTCAAGCATTTATAGTCTTTCGTCATCTTACGCCAATTTGATGACCAAACGAAAATTTACAAAAAACTATTTTTGTGACAAGTTTTAAACATAGAGTACAGGTGTTTTTACTTTTATTTGAAATTAAAGTCGCTAAAATGTTTTTATAATACCACCCTTTAAACAGTTCCGTCTCTAATCCGAACTGGTCGGTTAGTACTAAATATCAAGTAAGTACAATAAGCTCGTGTAAACTAGGCATTACTTGCACAGAGACTAACCCGCTGCCGCGGCCGACTAATGTTCGCATCATTTTGTTTGCCAGATGTTTTAATTGGGCCGGCCACTTGGTTGCTTATGCTGTTTTATTTTTTTTATTACCCTGTGGCTGCGACTGTGACTCAAAGCATAATCTTAGTACTATTTTATTTTATATCAACAATTGTTCATTCATAACGTCAAGTGTAAAAAATCACAAATTTTTGAAGCGTTATCTTAAAAAACGTAATCAGATTAAAATATTTATTTTCACTGTGATCTCTTCTAAATAGACGAGACGGTGCCTATAACAAGTTTATCTAAAGCTCCTGGATAAACTATAATCTTCAATTGTTATTTGCTAATATCATCGGTTATGTATGTTTTTCATTACTTTGTTTTGTTATTTTATTAGTAAATTGGCAATTGGGACTCACACAGCGAAAATATATTGAATGTAATTTTTTATGACTTAAAGTTAACAAGAAATTTGGCTTCGATTGGCTTATTACGATGAAACCCAATTTGGTGCCTCTGTTTACAACAGGATTAAAGAGTTTAAACGTGGTTGCAATAATGGCACATATGATCTGCGGAAGGGCCATATCCCTTACGCAGGTTCTAGGACGGCGACTGAAGATAACATCAATGTGCGGCGTATTATAGAGACAGACAAAAAAGTCACTTATCAGCAGATTCGGAGAAGCAGAAATATCGGTGTGAGTTATAGTATACAAAATCCTCGTAATTGAACCAGAACTCAATACGAGTAACTCTGTCATGTCATTTATGAAATGATTCGAAGATGAATTAAATGTTGTCTTCCATACACTTACTGCTGACGAAAGCTGAATTATGATGTCGAAGTCAAAAAGCAGTCTGCTCAGTGGGTAATTTTTTTGAGAGGCTGCAAGTTTATGTGAAGAGAGGGCGTATGAAAAAAAATAAACAATGCTCTCGTTTTTCAGAAGGTTTGTTCATTACGCGACAATTGTTTTAGAGGATCGAAACGAACTGTTAATCCATGATGGTACACTAAAAACAATTGTTTGTCACTGTTTTTGAAATAATTTCGCTGTGGGATCCTCCTTCAGCACGAATGCTTCGTTGCACGACCGCCAGACGAACAGTATACTATATGACGACAAACGTTTTATGTACGCCTTCGGAGTTGTGTGTGTTTAAAATCCTAAAAGAGGTAAAATCCTAAGTGAGCAAAGAGGTTGTTTATATTTCAGTTGTAGCGATGTATTCTTGTGCTTAGATATTATTTTCAAAGGAAATAAATAACTCTGTATTAAGTTGGACCCATGTTTTAGGGGTCATCCATAAATTACGTCACACGAATTTCTTGATTTTTTGCCCCTCCCCCCGTCCTTGTCACAGTTTAGTCACATTTGTGAGACTCCCCCCCCCTAGTGTGACGTCACAAATTTTGAAATTATAGAAATTATTGAATGATAAAAGCGGTTTCGAAATCAGTTTTATTTTAATTTTAATAAAATTAACATCAAATCAATTAACAAACCAAAAAAAAACGATTACTTATATTAAATAAGTATATGGTCATTTCATGATTTTCTTATTAAATTTGTCAAAATCACCTACTATATTCAATTAGAAAATAGTACGTTTCGGGAGTACCCCTATTAATAGAAAGAAGATACTATTTCTTTATTTATTTAGGAGAGTATACAGACTTTACAATAAAAGTTAATATTTAGAGCACTTTTCATACTAATAGTAATACTTTAAAGTTTGTGTTTTAACAGCTTATTTGATTTAATAGATTTTGTAATGTGACGTCACGAAATTTAAGATCCCTCCCACCCCCTTGTCACACAATGTCACACTTCGTCAACCCTCTCCCTCCCCCTAACCGTGTGACGTAATTTATGGACGGCCCCTTAGGTATAAGACCAAATGATAACGTATAATATTCATAATAGTATTTTGAAAGGTCTTGTTATTAAATTTAATCATGTAAGACCGATTTACAATAGATATTACTTTCAACATTTTACGATTTTATGAAGAAATCTAAAAAAAACATAACATCTTCTACCTCAAATTATATACTTTCACTCAGCGATACAGATTTACCCTAAGTTAGGCCTTAGTTTAACTACCTTGACCCAGTCCTGTTATTTCGACACCTTTGCACTTGTTTGTAAGTGTTTGCACGTTTCCTCACGATGTTTTCTTTATCATAGGAATAAATATACATATTACATTAGAAAATTAATAAAACCCATTGGTTTATGGCAGTATCGACTCCAGAACTACCGATTAGAAGGCCAGTGAAAAAGTCACAGCAAGACCCACGCACTTAGTCACTGGTCACTTTCGAATTACTGGTGGTAATTTACCATTGAATGTTTGAGTAGGCACTGAGTACGAAATAATTTTTATAGTTGGCCAGGATAGTTACTTTGTAGCGCGTAGATTGATTGGTAATATTAATCGAATTAAATACTTGGTATGAAAAAGGAAATACTGTTCTTTAATGAAAGTACCTACTGGGCAATCATTTATGATGTGGGTCAAGAGCGCTCGGAAAACGACACCAGTGAAATGTAAATATATTAAATTAATAATTTCAAACTATATGCTCCGAATATGGATATGATAAAGATTTTTAGTAAAATAGCCCCTCTAGTTCAATATTAGCTAGTATACCGGTTTCAAGGTGTCACCATCTGTGGAGGTCCCGGGTTCGAATCCCGGTGGGCGAGCATTTATACCGTGGTCAATGTTGTCAATATATATTTCCATCAAAAATATTTATATACTATGTATAATATATGTACGAGGGGCGGTCAAAAAGTTCGCGGAATGGCGGGGTTGGCGGGGGTGAGGTCGCTCCTCCAGGTAGCCGCTACTTGAGTAACTCATAATTACTATATATGCCAATTTCTAGCCTAATTGGGTCATTAGCTTTCGAGTTACAAATGAGTAAACAAGTAAATCGGGAACAAACTAGCCACTATGGAGAAAATTGAACATCGCGCCGTCGTAAAGTTCCTCACCAAACAAGGAAAAACGCCTCAAACTATTTTGCAAGAGATGTTAGCTGTTTACGGAGACTCTGCTCCTGGTAAAACCATGATTTACAAATGGCACGGCCTTTTCAAGCAAGGAAGGTAGTCAATTGAAGATGATCCTCGACCTGGACGGCCCATTGAGGCCACTACGCCGGAAATCATTGAAAAAGTTGAAAAACTTGTATTGGAAGACGGAAGGTTGAAGAAGAAACAACTTGCAGCATCAGTTGGAGTATCAGAAACCACAATTTTAAATATTCTTCATCAACATTTTGGCATGAGTAAAGTGTGTTCAAGGTGGGTCCCGAGAATGCTCACGCCGCTGCAAAAACGTGAGCGCGTCAACTGTTCCCGCGAGTTTTTGGACCGCTGTGGAGAAGATAGGGAAGTAATTATGGCCCGAATTGTAACCGGTGATGAAACTTGGGTTCACCACTATGAGCCTGAGTCAAAGCAGGAGTCGATGCAGTGGCACAAAAAAGGCACACCACCCCCTAAAAAATTTAAAGTGTCGCAATCGGCCGGAAAGATCATGGCGACTATTTTTTGGGATACTGAAGGTATTCTTTTGATCGATTATAAAGAACGTGGTGTTTCTATAACGGGAGAGTACTACGCTTCCCTATTGGACCGATTAAAAGAAGCTATTAAAGAAAAAAGAAGAGGAAAACTGACAAAAGGTGTACTCCTTTTGCACGACAACGCGCCCGTTCACACGAGTCATGTTGCGACGGCTGCCATTCATCGATGCGGTTTTGAACAACTACGCCATCCACCCTACAGTCCAGACCTGCCCCTAGCGATTTTTATTTATTCCCAAAGATGAAGAAAGAGCTGCGTGGAAAAAAATTTAGAGACGATGATGAAGTCAAGTCGGCGATTTCGGCGTATTTTGACGCCCAAGACAAAACCTATTTTTTCGACGGTATTAATAAGTTATATGCAGATCCGAAAAATGTATTCGTGTTAAGGGGAATATATTGAAAAGGAAAAATAACATAATG
This sequence comes from Scirpophaga incertulas, assembly GCA_036419045.1. Taxonomy (NCBI): domain Eukaryota; kingdom Metazoa; phylum Arthropoda; class Insecta; order Lepidoptera; family Crambidae; genus Scirpophaga; species Scirpophaga incertulas. The sequence goes on from CM071628.1 coordinate 31,971,022, forward strand.
TATCATTTCATCTTTTTTCCCAGTCATTCCGCGAACTTTTTGACCTCCCCTCGTATGTATGTCTATACGTTACCCTAGATCCCATAACACAAGAGTTACAGAGCTTACTTTGGGTTAGGGTAATTGGTGTAAGTGTAAGGAATATTTATTTGTATTTATTTTATCTGATAAAGGTTTACTAAATGTCACAGTAACGTCTTGTAACATTATGTATAGAAAATATGTAGTGCAAAAAATTGATTTGCCACACGCTGTCTCAGGATTGAGTCGACAATACCATACATAGAGGTGTAGCGAATTCCAAGTGGGTGATCTAATAACAAACACTACGGGTCCAACTTAACCTTCAGTTGACATGTAATCCTTCGGTCACGCGTACTTAGATGAAACGCATATTTATGTATGGACGAAGTGACACTGTGACTCATTCGTTTATGTATTGAGTAGAGGCGCCGTTGTCGCACATGTGTATTAATAGTTTAATATACTGGACATTAGTACGTCGTTATATATCCTTGTAGGCATTGTTGGTACGGTATATAGAAATATGTTACACTGTTTTTACAAGGTTAGGGGAATGAATATTTTCTCTGTCTCATCATTTTTAAATGTTCAATAGTGCAATGATCCGTGAGGACCCTGATGAGTGTTTTATCTTTTGCGTCAGCGTAACCTTAATCTTTACAAACATTCATTTTTATTTAAAAGAACATCGAAGTACTTAAAAAATGACAATATAGTAAAGGCACCGTAACCCTAATACAATAGTTACAGCGAACATAAAACTAAATTCATGTTGAAAGACTTCTAATTGTTCAATTTGAAGCGAACAAGTCCCATCCTTACATACGAAATGAGCTCACGCTCATCGCGACCTTCACGGTGTATACTCAGATGTGTTCATTGTAATTGTCAATGTAATGTTAATAGTTATTATCTTCGCCAATATAAAATATATGTATAAGTAAAATTTAGTTATTCTGTTCAGAATAAATGCGCAGTCTGGGAACATACTGCAATGGCGTCACACGTTTTGTTATGAATCATTAACGAGGACACAGGGAATGTAATACAACGCGCAATTGTACTGTACCTTTTATATGTATTAATTCTTTAAATAGACGGATACGTTGACAGAAAACATGCATTTTGAAAACTAAATGCATTCAATAGTCACTTCAGGGCAGCTGCCATACTAATTCAACTTGTTCTACCCCTAATACGGTGTGACATAAAAATATAGAAGTGATTGAGGGCGCTGTCGTCGCTTTTTATGGCAATTTCGACATTTAAATAATCACATGCGAACGTGTATTACCTTACTTAAAGGAGTTATTCCTAGCTATTTTGTGTTCTACTCTATTGTATCGCACTATACGTACAGTATTCAGTTGGCGTACTGTTCGACTGTGTACTGAATGTAGTTAAGGTTCAATTTGCAGTCCATATGCAGCTAATTAATTTAGCAGTTTTTAGTATGACAACATTGTTGGTTGACAACGGTCTACTCGACCTAACTCAGTTAGTTACTCGCTGGAGATGTATATGACTACATTGATGATTCAAACATTAAACAAATTCAAATTAACAGTTGAAATGTACTTCGGCTATAAAGATACGAGAGGTCGTTCCTATACGGTAATTTAGCTGTTGTATTTTTTAAATATACGTTTATCAGAGAACATATATTGTTAACAGAGAAAGGTAAAAAAAAAACAGTGTACGCAATTGTACTACAGTTACAATTGCGTACACTGTTTTTTTATATGTTATTTTATATGTACTTTTGAAGACTCGGCAATATGCTCGCCGTATTGCAGCGGATTGCCAAAAACCGTTCTACATTACATTTGGTGCAATCGTGAGTGATGTTACGACGATGCTAATGTTGCCTAATTTGTATGAACGTATAACAAAATTACCTTTATATTAATGATTTATTGTACGTTTCTATTTAAATATCCTGTATTAAATAAAAAAAAATAATAGGTATTGAAAAATGTTACTTCAAATGTTGTCTATATTAGAAATATATTTGTTTAATTTAAATTATGTAAAATTTATATTTTACATATCTTGGATTATCGACTATTTTTTCTTCCTCTTTCGAACGTGCTATTTATTTAATAATGGAACGAGGCAAGAACTGACTAAACCTATTAAAAAAAATAATTTAAATGCTCCTAATCGAGTATCGCCGCTGTGGAGTAGGAGTAGTAGTACTAACTTGTATTGCGTGTAACTGTCCAAGAACAAGAAACGTACATAATTTTCAATAGGACCAGAGGCATTCACAGTATGTTGAGCATATGGTATCTACTTGTTTGTTTATAGCACGCGCACTCGTGCGTGTTGTAAAAATTATAGTCTTCGTTTAATCACAGCAATTGCGCTGGTTGTGCAATACCTGTCGCTTGTTTGTATGCACTTGCATTCGCGCCAGGTCACTTGAAAAATTATGTACATTTGTGTGTTGCGTAAATTGTAGTCCATATCATGGAATATCTATTGCATGGTCCCATATGCTCGTGCATCGTATGTGAATATCATTGGTTCGATCAATATAAGTGAACTGTCTAAGAAACGTAGTGAGTATGCAATAATATATACAAATACAGAAATGTATAAACAAGGAAAGTAGGTAGCGCGCTGTGATACATTCTGTTTTCCTGCCGGCAGCTCTGACGGTCATTCGATTTACTCGTTTCTATGAACATTCAACTTGTATTACTTGTTATTACAATTTTATCGCCTATTTAATGATTATTTCATGTTGTTTATCGAAAAGAGCTTGTATAAAGATCTATGAATAAAGATATGGTTATTTTGCAAATAAAAAATATGTTTTAAATGAGATCTATATTAAGATGATTTTATTTACGTTATTAGTTCAATAAAATTAATTTAAAATAATACAAATAATAAACGTATCTTAATGCGATTCCTTACTCGAAAGTGGTACCACTGTAGTTACTTAATAGAAAATTATCGATTAAATCAATTTCAGTAGAATTAAACAAAGAACTGATCACACTGATCTTCTATTTTTACCTGACTGCCGAAGAAAGAAGACTAATGTTTTTCTAGCGTATATATGTGTCTATGTCCATTTCTTTGTCACGCCCTACAGCCTGAACAGCTTAACGGATTTTGACAAGCAAGTGTTCATTCGATTTGTCGTAATTGCATGAGTGACACTAGCTGACGCCAAAAATATACATTTAAATTAAGAAAAAATCATTTAACCCATTAAGCGGGGTATCAAAGTGAAGGTTTTGAAAGACAAATCAAAAAATATATAAATAAAAATATAAAATAGTCAGAAATAAACTAAATTAATTAAAAAACAAAAAACCTGACTGCAAAAATATAACTAAAAAGTTAAAAACAAGCTCTACATTCGAATTGTTACTTTCCTTTAGCTTTTAGCTTTAGCTTCTTACTGTTTTTGTATTGCAGGAACAAACTACATATAGTTATTTTGTAAACCTTGTTAAATTCGCTTGACATAGGTATATTGCGCCGTTTATTGGATTTAGTGTAAATTGGATCATTATCATCATTCAACCCAAAGACTGAACTGAACACTAGGCCTCCCCTACGGATTTCCACACCGATCGGTCTTACGTTACTGGTATCTAGCGCCTTCTTGCGATCTTCGGTAAATCTTTGGCATATCTTGTGATACGCCGCATTTACCGGCCTACCTTGTCTACCAGTCAAGAACCTTTCCGCCAGAACTTCAAAATTGGATAGTTGATATAAAATCTGTGGCGTGTACGTACGGTACGTGTAACATTAACTAGGTGTATCTATTACGTCGATTACAGCATATTTACTAGACTGTCCTTGCTGCTAATTCTATATTCATCAATTGCATAATGCGTTTGCAAAGACGATCGCTACGAACCCACGTTGATCATTTCATTTAGACGTAGCGAGCGACACTACCGATTTAGATCCGTGTTGATATAACAAATTCGAGTTAATTGGAAAATGTTCGTCGTAGAGACAACGCTTACATAACGCAGTCGGTACATGCAGCGTTGGTCACGACAGCCGACACGGTCCGCCGCCACTCGTTAGTTCCGTATCTGCGGGACGACAATGAATCAGCACTGCCTACGTCGCAGTTTGTCCCCCAATCACTCTACCCTTCGCGAGCCCTGTATATTTATCGTACTGGTAATCGTTTTATTTTTACACTGTACAATATCCAAATATTGACTATAAATTGGACGGTGTCCTATTTGAAAGTGCTCATGTTCCATGTTACACTGGAACGACCAGCGGTAAATATTGTTTCATATATTGTGCGTTTCGTGAGCAGCTGCATATATTTAAATTTTTGTTTTACAGATGATGAGGAACAAGCAGGGCTGGTAAGGGGGTCGCGATGAACTCTGACGTGCATCGGCAACAAGCGCATCCGCCGCTTGCTCAGGTATATTACACTGCAGGATCTATCTATTAATCACCGATCATCGAAATACCATAAGGAAGAGCATCAAAGAAGATGACTACTGAATACGCTGAGAAAAAATTATACATTGTTCTGGTTATTTTTGATTGTATAATGATACCACTATAATCAAAATTGATTTCATTCAGATAGCAATTTTATCATTTTGACCTTAAGTGACAGTGGGCAGATCACATTGATAGACTGACGACTGGTTGTTGTGGGGTGGAATAGTCTTCGGGTATGCTAGTAAAAGCTGTGTTCACAGTTATCTCATAAGGCGCAACGATGATTTGATGATCATGGTGTGGTCACTAGATTGTATACCATAATATGGTTCTTAGCTACATATTATTAGTTGATTGTTTTCTATGTTGTTTTCGGTAACAAGAGTACTGCCTCCTGTGGAAGAATTCCTTTATCGTCCTTATCGGCTTTTGTTCCAAATCTGCTTTAAAAATACTGCGTTGTCATCCTATGCAAACCTCTAAACAAAGGAGAAAAAGCGATAATATTTTACTTCTCGTGCACAAGATAAGCTCTCAGCAGCTGCAAATCTGCACCGTTTGGCGCTGGGCCAACCCTACAATATTATTTATCATTGTGAATCGTCTGCTTGGATGCTATGTTATCATTTCCGAGATGTGACTATTCCTTTATGGTCGATAAATAAGATTTAATATTTGTTTGTTGTATAAATTTCTCGGAAACATATCGTTTCACGTCCTAAATGAATAATTTTATTTTAATGTAAACTTCTTTAGTAAACTGCAACATATTGACATTATCTCTCTACTTTTGCGTGTTTTCTCCTTTTACTTACAACCCTGATGTAAATTTATCAACTGAACAGACCTTATCTAACATAAATAACCCAGAGTAAGAATGGCAACTGGTGAAATCGGTTCGTCTGTCTATTAGCAACACTTCTAAAATTATTTTCTTAAATGGTAATTAACATTAATTACTTTACTTATAGACCTATGTACTTAACCGTTCTGAAGTTACCGACATTTATGCGGTACGTTATTTTTTTTTTACTTTCTATGCTCGCTCTACATGTTGTAACATTGGTGTTATTTTCACTATTAAGTTTACGCACTGCTAGCGGAACGGCTTTAATCCATACATTATTTGGCTTCCTTCATTTCAATAATGAATAAATGTTCTGCAATCGCATATGCCTGATGTGATTGGACGAAATTCTATGGTAGCTGGCAAGTTGTTCTCTTGATGACTTCTTCACCATCTTGATTTCTGAGTAGTCTTGACATTAAGTTTTTAACACATTTCACAAATGTAACGCTATACGCTATACATAATAATATCAACATTAAATATTTATAAACTAAATAGTTTAGTTTAAAGTGTAAAGAACTGCTTAATGCACCTGTGTTTGCGTATGCGCACGCACACCACTTATGCACTATTACTATAAACGAATTGCGTTACCTATTGTAAGTGAAATGGCACCGTGAACTTACCTGAAACGTCAGAAATATTATAGTCTATTTGTCAAATTATCATTTTTTTTTTACACCATTTTATAAATAATTTTATCAAAATGTACGTCATCATCCAATCGTATATGTGCCACTATTTCTATAAATGTTGTTTTTGACGCAAATATACATCCGGTTAACATAGGGAAATGTAGGTCCTAAATTCCTCCCCTGTATCGGCGGGGGAGCGGAGGCTGGGGGTTCCCTACATGCCTGAGGAAGGCCATCCCTGAGGTTTTTAGTGGGTAGGCCTCCCCCTTCTGGGGAGGCGCAGCACAGCAAAAAAGGTCCTAAATTACAGTTTCGAGGCAATGTGTCAGAATAAGAAAACTTCCACCTTTACCCTAGTTAGTTAGTTTGGCTGGGCTCCACTGCACTTAGCCTCATGATTGGACATTGTGCGGCCACCTTTACCCTAATCGTCATAAATGGAAGACAAACGTCCTTCCTTATATTTCGTATAAAACGCAGGATTTTTATTTCAACAAGGTCCTTTAGGTTTGTATGTAATTACAATCAGAAACACGTCAACATATGAAGCGTGACGTGACGTTGCATTTTACTTTTGTACCGACCTTATGTCGCTCGTAATATAATGTATTTTCTTAGTGCAATAGTGAAGCGCGAATACTTAACTACGTGTGTTATTTTCAGCACGGTGTGCACACCGGTACGCAGAGCGTGGGTCCTTGTGGGTGGTACTCCGCATCGGCTGCGCCCGCCCCGACCGCGCCCGTGCGCCTCAAGCGCACGCAGCCGCCACATCAACTTCCCGTAAGCGAACACGTTCATTAGACAAATGCTACTTACTAATATATTCAATGGTACAAGATGTCATCTCTGTAATAATACAGTGAAGGATATATCGCACTATTCCTGGAAAAAGGTGGTAAGTGATTTTCACCTACTTTTAAGGAGCTTAAAAATACTCCTATATTTTTATTATGAGGTCTAGAAAACAAGTTTCAAAGAGATAATCTCAGGTCACAGTTGTCTTCAACTACACGTGTTATTTAATTTAGGAACAGTTTGATGTACTTCGAGATAATCTAAAAAAACACGGTTACTTCTTTATTCAACGAAACACATCGCATATTTGCAGGGGTAACTACAATTATTGCTTTTTAGTTATACATTTTGAAATATATGAACTAATTTAACTCTACTTACGGCTTTGTACTCTCTTATATTTCATTATAATCTAGAGTTGTAAGTATAATCACGTTGTCATTTAACGGAAAATCCTTTTTTGTACATAGAGTAAGTAGAATTACACAATAGCCCTAGATTGTAAAATACAGGAACAAGTAATTATGTATATTTGCGTTATAGATTTTCTTGTAAATCTTCTTTTAAAATTTACGTAAACATAATTATGACTTTATCAGCGGGATAATTCTAAAACGAATAAATGTGCATACCCCTATTTTATGCTGGAATTTTATGTTTTTTTAAGTCGCAAATTTTTTGTATTTTTACATTTATTCCTTCATTTTTGTAAATAGCTTCATGAGATTTTGACAGAAGGTGTAAACCATGATGGTCGCTTTATTAACGTAATAAAACATTTTCGACGCAAGTATTATTGGTATACTTTTCTTAATGGTTATTTTCCGTAAAACATCTCATGGCTGTTAAATGTAATTTGAACAATTAATAATTTTAATATTGTCAAACTGCTTATGGAGCTAAATGATACCAATGGTTAGATTTCAGATGTTATAGAAAGTATTTTAGCGAACTTCCCTAAATGTTTATGTAGGAAAGTCTTTATTTGCGGCTAAAATATGTTTTAAAAAGGGTGATAATTTCTAATACTTAATACATATGATCAAAGGTATCGATAATATCAAAACATTGAAACTGCCATTTATATTGCCATATAAATATAATTTATAGATAATTTGACAATGTACGTATTAACGTCTTGCTTATTAACCAACTTGCATGGATGTAATTAGCTTGTCTTGGTAATCTAAAACCAAGCTTGCCGTTGTCGGTAAACATGTTAAATACATACTTGTTGACAGTTTGTTGACAAACTATCTGTTAATAGCGTGTGTAGTTACACATTGGATTATCGTTTGTAATATCAGTCAGTATAGATCGTTTCGTTTTTCTTAATTGACTCCCATTGATTAATTATATTTTTAAGTTATACGATATTTGGTTTGACATGAGATAAATTTACATTCTAATCAAACACCTTTAAAAGTATCTACTCTCACTCATATTCTAAATTTTAGCAATGACTTATGAGAGATTACTAATAAATGTTAAATTTGAGTGCATTGAAAATACGGCGTCGTTATAGCATAATATTCGCGATATTATGCTATAATTACTCATGGAAGTTAAGACTCCACCCAACATGGAGCTTTACCATCAGTTTTAACCGTGACTCAGACGTAAATTGAGTGGAATCGTTAATTTGTACAACACTATTTATGCTACAATAATTTGGCTCTACTTTTGATAGCGGTTCATTTTTGAGTTGAATCGTGAATTTCATATCAATGTTCGTTTGTATATGAGAATTCTATGACGATCGTGGATAATCTAAACTAAAAAGCGTGCGGTGATTCCAAGTGATTTTTTGTGAGTGTGATTGCAAATTATAAACGTCTACAGTGAAAACTAAAATATGAAAAGTTTGATTCGTAATTTAATAATTACAATTATAAAAAAAAACATTTATATCTTTAATTACGCGTAGTTGGTAATTACAAAATATTGCAATTTAATGCAACAAATTAGTTTTTCGAACGAAAATACGCTTAAAATGCGGTCCAAACAAAAAGGATGATGGTATAAAATAATTCGACGGTTAAAACCTAATAAAAGTTTTTACCTATAAAAAACAGATTGTTAAATTTCTTATTCGATCAATAAACAAGAAAGAAAACTTTTAGACATTATTTTTAAATATAAGGGCAATAAATAGATGTAGTAGAAGTAACTTGAAAAAGTATATTAATCAGCAATTAAAAAAAAGATGATTTAGTTACAAAAATGTTTTAATATTAAACTAAAAATTAAGCATGCTATGCTTATTAGATACAATAGATATCTTTCATAGTAAACTGAAACAGCCATGTATCATAGGGATACCAAATGTCTTAACAAAATCATTGACAAGTGAAACAAAACTATTGATTCTTTGACCAATATTTACTTCTCAAAAACACCTTGCATTAGCATATCCAGTCGAAAACAAACGAACCCCCATAGGAAATAATCTAAGGGTGTAGGAGCCAGGGCTTGGTAACGTTACCAAATTCACATTAAAAGTATCGTTATGTAACGGTATTTTCATAACGATAATACTTTAACGATATCTGGAGATACCGGTAAAATTTTAACTGTAAGAAAAATAACGGTAATTGGGTGTGGTAACGATATTTTGGTATCGTTACCAATATTAAAATGTTAACAAATAACGTTAAAAAGTATCGATACTTTTTTCGTTACTTGAGCCGCTGTTGCCAGCCCGTGCATGTAAAAAATGTAAAAAATCACGAAATACAGACGCGAGGATGCTTCACTGCTTAGAAAGGAAAAAGACTAATGGCCGTTTTCACCAACCTTGTCTTAGCTTAGGTGACTCCTAAGTGACATGCTGTCACTTTTTATATTAACTGAAAAGAGTGAGACAGCATGTCTCTTAGGAGTCACCTAAGCTAAGACAAGGTTGGTGAAAACGGCCATTAAAGAGACAAACAATATTTTTACCTCTTTCCTTCATTAAAGTAACGGTAACGCTTTGATAACGTTAAAAAGTAACGATACATCAAGGTAACGTTATTAATTACCGAAAAAAAATCAATAGCAACAAGTCCATTTACCGGTAAAAGTATCGTTATATGGAATAAGGTTACCTCCGCTTTTAACGTTATAGATCATGAAAGTAACGATACCAAATTTTTAACGGTATTCAAAGCCCTGTAGGAGCCGGTGAATTCGACACGGAACCATGCCGATCTATTATTGGCTGGAGTTCAATCTTGTTGAAACAATAATTGATCGGTTTGTGTCAAAGACCATTCCTACTCAACTTTTTACAATTGAACAGGTCATTTAAAATTTGTGTTAAATGTTGATGTAATTAGTGCTCTTTTAAGAGTTGTGTATTACTTTACAACTAATAATTTGTCTTTAAATTCCAAAAAATGAAAACAAAACTTATCAAATTCACTTTCAATTTGCCTTATGTACGACAGGTTGATACCCTTTTCAATATAAACGGTGATGTTATTGATTTATTAAACAGTATAAAAATCTTAGACATTTCATTAGATAGACAGTTACAATGGGGACCCACATATCGAAACCATGGGAAACTTAGTTCTGCAGTGCATGCAGTAAAAAAGTCTGGGCTTTTTTAGCTGATATTGCAATTATAAGACCTCAATACTTGCATAGTGTGCTGTCCTGTGGATCGTTGCTGTGGGGATGAGCAGCTAATATTGAGAGTATTTCCGTCTTACAGAGAAGAGCGATTTGTGCGATACATACATATTCATTTGTTTCAAGAAATTAATATTTTAATTTGACTTTTTTAAAGTTAAAATTTTGTATATAGTTTTTAATTATTTATTATATACATCTTATTAATGAATAATGAAAAGAGAGAATAGACCTTCAGAGGTTCTTACCGGTTCATTTCGAGTAGGTTCTCGCAATTTCTGTCGTTCGTATGCACGTATAAGTTTTTGTTATTAGTCTTATGTTTATTGTGACGTCTGTAAGTATTTGTAATATAATATTGAATAAACATAGTTTGATTTTGTTTTCAGTAAGTTTCAGCCAACAAATTAAAGTATAATTTCTGACGAAACATTGGGGCTAACATTATTTAAATTTAGCTGATTATGAGATTCAAGAATAATAAATGCACTGTATGGTTATTATGAAAAATCTAAAAAATAGTTTTTATAAAATCTTAAATTACAAACTTTTTATAAAGTGAGATGTATAATAAACAACAACAATTGGTATAACAGGTAAAAAAACAATTGGTAATTATTGAATAATACATGTACATATAGTTTTAACTAGGAATAAAATTAAAAAATGTCTATAAGTACTGCTTATTTTTCAATTGAAATTTCTTCCAACAGACCTGCAGGTTATTGAAATTAATAGAATGTGTATGAACTAAGCGATAAGGTGACTCAAATGGACTACTGAAGTACTGAGCCATGTGAACTAGAAGAACTAAGTGGACTAAATGAGTGATATACTTCATCTAGTCCAGTTGAAGTATATCATTCTTTACACTTCAGTGAAGTATTTTGCGCACATCTACTATTAATGTTATGTTGTCAATAGAAATTGAGAATTGTACGTAGTTATGCGAACTGGTCCACTGAATCCACAACATTACCAAAAAGGACTATATATACCATAATTTTAGCACAAATAATTAATATTATACGATAGAAGTTCACATAATTTGCATTAAAACATTGGTTGATAAGCAAATCACTTCTGAACTTCAAACAGTAATATATCAAAAGTGTGTTTGTGTGAAATGAAATCTTTGCGTATAATTACGTCCAATTCAAGGCCGTAAACAAAACTTCAGCGTTTATTTATGATTACAATTTCCTCCGAAGCTGCGAATAATGAAGCGCAGACTACCAGACAGTATAAATGATCTTTTTCTGGAATTACCACTTAAATTAACATATTTCACGGCTCATTATTGTATGGATACACTACTTTTATGCTGTCCCATTGTGCTGTGATGTCAATTTTCACACGGTAGAAAGTTCCACGCCGCTGCACTGCAGATAGGCAGGCAGATGCTGTTTACCGGCCCGGCACCTCGGATTCATGACTGTATATTTGCACAGAATTAGGTGAGACTATTTTTAGTGCAATTTCGAACATTGTTCCAGTCCGGAGGTGGACTGAGCGCCAGTAATGGGCCACACGCGCCCCTCTCGCCCACCGCATTGCAGAATTCCATTCCACATAATGTAAGTGGGGAAACGTTGATTGTACGCTTGCCCTATTTGCTTTGCGCGTTTATTTTCCTTGTATTTGAACAGTTTGTATATTTTTTATTCTGTGTAAGCGTGATTTTACGTGCTCCTTGAATGTATAAAATTATATCGAATAAGAACTGCAAGCACAATTTTTATGCAAACATTTAATATTATATAGTCTATGCAATACGTTGTTTAATAAACTGCCATATTTAATATTTTATCTTGTTTGTACACAGAACTTGATGTCATCATCGGTGCGGGCGCCGGCTCCGTTGGCTCCCAACTCCTCGGCAATGCACACCTCTCAGTCGTCGCCTGGTTTGTTATTTGTTTCTTCTTATCGTCACAGTACCATATTTTAAATAAACTATGTCCGGTGGTAATAGCGGTTATTAGGCACGTTGCAGTGCGAAAAGTGGCCCACAATAGTAGTAGCTCGCATAATGTTATGCGGTCACTGTTGTCTATAGAAACTCGCAACCAAAAGACTCATTCGCATAGTGTGATCTGAAGTCACCAATGCTCAAACAATGTTAGTGCGATTTCACTCACATGCACACAACATAAATTTATGTGCATTATAGCTATTATTTACATTAATACTAATATAATAACTTTTATTTCGGATAACAAATTCCATTTTAAGTCTACTAAAATTTATTTAAGAACTTACACTAAAAACTTAAAAAACTAATATTCAATTATTAAAACTTACACTAAAGACTAAAAAAAACAACATTTAAATATATTTCGAAATAGTTCACCATACGGAACACTATGAGATGATGGATCGATTGTGTGAAGAATGATATAAGAATGAAAAGAGTAAGCATGGAAATGACGGCTGATAGAGAGGAATGGAAGAAAAAGATCTACTGCGCCGACCCCAGATAATGGGAAATGGGCAAGAGGATGATGATGATGACTGAACACTATGAGATATGGTATTCTTGTTCACTTTTTATTGGAATTACAGTGATATCCCATTCATACGCTAAGCATGGTGGGCAAGCAGCATCGATCAATGCCATAGGTATCCATCATCACATCCCTATTTATTCTTTTCTTTAATTCCAAAGAAAATATAGGTTAGAATTCTAAATAATTTAAGCAGAGACCTCGTTAATTCTAATCAGTCATAAGTTTATGCAAATATTCAACAGTACATACCAATTTTGGAGTTTTTATTTCTATTATGATTTTGGAGGAAGTTTGACTTGAAGATCGCTACGTGGCGTTCTAAATCGAAAATGTATAGGTTAGAGTAAAAGATAAAATACGCAGGCATGTACTTTAATATATTTCTGTTTGCCGGCAGTAACAGCGATTAGATAACTATGTCTTCAGTGAACTTTTTCTCATCGGTTAATCTCTTAACATTGGAACTATTAACAAATGATTTGCTCTTGTGATAATTTAACTAATGGCGATAAATACGATAATTCACATACCAGTATAATTCAGACAACACCATTTCCGTTTATGGAAACGTTGGGGATCGTGGCTATAGTCGGTTACTGAAATAAGAAAAATAGATGTAAAACCAATATGTATACAAAATTACTAGTGTTTTATTTATTTTTATTATTTTTGAGCATCTGAAGTATTATTTCTGGTTGGCCGACTTCGTTACACAGATAACAAAATTGATCTCCTTCTTTTTGTTTTACGCCCGCGCGCTATACTATTTATTGCCCGTTTGGACGGAATATTTTTATGGTTACAGGTTTCGACCTTGGTATCGAGATCGGGAAAACTGGGATTACGAATTTTTTTCAATATTTGAATTTCATACATACATTCAACTTTCCATGTGCACCACGAAGTACAAATTATCACAGCCTACTTTAACTAGTTAATAGTTTTTAGTAGCGATTATGCTAATATAAAAGATATACGTAAAGTACTAATTGGCACTGGGTCAGTGTGGTTGACTAAGGTCTAATAATACATAATTAGAGCAGGCTTGTGATCCTCGAGTGTGGACAGATATGAGATCCCCTCCCCCCTCTTTCATTAAGTACTGCAAATGCCAGTAAGTTAAAAGATAAAGATAGGAACCGTGATATTGTGACACGGAAATGCAGCTTAAACTAAAAACTACGGCAGAGTACAAACTTAATCATAAACCTAGTATGGAACGTGTCATTGGTAGTAATTGTATTTCATGTTGTGTAAATAACTCCGTTATATATTATGAACGTTTTAATTGTACCTAATTAGATATTATACTTATTTTTTTCTGTACTAATTATAATAACTACTGCTAGCGTCGTGAGATATTATTAAAAATGTATAGTCTGAAAATATTTGGACCCCCTGGGCTGCAGTTTTAGACTGGACCTTGACTTAAATGTGGATAACAATCATACGATAAGTTTGCTATAGGGTTTCAAGGATCATTGTCAGAGATTTGTGTAAATCCTTACTAATATTATAAATCGGAAAGTGAGTAGGAATATTATAAATCGGATCGTAATTACTGAACCGATTGCCTAGAAATTTTGCAGACGTAAAAATAAAAGTTCGGATTAAATAATAGGCTACTTTTTTCCCGGAAAAATCGACAGATCCCACGGTATGCGCAATAAAGGCTTTGCTTAAAAACTACTGCACAGATTTTTATGCGGTTTTCATCAATAGATAGAGTGATTCTTGAGCAAGGTTTTGCGGTATTTTTTATCTCGGAAAAACAGATAGTCCCACGGGAAGCGCGATAAAACCTTCGCGCCATAAACCGACTTCGGCGCATATGTAGCCGTGGGCAAAAGCTATGACCCTTAACCCTCTATAGACCCAATCCCGAAATCCACGCGGGCGAAGCCGCGGGCAGAAATAAAATTATATTTGTCTCCTTTATTCCAGTGGTCGTGTCGAAAGGTAGCAGCGACGTGATACTGAATTCGAGCACGGCGCAGATCCCTCCACCAGCCAGCACCAGGCTCGTTAACATGACTCAGTGGCCGTAAGTTTATTATCTTATCTCGTGGACTTACTCATTTCGTTTGTTTGTATTCTGCTCAACGGAACAGGAGAAAGTGATGCTACTGTCGTAATTGATTTATTATCTCTGATAGTCTCGAGTCGCTTGGTTATCCGATTCGTTGACAACAGGCTAGATGTAATTTCATAAATGTATGTCAAAATAAGTTTAATTTCAATTAACTTTTTAATCAAATTTTTTGTAACATAACTGGAATAAAATAAACACACTTTAAGCTTTGTTGATAATAAATGTAACATTTTTTAATAGATAAAGTATGTATAAAAACGCACAGGTAACAAAATGGTGGGCGATTTTCTTTATTCGTTTACTTACTTTCACAATAATTGCACCTATTCCCAAAATTCCTAGTTTGTTTTCGTTTTTCTCTTATCAAAGGTTGCCTGGAAGAGATTGCTTTTAGCAATAAGGCCGCCGTTTGCTCATAATTGTCTTTGTTTGTTTACTTTATTTCTTGTATTTATTTTGTGTGCAATAAAGAGTTTATTATTATTATTATACAAATTAGCCAACTTTACTAAATTGTGACGTCAAGATTGCAGTTTTTAGTACGCAGTTTGACCGATTAGCGACAACATCGCTGCATTCATCATCATCAGATAAATAGAAATTGCAGGTACCTAGTTATTTCTTAGCAAAAAGTGTATTCTCAATATACATATTAAAAAAAAAACTGATTGTTGTTTTATGATTTATAATATATGAAAACTCTGACAGTAGATTTTAAAAGTTAGATAACTGTACATTCATATATAACGTTCAAAAAGTTTAGGCAGGCATAATAAAATACTGATAAACCATACAATTTAAAACTCATAATTTTCAAATTTAGATGATTGTAACTATACTTGTTAGACTTTAACTATAATCACAATCGGCTCTGAGATTTAAACCTGTGTATCTATATCTTATCTGATACTTGTGTTTTATTCGTGATAGCGATATGTTCAATCAGTTCCGATTCGACTAGCATGGAGAGCGATATAACAGAGTGTTTCCACAAGCCGCATAAAGTGAAGCTATTTGTTCCGCCGGCCGCGGCGGGCGAGGACGACCAGTAAATACACTTTTGTTAACATTACTGCTCATTAACTAACCGTTTGTCCGGTTAACATAACATGTACGAGCGTGTAACCGTAAATAAGTGACGATACTATTATATCATATTGCATTATTGCGCTCATGTTCGTTTTCGGTTCTTAAATATGATGGAGTTATCTACACTTGTCTATTGTTTTGTTGACCAATATTGAGCGCGACATTATCGTGCTACGGCTAGGTTGCAATAGATTTGTGTTTTGATTTTATTTATTTATTTTTTTATTTATAACTTTATTGTACATCGACCATAGTGAAAAAAAAATACAGATAATGAATACTTAAAACTAACTGTACAAAGGGCGACCTTATCACAAAGAGTGATCTCTTCCAGGTAACCTTAGGATGGACAGGAATTTAAATCAATTATTACGTGGGAAGATGGCGATGTATAACTTAATGACATACTTACTATAAATATAACAATACATACTATAATACATATATACACTTACACACATCCATCCATATATATACAAACATACTTACATACATATACCAATAAAATACAAAATCATAGTGACAAATAATGTTTTTTAACAAGGCTTTTGAAAATGGGAAGGCTTTGTGCTTGCCTTATATTTAAAGGTAACGCATTCCACAATAAAACTGCCTGTACCGTGTAGGCCTTATTATAAAATTTGGTGAAGTGAGATGGTATGCTCAGCATTAAGTTCTCTGCCGACCTTAAGACGCGGGAATGGGTTTCATGGAGAAACTTAAAGCGATTTTTTAGTTTAGTTTGCCATCCATTCTTGCAACCTATCTAAATAGGCAGTTCCTGGATTCTTGCAACCTCAACTGAGGAAGACTGACCTATTTTAGCTGCAAAACACAGATCTGTTCAAATTGATATGTTCCGGCTTGAAGAGTGAATATAGGCAGTGAAATTACGGGGTATCGTGAACATTACACATTTTATCATCACAAGTTAGCATTTATACACTGTTTTTTCTGGGGGCTACAGATTTGCTACGAAGCTCAGGAACTGCATGTACAGTCAGCAGCACATCAAGGTATATTTGAACTACGATAATATCGTTTATTACGCAGAAAATAGAAACAATCTCAAGTAATTCTCAAGGACATCATGTATAGGTTACCTTGTAGCTGCGTGTACTATAGCCGACTGTTACTATTAACATCAGGTGGGCACACGCCGTGGTGATGTCTCTCAGTCTGGGGGACTGTCCAGGGTCTCTCGGACAGTCCCTCCCTTAGTGTTGGCTCGACCAGACCTAGGTCGAGCCGGCCACGGAGCTCATGGCGGTAGAATCGCGAAAGCGCACCCCGCCATGTATCCCGCATAAGCCTAGAGAACTCAGGGGGGTTTTAGTGGGTAGGCCGGTCCTGTCAGACCGCAGAGCCCCACACACGGCCGCGCCTAGCCAGCGCGGTGTCACGGTGCATAATGCATTTCCCCTCTAAAAAAAAGGTGGGGTCTATTTATTTGCCATTACTTTTTCCTGTGCAGATGGCACCATGGCGCCATATCACGCGAGCGCGCTGAGGCGCTGCTTTCGGGCTCTCCCGACGGCGTGTTCCTCGTGCGCGAGAGCACCAACTTCCCCGGGGATCACACGCTCTGTGTCAGGTTTCGTGGCCGCGTCGAGCACTATAGGTAATTTGGTCAGTCAGTCACACAATTTTATCCATAGTTGGACGATAAGTCGTTATTCTATAGCATACTTTTAGTTAGGTTAACGAACCAATCAACATCCATTAATCTTTCTTAAATCCATTAACCGTGATCTATCACCTAATGTGCTATATCGGGTGTTACAAACATTACGATATAATGTTTAGTGGTATCCATCAGAAGTGAACATTCTGTAGATAAAATGATAACTACTTTTTTTATAGCGCCATTGGATTTACAGCTAGCAAGCATTCGTTTTGTGTTAACAGCAATTCAAGCTTTATCTAATGTCTATTTTGAAGATACCTTTATTTGTTTCAGAGTAAAATGGGCCACTATTCCCGAAAGCCAAAACCAACGTCTCACCATTGACGACGAAGAATTCTTCGATAACATGACAGATTTAATACATGTGAGTAATTCCTTATCTGTTATATATGACTTATAGCTATACTGGATTTGGGAATTTAGGTCATTTGTTCTAAATTGTTACAGGATTAAAAATGCATTAGATATACATGTTTCGACTACAAATGGAGTTCAAACCAAATATATATTTATATACACGAATGGTCTAATATCACTAATTCTGATTGATATGTAATGATTTTTTTTATCAGTAATTTCCCGTACATCATATACTGAGTTTTTTCAAGACATTATGATTTCAACAACGATCCATGAAAATCCTTGCGGGAGACCTATGTCCAGATGTCAGCAGATCTTGGCTAAGATGATACTGTTGAAAAGCAATTTGCTTTTGAGCCCCTAATAACTAACTGTGATTTGAGACCCTATTATTAACTGATGATTATTTTTTAATCAAGTTTGCACAAAATCCTTGTTTCAATAATTTATTTAAATGACAAGCTAGCATGTGAAATACCGCATCCAATATTAATTTAAATTTTTCATCTATTTAATATACCAACATCTAGTCAATTTATCATTTTATATTAATACTCATGTTATCTTGGTTGACTTTAGGGTTATACCACGATCATTTAATATTAATTAATTGAACACATATGTGTCACCAGAGATACATTGCGCATGTAAACAAAATGATTAGATGTAAGCTTAATTATAAAAAATAATATTTTTTTTCCAGCATTATCTACAAGATGCCGACGGCTTGTGTACAAAGCTAGTGAGATGTTTACCCAAAGCAACACCAAATGGCGCCAATAATAATGGGTCCAATCAACCATCGTATCCTCCCCACCCACAGGTAAAACTTTTTTTTATTGGTATTGTTCTTGTGATACCAGAGGAAGATTATACACTATCTCACTTATTTCTGGTGCAATGTTGTTTTTTGATATTGGATACTGTGACATAACATGTTATATTACATATTGTATAATAATAAATTCTACAGGAACCATATACCCTTTACTAAAAACGGAACCCTCATAAGAAAGATCACTCTGTGTGACTTAAAGAAAAATATCTGAGAACTGGAAATTTGTAGTTGTATTACAAGAATAATATAGTAGAAAATATATATAGTGATTATAAACTTACCGGACACACACGTCTTGGTACGCAAGACTGAATTTTTTATTAATTTCTTCCACAAAAACACAGATTTTACTCAAACTACAAGAAAGAATGAAAATAATTAAAATATTTCTTTTTCTACGGAATCTTTCCTTGCGGGTTTTCACTTTTTCACCAGGCTTGTGTATATTTGAACAGGGTGTCCACATTCTGTAAAGTCAGGGAAAGTCATGGAAAAGTCAGGGACGCTTGAGGTGGTCTGGGAAAGTCAGGGATATTGAGGGGCTACCTGGAAAGTCAGGGAAAATTATAGATATTTTTGTAAAAAACAAAATCAAGTCATTGCAAAATTTATCAAACTATAAATTGAAATGAATAGTACTTACTAATAGCCATTACACAAAAATAATAAGGAATAACCTGTATACTGTTTATGTGTGCGTAAAATGCATGTCGAGATGGACATAGAAAACCTAAGCCATTATCGCAATAACAACTAAATTTTCAATATTAATAATAAATAAGATAGCTATTTTAATTGATCCTGCTTACGCATTGTAATTTACACTGATGTTTACATTGTATATTGAGAATTATTTCATATTTTTTGAACTTATGGTTCAAAAGTTAGACACTTCGTTTTTAACTTTTAGGGCAATTATTTCAGGAAAAATAAATTTTATCATAAAATAATGTTAGAAAACCCCTATTTATATTTAAACCCCTATTAATAGCTATCCAACGATAAATCACAGAGTTAGAGTACAGACGAAAAAAAATCAGTCCCTCAATCACGTGTTTATTTTTTCTATTTGTGCATATTGTCGGCCTTATTAATATACATATTTGTTCTAAATTTCAACTCTAGTGCTAACGGTCATTGAGATAATCCGCGGACGGACGAACGGACAGACAGCCATGGCGAAACTATAAGGGTTCCTAGTTTACTAGGGAACCCTAAAAATGCCGACCTCACTAAGTGTGGAAACAGTGCCAGTGAATGATGACTAATTTGGTAACAGTAATGAATACGTTTGGTCAGGGAAATTTGAAATAATGGTCAAGGATAGTCAGGGAATTTTTTTCAACAATAGCTGTGGACACCCTGTTGAACCAAAAAAAATCGAATTAAAATGCAGACAACATATGCGTTTGTGCAACAGTCGGGCCAGCCGCCGCCGTACCCGCCGACACCGAGCGTGGCGGCGCACTTCCCGCCCGCCGCCGCCGCCGCGCCCGCTTCCGCGCCCGCGCCCGCGCCCGTCCCCGTCCCCGCGCCCGCGCCCGCCTATGCCTCGCAGCCATCCACCGACCAGGCCGATGGTGTTATGCAGCCGCAGAAGTTTGTTGATGCCCGTGAGTGTTTTTACACATACCTTAGCACCGTGTTTTAAAACAAATAATAGTTATTTATGCAATTGTTGTATAATCAGGGGTATTAAAACACGAATGTGTGTTTATCACATGAGGCGTAGCCAAGTGTGATAATAGTATCACATGAGTGTTTTAATACTTAATTTTAACAGTTGCATACAAGACTTTATCTATAATCATGATGTGAATCCTCTATTAGATTCTCATACCATAGGGTGTTGTACAGTGTTGTAAGAACTATGTAAATTCAAGAAAAGTCTAATTGCGAAGCGTGTAAAATAAACAAACCTTAATAAGTAAAAAAAATAATTTATTGTTAGAATAAACATAAAAGAATGTTGGATTCCAAGGGGATGTTTGTAGAGTTCCAAAAGAGTGTGTTGTTTGAGCACCTTTATTATGTTAGTTAGTTACAAATGGAAGCGTGTTAACGAGTACGTGTTGCTAAGTGCACTGCTTACAATAATACGAGTAATAATATAATTTGACACCACAATGATGACGCACGGCGCGTCAACGTATTGAGTTAGGTATGTACGTATAAACCGTACATCTTGGCAACCCAAAAGAGCAAGAAACCATCAATTAACAATAAATGAAATAGTAAGCAAAATGTAAAAAATATAAAGGTTAAAAATGTAAAGTAAAAGTAAAAATATGTATAAAATGACATTTCACAATAAAATTACTTAAAATGTAACTTAATCAAAACTAAAGGCAAAGTTGGTTGCACTGGTGTTTACGCTTCGGCGTGGCTTCGGTGGTGGCACGATTTGAGCTTGAACAACATCATCCCGTCGGTCCTGCCGCAGGTGAAATGTTTGAAGTTCGATATCTTCAGTAGGTGCAAGTGGATGGCTCTTCTTTTTCTTTAAACACTGGGGATGTTTCTTCACAACCCACACGAGGCCAATAATAATAGCTGCTACTAATAATAAGTATGTAATTACATACTGATGTATGTCATGTGCTGATATGGTGGACGACGGAAAGTGTTCTTCCCGCTCCTTTTGCTTGGCAATCTTTTTAGCGATTATTTTTGATTCACGTGCTGTAGACTGGAACAGATTCGGAGTGTAGTCGTATGTTAAATTTACTATTTTGTTTACTGAATTGTCCAACATTGTACTTGCAACTTCATAATCTAACTTCACACGGCTGTTATAACGATTATGCGCATATATCGTTAAGTCATTAGACTGAAGTACACATCGTTGTGGCAGCGATACTATCCCCGATGACGTCATAGTGTGTGAAGACACGTCACTGTTGCATATGGTGCGTAAAGTACACGTATCGCAGCATATGACGAGCCACTTGTTCGATGCATGTAAGTCGAGCCACGCGTCCTTGCATGACGCGCTCTCGACGTCACAGGGCTCGAGGTTTTGATGTGACAGCAATTTCGCTTCGCATGGAGCTCTGTTGCTTTGCATGTCAGAAATAGGTTTATTTGTTTTGCATATAATTTTATCTGAACTTTGTTGGAGACAGCTCTTAATATCATTTTCATTTAGCGAAATGTATATATTTTTTCTTAAGTTTACTGCGATATATTTCGATGAAATTCGTATATATGCGAGTTTGTGTTGTTGTCATTGTTTTTCACAGGCAATGGTATCGCTCTGTATAAATTAAAATCTTCATTTGATACAAGTGGTATATGCATTTCGAAAAGAAAATAGTTTTCGGTGACTCGCGCCTTCACATATATCAACGTGTAGAGATCCTTTATATGTTCTTTGTAATTTTCTACGGGTAAAGATAAGTCTTTCGGTATTCTCCCAGATATTTCGTTCAATTTCTGGATAAGACGAGCTGGAGATATCAGGTGCAAATCTATATGTCCTTGATAGACGTTTATAAGCGAATTGAACAGCATGTTTTGGAAAGTCTTTAAGCTGTTGATAAGAAGATATACTGTCAATGATGCCGAGTTCAGATAGGTAGTGGCGGAGAGAATCTGCATTTCCGTTTCAATAGTTGCCAAGTTTAAGTTAGTTTGGTTGACAAAGCGGTCGATCATATCGAATTGCCGTTGAATGTTATCTTCACTTTTCTTCAGTACTTTGTTTTCTAATTCCACGATGCTAGTTTGGTTTTTTATTAGCTCAACCAAATAGTCTTCATTACTCTGAATCGTTTGTATGTCATTTTCATATTTTTCAGCAAAACGTTGGTCCAATATTCCAAACAAGCTATTGGCTACGTAGCCCACTCCGTCCACTAAGCCGCGTTTTTTTCTGCTAGTCAGATGTTTGTGCGGATTTATCAAAATCGAGTTATAATGACCGAGAAGTTCCATCTCGTGGCTTAATTGTTCTATGGTAGTTTTGCAGTTTTGTATATTCGTACTGTGGCACAAATCTTTCACAGTATTAAAATACTTTTCGACACGACGAGTTCCTTCCCAGTACGTTGTTATGTTGTAATACATAATTAAAGTCCATTCATTGTGTACCATCTGCATTTTACCCATTGCGTCATAGTAGATAGGGCGCTCGCGTTCGAAGCTTGTAATTTGAGCTCTTGATAACGCGGAGCCATAAGATCCAGATATAAATGTAAACATTGTCAGCATCGTAAGTAAAAGACTCGACAGTTTATGACTGCCCTTTCTGTTTTTGTTTTCAAAATTTGACCTTTGTTCCTCCTTAGTTGTGGGATCTCCTTCTTGGTTTTCGATTTCAGAGCCCAACGGTAAAGGCGATAGTTTTGTTACGGGACGTTTGGTTACCCCTGCTCGAGTTTTGATGGTCGTAACTCGGACATATCCGTCAGAGCCTGGATGAGTTTCGAGTACTCGCCCTAGAGCCCATTTTCCAGGAGGTAAGTTATTGACCTTGACCAATACGATCTCGCCGACGTTGATGTTTTTCGTAGGTTTGTTCCATTTGCTCCTAGTTTGCAGTTTATATTCTTGATTAAAGTGTATTTGTTGTAGGTGTTTGATAATAATTTTTCTTGCTGCAGTTAGTTCGTTAGTAGTCAGATACGGGGCCTCAGATTTCCTTTTAGCGCGCATATTTGTTATGCAACGTAATATCCAAGCAGTAACTCGGAAAAGTTTTGTTAATGAACTGCATTTATTTAACAAGATTGTAATCCAGTTATCCCTTTCGTGATTTAACGAAGTCTGTTGATTTTCCTTTTCCTTGCAGCCAATATTTGTAAAGTATGTTTTGTAGTTTGGAGCCTCGTCTGTTTCAATATTTTTCAAAAATTCAGGACCTTGAAACCATAAATCGAAGGTCATTAGTTTACTTGGTAACATGCCCCTCGATGCACAATCGGCAGGGTTATGCTGTGACTTAATGTAACGCCATTGTGTGGTTGGTATAATGCGTCTGATTTTTGTAACACGATTGGATATGTAGGTCTCTCTTTTAGTAGTGTCCCCTTGGAGCCACGCGAGAACTACTTGCGAGTCACACCATGCTTGAATTTTCAGATTATATTCCGATAAAGCCCTCTGAGTTTTTTCCATGAGTTTAGCCAACAGTAAGGCGCCACACAGTTCAAGCCTCGGCAGCGTAGTTTTTTGCGCTATAGGAGCTACCCGTGTGCGGGATACAAGTAGCGTGATTACTGGAACTCCGTTGGAATTTATCACGCGACTGTATATAACACAAGCGTAAGCTTTTTCGCTTGCATCACAGAAACCCAGTAATTCTATATCTTGTTTTGTTTCGCCAATCCATCTTTTCAAAGTTATGTTATGAATGAATGGCAATTCTATTTTTAGTTCTTGCCATTCTTTCTCAATATTTTGGGGAATTTTATCGTCCCAATCAATGTTTAGAATCCAGACCTTTTGAAATAGTAATTTTGCAGTAATAGTCACCGGAGACAGCCATCCCAACGGATCATAAAACTTCGAAATTTCAGACAATAATAGTCTTTTTGTTAGTTGTTTTGTACTTTGCTTTACAGACCATTTTAGGTGAAATGTGTCGCTGTTGGTGTTCCAGGTAAGTCCCAACGTTTTTGATGTTTCGTCAGTTTTAAAATCGAAGTTGTATGTTGTTGAAATTTGCTCATCAGGTAAGTCTTCTAATAAAGTTGGATAGTTGCTGGACCATTTGCGTAAGTTCATCCCTGCACCCTTTAGTAAATCGATTAGGGACCGCTGTAACTCCTTGGCGGTTTCGAATGACCTTTCACCACTCACAAGGTCATCTACGAAAAAGTGGTTCTGCAGGACCTCTGAAGCTGCAGTGGGGTACTTATGACCATCATCAATGGCGAGCTGTTTGAGTGTACGTAAGGCTAGCCAAGGAGCGGGTTTAGTACCGTAGGTCACCGTACAAAGTTTATATTCTTGTAAAAGCTGTTCTGGTGAATCTCGCCAGATAATTTTTTGTAGGTGTTGCTGATCATCATTTATCCACACACAACGATACATTTTTTCAATGTCAGCAGTAAATGCAAACTTGTATGTTCTCCACTTCAAAATAAGTGACTGAATATCCTTTTGAAGGTTGGGGCCCTTTTCCAAAAGGCTATTCAAACTGTGACCGCTCGATGTTTTTTGGGATGCATTAAAAACTACTCTCAATTTGGTTGTTGTAGAGCTTTCTTTCATAACACCGTGATGTGGTAAATAACAGTCGGCGGGTGTTGTATGAGACGACAGTTTCATGTGGCCCAGGTCCGCATATTCTCTGATAAATTCTTTGTACATAGTTGAAAGTTTTTTATTTTTAGCGAGCCGTTTTTCTAGTTGTAAGAATTGAGAAACAGCGATGGGTCTTGATGATCCTAATTTTTCATTAAGGTCAGGGCGGAGTGGCATCTTTACAATATATTTTCCGTCGGGAGCTCGTTGTACTGTTCTCGAATAAAATTGTTCACACTGATCGTCCTTAGAAATATCTTCAGAATTTTGTATTTCTTCGCTTTCCCAGTACTTCGTTAACTCATCAAAGTTCACCAAGGTCACGTGGCAATTAAATGTTTTCATTTTCCCACATAGTATCCATCCTAGTTGTGTTTGTTGTGCCACAGGGGATTGACAGCTTCCTTTTAAAACTCCATCCAGTATAATGTTTGAATAAACATCGGCACCCAGTAGTAAGTCGACGGGGCGAGAGCAGTTGAAGTCAGGATCAGCCAGCTTTAAGTTTTCCAAATGAGGCCAGTTAGATTTTTCGAAAGTAGCATTCGGTAAGTTATTAGTAAGTTTTTTCATTATAAGTGCTGATATTTCGAAGTCGTATTCAGAGTGTATTGATTTACAAGATAAGTTTAGTTGACCCTTGCAATCACCAGATACTGAACCAACTCCTGAGATGGTAGCAGCAAACTTTTTTCTCGGCAGACGTAATAACTGAGCAGCGTTCTCTGTTATTAAGTTTACTTGAGAGCCCTGATCTAAGAGGGCCCTAAATTTTACGTAAGTGCCATCATAAGCCTTTACTTTCAATAAAGTTGTAGTTAGTAAAATTTCAGTTTTATCCGATGATAAGTGATTCGAAGCTTGTTGCTGAGACGAGGAGGTTTGTTGTTCAAGGTTATTTTTACCATTCGCTGGAATTTTCCAGTTAACGTTGTGCAACATGGTATGATGTTTCATGTTACACTCCTTACATGTTTTCGCTGATTTACATTCTTCGTTGTTGTGGCTATAGAGACAATTTTTGCAGAGTTTCAATTTCGCAACGGTATGGTTTCGCTGTGCATTATCCATGTTAATAAATTTAGCACATTGCATTAATACATGATTACCATTACAATTAGGACATTTTCCATAAGTAGCGTGATAGTTATAAGTTTTCTTAAAGTCATATGTAAATTTTTTTACAGGTTGTTTATTGTTAACCGGTTTCCAATGAAATGTTTTTTCTGAAGTGGTATTTTTTACAGATTTGGTGGCCTTTGCAGTTTCATATGCCATAAACTTGTACTCCATAAAATGTAGAAAATCTTGCAAGTTTTGTAATTCTCTGTGATCTCGGATTTCGTTCATATAATCATTTAAAGTTGTTGAATCTAATTTTGGTAACATTAAATGTACGATCATTGGATCCCACGTTGCCGTATCCAGCCCGATGTTAGCTATGCCGTTCATGCATTCCTTAATGACGTCATGCATTTTCTTAAGATTGTTGGCGTCAGGTTGATGTATAACAGGGAGGCTCATCATAGTATTGAAAAACGATGAAAATTGTAGGCGGCGATTGTCATACCGTTGTACTAAAATATCCCAGCAGGAGTTGTAGTTTTCAGCACAGACGGATAAATGCTGTACCAGACTCTCTGCTTCTCCCTTCAATTTGGTTTTCAGGTGTTTCATTTTTTGTGCTTTGTTAATTGTTGGGTTGTTATGTATAGTTTCGATAAACAGATCTTTAAAAGAGATCCACTTACTGTAATTTCCGTAGAAATCAGGTAATTCCATTTTCGGAGCCGACTGCTGAAAATGTGCATTCGACCAAAGTTTAGATTGAAGTTGTTTCCTCAATTCATCATATTTTTCTTCGATATCCGAGTACATCTGGTAATATTGATCGTTAGACCCCTTCATCTCGTAGTCAATTTCCCAGTGCAGTTTGTCGATGGACTCCCACTTCGATTTTAAAATGTTTATATTATCTTCCAGCTCCCACTTTTCACTAGGCTTAGTGATGTCAATTTTAGACAGTGCACGATAAATCGCATTAAAATTGCATTCTTGTTTACTCAAAAGTTGTTGTATTTTTTCAGATTTTCCGTCCTCGCAGGATTGAGTGTGGTCAACAGAAATGTCACTTAAATCAAAATTTACACTATGTTTATGCTGTTTCAAGTATTTAAGTCTGTTGTTTATGTCTGTTTTTGTTGCTAGATACATTTCTTTAGTTTTGTTGTAAACGTCTTCAGAGAAATAATTTATAGTTTTGTCTTCCAGTTCCAGTAGTAATAAGGCATTTCTCGCCTCGAAGTCTTTCCACTGTTCTTCCAAAGATGTTAAACGTATGTTGAGGTAGTTTTCAGTTTTTCGGGACGTAGAATCTTTGCGGTAGTTTACACACAAAGTCTTGATATTCTCGAAACAAGTTGATTGAAGTTCAAGTTTATCCATGTTAATGTTAGGAAATAGTATGATAGCTCACCAAACTTGGCACGTAGTTGACGGTGACAAGTACAGCTAGGCGTAGTTCACGACACGATTCAATTTCGATAAATTGGTCGTATCTTAATCTCACGATGTTTATGCACTCTTACCCAGTGTGTGCGCCCTTGTCTCAATGCAGCTGGGGATTCTCGCTTGTGAGAGGCCAGCCGAACCGATTCGCCACTGTTGTAAGAAGCACAAAAAACATGCGAGAATAACCTCGAAGGACCAAAAAGAATGTTGGATTCCAAGGGGATGTTTGTAGAGTTCCAAAAGAGTGTGTTGTTTGAGCACCTTTATTATGTTAGTTAAGTACAAATGGAAGCGTGTTAACGAGTACGTGTTGCTAAGTGCACTGCTTACAATAATACGAGTAATAATATAATTTGACACCACAATGATGACGCACGGCGCGTCAACGTATTGAGTTAGGTATGTACGTATAAACCGTACATAATAATTATTTACATTTTGGAATCATAAATTATTGAAATACACTTGAACAATTGCACCTTGTTGATGTTGGCAGATCCTGATGTCCTTGGAATATTTATATTCACCCATTCATTATTTCCATTTTCTGTAGAACTTAAATTGATTTAACACTTGGATTTTGTTGGATATGTCTTGTATAATAATGTTGTTTTTTTGAAATTCATAATATCACGCGTTGGATGATATAATGATCATAATATCATTGAGTGTTTTAATGTTGGCAATAAGCTAATTGTTATAGGTTCTTTTATAGAGGATTAATAGCATGATAGTAGATAAACAAAATTACCGATTAGCTGCATTGTCTTGTTTCGTAAAGTCAATATACATTGTGGTAGCATTTTAGATTCTGCGTTAAATCTTGCAGGGCACAACCATATAACAGTTGGTTTTATTCAAGTTGCGAAACTGCATGATTTAAAAAACAAATATTAAATGCTTCTGTACATATTTTTACTCTAAACTCATTAATTAAAATCATTTAATTAATGAGCTTCTTTGCTGAGCAATTTATTAAGTTACACTAATATGGGGTTGAAATAATTTGGAACTGAAAACTGTATCGAAATCATATTTTAATAGTCACTTTTGTTGATTTCACATTTACGCTCATCGTCATCACGAAAGAAACTTCGACGTGAGCGCTCATCTTCAACCATCATCAACCGGATACAGTGCAGTACAGTCGCTGATACAGTGATTATGGTTATTTATTGTAATCACTATTCGGAACGTGCCACTGAAATGTGCACAGTCGTAGCTACCGGTCTCGGAGCAACTTGTTTCGACATAAAAGAAAAGAATCCATCTACGTTCACGACAATATTGATAGATACTGCATAAAGAAGATACAGCTATTTTTTGTTTTGGGTACTTCATAGACATATAATTATAGTATATTCCCTTAGTCGGCTTACAAGTTCATATCCACTGATACAAGGACAAATGTATTAATTATTAAATGTTTGTATTATATTAACTTCATAATAACCTTTGTATTGCAAACAATTCATTAAAGACTGGCTTAAAATTTTCCGTAGGTTGGCGAATAGATGAACGGGAACTAGAAATACGAGAAAACATCGGCAAGGGTGAATTTGGAGACGTGATGCTGGGCATTCTTAACGGAACGCAGAAGGTCGCGGTGAAGATATTGAAAGACCGCGAAGCTGCGAGCAAGTTCCGAGCGGAGGCCAGTGTCATGGCGTGAGTCTTGCATCTTTTTATATTACATCCATCAGGGGCAAGCCTGAGTTGAACATTTTTGATCTTTGTCAACTACCCTCGTTCTATACATAATAGATAGTCCAATTCAGATACTTCTTAAAGTTTCTTTACAAGTCTATGCAAGTTGTCTTGCGATGTTTTCCTTCATGGTAAGAGTTGGCTAATATTAAACATCAAAAGAAACAAACTGACACATTGTTCAGAGCCCACTAATGTAATACGATTCCCTTTTTTTCAAACCTGTGCGTGATCACTAGTGCTTCAAATGAATGTCTTAAATCTTTTATTATCAATATTTACCAACACAAATTTCCTATACAGGTCACTGAAGCACGAGAATCTTGTGCGCCTACTTGGGTTGGTGTTCACTTCTAGTGGAAACACGTGCATCGTGACGGAGCACTGCGCCCAGGGCTCGCTGCTGGACTACCTGCGCAGCCGGGGCCGGCATTATGTCACGCAGCTCAACCAGATCAACTTTGCGTAGTGAGTGATGGGTGAACGGCAGTACTGAAATGTAGTTCACTGGTAGACTTGCACAATTCAACCTGATCAATTTTGTGAATGAGTTGTATTCTTCTTAGATCGATATAGATTTAAAAATGTGATTTTGTTATGTCCACTAAGCACACTGTGAGTACAAAAAATAGTGTTGTTGCAACTGCAATCAGGCATTGCATTGATTAAATATATTTAATATTTTCCCAAACTTTGATAATAATCTTGTTGAGTCTTGTTAAAACATTACCAGACTCGGAGTATTTTAAATTAAAATTAAAGTATAATGTTTGAATAAAATTATGGTACACATAAATACGGTCACCTTTTGTAATAGCACCAACTTTTTAACTCGACATCTCTTAATTCAATGTATTTGTTATTCAGCGACACGTGCTGCGGCATGGAGTACCTGGAGCGGCAGCGCGTGGTGCACCGCGACCTGGCCGCGCGCAACGTGCTCATCTCCGCCGAGGGCGCTGCCAAGGTCGCCGACTTCGGGCTGGCGCGGCCCGACGCGGGGCTGGACGACCCCGCCGACGCGCTGCGGCTGCAGGCCAAGCTGCCCATCAAGTGGACCGCCCCCGAGGCGCTCAAGTACAACGTGAGTACCGCCGCGGCCCGCGCGGCTGCACCTCCCCGCCGACGCGCTGCGGCTGCAGGCCAAGCTGCCCATCAAGTGGACCGCCCCCGAGGCGCTCAAGTACAACGTGAGTACCGCCGCGGCCGCGCGGCTGCACCTCCGCCGACGCGCTGCGGCTGCAGGCCAAGCTGCCCATCAAGTGGACCGCCGAGGCGCTCAAGTACAACGTGAGTACCGCCGCGGCCGCGCGGCTGCACCTCCCCGCCGACGCGCTGCGGCTGCAGGCCAAGCTGCCCATCAAGTGGACCGCCCCCGAGGCGCTCAAGTACAACGTGAGTACCGCCGCGGCCCGCGCGGCTGCATCTCCCCGCCGACGCGCTGCGGCTGCAGGCCAAGCTGCCCATCAAGTGGACCGCCCCCGAGGCGCTCAAGTACAACGTGAGTACCGCCGCGGCCGCGAGGCTGCACCCCCCGCCGACGCGCTGCGGCTGCAGGCCAAGCTGCCCATCAAGTGGACCGCCCCCGAGGCGCTCAAGTACAACGTGAGTACCGCCGCGGCCCGCGCGGCTGCACCTCCCCGCCGACGCGCTGCGGCTGCAGGCCAAGCTGCCCATCAAGTGGACCGCCCCCGAGGCGCTCAAGTACAACGTGAGTACCGCCGCGGCCCGCGCGGCTGCACCTCCCCGCCGACGCGCTGCGGCTGCAGGCCAAGCTGCCCATCAAGTGGACCGCCCCCGAGGCGCTCAAGTACAACGTGAGTACCGCCGCGGCCCGCGCGGCTGCACCTCCCCGCCGACGCGCTGCGGCTGCAGGCCAAGCTGCCCATCAAGTGGACCGCCCCCGAGGCGCTCAAGTACAACGTGAGTACCGCCGCGGCCCGCGCGGCTGCACCTCCCCGCCGACGCGCTGCGGCTGCAGGCCAAGCTGCCCATCAAGTGGACCGCCCCCGAGGCGCTCAAGTACAACGTGAGTACCGCCGCGGCCCGCGCGGCTGCACCTCCCCGCCGACGCGCTGCGGCTGCAGGCCAAGCTGCCCATCAAGTGACTAAAATCTAGTTTAGTTTGAACTATTTTGGATGTGATAAAAGCTATCAGAAAATTTTTGCTGCTAGTTGACCTGACTAAATAATGAAGCTAAGTTACTAATATTAATAATATTATTGTTACAGAAATTTTCAAACAAGTCTGACATGTGGAGTTTCGGTATTCTGCTATGGGAAATATATTCGTTTGGAAGAGTGCCATACCCGAGAATAGTGAGTAATTAATCACATTTATTTAAATATATTTCCCTCTTTTTGAACCTTGTGTTGTGCATAGGTGCAGTCCCAAAGTTTGACTGGTAACTGTTCTTCGATTAGTACAATTCTGAACATGTCAATTGTGTGGTGTGTAAATTGAATTTGGGTTAATGCTGATGAACGTAAAGGCATGTTAACATGTAAAACCAAGCCACAAGAGATTTATATTCAAAAATTTCATTTGTAAATACTGATTTATTTACAAATATTCTATTTTTGTAATATTTGCAACAATGTAATTACTTGAACTTAATAAAAATGTTAATGTCACACACAATGTTAATGTCATACACTATGGTACAATATACAGATGGATTTTTGTGACGAGATAGTAGGAGTAAAAACGCCCTAATCGGCCTAACATAGTTATTGTAGGCCTCCGGTGGAGACGTATATGCAGCTGCGATGATAATGTTCCGCGTTGGTATCGGCTTTTTGAATAAATGACTGGGTACGTGTCCGCCAGCCGCTGGCGGAGGTGGTGCGGCACGTGGAGCGCGGGTACCGCATGGAGGCGCCCGAGGGCTGCCCCGGCGGGCCGTACGAGGTGATGCGCGCCGCGTGGCACGCCGACCCCGCGCAGCGGCCCACCTTCCAGCACGCGCGCCGCGCGCTCGCCGCCATCCGCGACGACGCCGCGCTGCAGCCGCAGCCGCCGCCGCCGCCGCACTGAGCCGCCGCGCTGAGCCGCCGCCGCCGCCGCCCAGCACTCCAGCACGCGTGAAGTAAGCCCCGACAGGGACAGAAAGGGAGCGTTCAAGTATTACTGAACGCAATTTTTGAAGATTTTTTACTCCCCCTCCCCCCTTTGTAACGCACCGTAATGTTTTTCTGTAAGGGGGGGGGGGCTCCCCCAACCGTAAACGTTTCGTAACACTCAAGACTGATCATTTTTACCCTAAAGACAGGGACACAGACACATTTCTTTTGAGGACATTACAGTATGAACACTATGAACCCTCTTTAATAACACCCACTTACAGCAATGTGCTTCTGTATAAACACTAACGAATACTAACAACGAAAACAACATTAAATGATGCACAATACAATCTAGGGATTCGCCGTGAAATATAAACGAAAAGGGTTGTCAATTTGGGAGTATTTATTTCCTAATTTTTTATTTAAAAAAAGAAACAATGTTACGTAACGTGTTGTCAGAAAGACTCCCTCTCGCCCCTGTAACGCATCGTAACGTTTTACGGGACCCCCCTCCCCGCAAATTGCGTTACATAATACTTGAACGCACCCAAAACGGTTAATACACCTTGCACCGAACGTACACATTTCGTTTGATCCCATACATAGTTGTAAAAGTGATCAGTCTTCGTTGATTTTGAGTTCGCTTCCGCTCGGTAACATCGGCAGCACACTTCCGCCTTGGAACTAATAGAATCGCGAAATCACTAAATGATTCATCTGCTTTGTCCGTTATATATTAGTGATGCAACGAAGTGTCTTAGCGTGTAGCGTTCTGTTTATGATATTAAGAAAAAAAAATTTTGCCGGCTAAGATCAGGGTGTGGGTATAATCCTTATCGGAATCGAACCGACCTGGTGATATATGTAGATATTTAGGATTAATATTATGGGCGCCTCCACATACATACAAACAGACCTTCAAATGGTTAGGTGATAAAATTAAACAAAGAGGATTATAAATGTAAGTTTATAATTAACATTTTTAAAAGGAACATTTAAATACAAAAAAAAAATATTTATACACAAATCAAAAAAAGAAAGTATATATATATATAATCGTCCCCCATTCATGGGCACGGTATTTGCACACATTACACTTTAAGTTCAGTAAGTGTTGAGCTGAGCCATCCTCCATTCGTCACCCAAGGTGAATGTCACAATGTCAGAAAAAATAATTTCTCCAAAATACGGTGGTTCACACACGCAAAACAGTAAGAATGGTAAGAGGTCACCTTATACGTTGAGATTCCATCGGTGATGGCAGGGATTTCCGTTGATAAGTAAGACAACCTACATCACCGCATGGCTGGGTGCATGAAGTCACGTTGGGATGAAACGGCCCAAACGCCCTATATTTGTGATGATTACGAGGTATACCGTGAACCCTACAACAATGTATAAAATATGAAATATCTATCCCTCGAACATGTGGGGAAATCTTTAGAGTTAAACAAAAGAAGAAAATACAACTCACCATTATCTGGGATTGCAGGACGAAACAATTAAGGCATTAAGCCGTTATTAAAAGAATATTAAAAAGAAAACATAAATAAAAAAGAAAAAACTAATTCGTTTTCATGGTGGCCTAAAGCGGCACATCCGCCAGGAGGGAACGCCGAAAGACCCATCTTTCGCGTCCTCCTCGCCGACGTCAAATGACAGCCCAGACTCGAAATAGCTAATAAATAGCCACGGAGGGATCACCATAGATCAAGCCGTCACGTTCCGAATTGGAAGTATCACCGAGTGAAGAAAAGGCGGAATGTCCAACAAGGAGAAAGAAACGAAAACTTCTTTTAATAAACCAAAACAAAAGAATTTGTTTTAAGTAAACTCCTAATAGATAATATTAGGTATATATTAGTTATGAAAATATGTTAAGGTTTACTATTACAGTCTATGGCTTCACCCTATCAAACCTCTAGAACCATAGATCTGTATATTGAAATTTAAGTTTTAAATTACAAACCCAACTAAAACTCCTATCACAGACTCAACACCATCTGTATGTTAATTAAACGAATATAGAAACTAAATGTTTTGTCCCTATGTCCATCTTGTTATAAGTAAAATTTTGAAATATTTGTTAAGACAAAAAAATTGCACTTATGCTGAGGCTGTACAGGTTCCGATCCCTTCACTCTTACATCCACTTAAAAGGTTGACAAAAAAATATGTCACACAATCCTAATAGAATATGTAAACAAGAATTAAATTTGTAAATTAATAATGAAATTAAAAGCATTTTGATGATTAAATTGTGCTGAAAACAATAGTAAAAAAATAACACGTTACAAGCGGAACCAGAGACAGAAACAGATGTCAAAAGTAAATTTTAGCAGAAACAAAATGCAGAAACGGAAGTGAAAATAATATGAAAAAAAAAAACAAATTTACAAATATAATTCTTTATTAAGTATCAAATACACCAAATCTTGATTAGAAATAGATATATTAGAAAACAATATTGCAACTGAATATTTTATTAAGGGGATAACATGTTGAAATCTCAAAAACACTGTGTCTGAATAAATTTGTTGAGTAAACCGTTTGTTCAAGAGTTACAAAAAATATATATGTTATTCTTAAGGATACATAAAATGAATCCTATTAATCAAAATTGAAAAAAAAAAAATGTCCTCTGATAAAGACTCTGGCAGAGAGAGGACTGTATGTGCGTTACTTGTTTTTAAAAATTACAAAAAGGAATTGATTTGAATGAGTTATAAGTTAAAGCTGTTTGTAAATAGTGTGAATATTATATACCGTAATTCTCACGAGATAATTTAAGTTGTAAATATATTGTTCTTTTTTCAAAATTTTAGCGATCTGGTGGTGAAAATGTCATTGCATGAGAATGTTCTTTTTTTGAAATTCATAAGATCACGCGTTTGGATGATATAATGATCATAATATCATTGAGTGTTTTAATGTTGGCAATAAGCTAATTGTTATAGCTTCTTTTATAGAGGATTAATAGCATGATAGTAGATAAATAAGATTCAACACTTAGAAACTGTTTGATAAATTATCTTCAATATATTTAGGTACTGTGTAACTTTATGGACGGGTAAATTCTGGAACATATTTGCGTAGATAAATATTGCGTGAAAAATAGCCAAATAATATTGAAATGTAGGCAACGTCCGAGTAAATCTCTGCGTTAAGACAGGATAGTCCCCTAACGATTCGTACAATATACAAAAGAACACAGGTAAACAATAGCTTAGCTGCTTTCTTTAATACAATTATAGCAGTTTTGCTTAATAGTTGCGCGGTAGAAGTTGACGTACAACAATTGATCCTTTTCATGGAGATATATATTATTATTTTTTTTATTTACATGAAATAAATTCTGCGGACTCATTGGTCCTCACTCTTTTTTTTTTGGGATAGTATTTTTTTATGTCCTTATTTATTATCTATTTATAAGTAACATCTCATACACACATTTAATATATAGGAGATATATATTAAATGTTTTACTTATAATCTCCCCTATTTCAGGATCTTGCAGCCCCAAAGGAAGAGCTTGAAGATAATGTTAAGATTTACCCCATTATTGGAAACACGCTGCAAAAGCTACATCCCCGTATACAATATGAAATCCACGCGCACCTATCTATGTAAGCATGCGTTGCGAGATCTTTGCTTTAAAGATACTGCCGTTGGTACGATGTCTTTTGTAGTAAATTAAGTTGGGTTGTAGAGAGTACAATTTGGTGTGTTATAGAATATTTTATTGCTTAGTTTACAGTAACATTCACAGATATATAGGACTTTTAGTGACTCCCTGCGCAATCATGGTTCCTGGTGTTAGTGATGTAATCAAATGTACATGACTTTTGCTATAAAATTTTATTGTTGTAAAACATTAGATCATAGAATAAGTGTTCCAGTGATATTTAATAAATCAAATTGATAGATGACAGAAATATTTTCTTATACTGTAACAATCAGGAATATTTCACTAAAAGTCCCATATTGTATTTAGGCCTAATACAAATGTTTATAGGACATTTTCGTGAAAATTGTCGTGTAGGATTCACCCATAGGCCAATAGCCGAACGTCGGTACTGTAGTACTGTCTAGTCAAAGTAATAATTTTTGTAATATTCATTGTATGATAACAATAATTTTATAATTTTAAACACGTAAGGTGACTGATAAGCTAAACATCGTGTGAACAAGATTGAATGTATTAGTTGTATAATTTATTCTCGGATTATTTTTATTTCAATAATTTCAAAGATTGTCTATGTTTATGAATAAATTTTATTAATGACAGAAAAATAAAATTAACTGTCATTCAGAATAAAGAAGCAAATACAAGCTGGAAACAAAGTTTTTGACACTGTCAACATTGTACTTCTCGTCTTTGTTACAGAGGAGGATTTTGATGTATTTTCTATATTCTTCGTATAATGGAGCCATTTTTTTTACCAGTCTACTTTCATAAAATCTCTTCCAATTTTATTTTATGTGATGGCAGTATCATTATGAGACTTGAACCATTCATGTACGATTCATATGTTGGCAATAGATATTACGCACAGAGAACTCCCTTCCCTTTCCAAGTCAAAAAGGGTATACTTGAGAATGTAATTTAATAGTTTAAATGTCACCGCGAAGTTCCGTATAGTGTATATAATCCTATGTGGTGTTATTTACGATAACGATGCGTACATAGAGTACATATTTTTCGAACTTTCTCACCTATTTTGGAAAATACATGAAGACATATGAGTATGATGAATTTTGCTCTTAAATTATTTGTTACACTTTAGTACTACCTGTCATGTTTGTATTTGTAAACACTTTAGTTTTATAGTGAGACTTTTATAAACTATTCTCATTCCCTCCAGCTGTATATGAATTTTATCTTCAAATGGTGTCCAGTTCTATGTAGAAACTTCTAGATTTCTTTATTTTTTGGAGGAAAATTAAGGTACTTGTTTTGAGGTGTGTTTGACGTTGGGCTTCAATGTAATTTCTAGTAAGCTTCATGGGCCGACGTGCCCTTATTAGTATCGCAAATATCAGAGAATTCTTAGCGCGAAATAAGATTTTGATCCGTTTGAATGAAGCGCGAACACGAGAGAGATTGTTGTAGAATTATTCTTGCATTTTGACAATTTATGGGCTGATTTTTCAAGCGGCTGGTAATTGTTATCTTGCGAATTGATGTGTCAGTTTGACTACTCTGCAGCTGGTTTCTGATTTGAGAATTAGAAGTTGAGCGTAATCTAAACTGATAGAGCATGTGTCAATATTTATTTTTTAATATCTATCTGAATTGACATTTGCACATGATCGATCTTAGTCTAATTACTTCTAATTCTCAAATCTAAAACTAGCGATGGTAAATATAGAAAATCTATGATACCGCCAGATTTTTGATACAGTTCAAATACCGAACCGCCGACTGAAAAATCGATCCTAAGTATATTATTAGCTATTTGGATGGAAGTTGTGCACTCCGTTTTATGTGATTAGTTGTTAAAAATGTTGTTAGGCCAATTTTCAGGTTGTGCGCTATCTTAGAAATTAGGAAATACAGGATGTGTGTGTGGTGACGGTAAAATTTTAAGGTAATTACAAGAAATTTTAAATCCTAACCTTTGAAAAGCACATTAATTAATGCTCTTTGAGAGCCTCATATTGTGTAAGATATTCCATTTTAGATGTTCTGTGAAGCCTTATTAATAATCATACTTCTGCGCTGACTTAATAAACAGGTGCCGTTTAATTATACACTTTTGTTGATATGTACATATATGTCATATAAACACGGTGTAAAAATACCCTTACCGAAAACTAAAGCCTTGAACGTGGCTTCCCCAGCCTCTTTTCGACATTTTCTAAAAGGTCAGCGGCTCCCCATTTTGGGAAGACAGAATGCCAGGCCACCTCACAGTGGCCAACGTTTGTAAACATTCCTATTACTTAACGTTATTTCTTCGAAGTCTTAACAAACTAGTAATCAATCCGTAACAGTGACACGAGCATAAGATGTGGTGAAGGATTTACTTTTCTTGGTATTAAAAAATTATTAATTTGAATACGTAAAGATAAAAATTTCGGTAACCTAGCTTGTCATTGTACACTATGCATAGACAGGCTTCGTTAGGATCTTTTTACACCGTGTGTTCTTTTTTTTTAAACAAACCAATTGTGTATTTATTTCAATAGAATATTTTATATATTACTTAAATCCGCTGCAATTAAAAAAATAATTTGTTCTTAACCGATTGGACATAGTTATCACGAAGCGAGTTGTCGCCGTACAATGTGATGCCACACAGAAAAACGAGGCAAGGAGTGTGTAACCGGCGATTATTGGATTATGCGTTTTACGATCCAAAACCATTACACAAAGTATGACCCATACACTCACAAACTACGTTGTATGATAATCCTGCAAGATCTAAGGGCCGAAAACTGGTATAACCAAAGGTATAATATAATAACTTAAATATGAATGAATGTTGTGTCCATTCGGTTGTTAATTTATAACTACTAATCAGAATTAACAATTAAAGCGTTTTAATCAAGTTGATATTTTAGCTACGTACTAATTGTCAACTAATTACCTGCATTGATCGTGTTAAATAAACTTGTTTATTCATACTATTCAATGTATAATATTAGTATGGTAAGTTGGCATCACATACAATATTTTGAATTGACTATTGATGTTAAATGAGATTGTTTTGATGTTTTCATAACGTGGCTTTTTAATCTACATAAAGTGAATCTCAAGTAGTACGTCGATGATAGATTTTTTATATTTACATCCCTATTATTTATATAGCTAATTTCTTATCGTAGCCTACAAATACTAAAGATAATGTTCTTTAAACATTGTATGATAGAATAGTATTAATGTTGTCTTATCATGGCTATTTTAAATAATATAAAATTGTCTATGACATAATTGAAATTAAAGATTATCTAATATATTTTAAGAATGTCTATTTATGTGTACATATAACTTTTGTAGAAATAATTTAAAACTAAGGTCACTCGTAGTAATTCCAATAGCTTATAAGACAACATTGTACAATACTTTGTTTAATGATATTGATGCAATTATTTAAATCTTTTATTTCAAAGACTTATAAATATGAAAGAAAATGTCCGTTCGTATAATGTGTATTCTTATGCAATACTAGATTTTAAGTGTTAAATTGTTTTTACGAATTATTTATGAAATACGTGAAGATGAACGGAAATGGTCTACCGAATGGCATCATTTCTATTCTGCCAAAGTTTATTTCGAAAGATGATATCTTCATTGTTTTCATTAGTCTTCCTATATTTTGAGTTCTTATCGTGGTGAGGACACGAGGTTGCTCGCACAACGGCATACTAGTCTCAAACGAATTTTCGTTCAGTGAACCGCTGTGAATGTTAGCCTGTGTGCTGTTGTTAAAAGTGCTCTAAATCTAGAATAAATTAATCTCGTCTACTTTAAATATTGATTTGTTTTTTATGTACTATATGTTTCTCACATGTATTTCCTGGTGTAAATACCTGTATGTTAAGGGATTACAATGTATGATAACAAAATATAATTCCAAAACCAGTATTCCGTTGTTTTATTTGCACTTACTTGAATTATCTGTAGTATATGTAAACCCAACATCTGAGCAGCAGCACGAGTCTGAGCTGCAATCGGTTTCCTCAAAATTAACATGATTTTTAGTAGGTATTCTTTCAGTTAGTTTTTTCTTCCGCAAGTTTTTGGGTCGTCGCGATTTTACCCTGCCGTTATTACTTATACTATTTTCGTCAACTTCGATGGATATTTCCCGACGTAATGGACATGTTTGCGTATTTGATTCTTCGCTAGCGCAGTTGGTGGCTTGATCTACGCAAGTGGTCACCGACTCGTCTTTGGCGGCGCTTACCTGATGACACTTACACTCGTTGCTGC
The DNA here is from genome assembly GCA_036419045.1 of Scirpophaga incertulas. NCBI lineage: Eukaryota > Metazoa > Arthropoda > Insecta > Lepidoptera > Crambidae > Scirpophaga > Scirpophaga incertulas. Next base: position 32,011,441 of record CM071628.1, read on the forward strand.
AACTCCGTTTGTTCTTCCTATTCTGTCGTTTTCTGTGTTTTAGAAAAGATACTTTCGAGTCGTGTGTTCTATTCGATATGTTACTGCAACTGTTTGCTAAGTTACCACAGCTACAATTTGCTTTATTGACATCAGTGATTCTGTTATCATTGTGTTCGCATTTGTATAGGTAAGGTTTGGTGGGCCCTGTTTGTTGATGGGTGCTAGAGTCTTCGGTGGATATTTCCATCGGTACTACTTCGCATTCTTTGGGCTGCATGGATGGGTGCCATTGTGTACCGCGCAAACGGGTGAAGAAGTAATGCAGATCCGTAGTTGATGTCCAGCTGTCGTTGTGGAACTAGAAACCAATACTAAATGTATGTTCATAAGCAAATATAAAATAATTGTGCACGTTATTCTATAAACAGTTTCAGATTAAGTATACCTTGAGCTGGAACCCTGATGGTTTATTTTCCGTTATTAAATAAGACCCTGGGTGTGATACTCCATATATATTTGGGTACTGCTGAAAGAAAACTGCTGCCGATATCCTAGAAAATAAAAACACTTCGATATGATGATCGAAATAATCCACAGAATTATATCAGCAAATTTATTGTAATAATATTTAATATAACAAATTTCTTTAATTATGACAATCAACAACACAGTGTCGCAAATATTATAATTCCTAAAGCTAGTCGAAGTTATTCCAAATTCATTCAGTCTAGCATGAATTAGGAAACATAATTAAAATGTAGGTTATCTACGAGTATATAAAATTTAGTGGTCTGAAAATAAGTAGAAGTAAGTAGACATAAATAAATTAGAATAATCGTCATTCTGAATCACATTAATTATTTTCTATTATAATATAAGGTCGGTTGAAAAGTATTAGATGTTAATACCGTTGATAATATTTCATTGGACAAGAATGTTTTAAGATGAGAATGATTCTCTCAACGAATAAGAAGACCGAAATCTTCAATCGATTGCGGACAAAAAACAACATCCGCAGTTTGTAGTCGGTGAAGCTATAATTAAAGATGACTTTTGCTGTATGATCCAATAATAGGTAGATGAAGACGATACAACCATACAGGCGGTATATCAACAGGGTGTGTCCACAGCTTTTGGTTGAAGAAAATCCCTGACTTTCATGACTATCCTGACCAATTTTTTCAAATTTCCATGACTATTTTTTCAAATTTCCCTGACCATTTTTTTCAAATTTCCCTGACCAAACTAATTAAATCATTTTTTTTAAATAAGTCATTCACTCGCTCTAATACCACAATGAGAAGTGTTGGCAATTAAAAAAAATAATAAAACAATAGCAGGCCCCCAGGGGGGACGTGGGACTTTTTCAGCAAATAGAATGACTTTTTCATCAAAAAGGAGGACTTTTGTTACTGAAAAGTAAAAACTTAATTGTACAAAAAAATCAAACACTTTTTTCGCTAAAACAAATTAAAAACCAAATAATATTAGAACATTCAACAGTCTATCTTTTATCTAACTTTTTCTTATTATGACTATCTGGAACAGATACGTTTGTAACGAATTCCAATACTTTATCATAAACTTTCAAAGGTCGGTCAATGCAAGGGCCATTTTCAAGCCATCTTATTGAAGTGAATTTCTGTGGAAATTCTGTACTGCCAGTAATTGTTGTATACAGAGCTCGACGTGCCGGTGAGTCTTTAAAATTATTATACATTGTTCTCAAGAGTTCGTTTATTTCCCAATCAGTTTGCTTATGTCCGGTTTTAACAGCGCCATTCACGGTGTGTAAGCCACAAACTCCGATTAATGAAGATTTTGAATTTTCTGTAGCAAGTTCTGCTTTCAATTTATGAAGAAAGCTCAGGTTAACATTGGGTCCATCCATCGAACTGCAATAACTTGTCATGGCCTAGATTTAACAAACCCTTTAAAAATCCATTTAATAGATCATTTGCAGTCGACTTCCTAGAAAAATACTTGTCCAATACTTTATTTACTGCGCCTCTTAATCGGACTTTCAAGTCCAAGTTTGATTTGCAAGTCACGCTCGCGCTCATGCAAGAAGAGACCAGGGAATGTCTTAGTTGACAGTTCGCCGTCGACGATACGTCTGGGAGGACATCTCATCAACTCTTTCGGTAGTCTTGTTCCAAAATCTTATAACAATATCCATTTGACATTTCTGGGAGACTTTATTTAGTGATTCATCAAAGGAAATTACGTAAAATACACAATCTTCTAAATTTTTTTGCAAACATGTTCTTAAATAAGGTGCTATTCCGTAGTTTATTACATATGACGCTTTTGTTTTTCCCAATGTGAAGTTTAGGGCAATTTTGCTGTCAGGAAACATTTCTTTTGAATGCATGCTGGTGCTATCACTAGAATTAAGGGACATTTTGTTAAAAACAATTTCTAATGCCCAAAGTATTTCCGCTGATGTCACATTATCGTCTTTGTATGTAGGTATACACATTTTTGTAACTTTACTTTTATGGGAGTCATAAGAACTTTCGATATTGAGGGACGAAGTCTCTGTGGCGCTTGCAATTGTCGAAGTTGATGGTTCATCAGATTCAACCTTTTTTGTAAAGAATGAAAATATTTGGTTGCATTTTTCTTAATTCATAATTTTTTAACGTGTGTAGGTCTTTTGGCATGTGAAACCAGTGCATGTTTACCCATGTTACTTAATTTTATGGAGTTGCAGCATATCTTACAGAATGCTAATCCTGGATCATTTGGAACATCATTCAGCCATTCAAAAAATTCAGGACTGACTTTGGGATCTAGCCACAATTTATTAAATGAACATTTTTTGGCATTCATTTTAGTTCTAGTGTTGTAAAATTTCTATAATTCCTCGTAGATAACAGTGGTAGAAGATTTCTAAATACGAAGAATTAAGTAATATTAAAAGTGAGTAAACTAGTTATAACCTATAATTATAACATAGTTTCACTCCAATTTTGAAGATACATGTCCATGTGCACAATATGACTGATAGTTCACCCTGTCAAAGTAAAACTCTTATTTATTGTAAACTAGCTTTCTGCCCGCGGCTTCGCCGCGTGGATTTCGGGATTGGGTGTATAGAGGTTAAGGGTCATAGCTTTTGCCCACGGCTACATATACGCGGAAGTCGGTTTATGGTGCGAAGATTTATTTGCGCTTCCCGTGGGACTATCCGTTTTTCCGAGATAAAAAATGCCGCAAAACTCCTCAAGAATCACTCTATCTATTGATGAAAAACGCATAAAAATCTGTGCAGTAGTTTTTGAGCGAAGCCTTTATTGCGCATCCCGTGGATCTGTCGATTTTTCCGGATAAAAAGTAGCCTATGCTACTCGGGGAGAATGTAGCTTTCCAAAGGTGAAAGAATTTTTGAAATCGGTCCAGTAGTTTAAGCGTTGAAGAGGTAACAAACAAACAAACAAACAAATAAACAAACAAACAAACAAACACACTTTCGCATTTATAATATTAGTTGGGACAAGAAAGGAGTAATTTTAGTAGGTAATGGCAAAAAACTACGTAGTTTTCTCCGGACCTAAAAATGCTTTAATGGTCTGGATTAAGAATCAAACCAGAGCATAAAATATATCCCTCATTTTACAATCATGGGAAATTTTTGCATGGATTTCAATTTACAGTTCAAGAAATTTTTATTGACAAATATCTTAAATTTTCCCTGACTCTCCAGGTAGCTCCTCAATATCCCTGACTTTCCCTGACCACCTCAAGCGTCCCTGACTTTTCCATGACTTTCCCTGACTTTCCAGAATGTGGATACCCTGATCAAATTCTCAATAACAAAAGGTGTGATATAATGTGCGTTTATTTTATTAAGAATTAATATTACACTTACGGCTGAGATACGCTTCTAACATAATAAGCCCCAAAATGGACATTATTATTGTTTTGGAATGTTTCCCTATTATTGGTTGGTAGAAAGTAGAAGTGCAAGTTTCCATCCGGAAAAATCACTGAAATTAAGTCACCTTCTCCTATTATGTCCGAGTTTATTGACTGGAAAGCTGAAACAATCCAAACAACATGAGGATTATGCACCGAATATAAAACATTTTTTATTTTTCGTGGGATTTTGCCAGATCACATAACAGACAAATCATCCAATACTTATACTTCAATAACGACGACTTAATTTAAGTGCTCTTTAAGGTTCTATCTCCATCTATATTAAAAGTAGACGACACGTCATTTCATGATATAGTAAAATGTATGGTTATATAACAGATAGATATGTTAATTACAACCTATTACAGTATTTTCGAGTTTATAGTATGTATGGAATAGACTGACTGAACACTTTACTAAACAATAATTTACGTAAAACTACTTACTACGATAAGGGTAAAAAGGGTCGCTGATATTAGGAAATGCGTTTCTATAGAAAGTTTGATTGTACTGCATAGTTGAAATTGCTAGTTCACACTTTATTTATGTTTACATAGTACGTAACAATTGACTCTTCTATAAAAATTGATTCTGCTATTGGCGTCATGTTAGATAATAGAATTGTGTTTATGTTGAATTCGTCTGGCGGACATGATTATAATTGGCATTTGTCTGTCAAACATTATTGGAACTAGAATTTATGGGTATGATGTTAATATTATTTTACCTCCTTTGAGGTAGCTCATACCTCAGGGTTTTAAGTGATGTTTTTTTACATATGACATGAATGCTCTTGACTTTATTTTATGAAGTAAGTAGTACCTAATCTGTGGCCTTAATCTGATCTGATAGCGAACATAGGGGAAATGGTCAAAGCCAGCTTCACCAGCCGTATAACCGAGGAATTGGCTATCTGACGTCTATTGTCGAATGTTATTATAACATAGCTAAGCCACCAACCAAATTGCTTAAAGGTGCTATATAGAATACGACAATATCTTAAAGTCACGCGTGATGCTATGTGAATCATTAGATCTTTCCAGGCTCAATTATAATTATGGGCACATTGTGGTATAGGTAAGGTCTCAAGAATGCAAAAATTGCTTCGTCGGGTAAGTTAGGTATAGTTGTGATATGGTCATAATGTATATACTGACGCGCTGGTCTAAGTTTATTACTATAATTTATTTGCTTTATTTAAATATAATTCTAAGAGCTACAGAATGTATAGTACAAATAAAAGGTTATCACTAATAACAAAATAACATGTATTTATATTATTTTTATACTAAATACATACTATATGTACATATTTAGCTCGCATATTCTACACACAAACACAAATACTTGTTTTAGTTTGAATAGCACAGTTAATTGTGCTCGCATTTTATCTCTGAGTGACGACTGAAAATCGGTGAAATCGTTATGAGGCAATCATACACCGAGCCAAGACCCTTCTTGCTGTTGCAGACACGTTAATTACTACTGGAAATTCTCTGTGTTTTCTATGTAACTTGTAAGAATGCCTATGTTGTAGCAAATAAACTTATTACCTATCTATCTAATTAATACAGTCATAGCTCAACAAAACCGATAATGTGCGTATTAAAGTACGATTGATAAGATTATTCTCATTCTTTAAATGATTCACTGTGGTCTTTAAATTATTAATGAATAAAACACGATGATGTTATATACAAGAGGTATATATCACCCTAGCGTTTCGAAACTGCCATTCGAATCCGGGGAAATGGTCCATCAGTGATATGGAACTTTTAACATTGGATCAATCACGCCTAAAGGAGAATGAAGACACCGTTCCTCACTCCGTTTCTGTTTGGCTAGCACATCGTTCTCTTTCCACCCGACTTCCTGTATGTTTCATTCGCTAACAATTTCGTGAAACATGTAAACCAGTGTCAGTTTTTAAACGTAGTACATTGTGGATGTGTCATATTATATGGTAAAACATAATTGATAAAACTATTATGAACCATTACATCAGTATCCTATATAAATGTTTTCTGCACTGATTGGATACTCTTTTATTACTTAAAAAAAGCTAATTTTACGCGACGTTTCAACAAGACATCGTTTAACTTCATCTATAATATTAATAACAAACTTTGTATATTGTGCAAATTCTGTCCAAACATTATATAATAAAACATCTTAAATATAAAATTAAGTTTTATTGATTTGAGTAAAATTTTCGTACCAAAAATATTATATTTCACTACATAGTAGTAACAGATATTTATATACAAATATTACACAAATTCTTTTATATACATGACATTTAAAGCATTTCTCTCAGGTAAAGTAACAATAGCTGTACAAATTGTGCCAACATTTACTAATTATAATTATTTATTGAACAACATTAAGCAATACTTTCATCTCTCGTATACAGTCTCAAAACAGATGACATGATGATTTACATAACAGACATTACAAATTATGATTCTATTTGTGCTAACAGAATATATACTAAACTGGCAAATTAATGTTCAATGCCAGGCCACGAACAGTTAGGAGCATGACATTAGCGATTAAACTGACCTAGGAACCTATAATTTGCGCCCACAATCTGTGTCAGGGTACACTGAAAACGGCATTTCTGATATGAAAGTTAACAATGTATTCTGAATTGGTCCTCTGGACACTGATGGCAAATGGGTCGGTAGGGTGAAAGGTGAACGCTACAAGTCGCCGCGCACTGGCTGGTACCGACTGCCCCAACACTCCAGCATAAATTTTGAATTTCAGCAAACCAGAATCACGAGCATAAAATCTATAAAAGAGAGAATTTAGTTAAATCAATAAATATTATTTATATAATAATTTTAATAGTGAAACGCATAAATAGTTTATCTAATTTATTTGTACATTTTTTAGATATAGTAGAAGTGCTCTTGGACTTCACTTCAACAAGAGCATTTTGCATAACAAAGTACAAGTTACTATCATTAGTGGTTTTGGTTGTAAGTGGCACTTTTAAATTGACAATTTGCAAATGGAAGGACCTATTGACGGGAATAAAGCAAACTATAAAAAGTACCATTGATATGAAGAGCAAATTCTCTCACCTAGACCACCTTAGAGTATTTACAGAGATTCGGGCAGATATTTTCAGGTGCTGTGCAACATTATGCAATATATCCCTAGACGTTGAAGTACGTTTCAGGCAACGAAGATTTCAATATTCTGAGGTAGTTGTATTCTAGAATTACAGGGCCATAGTAAAGGAATTTTCTTAGCGCAAAATAACTTGTATTTGAGAAGGGTTACATTGGTTTAGATTGTCTTGCCAACAATAGGATAGTCTGAATATTCAAATTTTATTCAGACTCTCGCAATCTATCCCAATCTACTGACTTGTGTTTGCCACATGTGACGTCAACTAGGTGGCCTAGGTGGAGTCCACGTGAGACAGTAGTCGGAAGCATCTTGATGTCTATTCACCGAGATAATATATTCGTCCAGATGTGTGGTCCTCTATATCTAGTATTCTTGTAGGGGAAAACCAATTGCGAGAAACTTACACAGTCAGTGTACACAGAACCAAGCCAGTGATTTGGGCGCATTTGGATAATTGGGCGCAGTCACTGAACTTTAACTTAAATACAGTTAAGTACCTATTGTTTATAAAATAAATTTTTAAGATTTACTCAAAGAAGTTACTTGTGATTTGAAAAAAATGTTATTAATATAACTAGTGTGACTAAATTCATTAGGCAATACATATTAGCACTAATAAATGTAGCAAACAGGATATTATCATATATTATTTAAACCCTAAAACAACATAAATTCATAGGACTTGTGAATTATAAGATGAATTTATAAAATGACCGGCTGTTTCACCTTGCATTATCAGAACACAACAATGCTATTCAGTTTGTTATTATGGCGACAAAGTTAGGTATGGCAGTGGTAGCGAAGTAGGCAGCTCAGAAGTCCTACTATGAAAGAAACTAAGTAGAAATACATCAATGACTAAACCAAAGGCAGTGAAATAATGCATAAGTAATTTATAATTTTAACATTTAACTGCATAGATTATTATTATTATATTAATATTTGAATATATAGATAAATCATACACACCTTATGGGATATTCACCATAAGCCTTAGGTCTTTCCATAACAGAAACCCACTTATCATCATAGCTAAACAAACCTAGATCTAAGTATGGAGAACCACTGTATGACTGTGCACTGATTGGTAACTGAGCTAAAATTCTCTTAGTAGCTTCAGTGCGACCTCCATAAATAGCTCGTACTATTGTTTGTTTAAATCTTTGTTGTGTTAACCTAGCATATAAATTATTGGAAGGTGAACAAGTAAATTGTGAGTCTGCTCGTAATCTTGCATTACGAAAGCAATCACAATAATTTTCAAAGAGTTGCAGGAGACCCTCTGATGTATTTTCATAGACTTCCAATATTTTGCTTTGACTAATATTATAAATAACAAAAAATGATGATTGACTATTAGGTTCAGCAACCCTTAATGTCACTACTTCTTCACTGGCATACTTGATAAAGAGATGGTCTTCATCCAGCAATTGCATTTTCCACATTCTTAAGCTTTTGAACATGTCAAAGTATTTATAAAACTTTCTTAATTCTAGAGGATCTTTAGTCTCATCACTTATTGCTTTTGCCCGTTTGAACAAGAATGCCAACAATCTGTGTTTTAAACTGTTTATTGTTTCTTCGTGAAATGGTCTCTCATTAATCTGAGGTGCAAATACTGAGCTGACTATTAATGGATCATCATCATAGCAAAATCTTCCAATTTTTCTTATTTCTATTAGCATACTATCTACAATTTGAAATAAATGTATTGTCTGATGTTGTACAGACAGCACAGCCAATACCTCTTTGTATAGATATATTCCTTGGTTGTGTGACAGATAGATTTTATCAATTCGAAAATGTTTAGTATCACATAATTTACCATGTTGTAAATCAATCAAATGCAAGGAGTAATCTTCTAAGGCTGATCTGTAAACAAATCATAAATATAGAGTACAATAAATCAAAATTGCTATATGTACTGATTGTATTTCATAGTAAATAATAAAACTTAACATATTAAAATTATAAAAAAAAAAAAATTATCAAGTGTATGTTGCATGGTCAAATATGAGGAATTGTAAAACATACTTAGTATCAATGCCAAATGTAATAAAAAATATAATAATATCACTGAATCTCGAGAAATCAATGTCAACCAATGAAGTAGCCAGGAATGGAACCCATAGAATAAATAAAGACAATATATTTCAACATTCAATAGTATTGCTAATAAGAAACAAATTTAGGGAAGTAATAAAAAAGCAGTAATAGTTATAAGACTGAGATGACAGTGCACTTGTTTCCTATATGGTGGACTAGTGGACAGTTATTATGATCAAAATAACTATGAAAATGTCAGATGTTTGTCATCAATATACCTAATGGTTGGTGTCACAGCTTCATTGTTGCTATGTATATGGTAGAAATGGGGTCTTAGGTCATCAGGTATATGAGCTGCTGAACCAACAATAACATATCTGCCATCTTCAGTAAAAAGACTGCATTCTCTATTGAGCTGTTGTTCCATAAATGGCATATGTCCAGGATGTATTTCTGACCTCAAATTGTCTCTTTGTTGACACACATTCACAGTAAACTTAGGCTACAAAATATATATACATATTAACTTTAAATCATTAACAGTAAATTTAACATAATGTTAGAAAGTATATATTACTTTAAAGAATCTATAAAAAATATGTGTCCGTATTCTGTGGTGTGCATCAGCATCTGCATTTAGTAAATCAGATGGGTAACCAGCAACAAGGTCACCGGCTGCAGCAGCACCATTGTATTCATAGATCTGCAAATAAATTGAGAAATAATTATACAACTAATAACTTAAAAGTTATAACGATAAACTTAAATGTGACGTAAGTCAAACTATTAATGTAATTGTAATAATGTAAATATTTTCAACATTCAAATAATATGAAATATATATTAGAAGCAAAAATTTTACCTCTAAAGAAGTTTGATCAGCTGAGAAAGCTATGAAATGCTTTCCATCTGGACTAAATTTTCTCAAAAAGCAAGGTGGTTTTTCTACATTTACTATGGTTAAATTAGGAAATACGTTTTGATAAAATTCTCTCACTACATGATAATGAGAGCCAGGCTTTCGCGACCCATACATTTCTCTGTCCATTAGCCTCATTACAATATTTTGGGGCTTGATTTTTCGTGGTACTATTCTTTCTGTACAAATAAATTCTTCTTCGTTGAGAACTCCAGGAGGGATATCTTCATAATACACTTGAGAATTAGAACAATTAGACGACATTTTTCATATACTTTTACATATAAATGTACTAACAAGTTATGATTAAAAGTTGAAAAACCGCATCTGCCAATTTAACTTTTTATTAGATAGATACACCACTCGCCAAGAAACCACCAACACACAACACTAAAAAGTATTATCGTAACATTTAAGAATAATAAGCAACAAGTAGTTAAACATATTAGTCTCTGTAATAATTTATATTTAACTTTAATAAAACTAAGGCAACACAGCTAGACTAAACAACACAATACTAATAATAATAGTATACCACAGAGTACTTTTTATACTAATCTGTGCAACACTCCTCCATTGTTTTTTTTTTCCACTTAAATGAAAGGCAAAGTATGCTAAAATCCGATATACAGAAAGAAAGAAAGAAAGAAATATTACCCTTGTCTTTTTATATTTTTATTATATATTTATATTTTTATTTGTTATTTTATTCTTTGATATTCCGTTCTCGGAGGATAAGCTTAGCTTATTGTTAAATTTTTAATTTCTTTCCAAAAGATTTTGTTATGAATGAGATATCTGCTGCATATTTTTGGTACTAAGCTTTTGGAAACATATAAAATAAAACAAAACGCTTCCGAGAACGAAATAAAGACTACTTTGACTTAATGTTCTATATTTAATAGGGTGTATTAGAAGTACTAATCTGTGGTTAAAAGGCTGAATAAAGAAATAATACCCCAAAGTAACGAACATTTTCCAAATAAGTATGACTCAAAAGTCTATGTTACCAAGTCATAAAATTAAAAAAGAAAGAAATCATATGACTTAAAGGTCTATGTTACCAGGTTATAAAATTAAAATAAAAAAAGAAAGAAATAATTAAAACATAGATTATTACCCAAAGATTAATAAAATGAACTGAGGGCCTAGACAAGATGCCTTTCTATTTTCGTAATCGCATCGCTAAAATAAAAAATGTATGGAATTGACATGACTTGTCGAGTGGTTATGTCAATACCATACATTTTTTATGTATGGTACCTGGACACTCGGGCATATTGGGTAATGAGCTCGTTGACAAACTTGCACGATTAACTTCCCAAATTATTACTATTGGCATCTACAAAGTTCCTCATATTTACCTTATAATTTGTTTAAAAGATGATATGTGTAAGCGTTGGACAAATATGTTAAACAAAACTCGGAAATCAAAGGAAAGTGGCATGATGGAATTGTCCCAGTTCCAAGTACTAAGGCATGGTTCCATGGTATATCCTATTTGGGCAGAAATTATAATACTTGTTTTTGTAGATTAAGACTAGGACATTGTAAGTTTCCATTACATCTTTACCGTCTCAAATTAAGTAATAATTCAAAATATTAATACTGTCATCAAGAATTGTAATCTTCAAGATCTCTTTTTTAATTGCTCTTATTTTAATTTAAAACGACTGTTCATATCATGTCTTGATATATTAGAATCAAATAATATGCCTAAAAATGTACAAATATTATTAAAAAATTATAAACTGTATAACTTAATTTATCAATTTTACATTAATTGTTTTGGCCCATTATATTTTTGAAGTGAAAACTTCTTTGCGGCGCTGAGCACTTTTATAATATAATATCTACTTTTTATTTAATAATAGTATTAAATTATAAAATGTTATACCTACTTTCCTTGATTCTTAAAATCCGATAACCGATCTTTCCGTTTCCCTACCTCGTCCGTGGCTGATGCACAAGCCGTGTAAGCCAAAAATTTATTAAAAATATTATTAGGTTGCATACGCATAATTGGTGCAACATTATAAATAAAATTTTGAAAGGTGACTTGCAAGAATAAAATATTTCAAAAATGCAAGAACCTCAGAAGCTCGCCTTACTAAAGTATAAAAGCTTTAGGTTAAGAAAAAAAGTTTTAAATAAATAGTTTTAAATTATATTTGGTTTTATTTTGATTACTATCCTGATAAATAATAAGCTTATTAGAAGTATTCTCTATAAGTACCTACTTACATAGTTTTATCGATAAGTTAATGACATCACTAATATCGATAGCGATAATTACATTTTGAAGACACTATCTTTGACCTTCGGTTGTCTGCCAATGTCAACTACTGTCAAAATCAGCGATCGCAGCGCCAAAACTGATCTAGCGGAAACTCTTCGTAAATTTAAGTTTCGCATTAGGCCTGTGTCGATCGATCATTTGTTGCGACCCGGGTCGATCGCGACCCATTCGCTTGGTGATTCGATCACAATGATTCGATCAAATGATCGATTGATTGAGGTAGCGGGTTGGGTGTTCAACAGGTCTCGGGTCTCTGATCGCTATTGTACGTTTTGGGTCACGCTCGTTTGGTTGGGCTACGAGAAAATTTGGTACTCAAATATTTTAGATACGATTATTACATGATTTTATAAATGAAATAAAATACGCGTCTGTCATACATAGTTGAATTCTGCGAAAAACTCACTGAATTGTTATTGTTTTTTTTGTATCGCTTAAAGACTTTCGTAAATGGATATAAATCCATCACGATTGGTCATTTTGCGAATTTAATGATTGATTTGCTATTAATTACCACTATTAACTTTTCATAATGTGGTAAGTAAACATTTACAAGGATAAAAACGAAAATGAATTGTAACAATTTGTTTTCAATACACAGGACAACCAACAACTAATTAATAAAATAAACAAAACAATGAAAAAAACTTGCGAAATTATTCCACTTTTTTAAATCTTCCCACACCGATTCAATATATCCAAAGTACAATGTCTACGGCTGCTTTTAATTAAGTAATTCATTGGTCACTCGACGCGGTTCGTAACCCGATCATTCCATCTATCACGTACTTTCCTGTGCACGCAAATACAGGTTTTCTTGTTACTAGAACGAGACAAAACATTCTCCATCAAAATCATCAATAAAAATATCTACAATAGACGCTAGTACCATTGATTTAAGGTTCAAATTATTTTATCAACAAGTCAGACTTTCGAATTGCGTTGCGTTGTATAGTAGGTGTGAGGGTTAATTAATATGAAACCACTTGGTATCCAAAACAACTAATATAATATACATTAAACATAATCTACAAACAATATATATTTTACATGAATTGACAACGACAATAAAGTTTTCTTATTGACATGAAGTTTCTTTTTCCAAACTTTCATTTGACAGCGCTGTGCCAGCACTCACACTCCTCTTCACGGCGCTCCAATGAAGATTAGAATATTCCTAACATGCACTTCAACTTTGACAGTCGTGGTCCAGGCAGAGCTTTGGTCAGAAGATCTGCTTCCATTTCTTCGGTTTGCAGATACTCTACTCTTATTGCTCCTTCTTGGATGCAAGCCCTTACGAAGTGTATCTTCAAGTCTATATGTTTAGATTTGGAAGTTACTAGAGCATTTTGGCTTAGTTTTATCGCTGCCTGATTGTCATTTAAAACAGTGATCTGCCCGAAGTCCACACCTAGATCCTTAAAGAGTTCTTTGAGATGAATGGCTTCCTTGGCGGCCTCCGTTAGCGCGACATACTCTGCCTCCGCAGTCGATAAGGCAACGCTTCTCTGCTTTTTAGACATCCAGCTTATAGGCGCTCCTGCATATTTAAAAACATATCCCGAAAAGGATCTTCGGTCTACCTTACATGAGCCCCAATCTGCATCTGCCATGCCATATAAATCTTCACCACTCTTTTTAAATGTGAGGCCAACACTTTTTGTGCCCTTCAGATATCTAAGTACACGCTTCGCGGACTTAAAATGTTCTTCTCCGTAGTAGTCATTAAACTGGGAGAGATAACTAATGGCATACATAATGTCCGGGCGAGTTGCAACGGCAATGTACATAAGTGTCCCGATTAGGTTTTTGTATGGCAGATTATTTTTTTCCACCTTATCGTTTTTCTCCAATTTAATGCCAGGCTCTATGGGTGTTGTTACAGGCTTACAATTTTCCATATTGAACTTTTTGAGTATATCTTCTATGAATTTCTCTTGATTCAGCCTGACATCGCCGTTTTCATAGGTGACATCTATGCCGATGAGCCTTTTTGGTACATGTAGATCCTTCATTTCAAATTTCGCGTTTAAGCGATGTTTTATTTCCTGTAACATCTTTGGACATGAGTAGGCAATAAGCAAATCATCGACATAAATAGCTATAATGATTTTTACTCCTCTTTTCTCCAGTAGGTATATACATGGGTCAGATTCTGAAGCTTTGAAACCAATATTCTTTAGCTCATTGTCGAGTTTCTTGTACCACTGCCTCCCTGCCTGCTTAAGTCCATATAATGCTTTGACAAGATGACAAACTTTTTCGTTTGGATTATTCTTTATATCTCTCAGCATACTTACTGTTTTATTATATATCGTCAGATCCTCATTGGTACTTTCATCGATCATTATTTCTGTTAGGTATTCTTCTAAATATTCAGGATATTTCATTACAATTTGTTCTTCTAACTCACCATTTAGGTACGCTGTGGTCACGTCCATTTGGTTCAATTTTAATCCTTGTTCCACAGCTAGACCGATGACAGATCTGATAGAACTTAATCTGGCAACTGGAGCGTAAGTTTCATTAAAATCTACTCCCGGTCTCTGCGTGAATCCACGAGCTACGAGTCTGGCTTTTCTGGTAACACTATTGTCTGTACCTATTTTATTTCGTAGTACCATTTTATAGTCTACTTCTTTCATATCTTTGGTTTTCTTTTCTATTTTCCAGGTACCATTTTTGACATGTGCTCTTATCTCAGATTTTATCGCATCGTGCCAGTACTCATCGTTCTCATCTTCATTCGACAGGTAAGACATTTCTGAAAATAAATGACTTTCTTCGACTTCATCAAAAACATAGTCTTGCGTCCATGCTGGTGGGTGCCTGTCTCTTTTTGGCCTCCTACTCTCCGATATTTCCACAGGTTCTGAATCCGATGCACCATCATGAGACTCTTCTTGAAATTGTGGTAAGTCTTTATTTTTATTTTCAGAAAATTCTATTTCTAATTGTGTTGAATTTTTGTTTTTATTTTCATTATGATTAATCTTATTTTTTGTTTCAGGTTCTTGGTACTGTTCGCCTTCATCAACAAGATTATCATACATTTCTCGAATTTCATCGTAATACATTTTATCTATTACCTTTATATCTCTACTAGTAACTACTTCGTCATCTTTGGGTATATATATCCTGTAGGCTTTTGAAGTCATTGAATAACCCACGAACAGTCCCTCTTTAGTAACATTTGAAAGTTTTCCTCTTTTATTCTTTTTATTTAGAACAAATGTTTTTCTTCCAAATATTTTAAGATGGTTACCAGATGGAGTTCTTCCTACCCATTTTGTAAAGGGTATATTAGAATTCAATGCTTTGGCTGGACTACGATTAATGACGTAGTTTGCTGTAGCTATTGCTTCTGCCCATAATTTCTTAGGAGCATTAGCTTCGATAAGTAAGCATCTAGCTTTTTCTATTAAGCTTCTATTCTTTCTTTCGCTGATTCCGTTCTGTTGAGGCGTGTATACTGTGGTCAACCTTCTTTGGATGCCGCTAGATCTGAGAAAATCATCGAACTCTTTGTTTCGATATTCTGCACCATTGTCTGTTTGCAAGTATTTGATCCTTTTGTTGTGAAACGTCTCGACTTCATTTTTATAGTCTTTGAATGCGTTAAATACTTCACTCTTCTTTTTGATAAAGTATACGGTACAATAACGGGTAAAGTCATCAATAAATGTGACTAAGTATTTATTTCCTGCTAGCGTTTCGCATTCAAAAGGCCCACAAACGTCGCTATGGATTATTTCCAAAACATTCGTAGTGTACAGATCATGCCTTGTGAACGGTAATCTCGATAGTTTGCCTTTGATGCAAGTTTCACACGTATCTAGCTTTTCGTTTTTGTAATTAAAACCGTACATGAGCTCGTCTTTGGCTATTTTGTTAAGATCTCTTTCATTTAGATGGCCAAGTTTTCGATGCCATTCCATGTTGGTGTCGTCACTCTTCGTGTAGTGTGTGACCTCCCTTACGAAATTGATGAAATATAGTCCATGTCTTCTTTGTGCTGTCAACGTTATGTCGCCGTTTTTCTCTATGACGTAGGCTTTGTCATTTTCAAAAACTACTCTATGACCTCTATCCGTAATTTTTCCCACAGACAATAAGTTGACTGATACGTCAGGAACAAAGAGTGTATCAGTGAAATTACAAACCTCATGCTCAGTACTCATGGTCACGACGCCTTTTCCTTTAATTTCAGCGGAATATTTGTTTGATGCTAATTTTAAGTTACCATTTTCAGCTGTCATGTTTGTAAACAAAGACTTGTCCGCGCACATATGTGATGAGCATCCGCTATCTAGACACCAGGCATTCTTATCTGTATCTGAATCTGCAGTATTCAAGCACATATAGGTTTTTGGAAGTTTACCGCTACCTTTTTCGTTAGGTTTTCTGTTTTTACCCCAACATGCTTCGGTTGTATGACCTCTCTTTTTGCAATTTTTGCAGAAAGATTTATTTTTAGTCTTTTTGACATGATAAGCTTCCGAGTTTCCAGGTTGTTCACTACCGCTTCTGGCTTGGAATTCTTCCAAAATCTTTACTTTTAGAATTTCAGGATTTGGTAGTACATCTCTGGATTCTATAGCGATTCTGAAATTTTCAAACGAGGATGGTAAACTGTAAAGTAGCATTATGCTTAATAGTTCTGGTGGAACTTTTATGTCCATATCAGCGAGTTTGTCCACGACGTCCATGAAATCATTTATATGATCGTGTATATCTTGGTCTGTGGTCATTCGCTTCAAAACTAGTTGTTTCAATAAAGTCGCTTTTCTAGCAGGGCCGGTACTTTGATAAATGGCTTTTAACTTGTCCCATACTGACTTGGATGTAGTGCAGGTCTTAATTTGCTTAAGCTCTGACGGCGATAACAAGAGTAGGATTTCTGCTTTTGCTTTTAAGTCTTCTTTGTTAAATTCCGACGTTTCTGCAACATCTGCATTAGGTGACAGTATCTTTAAGCCACTTACGATGTCCCAATAATCATTTTTGATCAGCACTGCTTGCGCTTGTAGACACCAAGTATCGTAGTTCGATTTGGTCAATGGTTCTATATTTCGATAACTCGATGTAGATGCCATTTTCCATTAAAACCACGCTCTGCTACCAATTTGTGAGGGTTAATTAATATGAAACCACTTGGTATCCAAAACAACTAATATAATATACATTAAACATAATCTACAAACAATATATATTTTACATGAATTGACAACGACAATAAAGTTTTCTTATTGACATGAAGTTTCTTTTTCCAAACTTTCATTTGACAGCGCTGTGCCAGCACTCACAGTAGGTATAAATCACAAAAAACGTGCTTATAGCGCTTCATTAATGTGTGGTGGCGTCCTTAGCGATTTGCTTTTAGCGCTATCAGCGCTACTACTACCAGAGTCACTCCAAAAATGCCATAATGATCGTGACTCAGGACCGAGTTACCGTGACCCAGTCGATCTCGGTGATCGAATCTTTTCGTGGGTCGTGACTCGATCATTCATAAATGCTACGCGATCGAATCACAGTGATTTGATCAATCGCGATCGACTCAGGTCTATTTCGCATCTGTAGCTAGCTACATATATGTTAATCTGTGTTCATAAGGAAAAAAAAAACTGTGATGAATTTACGGGATTTAATAAATGAAAAATTACAGAAAATATAAGTGATTTAGGCGTCAAGGTATTCTAGCAATCTAGCAAATTGGTTACATATATTTTGGTATGCTTAGGAACCTAAAACAAAGGGTTTGCTATTGTTTTCATTGTTACATTTAGTTTGCCTGCTTGTTATTCCGAAGTATTGCCGTCGGCTATCATTAAAAGCTCATCATGAATATATCGATAGAAAGAAAAAGGCTGGATTGTCCAGCTTTGCCAAAAGGTTGGCAGAGAGAAGAAGTTCTAAGAAAATCTGGACTTTCTGCTGGCAAAGTGGACGTGTATTATTATAGGTACGTTATTTATTCGAAATATTTGGAACTAATATTACCATTTCTTTTAACCATTGAACGTTGTTCGAAAGAAATTAATAATGATCACAATAATAATAATTTAATATATTATACATATACTATGAGTGGAAATTAAGTATATTACGTAGTGAATAGATCATATTTCTAATTTCTGTTTTCGGTTCACTTGCAATACTGTGACAAAACCTTTTCTATAGTCCAACAGGTAAAAAGTTTCGCAGTAAACCCGAGCTAGTTCGTTATCTCGGTGATAGTATGGACTTGTCGTGTTTCGACTATCAACAGGGTCAAATAAACACTATGCTGCTGTGCAAGGCCAAGAAAGCACGAGCTCAATTTGATTACAGGTTTCATTAGTGCCATACACTTGTGTTGTCAATAGTGCAGTCTTGTGCTTTGTGTTTATTTTTGCTCTTTATTCAATTAAAGCTTTACATGTGCTCTAGTCTAGTTACTTTGTGCTATTTAGTGTTTGTTGTGTGGCCATTGTGTAGTTCTGGTTTAAAAATATTAATGGTAGCATAAATTGAATTATGTTCTATGTTATTCAACTATATTAAATAGAATAAATAAAAAAATATATATGTTTAATTATACTTATTTAATTTAGATAAAGTATTTTTAGCTAAATTGTAGTTTATGAATGCATCAGACAAGTATTATATTTAAAAGCATTATGTTTCAGAAACAAATAAAGTTTAAACTATAATTTTCTTCCTAGCATATATATATATATATATATATATATATATATATATATATATATCTCTGCTGAATGATGTTGAAATGTATTTCAATTTACCTTTTAATGCACTCAGATGTCTTTCTGTTTCATAAATAATAAAATTCTTAGATTAATAAATTGTATAATACATGGCTATGATCCATTTATTTAAAAAGAAAGCTTGTGTATAGATTCTCATTTAAATAGTTCAATAACAGTTGAACAATGAAATTTATGCTTTATTACAACATTGTGATTTGCCATGAGTATTCATAATCCTATATATTTGTATTTATATTTTTTATTTATTATATTAATTGCACAGCTTGTAGTATAATATATTGGATATATCAGAATTGAGTTTGCTTTCTTACATTGAACACATTATGAGCTAAGCTTAAATAGTACTTAAGACAAATCATGAATTCAATTATCTATTTTCCCCAACCCATAATAGTTTATATATGTGAACTGAATATATCTAAACTATTTGCCTGTAGTTTTGTCCACCTTATATGAGAGTATCCCATAAGATTTAGATATTTTCCTGTGAAAAAATTATCCTGTCTCTCTTTACCTTTCTCAAGTCTCTATTCTCATTATACTTTCGTTTATCTGTTACAAACATCAAATTGTTTTCTTTATATGTATTAGTCTGGATTGATGTTATACTAGAATTTTTTTAAATATAATTTTTATTTCAGCTAATATTTGTTTCTATCCAAATGTAAGTTGTGTATATACTGTGTTCTATTTAATAGACATGATGATCCACTGTCATCTTATGACAGTCATATGCTTAAAAAAATAATATCAGTTGCACTTTCCATTAAACAGTTGCAATGACCTAGGGTAACATTGATCTAACAAATTTGTTAACTAATTTTTATTTATTTCTACTAGTTGTAATAATGAGTGAATGTGTAATGCAACTTTATTTGCTTCAAGCTTTGTATGCCTATTAAACATGTTTTGTGTCAATTAGCGTGTATAGTACATACCAGAATTGCATATTACCTGATAGACAGATGACCGGTTCTATGCTTGCAAATCACTTTAATTCTATCTTTTGACACAGTGCCAGAGATAAATCTGCCTTCCTATAGGCAAGCATTCATCAAGTCCTTGAACTGGGACTAGTGGGTGTAAAGCTTCCTCTAGTGTCTGTCCAATGATACCGTCTAGGAGAGATATGTCTTTTAACTTTTTGTTACGCTGAGAAAAATGCATGAAATTGCACACCTCGAGAACCAGTGGTTACGTGGGGCTCTCTTCCCAAGAAGGGAAGCCTACGCCTACGCAGTAAAAACCGATCCCCCCACTACATCTGGGCGCAAGCGCGTCATCGAGGGCATGGGAACCCTTGCAGACAACTACCACGACCTCGTCAGCGTATGGCGACAAGTCGCCCACACGGAGCTACCATGAAAGTGGCCGCTGGATATCTCTGACCATCCTAAATGGGTCCCCTGAGCGAAGTCGGAGGGCTTCGCCCCTTTACCGCTGGTCGCTAGAAGCAGCCCGTCAGGTTGGTCCCAATCATCGCACGCCTCCCCTCTCCAGACCCTCTGTCACACTATTAGTCGTCAATAGACGTACCCATGGTGCACCCCAGGAGAGATATAAAAGCCTGTCCTAAGTTTGATTGATATGAGATGACCTACAAACTAATTAATAATTTTTATAGTGCATAAAACAAAATACTTAAAATGAATAAGTATTGTTTTAATCAATTTTACTTATATTAAAGTATGTCTTATTTATTTAACATTAAATATAATATATGATCACACAAGTTACAATATTATGACATATGCATTTCTGATCATTACATCTGTGTAACAGGTTATTTGGTTCTATGGTATGATTGCAACAATTGTTTGAGTACAGAATTTGCTATAAGTCCTCAGTATATTTGGAGTCTAATTGAATTCAGGTAGTCATTAAACACTTCTATGGGATAGTTTAAATAGTCTTATTTTGCTGCAATTTCTTACAAATTCACAAGAGCGCAATGAGCATTTTTGATTATTGGAAACTAGTATATGTAACTTTTTAACATTACTGATATCTATCCAACATTATTTATTACTTTTTGATTTTTACTAATATATAGCACCAATTAAATCTAGTTACAATATTTTAAAGTTTGTATCTAAACTCACAACACCAATTCTTTTAATGTTTAAAGTATCTATTAAATTAATTCTTGAAATATACTTTTTGCACTTTGTTAAATAACCACAAAATCTTCCTAATTTAAGAATTAAGTTGAATAATTTTGCAGATAATCACAAAATAAACATATTAAGAAGTAGAGAATAGAATGGATGAAGAAATAGTAGTTAATATGTTTCTCATATTATATTATTAACAATAATCAATTGTATACTACCATGCTGACCACCCACCAAATGCTATTAATTACGAGGGCTGCTACTTAAGTATCAGGAATCTGGGATTTCAACATTTTTAAACGCAATATATGACTGACCGCTATTTTTTTTTCCTTCTGTACGCTAGTGTTTTGTTTCTGATGGGTTTAAAATGTCATTTCGATGAAATGATGGAACTCACACGTGAAAATATTCATGCTATGATTAATTACGATTTTCGACGATGGTTGGCTTAACGCAACAACAGTGCGTAGATTAATTAACTTCAACTTTTGGTGTTGAAGCTCCATCAAAAACCACTGTGTATCACTGGTTTAGTGAGTTCAATCGTGTACGGAGTAAGCTCACAGACGAAGTTAAGGAAGGTCGCCCGAAATTAGTCGTTGTGCCACAAAACATTGAAGCTGTACGAAAACTAATTATGCAAGACCGTCATGTTACGTATCGCGAGATAGAGGCTACTCTGGGCATATGTATGACAAGCATTAATAAAATATTACATGAACATTTGTTCGTAAAAAAAATTTGTTCGCGTTGGATACCGCACAACTTAGCATGAAAAAGAAGCTCGCGTCGAATGGTGCAAGAATATGTTAAAAAAATTTAACGGAGGTGACTCAAAATCTGTTTATAATATCTACCCAGGTGAATCATGGATCTATGCGTACGATCCCGAAACTAAGCAACAATCTACAGTTTGGGTGTTTCAAAATGAGCCGAACCCTACGAAAGTGACTCGTGCAAAAAGCACTTTAAAGCAAATGGTGGCCTGCTTTTTTGGTATTCATGTTCATGTGGCTACAATACCACTGGAGAATCGTAAAACGGTCAATTCGGAGTGGTACACGACCATTTGTTTGCCGGAAGTATTTGAAGAAATACTACGTAAAAACAACAAGCGATGCAGAATCATTCTACAGCACGACAATGCCAGCTGTCACACATCACGCGAAACAAATACATTTTTGGAGGGTCAAAAAATAGAATTGATGGGTCATCCACCGTATAGCCCAGACTTGGCACCTAATGATTTATATTTATTCCCAAATGTAAAGAATAAATTACGTGGTCAACGATTTTCGACCCGTGAAGATGCCGTCGACGCGTTTAAACAGCACGTTTCAGAGATACCGCAATCAGAGTGGAAAAAATGCTATAAAAATTGGTTTCAACGTATGCAAAAGTGTATCGATCATCGCGGAGAATACTTTGAAAAACAATAAACCCATATTTAGCCATATACGTTTGTTTAATTTTTCTATTCCGCATACATAAGTAGCAGCCCTCGTAAATGACCACAGTGGGAAGGGAATGGACCAATATTTATAGAGATTGAATGTTTCCTTTACATTATCTGGGAGTTTGGTGTTGTGTGTTTAGGTTTCAATCTATTTTGCATCCCTGTAATATAATTTATTTTCCTGAATTATATGAATTATTATGTGGCATGTATGAATTGTTGCTCTAATCATGTGGTATTTTTCTCACTTTATTACAATTAATATGGTATCTATACACATATATAACAGTCTTTGTTTATAGTTTTCTGATTAATATGTTAAATATCTATATTTAATATATTGATTAACATTAGTATTTGTGTGCAATGGCCAGTTCCATTTGGCTTCATTGATACAAGCAGCAAATTGTGTTAAGTTTCAAAATCTTTTTAGTTATTTGATTAATATTATTAATAATATGTATTATTAAATTAAAATTAAATCTATTTATTACAATCTATTTAATTCAGTTTATTGTAAATATAGTTTTAATGTAAGTTTATGCAATAGTAATAGTTTAGGTAGTAAATTAGGTACATTAAAATAACTTTTAATAAATTGCAGAGGTGTTAGATCTGACGCATCGTTGGTGCCACCTATTCGACAAACTGCATCAATATTTAAGCAACCAGTAACAGTCTACAAGACCCAAGACAGTAAAGTAAAAACTGACTTAAAACATGGCACTCAAGAGAAACCTAAGCAGCTGTTTTGGGAAAAAAGATTAGAAGTAAGTTTACTAATAGAATACATCTGTCAAAACTAAACTGTCGAACATGGATTGTAACATTTAGAATGAAAATTCAATGTAGCTTAATCTTAATTTCTCGTTTTCAGGGACTTTCAGCATGTGATGCAAATGGCGTAATCGGAACTACTACATTACCTAAATATATAAAACCTTTGGGTCCTTATAACTCCGATGCAACAACCATACAGAGTCTAGCAACTGCACTTCACGTATCGTCACAGCCTATTACGGGTCAGTTTTGATTTTCATAGTGTTCGAGCTGTGGTTCTTCACAGTAAATAAAATGCGATTACTATATAAATCATACTTTTGTTATAATTATAATTTACGCTTTACTTTAAATATGTAAACTATAAACAGCGTGCTAGCGCTGCCTGCTGACTGGCGCCGCGCGGTTAGTTGGAAATTTGAATAGCAACAGCGCGCGAAATGGCAAATAATATGTACTGTTATGGAATTTGTATGGACTATAACTTAACTATTTGCGTTGGTAACACACGTGTTTTTTATGACCCGCTTTACATATTTAAAACCGGTGTAATTACATCAGCTTTACAAGCAAGGGTGTTAAAAAATATTTATCAAAACTGACAGACAGTAAAGTTACATAATTTTCATAAAGTTCCATAGTTGGTACCGGTTTAACGTGTCATATTCGACTCTCCTACTATTCTGGCCGACTTCATTCTAAAAAGACAACCGTTGTAATCCGCCCAGCTATACACCGATAGCAATAATCTCCCTGTTCTCGAAGATAATGGTGTCCATTTTGATAATATATATATATATGTATTTTAGGTCAAACAGGTGGGAAGCAAGCTATCCTTGAGAACCCGGGGGTTTTTTTAAACCCTGAGCAACCGTTGATCGCGTCAGTGACTATAACGAAGGATGACGTTCGCCGCCAAGAAGAGCGCGTGAAGCGCGCGCGCGTGCGGCTGCAGGAGGCGCTGGCGGCCGCGTAGGGGCGCGCCGGCGGCGACGAGCTCGCCTCGTGCCGCCTCGAGCCCTCTGCGCGATCTGCTTCCCCCGTCGCTTCGCCCGCGTGTGCAACCTCGCCCGCCACTTTACCCATATGCTTGACTACGTACACCGCTTCACCATTACGCTCTCCCCCGACATTCCTCGTGCCTCGCAACCAGCCACACCATTCCACCACCGAACAAGAACTTCCAGACTCTACCACAGGCATGAACACACCTGAACCCATGTCACCGAAAAATCTCACGTTCAACGCTGTACTCGAATGAAATGAATAAATAATTCCTTAGGCTATAAGAATTAATTGTGTAATTGTAATTTATAGTATTAAACTACTTAGATCTTCTTTAATCTGTTAGTGGGAATTTTTTGTTTATTTTTTGCTGACCTTTATTTTCTTTTCATGTTTTATACCCATTTAAAAAGTTCAATTAGTTGAAACAGTGGTAATTGCATTGCCGGTCGTCACAAGTATATATTAATATCGCTCATTTGCGATAAGAATGTCACATCTCAAATTTTCAAGTTTTTCAGTAGAAGCATTTCAAGATTTCCATGTCCTATATCTATTATAGAATACTTATTTTGAAGGTGATGTGGCTTTATAAGTGAACAATATACTTTTGAAAATAGAATTTGAGTGCAATAATTACATTCCCTATATTAATTTCACCTCAAATACATTTTTAAAAAACCTTTACCAACTTGTGACATTCTTCTTGCAAAAAACCTAATTTCAGAGTGTACCAGGTCAACTTGTGACGTTGTTGTAAGTAGAATATATCAATATTTTATAATTATGTCAGGGTTTGGCACAAATAAGAAACAGTTTTATCACAGTCATTTCCTGTAGAATTTTCAATTGTATTAGAAATAGAGTGGAATTGTGGCAACATCCAAGTTCTTTCATTATGGATAAGTTCCACAACATTTAAATTCAATCAACAAAAATAAAATAAAATCAAATAGAAAAAAATAAAATTAAATTAGAATAAAGAATACATTTTTATGTTTTTGAATTGAATGTCAAAAAGTGGATGTTTTAAGTTAAAGATTCTCATAAAATCCCTTGTAGAATTTAGGTATTAAATTTTTTTGTACCAAGTCCATGAGATCTTTTTTTTTTCTTTCATTAATACCAGGTCTAGCTGAGAAAGCTGGATACAATTCAATCCCATTCGATCTTTTCTTCTTCTTTATAATCACAGCTTCAGTATACTCAGCATCTGCGTATGACGTTTTGTAGAACAGCACGTTCGGTGAATCCTTCACAATTTTCAAAATTTTGATTTCGGATGTTTTCACGGATGTCATGTTGACTGGTCCTATATCACTTTGTAGTCGTTTCACGTCGTAGAAGTCATCGAACAACAATTCGTTCACATGAAATGGTTTACCCTTCTTTTTAGCCATTTTAATAGCAGAAATGAATGCCTCTGGCGTGTACATTGGTCCACCTTTTAACTGCTTCTTCACCTGCCTCTCGATCAGAGAGTGCGCTGAGTCACCCTCATTCTGGGTGTGCCCCTTGATGAGGTACTTATGTGTGATGCTTCTTATATTCAAGAACTGAACAGCATAATAGTATAGTGCTATCATAAACTTATTTTTTTGTTGTCCTGCGCAATTATCTGAATAAAATATGAATTCTTTTTCACCACCAACTGTTTTCTCTCTTAAATATTTAAGAATGCAGGTACCCAATTCATTCACTCCTCTATTCCCATGCGATTCATCCCATACATAACACTCACACAAGTTCTCTTTCAAATCATAAATTGTAAAGTTCAGTAGGTTAAGCTTTGATTTGTAATAAAACACAGACACTTCCCCTTTTGGCAACTGCATCACTGCTTGTAAATCATAAACTGCCACAACTGTATCATCCATCATCTTTTCTTTGTCATTTTTCTTTTCTATCCGGGATAGTTCCTTTTCATTCAAGTGGTTGTCATATTTCTCTTTCAATACTTGCTTTTCTTCCTCTTCAGCATTTGCATAGGTGAAGCATAGATCGCATTGATCCTTTTTTGGAACGAAGAAGGAAATATTGAACTCATTGGTAAAAACACGATAAAATAGTACATAATTTCCATGAGGGAAATTATTTTCTTTGCAATAGCTCAAGTAGTCTTTGTGGAGTTCTGCAATTGTTTTGCTGCCGTCAATGAAATGTTTTGAGGTGTTTGCACGAGTATAATGACTTTCGATTTTTGGGATGGTTTCAATGAAATTTCGCATTCCTTCTCTCACACGCACGTCAACTGTTGCCTGGTTCCCATGTTTGCCTCGTTTCTCCTCTTCCATTAGAATATTTGCTACCTTATCACGTTTTTCAAGCACAGTGCGAATGGGTCGATCATTTATGTCCAGTGTGTTTTTGAAAAATACCTTGCACACTCTGATATCTTTCCCATCAAGTCGAAAGTAGAAAGCATTATTGCTTTGTCGTCGAGGTCTTGTACCACCAACTCGTACATACTGGTATCTTGATTGAATAGTTTTCATACTATTTGCAATATACTGTCTTTGCTTACTCAGATCACCCAAGGCCCAGTAGTCAGAAAAGATCTGTACGCGTTCCTCTTCTGTGAACTTCATAGCACATTTAATTCTACACTTTTCGGTGCATGGTTGTTTCATTTTTCTTTCAGGTCTCAATTTTTCATCTTTTGTGTTCCTTTTGTATTCTTTTCCGGAATTCCGAGCTTTCTTTTGTTGATTTCTCTGCCATTGTTCAGCATTCACCTTACGTTTTCTTCCTTTTTTTACTGGACTTGTCAAAATAGCAATATCATTTGCAATTGAGGAGTTATTAGTAATTTCTGACAATATCGTAGTGGATGGTGTAGTATGATGATCATCTGCACTTTGTTCGTGATTTTCATCACTGTCCGATGCACTGTCATTCGTCGGCTGTTTGTATGTCTGATCCATGATTGGGTCGTCGCAGTCCTCAGATTCACTGCTTGAACTGGTACTTGAAGAGTTGGATGAGGACGAGGAGGAAGATGTGCTAGATGACGATGATGATCAGCTAGGATCAGGATCTGCATTTTCCACATTCTCTGAAACAAAAAATTGAAGTTTGGTCTTTTTAATGCTGAAATATTATTCTAATTCTTTAACCTCTTTAAACAACATAATCATTGAATATGTAATATTTATGAGTATAAAAATGGTTTATGATCATGCATTGCTGAGATATGTAGTTTCCTGGAAAACCGAAAAAATAGAAAGAGTTTATACTTGTATAAGCAAATGGAAAACATCTATTATTTATTTATCCATTTACAGAGAATAATAAACTCATCGGTTGAAAACACAGACTAACGTCCTAAACGTATTTATACTTAATTTGTATGAATAATAAGTTCGAAACTGGGTTATCTTCCTTTGTAGCACTTTCACAAGAATTTACTGTAATAACTGTAATTGTATTTATAACTGTAATACTGTAATTTACTGGACCATTACTGTAATAATTATCAGCATGTTTTTGAGAAAGATAATTGATAATATCAAAAGATTGAAGGCTTTTAGAAAGAAATTGACTCACCAGTAATTTCTTCATGTTCAGATTGATCTCCG
This sequence comes from Scirpophaga incertulas, assembly GCA_036419045.1. NCBI lineage: Eukaryota > Metazoa > Arthropoda > Insecta > Lepidoptera > Crambidae > Scirpophaga > Scirpophaga incertulas. The sequence goes on from CM071628.1 coordinate 32,039,464, forward strand.
GTACGGTATCCAGTATCAATTGGTACAGTATGGTCGCTTTCCGGTTCAATCATTGTGTTCTGGGCAAGAGCTAGGATTTTTGCCCCACGACTTGTAATCGAATTGATCCGATCCATAATATGCTAGAAAAAGGAGAAAGTACAGAATTACTAGTCATAATATTAATAATTGGTAATGCATGGTAAATTTATTAAGGAAAAAAGGGTCACAATTAAAAAAAAATAGGTTGAAGTATATCATCAATAAAGTCTCAAAGCAAAATAAAACAGACTGCATGATGAATCTCAAGTGAGTTTTTGCATCAATAATCTCATATCTTCATTATATTCCAATCTCCAAAATTCATAATGAGATTGGACTATTTGTAATAATGACATATTTCAATATAGTACCCAATGTAAAAAAACAATTCTCTACAAGAATGACACATTTGAATTTAGTACACACTGAATGAAGATAATTTTCTACAAGAATGTCATATTGTTCCATACCACCAGATTGGACTTAGCAAGTAATTTCATCAAGAATGACACAAAATGAAATGATACTGTATTCATAATAAATTAAACAATGGAAAAATTCTTACCTTTGGACCAATAACGTTGTAAGTATAAATATGACTGTATTCTTGGAAACTTCGATAACTTCACTCTCTGATGAATGGCTCACGACTGAGTTGTGACAATGTTACTGCCAACACTTGAACAGGTTTTCAATTATGCGATATTGACATAAGCTGCTCTCTCTCGGTCAGTTTTTGAAACCAAGTTATGCCGTTTTACAAGTTAAAAGGAGGGAAGAAACCGGTTCACTTTATACCAATAACTCATTTTTGCCATTTTTTGAGATATGTCACTCTTGTCGCAAATGAGCGATATTTCGATTTTTTTAGGGTAAGGCAAATTTTTACCGAGTCGTCAGGCTATCTTACTACTCGAAAACCTAAAGTTCTAATAGTCGCCAGTCCTGCAAGGAATATGCACACTGCCAACTTAATTTCGTAATTCTATATCGACGATTGGTTTATCTGAAGTTTTCCTGTATTTTATAATGATAAAATAACATTGATGTATTTTTATTTTAAATTTTAATTATCGTAAAGACAAATTCTCTGAAATCGCGCGACGTACTAAACTGTGGGAATTCACACTGTTCGACTCAGATCAAGATGCTGCCTAAGCGAGATCCTGCTCAGTACGACTGCCGTTAACAATATGGTACTGCAGACGTTAACTGCGAGGCCCAGACACGGTGACAAAAGCGTTCTACCATATTACACGACCACCCGCACGAATCCGCACCCATAGAGTTCGATGGCCCCTCCAGCCTGCGTACTTTGCCAACATGTTGGTCACAAGGTCAACTAGGCGGCCTGCGATATCCCAATCCAGTCGCTAAAAGCTTTTTCTCGAACATGCTTGGAAATTTGAGCATTATTTTGACAACCTTCTTTGAGATAAATCAAAATTGCTGTATTGGCCAAATACATGCGAGTAGCGGCCGGCAAAAAATGTATGAAAATCGCATATCTGTCGAGTTTTAGCGGCCAAATAAATATACATGTAAATTCATATCTATCGTGTATTTTTAAAATGGAACGATTTGTTGCTCCGAAAAATGGCAAACCAAGGAGGCAACTTATCAGTTTTATTTAAATATCGAACTGGCTTGCAAAAAAAAAAACTTTTATAATGAAAAAAAAAAAACAAACGAATCCTTTGGCGCGTGAAAAATTTTGTTCATTGTTGGTCATTGAGTTTGAAATAGTACATAATTTCCGCGCATTATTTGAGAAAAGTACTATACAAGCCTTGGCCACAACTAGGTATTGATGGACTTACGTACGTGTGCCTTGGCTTCGCCTCGGCCCACCTGTACATGTTCGTCCATCAATGCCTCTATTGCTGGCCGCTGCAGTAATGTACTATACTTTCCTGATACTGCCTAAGGCAAACGCTTGAATTTTAAACTTTGCTTGCAGCAACGTCTGCTCTGTCTTGCAACCCCTAACTCTTTTGTTTGGCAACCTTCTGCGTTATGACTATGTCCTCAATCAGATACAAAGCCGTTTTCTGGGGAAGGAAGAAGAACTTTAACGCTCCCTTTTCAGAGGTGGCGATCGCCCTCATGGACTGGTCGGTAGACATTGGGGAGTACAGCGGATTGTTCGTGGGGTTTAATATGGTAATTCGCTGCCTTTTCCATTACAGACATCCATGAGCGATGGGTATCACTTTCGATCACAGGTGGTAGCACTTACCATCTGCCACCAACAGAAATATATAAACCTAGTCAAAATATTTATTTTCCGATAATTCAACACTATACTTAGGTAAATATAGCAATAATCGCACATACTAATAAGGGTTTAATTAAACAATGAAAAAACTTGAGATTTTTATTATTGCAATATAAATGGAAGAAAAAACAGCAGTGATTGTGCTTTAGTATATTACATAAAGTAGTTATTTCACAACCATCAAATAATTTGGCGTAACTAATATTTTCTAGATTAGACTTATCAGTATGAATATTAAAAGTATGTGCATCCATAGACATATATTCTGTCTATGACGTAGTAAATATATACCGATCTTTGTAGCAAGTTAAAATAGGTATCAATTAATTATTAATCTTCTATAATAATAATAAAATTGAATTTCTAAGAAATATTTAAAACATTATAACAAGCTCCATGCTAATCAATAATCATTTATGAAATAGACGCTTATGATTTGCAGCAAGTCAGAGTTTAATATTAAATGTCTATTTTTATTATTTTCCAAAATACTACCGACCTGTGATATCTAATGCCGGAAGCATTACAATTAGCAGAATCATGAACCTTTTTATTTCAGAAACTGGACGTTTGGTAAACTGAGAATTCGTGAAGTCTTTCTCCGTGATAACACTATCGGTATAGTTAGGGAACCGCCTATCCCCCATGACACACCTAGATGTATCACATGAACAAGATATTCCCTATGACACCATCGAGTGTTAGCGATGCTCTTTTATAATTTTTTTCTGCAATCCTGCAGCGATATTGTCTATACACGGTGTCTTCACAAATAAAACATCTTTACAAATAAAATAATTTAATGCGGTGGTGGCAAACTTGAGGTGTCACGGGGAATCACTTTTTTCCACCATTATACTGGTGAGGGTAGGTTGGTAGTGTCATGGAGAAAGTATATTATTCCAGTTAATTGATTAAAGTTTGTTGAATTCTCACGAATAGTAATGTTAAGCTTTGACTATTATATTAATTTGCACTGGAGATGAGTGGCGAGTTAAAACCATGGCGAAGTATAGTAAAAAAATAACTTTTCAAGGTTATGTCGTAAATCGTTTAAACATAATAACAGTTTTTGAAACTTATAATTTTGTTATACAATGGACGGCAAACAGAAACAAGCATGGACATACCCAAATAAAAAGCACTATTCTGCTTTTCAAATTCAAGAGCAAGAGTAACTTTTTACCTGATTATGTAAAGGTAGCCAACACAGTCAATTTCTAGAGGCTCAGTATATAGACATAAATTACTTTGAAATCATATAATCTAGAAGAAAACGTTCCTTTTTATGCATCATTTTATGCTTGTAAAATGAAATACAATACCTACTTTTAAAATGTGAAGATTTTTTACTAAACCTAATTCGTATTGACGTTGCAAACTGGTTTCTAAAGAAAATACTACATATAGTCAACACATGCACTCTTATATTTTGTGCTAACCACTCGGTAGGCACATTGCAGCTAAGATTTTAGAAATAGAACGTGAAATATTCAAATCGGCATTCATTTTTAGTTATTTATACATGAAGCAAACTGAATCATTCCAATTGATCGATCTAATTTCTATACCTATATAAAGGCTGCAAAATTTACAAGAATTTAATTTTTACTATTATGTAGCATATTTTGAGAGCTGTCCGTCTCTACATTTAAGCAAAGCAAGTTACAAAAAATGCGAATCATTTATTACGGCAATTACAATATAAATAAATAAAAATTTGAATTATAATCGAGTTTAGTTCGTACTTTGTTTGAGTCGTCACCGTTACGAATAAGAGAACTATTCAAATATTAGATAAAGTTGGGAAAAAATATGAAGAAAATATATATTATTTAATTAATATTAGTTTTGGAAATATCCCATTTTCCACACTTGTAAACTCACTCATGTAAACATTGACTAGCCGTTACCAAATCCCCTTAAATTATGTAACGCTGTTGCTGTCAAATTTTATTGAAATTGATAACCTTATTTATTTATTAAGATTCAATGTCTTAAATCAGCATAAAGTCGCAATGTAACTGCACTATTCGTCAGTTTCAATCAGAATATTATAGCAACAGCGTTACACGGTTATATAACTCTGTATAAAATTGTGAGTAACTCGTTTCTACATATGTTAGAAAAAAACAAATTAATTAGGATAGTCCCAAAACGCTTTATTTTAATAGCTCATATACTTATTGGTGGTTTAAAAGGGCTAGATTCTATTATGGATAAAAGCTAAACGGCATATTGCTAACGTTATTGGCATAGTAGATGCAGCAATATTTTTTTTAAGTTCTTGCAATTAAGCATTTTGTAACACTATACATAAAAAACGAAAATAGATAAATACAATTTCTAACAAGTGTGATATGCAAGCTCATGACATTGAAAATCTCAATATTATATCATTATATAACTATGTACTCTCATTTTACATAGTGGAATCTTAATTATTGCTATTCCTTAGCATTAAACACGCATAGAATTGCACTGATTGTACATCAATTAATTTATGGCTGGTCCCTTTTTTTACTTCACTGAAGTTTTGTCACACAATCAACCACAAAGTAACTTCAGCCTTTAACTACTACTAAATAGTTTAATTTGACTAGAACAACACTTAAACTCTAGTTTAAAAGGCATAATTATTTATTTACTACATAGTAGTATTATTAATGGACTTTATCTGAAAGGCCTCTTGCTTATATTAATTTTCAAGCTAAGATTTATAGTGGCTGTAATACATGTACTAGTAACAATAGTGAGCCGAGGACATAGTTTGCGCAATAAAGATAGAAAACACTAAAAAAAAGATCTTATCACAATTTTAAAATGCCCCTACACACTATATGGCAATTAATATTACAATTTCTCTATGTAGTTAAAAAATCTATTTACTAAATTGGTAAGGAAGAATAAATGGGAATTGATGAAATTTTGTATTTTACTGAATATGTATGTAATGATATGTGACATGTTACTTATTGCTTTATAAAGATATTCTATAACTGATATGATTTTTCTCTTTAATAAATTAAATTCACAATTTTAAGTCCAGGGATAGAAATTAGAAAAGAAAATAGTTCCTATCACAAAGTATCCTAAAAAATAATACTGTATTAGACGTGAATAAAAATCTGGCATTCGTCTTGATATAATAAATGTTTTCCATTTACTATACATATTGTCAATTCCCTCTAAATTAGCTATGGACAAGTGATGTGAAGGTATTCTTTTACCTATACCAAGGCGTCGAAAATGTTCATTGATAGTATTTTGATCTGATGTCGGTGTTGGCCCCACATTCATCCTACTGGAACAAATCCAGTATAACATTGGACTAGCTGAAGATAATAACCTGGTTGTCACTTGTATATGTACAAAAATAATACAAAAAATAGTTAAAAACATTATATGCATTACATAAACAAACAAAGACGTGTCGTTGGCCCCAAAACCTTTAAAATGTTGTTTTGTACGAATAGACATTCTATTGTTACTTACAAATATATTCAACTTAATACCAAGACGCAAACAAATATAGATATTATTCCTAATGTAAGATGCACAATTATATGTAATCAAAAATATTATTGGCGATGCTAATAAAAAGTTTGGGATTTGTTTTAACTTATAATATTTGAAAAATCCTACATCCCAATACTGACTTTGAATATAAGAATATGACAATGGCAGGGTATAGTTACACCACGGACTAATAGCACTTCCAGGCAACACAAATTCTGCACTAACTAAAAATTCTGGCAAATTGTGCTCATTTTGAATACAATATTTAAAATAATTGTAAAGCTGTACTAATGCATATGGTAGCAGAGCAATTGCAAGACACAAAAATAGTGCCACACAAGATGTCAGTATGGGTAAGATGAGAAAAGGTATAATTAATTTATGTTTGAGTGTTTTATACTTATAAACAATTTCAGGTAAAGTCTTTTCTATAATATTTTTAAAGCTTGTAAACAATATAAAGCCTAAGTTGACTAAACCATTTGATCTTGTTATCAAAGAGAAACCAGCTGGGATGCCACTATTGATATCAATATTGGCAAACCGTAAGGTCTCATTCTCAGTACACTTTAACATGGTATAAAAAGTCATATAGGCAAACAAGGTTTCTGAATATGGAGCTGAAAAAAATATACTTGCTGGATTTACACAGAACAAAATTGCTGATTTATAAGCTTTACATTCACTTCTAAGTATCCTTAAACTAAGCCTATATAATACATCTGTGGTTTTTATAAATAAAAGCAAATTAACTATTGTCGCAGAAACTAACAAAATACTATGAAAATTCAATAGTGAACCAAGTAAACTATTTAATCCATGTGCAAAACATCTCACTATCATAGGATAAAGGGGGAAAAATGCTAAACAATTTTCATATGTATAACCATACTGTGCAACATGTATGAAATATTGGCCATCCCACCTTTTTAAGCCACCCAACAATCTGTTGATCAACAAATCGCCATAAGTTTCATGTAATGTTGGATCTTTCGGACTGATAAACACATTAGCATTATGATCCGGAATTATATTGTTCAATATTGCTTGTAAAGTAATTACAATGATCCTTGTATTAAAAGCAAACCATAAGATTTTTTGATGTGGAGTATACATCTGAAAAATTATAGGTAAAACTTAGTACAATAATAATAATACAATACTAAATACTTGGTAAATAATAAAAATAAATACTGAGTAAATACTTGGTATAGTAATTAGGTAAAACTTAGCAAATTCCAAAAATGTATAGTAAAAATAATGCAACTTACTTTCTGCTACTAGATTATTCACTTAGGGTGCTAAATAGTTTATGTATTAATTTTGGATATATTTTGAGCATATTGTTGTCAAAATCATTGCAATAGCGGTTTGCTTCCCCAAAACCCACACACTGCACAGAGTACTTAATCACTACGTTATCACAAATGAACGTCTCCTATAATACAATATAATATTATAGGTTGAACAATAAAATATTATAATTCGCAAATTCTTTATTTATTGTTTTTAAGGCTGCGCTTTTTTTTTTAACCTTCGCTCGTATCGAGCAGGCAAAGAGCCCATACAGCCTACCACAGACTAGTAAGCACAGAACACATATACCAGCCTACTTTTAAGGCTGAGTCTTGGGACCACAGATTACAAGGTCTGCATAAGGCCAGTCCTCTCATATGCGAGCTCGGTGTTCGCACATGCTGAGCCGCAAGTCCTCCAACCATTACAGGTCATTCAAAGCAAACTATTGCGTAGAATGACCAATGCCCCATACTATGTCCGTAATGCTGATTTGCACAGGGACCTCGAACTCCCTACCATTCAACAACACTTTAAGGAGTGCTCCAAGCGGTTCTTTAGAGCCGCGGAAGAGCACGTCAACCCGTTAATACGCGAGTCAGTTAACTACCCGTCAATACCACCAACTGTGAGCCTGTCACAAGGCAACACTAATCAATACGGCAGAGGATTCGTAGACCGCGACATGTCCTTAGCGACACTCCCAACCAACTCACGCAGGAACTTCTAGACCTGCAAGCGGCGGCGTCTGAGCCGTCGCTCCCCTTTGTCAACCCCTAAACGGCAGCCTTCTGCTTAGCCTGAATAGGTCCTTATCAATACTGGCCGGTCCCACTCTGGAGATCCGTGCCTTCTTCTAGCGCATATACCCTCACCATGGGGTAGCGCTAACCGTGCCTCTCCTGAGGTGCGGCCCTCTCGTCAATAAAGCCAGTAGGGTCAATAGGACCAAAGGCTAGGCTGAGTTTAGTCGGTAGGTCTGTGTAGTCGAGCCGTCTCGACAGTACCAGGAGTCCGACATAATCAACGCATCCCTGCTTGCCTGTTGCGTTGGTATCCATGATGGATTCTCAGCCTCCTCTCCTGAGGAAAAAAAAAAAAAAAAAAAAAAAAAAGACCACAGATTAGTATACTATTCTTGGGACCATGCTGCCTTTTTATTTATTTTGATTTTTTGAGATAAATTCTTATATGATTAAACAAAGGGATCCAGTCCACGTAGCCATTATATTTAATAGTTTTATGTTTTGGTATTCTTGGAGTGCTAGGTGATAAATGTATGGTGTCACAGTTTATAAAAACTGATGAAGTAACAAAAGCACTATGAAATGCACAAATCCATACACACCATAAAACCTTTGTTTCAATAATTGTCAAAACATTCACTGCATAAAATCTATTCAAAGATGTTTTTTGAATTACTCATATCCGCTTTAACGTTTACAAAGCACGTTCGACGCAGTATATATGTATAATAAATCTGAGTCAAACACTTGTGCCAATGCTGCAGTGCAAGCATAGAACTCTCAATATCTCGATGTCAGTAACATGAATCTTAGTTTATCAATTATTCCATAAGCTTAGCTTTGAACTTGATTTTGTTAAAAGAAATAGACCCATATCGATAGTTCTATCGATTTTATATCCTGTTCTATTTTGATGTCGACTCCTCTTATATTGTTGGAGAGGCTGAGAATCCTCATCGATACCACCGCAACCAAGTGCCACGGTGATTATGTCGGACTCCAGACAAATTGAGGTTTTTTGACTGTGATCTACCGTCCAAACTCAGTCTAAGCTTTGGTCTTAATGACCTCTTATGGCTTGTAGTGAGAGGGGCCGCTCTTCAGGAGAGAGAGGTGCCGTGCTGGCCCATACACTTGTTGAGGCCCGGATGTGGTAGGGTAAATCATATCTTAGATGAATTGCAGTGACCGGAAATTTTACCTTTATTGTTACCTGTTCAAAAAATTGGGTGATACACGGGAATGACTTGTTAGGAAACTATACCGAAGATGTCTTCTAGTATTGTACCCAAATATCCACAGTTTCAGCCATAAGTACGACTTCATCAGCAAAACGAAGGTGCTTCATTTTCTCCCACCAGTCCTATTCAATCCACAAGCTTAAATCCTCCAGCACAACTACGAACAGTTTCGGCGATATCACATTGCCTTATCTCACTGGGGCCGTATCGATCGTGAAGGCGCACTGACATTGTGGTCAATTTCTTGGGTAAATATTTTTTTACCAGTAATATAATAATAATAAAAAATAAATAAAAAGCCTGTATTTATCGCAAAGCAAGTGTTACATATATAGTGTGTTAGTAGTTTGATATTTAAAGTTTTGTTAGTATTACAGTATTTATCTAATATATAACTTAAATATACTATTTTATTTTGTATTATTTAATAATAGAAATGATATTATTTGTCTACAAGAACCCTTTTGCAGGTAAAGGCCTCCTCCAAATTGTGCCAAACTTCTCTGGAGTGTGCAGTTTGCATCCACTTTGGTCCCGCTACTTGTTTGATTTCGTCCTCCCATCTTTTACGAGGTCTTCCTTGTTTCCTTTTGCCTACCGGACCTCTCCACGCTGTGACACATTTTGTCCATCTCTGGTCTTGAAGACGTGCTACGTGTCCGGCCCACTTCCATTTCAGCGTTAGAGCTTGAGCCAGACCGTCTGTTGCTTTGGTAGTTTTTCTAATTTTTGTATGTCGTATTTTTTGTCTTCTTTTGATATTTAACATACTTCTCTCTGTCCCACGTTGGCTTGTTATAATTTTGTCTTTGACATTTTTGTTAAATTTCCATGTCTGGCAAGCATAGGTCAGGCACGGTATAAGGCATGAATTCCATACTTTGGTTTTTATTTTAACAGGCATTGTGCTCTTGAATATTTCTTTTAAACTCCAGTATTTATTCCATGTAAGCTGTGCCCTGCGCTGTATCTCCTGGTAGTTGTTTGAACCATCGAAGCTTCCTTGAGGGCTTCGTTTATCTCGAGTATGCGCTCGTATGATGAGAGTGATCTTGCGTTATATGTCAATATGTATAGCTTTTTCGGTATATTTCGTAAGTTGGTTTTTTCTTTTGGAGGGTTTTGGTCATGATCTTCCTCGGTGACCAGCCGGATTGGAAGATGGTTTTTATGTTGTTTTTGTGTGTTGCTGATACTAGCGGCAGTGTTGGTAGCTCTGGGAGGGGGCGGTGTTGATTGCTATATGTTTTCATTTTTGTTTCCTGACGGACCCGGTAAGTTGTTTGGGTCTTTGTTGACTAAGTAATTAAGTAGACCGGGTTTCAATATTCCCTCCGATAGGCTCGCAGTTCTTCGTATTGTTGTTTGGGTTTTATTCTTTTTGCTAGCCTGCGTATTTAATCTGGTTGCTTCGGTGTTTTTGTTTTCAGGAGAAGTTGATAACATTCTTTTGTTATTAGTGGCAGTTCGAGTTTTTTCCCGAAATACGAGTTTATCGTATTTTATATGCACTAGGTTTCCCTTTTCTCTCTCAATTTTTGCTTGTATTTGCAGTTTTTTCCTCTCTTCGAGAACACTTTTAGGATAGTCTTCTTTGATATAGTATCCGGTATCTTTTAGTGCATTTTTTTGTGTAAATATAGATAATTTTATGCCGAGTGTAGAAAACGTTGCTATTATTGGTCGAGGTTTTTCTCCTTTTTTGCCTATTCTTTTGACTTCCTGTATGTCTCTGCAGTCTAATTCTTGAGAAAAGTATTTTTTTATGAAACTAATCATGTTATTCTCTAAGTGCGAGTGTGAAGTTTCCGTCTCCTTAATTCCAAAAAATACAATGTTATTTTTCCTTATCTGCTTTTCCAGAAAGTACAATCGTTTCTCTTGGTTTTCAGATTTTTCCTTAATACGAGACCAGTAATACGAGAACATAACATAGAAAAGTCCTAAAATCCTAGTCTTTATGGTTTCATCTACTCAGCAATTTTAAAATTTACAACCTAATTTATCTACGAGTATTTAAAGTACATATCTCAACAAACAAAAATTACTCTCGTAGTGGCTTATATTGTCAAAAATAATATTCTTATAATACTAATAAGGACCATAATTTAACACATCCCTTATAGTCGCTTTATTGTCCTTATATGGCAAGAAAAAAGGAAATTATCAGTAGAATACAGGAAAATTTGATGAATTGGAAAAATGAGCTGGCAAAAAGCAAGTACATTTATAAAAACCATATGGACAGGCACAAAACACGTAATTTTGTAAGGTTCGCTAGAGTTAAACTCATTACGGTAAATCAAAGGTAAAACTATCCATATCCATAGATCCTTATAGCCGTCTGTTTATAGTAAAAAGTATATAGGAATTCAAATGCATGATGCAAATCTTGTTCCCATATGTGAACAATTTATTTTTCACTATGAATGAATGGATAAGGATTTGGAAGAGATCTTTTTTACTAAAGACCGTTTTAGTGCACTTTTTTAAGTTTGAAGCGTAATTATAATTGTAAGTGTATATTGCACTTAGTACAGAAAGAATTGATAACTTTATTTCCTGCAACCATCAAATTTGGATGTATCAAAAGTGTTTCTTATTGTGATAATGTTATTATTGATTAATGATAAGATTTGTTCTTTTGAGTAAGAAGAATTGTTTTATTTAAACAATGAAACAAAAGTATTAATTACAATAATTGTATTATGTCACATAATAGTTACACTCCGATTCATGACATTTCAGACAATATCATGGATTCCACGCCGCATTTTTAGTTTACAAAAGTAATAAATGAAGTGAACACTATCTTATAACAGGAATAAAATTGTTGCCTATGTACTGCTTGCTAAAACACTGAATGCTACACACATCATTACATTTTGTATGTATGATAAAAATTACTAATTATAATTGCTTAAATTGTAAATCTACAGTGCTTGTAGAGTAAGCTAATCCTAACTTTCTCTGAAAAATAAACAAAAACTAAACATTCACAAACTGTGACAAAACTTGAATAAGAAGATACTTATTACATTAATTTGCAACATTAAGTTCATATATTTTACGCCTACATGTATGCACCAACAACCATTGATATCAATTTGACAGTGATTCAATCGAGTGTGCTTTAAACTTTGTAAATATTTTTTTCTAATAACTGAGCAACAGCAAACTTTCATTTTTACAACTTAAATTTAATTATTCACTATGAAACCACTATAATATATTAAACAAAACCTCTAATAAAAACCGCCACAAAAATAAGATATATATCTGCTTATAGTGCAGTTTCATATTTTTTACTTGAACACAGCAATTTTATTTTTATAGAGTAATTATTAAACGGAAAAACAATGACGAGTCTCGCACTCTGTACGTCACAACTGCCGAATAGTGGTTGCAGCGAGCAAGATTATGCTGGTTTTAATTAATATTGATTCAACATTTTAACAAATATGCAGAAACTGACGCAACAGTCAAAATTAAAACGTTAAATTGGTGTCAATACCGCACACTGTTAGAATGAAAGTAACACACACGAACCGCCGACCAGGGCTGCCAGAAACTAAATTTTGCCTATAAGATTTAGTTTCGGCAAATATAAGAAATTTGATCGCATTAGTAATCATTAAATCAAACGATTTTTGACGTGAAACGTCTTTAAAATCGTGCCGAAACATACGGGTACCAGGTTTGAAAAGTGCACCGTAACGAAAAGGTTTATATCATCGTACCTTATTAATAATTAAAAAACTATTAGTCTTAGAAACAAAAATATGGTGTGAATATTTCACTTATATAGTCAGCTCGCTGATGTGACATTTAGTAACTGAATAAAACAAACATGTTCACACTTCGCTGTGTGAACGTGTATGTTCACATTCAAATTATCATACATATATTCACTTTTGCAATCTTGACAAAATTCATATGACACACATAACATTGCAATGCAGTATTTTTTATAGTTATATGATAACGCCTGTATAGTACGGAATGATTGACGAATAGTCATAGACGATAAGTATACAAAACATACTTTAATAATATATGATTTGTATGTATCCAAATATATGATCTGGCAGCCCAGCCTCTAGCAGCAATGTTTGGAATGTTAGAAATGCATTCCAAAGTTGATTTTGTCTTAGAAAAAAATAAAAGCCTAGTGCGCGGTTCCCTAACAATCGTTTATAGATACTACATCAAAATAACATTTTGCACCGAATACATATAGTCAAAACGGCTCGACAGGTTACCAAAATCCATCTATTGGTTTTTAAAGTCGTTAACGCTCGAAATACATATTAGGTGCAGTAAATAACTTACAGCTTTGGATAGCCTGGCGAAAATTGTCCACAAAGAAAATAATAATATAATACATAGGTATTTGTTTTCATATTTCTCTAGTATTGCGATGCAAAACTATTTACACATCTGTAATACATACGCAGCGTCACTCACTGCTTGTTACATAGTCAACACAGATTTAAAGTTAACGATTTGACCAAAACCATAGTAAGACATTTAAAAATATTGGATGCACCATTATAATTTTGTTTAGTAAATACCTAGAATAAAAGGAATGAAATCGAAATAAATGTGTGTGGGATAATATCATTCAAAGTTGACTTCTGACAGAGAAATCAGATTTTGAATCGATAGTACATATATTTATTACTTCCAAAATTAATTTAATATGGCTTCTGCTCGTTGTTATAGACAAATAACAACATGTCTCAACCCCGTACTCAAGGACATCATTTAATTGTTAAGATTTCATTCATCTGTTTCTATTCTATAGTAATAATAGTTACTAAATGATGCATTGAAATTAAGTGATCTCTCAGAGTGTAGCGCTGCGAGTTTATAGACAATTACATTATTTTTAAGTGAATAATAAAATTTATATAGATTATAGATAAATTATATATAAAATTAATATACTCTGTACAAATTGTACCTACTAATTGTCTAATACGGAAGCTTATGCAACAATATAATGTGTCGATTCCTAGAATCTACAATTGCAACATTAACGATACAGGATTTTTCTCAAAAGTGCAAATTATTAGCAATTTAATTTGCCTAGCAATCTGTTGCTACAATTTTTTGCAACGCAACAGCTTGCAACGTAAATAGGTGGGTTGCACGCCAGATGCAATTTAGCGTAATCGCATCACCCAAATGTGTCGTCAATAGTGCGGTTAGTTTACAACTTAGTCGCACCTAAATACACGTGATAGGTACCGTTTAGCTTTCAAACCAAACACATAAAAAGTCTTTAGTTCATATTAAAATAAAATCTCGAAAGGAATATCAATATGGAAAAACAAGTTTACACAGATTTGAGGGACAAAGTCGTACTCATAAAGCATACACCACATTTTTTGCGTCCTTTTAGAAATATATAAAAATAAGGAGGCAAGTTCGGACACATATAGAACACAACACTTATAAATCTGGAAACCTTTTATAGTAAAAGAAATTAAAATATATAGCGATATTATGGACAAAAATTTCAATCTTCGAATTGTCTGGTAGCCAGAAATGTGGCGAGTAGCCGCTCATTTGAAGAAATGCTGTCTCGCATGAAAGGATATATTTTTTAAATAGGAAGTGATCAGAAAGTACCTTATTGAAAAAAATTGAGAAATATTCTGGGCCGAATGTTCATAACATAACATAACGTTCATTTGCGATATATGATTTCTTAGTTGTAATCATATTTTTAACAAAAAAGGTTTGTCCCGTCTTTTATTCGTAGTTGTTTCAATTATGCAACCAGAGCCACTGCAAATGTTTCTTTATGATATTTGAACAATGATGGTATGATTGATTATTTATTCATTCTATATAAGAGTGTACACGGTGAAGTGTTCGTTCGCGGATGGAAATTGCAATCGAAATGTCATAGGTGAGTAGAACAAGTGCAACCGAGTCTGCAACGTGTTCTAGCACAGGATTACTTTAAACTCCTTTTTTTTAAATCTGGTAAACGCGTCTATATTCACAACGAAAACTAACAACCTGAAGTTAGCTGTAGACTGAATAGACTTTGATCGATATCAAAATACACGAAAAACGCAAAACTAATTGTAAATGGCAACAATGCGAAGAACCCTTCAGATTTACAACTTGTCATAAATTAATAAACATAACGTCACTGGTGCCACCCACTACAACAGAAAAAAAAAAGTTTCATTAGTTTTGGTGTTAACATTACTGTTTTATTTCTGGATGCATTATGGCACACTAATTAGTATTTACAACACACGCGCGTTCATCGAAACGGGTTGTGGCAGAATTTTTTATTACTCTTTACTCACACTTCCATATTTTTAACCTATTTCGTTAATATAGCAATATACATACCAAAAATCTCATTAGTGGATAAGTGTTATCTTTCTTAGCTATTGTGTATTGACAATTACTTTGCAGTTGGATAATATCATATACAATGAATCATTTATGTAGAGGCAATGACGTTTGATTGGTATTGCTTTTCCAATAAGTAATATACATGTTACCTCATCAGAAGTATGGGGCAATACTGTTTAAGTTTATAGAGGATTTTTTGCCATGATTATTATCGTTAACAACGAGCAGCAGCCACAAAAGACATACAATCGTTCGGCTTCAGTGTTGTTAGCTCATAGACAACTGACCAAGTGCGAGTAGCCTTTCCACGGCCGCGTTCACATCGCCAAACGTCGCGATCAATGCTGAAAGACAGACATGGAAACTTAATTTTTTTATCAATTGTCTTTGTATAAGATCACTTTGTTCAAATGTGGTGGTACCAACTTTTTTTTAAATTTCTTAATTTTTAACGAAGTTTGAACACTTTGGGTGAACATGTCAGCCTCATAGGGAACAATCACATATTTATATAACATACACAGTTTACATATACACAATTGATATATACACAAATATTAGTTTGCCTCCTCAAAGGACAAGCAAACATGTATAATTTTTTGGCTAAGCTAGACAATGGTTCCGTCAGCAAACAATTTATATTGCCATTAGCCAAGTCCATTCCCACGAAAAGTTTTTCTCTTAGCTCAGAGTTTCGGGCACATTCCAACATCATGTGATAAACCAGGCTGAACGAGTAAAGATTGTAAGATTTCACTAATATTTTCTAAGATTTCTAAGAATTTTCAAAAAAAATTGAGGTGTAAGCACCTCAAATTTTTTTGCAGGTGTATACAGTCCTTTGTTCAGATCCATATCACCGTAACCTTATAATATCTTTAACTGTAAAGTGTTGGATAAACGAAAATAATGAAATTAAACAGGAAAATTACATTGGTACTATGTAGTATCAAACATTGGAGAGTGCAGTGACACCATTGCTCAGGTAAGATTATGTGTGTAATTTACATACAATACAAAAGTTATCAGTGGTCCCCAAAACATAACATTTACCTTGCAAATTAGCTTCTCTGTTAAGAAAGCCCATGGCAGCGAGTTGTTCGAGCTGCTGCGAGTAACGCTGCTCCGGCGGCTGTTGGGAGTTCGTCTGGTTGTTGGACATTGCAGCCACCATGCGTTGCATGAACTGTAACAACCAATAGGCTGGCTAAATAAGTAATCTAATTGCGTAGATTAAATATTTGTGAAATTTCCTATTAAAAATACTCATTTGGTCATTTTGTATTCTATTAGGAATCAAACAACAACTTAAAGTGGTGTCAGTTGCAAGCTGTGAAGTGGTTAGTATAGTGGGCTGCAGAGTGGTAGTGGTGCCTGTGGTACCTGTGTGAACAGCTCGGAGTTGTTCTGGTCGCCGGCCGCTAGGGAGTGGTACCTGCGTGAACAGCTCGGAGTTCTTTTAGTCGCGCACCCGCTACGGAGTGGTACCTGCGTGAACAGCTCGGAGTTGTTCTGGTCGCGCGCCCGCTACGGAGTCGTACCTGCGTGAACAGCTCTGAGTTGTTCTGGTCGCGCGCCCGCTACGGAGTCGTACCTGTGTGAACAGCTCGGAGTTGTTCTGGTCGCCGGCCGCTAGGGAGTGGTACCTGCGTGAACAGCTCGGAGTTCTTTTAGTCGCGCACCCGCTACGGAGTGGTACCTGCGTGAACAGCTCGGAGTTGTTCTGGTCGCGCGCCCGCTACGGAGTCGTACCTGCGTGAACAGCTCTGAGTTGTTCTGGTCGCGCGCCCGCTACGGAGTCGTACCTGCGTGAACAGCTCTGAGTTGTTCTGGTCGCGCGCCCGCTACGGAGTCGTACCTGCGTGAACAGCTCGGAGTTGTTCTGGTCGCGCGCCCGCTACGGAGTGGTGCCTGCGTGAACAGCTCGGAGTTGTTCTGGTCGCGCGCCCGCTACGGAGTCGTACCTGTGTGAACAGCTCGGAGTTGTTCTGTTCTCGCGCCTGCTGCGGCGGCTGCGGCTGGGCTGGGGCGGGCGGGGGCGTGGCGGCGGCGGCGCCCACGCCCAGCCCCAGGCTGCCCACCAGGTTGGGCGCGGCGGTGCGCAGCTGCTCCATGCCTTGCTGGATCTGGAGTAGTGCGTTCAAAGCCTGCGTACGAGAAACAATGTTCATAATAACCAAAGCTTTACTTTATATTCTATGCATACAGGCATTACTACAAATATGAAAAGGGCCATACATAATCATCACAGTTCATATCCGTGTCCATATTTCTAAGTATGTTAGGAGGCCTTAGTCGTCCATTCTCACCCAATGTAGTATGATTTACTTTGGACCATCAGTTATATAAGAAATTTGAATAACAATAATTCAGCAATGCAGAAAGTTTAACATTTGCACTATGGAAAACACTGTTGTCACAATTTGAAAACGAAAAAGCGACATGAGTTATTAACAAGGTTAACATAAAAAATTGAATACTTTCTTGTGTACATTACAGTTACATATATTAGGAAAAAAAGTATTTAATCTAATGGTAAACAATCAACCTGGGGATTGGACATCATCTGCTGCATCTCAGGATTCTGTAGCTGGGCAAGCATCTGTGGCATCATTGTGCGAATTTGTTCTTGTAGTTGCGGGTTGTTGGCGAACATCGGATTCTGGAAATAATATATTTATAGTTATTAGATAGTTGTCAAAATTGTAGGCATTTGAATTCATATGACACTTTTCAAATATTGCTTTATATTGTATGTATGTTGTTGATATTGTTTGTTATGCACTGAATTTGAGTTTGTTACGATCTCATGAAATTGAGTATATGTAATAAATGTCACATATTTATCTATTATATGATGGTGTATCTTTACTCTCTTTCATATCCTACTGATTGAGTGATTTTTAGCTTGTTTAAGAATATATTTGATTTTATTGGTTGTGTATCTGTAGTGATAGTTGGTGAAGGTGCGAGATCATATTGATGTTGTTTGCGGTCAATGCTTGCCCCGAGTATTTGGTGTATGTCTGTGATGATACCTGGTTGATGAGCTGCGAGGCCATTTCGGGATCAGCGGCCAACGCCTGCAGCATGCTGTTGGTGTAGGGCGCGGACAGCATGGACTGGACGAGACGCGGGTTCTCTGACATCTGCTGCAGCAGCGACTGCATGCCTGGCGTGTTGATCAGCCCCGGGCCCGTACCCGTGCCACTGCCTGATGGGTTGAATGTGTTCGTGTATAACTAGACGTTTTTTTTTATCTTGGCTCCGCGTGTTTTGTATATTAGCCAAAACAAAACTTATCAAAGAAGATTGGCAAGCCTGATACAAATTACATTGTTAAATGTACGATTCAGTTACCGTTTGTCCTAACCTATTTGTCCTTTAACTGAGAAAAATCTATAACTTTTGTAAATACAGAAAAATTGAAGTTACAATTTCAGGGAATATTGATAACAAAACGTATTTATGTGCCAAGCAATATTAAAATGCAATATGCATAAGTAAAATAACTATTTCATTCGTTACAGATATATCGATTATAGATTAATACATATTCTGATAATTGATAAATGACAGTACTGATAATATCACTAGAATTTATGAATGTAATTTTACTATTCCTAGCAGAGTCCTGTATTCTTAGATATAAATGAAAAATCTGTCACCATTATGTCAACTGACAAAGTCAAGTTAACGTCACAGATTAGTATACTATGTTAACTAACATAGTATCTACTACTTTGTCTATGGTCACATGCAATATCATTTATGGTCGTGTCGTGCATAGATTATGTCAATATTAAATCAATCACATATAGTTAGTTAGTTTGGCTGGGCTCCACCGCACTTAGCCTCACGATTGGGCCATTGTGCGTATGATAGAAGGCTCCTGCCTCCTTCCTACTCCATCCATCCCAGTTCCTCCCAGAACGCTAGCAGCCTGCTGCATGCTTCTGGCAGGGACGCCGGGGAATGGAGAAGTTTCTCCCGTTGGTCGGCCACACTTGCACATTCCATAAGAACACGCTGTGGCGTTTCCTCAGCCTCCATGCACCCTCTGCACAGGGGGCTGTCTGTTATACCTATTGTGTACAGGTGTTTGTTTAAAAGGCAATGTCCGGTTATGGTGGCTATGACCTTTCGGATCTTGTCTCTCTTTAGTTTGATAAGGGAACGGGCAAGCTTCTTGGAAGGTACCGGACTGCTTCCTTCGTTCGCTTGCACCCCTCCTTAGTTGTCCATTCTTTTAGGTGTAGTTCCTCTGTTCTCTTGCGCAGCCAGGCTTTTACTTCTGCCTGTGGAATGGCCATTAGGGGTTCTGGTCCATACACTTTCGTGTTGGAGCCTCTTTTTGCCAACTCGTCTGCCGCGTCGTTTCCGAGTGAGTTGCTGTGTCCTTTTATCCACTGCAGGATTACCCGGTTTGTGTCTGTATTGATGACACTCCAGTATGAGGACAGAGTTGATAGTATTGTTTTGGAGGGCCTGTAAGGCCGATGCGCTATCCGAGATTATCTTTATGTTTGAGTTTGTAAGACCTCTGGCCGCAATCGCCTGTGCCGCTCGGGTGATGCCAATGCATTCTGCTTGGAAGATTGTATTTCGTTTATCTAAGGTTATGGATAATTTGATGTTTAGGTCATTTGAAAAGACGCCGGCCCCGGTTCCAGAAATGGTCTTGGAGCCGTCGGTGTATATCCTAACTTCTTGGATGTTAGAGTAATCTTTCCATTCTGCTGTTAGTTGGATTTGGTATTTCCTGTCAAATATATGTTGACATGGTATTTTATCCATGGGTGCATCTAGAAGAGGAGTGTCTTTCGTGCTCCAGTCTAGGATTATCGTATGTGTTTTTCCTGTGTTGTTTTTCCAAAGTCCCTGCGATCTCAGTCTTAGAGCAGCTGATTTCGCCTCCTCTTGTATTACTAGGTCTAAGGGTCTTAGTTGCAAGAGGTATTCCAGGGAGTCTGATGGTGTGGTCTTCATACATCCAGTAGTGGATATGGTTGCTAAGCGTTGTAGTTTTTGTAGTTTCGCTTTTGCTGTGATTAGTTGTGTTCTAGGCCACCATACTAATGATCCATAAGTTATACAGGGTCTTATTATTGCGGTATATAACCAAAGTGTGATTTTTGGGTTAAGGCCCCATTTGTTGCCGACTAGTCTCACTAGTTAAACGCCTGGCATGCCGTCTTTGTTTTTGATTCCACATGGCTTGCCCAGTTTAGTTTGTCATCTAAAATTAATCCCAGATATTTGACTTGTGTTGACAGGGCGAGTTTGGTATTGAATAGTTTTGGTAGTTGTAGTTCTGGTAACTTCCTTTTCTTGGTAAAAAGTATAAGTTCTGTTTTCTTTGGATTTACTGATAGTTGGTGTTCATCGCACCATTGTTCTACTAATATTAGGGCTGTGCGCATTTCCTTACATAAAATGTTTTCTGCAGTCCCATTTATCAATATTGTTAGGTCATCTGCATAACCAATAGTAGTGTAGCCTCTGTTGTTTAGTTTCCGTAGGAGGCTATCCACTACTATGTTCCACAGGAGTGGGGATAGGACACCTCCTTGGGGGCATCCTCTTGTCACCTTTGCTCTTATGGTTTTATTCCCCACTACTAACTTAACTTCGACGGGGTGCAGCCTGAACAAATTTAATGGAGTAACAAGCTACTTGAATTGGATAGTTAATAGTAGCTGATGTTTTGACTATTAAAACCAGACACATTTTGGTAAATGTTTGTTTGAGACTATAGACTTTCTCGTATGCATATCCTCCTCTTCCAGCAAACCATTTAATCTCTTTCTTTATAGTCACGCATTTAATCTTTCCCTACTCTTATGCCGTTTTCACACATTCTTATTAATATAACTACTGGATATATGACATCCAACCTTCCTTCTCACATGCCTGTAGCCATGGCTATCATCTGAAGTAACAGGCTACCATAGCCTGTTAATTCCTTCAAAGTTCCTCTTATATATTCACTTCTTAATAATACCACACATTCATCTTAACATTCTCATATTAGCCAAATTCCTTTTTTGGAAACTTTTAGATCAATACATAATGACAGATTTAATCATTGATTTATTAATTTTCCTTAATAGTTCATTGATCATATTAAATACTAATTCATATTTTTATTAAAGCCTATATATATACATCACTTCATAAATACCAGTGCTTCCTGTGCCAGTTCCTCCACCCCCACCGCGCTGCCAGGGGTTTGGTAGCGGCTGCCTATTCTCTGCGCCCTGTTGAGGGTTTGTGCCATCTGAAATGTTTTATGTTTATTAGAACATACCTCTAAACGGCTATGGCTAGGCAATGCCGCCAATTTTTTTTAAGCAGGTACTGATGAAAGCATTGAACTTATTTAGTAAACGACAATAAAGCTATTAAGGTCAAATTGTTCTTTTAACGTGTGAAAAACGTAAATCTGTTGCTGTTGGTATGGCATCGCCGCGTACTTTCTACTTGGAAATCATCATGGTCTTGTCAGGTGTATTCTGGAATTCCTTATACCCTTAATACCCTCTACTAAAATTTATATCATACAATTATTAACTAAAATTGCATACTTTACAAAAATAAGAATTCTGGCATATGCTTGCCACTCGAGGAACTTTCTGCCTTAAGCGCCATCAGACTTATAAGTAAAATGGCCCTGCACATGCACAACCTTTGTGTGTTTTGTGATTCTTCAGGCTATGTCAATAACCTTAGTTTTTCTGCAGATTTCATCTGATGCAGAGAATGCATCAGTGATACTTCACACAAACCACTTGCAGTAAAGGGATGAATATGAGGAACGAGTACTGTGTGCGGATGAACCACCTAACCAGAGAGTAGCCAATTCTTGGGTCCTCATTCACACATAATAAGAGCTGTGTAAAAACTATGTGACAGATACAGCCAAATCCCATAAGTAATACATACCAGAATTATCTACAAGTCCAGAGAATGGATTTCCCGCCATGTTACTAGCGACATTCAGCATTGGCTCCTGTATGTCACGGTACATTCTTTGTAAAGCATTGTAACCACCTGAAAACAATAGATATATAAATATTGCAAATTTATTACTTTTTGTAAAATATAATTCCATGATGTGTTTTGTAATAATAGTAAAGTAATTTAATGAAGTCTATTTGTCATCAATAAATAAGCAAAATAAACAATATGCAATACAATGTTACAATTGTAGCAATAGAAATAAAGACACAATTGCTGATTCACAAATTCCAATTTTACAAAAGTAACAAAACAGCAATGGATACTAGCGGTGCAGAAAAGATTGATGTAGAGATTCTGATGGAGGTCTATGTCTAGCAGTAGCCATATCTCAGCTGAAATGATGATGATAATTCCAGTTTTTGATCTTTTATTATATTTTATTGCAGCAAAACTAATTTAATTATTTTTATTGTAGCAAAACTAATTTAATTAACAAACTAATTTTTATTTTATATCTTACCAGGGATACTCTCCAGATTTGACAATGCTCGGTCATGAGAGCGCATAAGCTCTTGTAACATAGCTGGGTTGCGAGCAAGTTCCATAGTTTGTCTTAATAATTCAGGATTATTTAACATATGGCTAATTTCTGGATTCCTCTGCAGAACATAAAAATAACATTAATTAGTAGCATATGCTATGAACTATTATCACAGTCATAAAATGGAAATATTTATGTTTTATACTAACAGACATCAAGTCTTGCATCTGAGGGTTGGACGTAATGAGAGCACGCATATTCTCTGGGTCATTCATAAGTTGACGCACAAGAGGGTTATCCAACATCTGTCGCATCATGTCAGGGTTTGACATCGCCTCTTGCTGCATGCGAGCCTGTGTAAAAATAATATTAATTTATGTAAACTTAAATTATGTCAACCAAAAGCGACATGTTTATAATAATATGTTTGAAAGATTTTTGAAAAGATAGATATGAAATTGTTTTATAATGAAAACAGACACAGGGCATTTCATATAGCTTAACAATTTTCTTCTTCTTCTGGGTTTGATGGCAGAGCTAATAGGATTTCATCAAATAAAATATTACTACCCTGTACCATAATAATATTTCAGTATTCTATTACATTTATTAATAATTGTATCTCAGATAAAATATTTAAATTATTATACCTGCAAATCCATAAAAGTGCTTTGGCCTAAGCCCAAACTTTCTAGTCCAGCTAATCCTCCCAAAGAGTTCAAACCAAATGGGGTTGCACTAATGTCAGCTGAAAAACAAAAATGTATTATTGCATAGACTTCACAAAGAAAACACTAGATTGAGATGTACCATGGTTTGCTTGGGTACCATTGCTATACTTGTTTCTGCCGGAAAGAAGCCTAGTTACTGTACCCCACATTGACGTGTAAGATATGGTAGTCAAAATACCTAGTGTAATACAACAAATACATTGTGATATACCATTGTTCATATGAACTTGATACTAGGCCATGCGCCATGGTTCTATTGTTAGTGCAAATCTCACAGGAACTACAAACAGTTATTGTATCACTATTACCTAGCAAGTAAAAGGGTTCTTCAGTTTATTTTTAGATTATAAACTAGCTGGTTTATAATTTTCAAAGAAGTTTTTACCCAAACTTTTGTACAATTTTCATATGGCATTAAATGACAATGCTAATTTTCATATGTTACATGTTGGCAACATACACTGAATTTTATGGGGGTACTATAGGTAACTATAAGCCTAACTAAATATCTTAAAAAATCTAATTATCAAACTATAAGATTTAAAAGTGAATTCTAAATGGCAATAACAAATGACTATAATTATACTATTTATGTTACTCATAGTGATTGATTATGTCATAAGCCTTGTCTGACACGATCAATTTGAGCATAAACATAAAACTACTCTATTTTTTTTTAAATGAAAATATGTTAACTTTACATAATTACAAAACTATTTATCTTATATCAATGTTTATACATTCTTTGTGGTAAATGTGATATGTGAATTTCAAGAGACCTTTGAACAAACTATTGCATTTTAACAGTTGAAGAGTAACTGCACTAATGATCAGTCCAAATTGATATTGCAATGCTTGCATGGAACCTTCATAAGCAGTGTCATCATTATCATCACTGTTGTCACTATTCAAAACAGTGCCAAACAAATAATTCAGTTTTCCTAACAGCTCCCACTTTTCTAGAGAGTAATATTTATTTTTTACCTGGTGGTCGTCTGGCAGCAGTTTCAGGTTCTGGCCTAGGTGGTGTTTTGATCACGAGATGAACGGTTAAACCATCTTTAATATTATGTTGCTTTAGAGTATCGGCGTCATTCATGATCTTCCCGGCGAAAATAAGACATAACTGTTCTGGTTCAGCACTGAACTTTGACGATAAGGCTTCTTTTAACTACAAACATTATTATAATTTAATGACAAGCAATAATTAAACTAACGTCGTCAAAGATAGCGTGTACAATAACTATGATATTACGCCACGGGCAAGGTTTCTGGAAGCACCTTACTTACTTTTTTGATATCGGCATCCTCTTCGATTTCCACTTGTTGTTTTTCTTTTGGAGTTTTCACTGTAATTGTAATTTTTTTGGGATCTTCCTGGCCCTCTGCCATTTTGGCAATTTTAGAATGACTCTGTACTTTGTAAAAGTAAAAATGTGTACAAGCACTTCTCAGATTTTGATTGACGGACAATTTGCAAGCATTGACGTCACCCACAGATTAAAAACAAATGTGTCACATGTGTCATTTCTACCAAAGTGCGGTCCGGAATCAAATTACATTACAGTAAATACAGTTGCATATATACAAACTGTCGCTTGCGCTACTGGTAAGCACTCAAAATACTGTCAAAATAATATAAAATGAAAGAGTGATGGTGTATTGTGCCAATATCTGTATTTGAACAAATAGAAAAATTAATTACAGACAAATATGATGTGAGCTGACTTTGGCTTTTACAAACAACTCTGAAAAAAACAAAAAATAAGTGGATTTTTGTTTTCACTGTTAGCATTAATTTATAATATTCTTGCATTACGTGACAATGGTTACAAATGTGCACATGAGAAAACGTACAAAAATCGTTTGCATGTATTACACTATTACTGATAGTAAATTTTGGACCGCACTCTCTCTCAAACAGAATCAAAAAATTTTTTTTTCATCAAAAATATGTTATCATAGATGCTGTAAAAGTTAAAAACGACAAAAATGCAACTTCGCCATGATTTATCTTATGACCCGCAGGCACCGAAAATAATTTATAATTTTGTACGAAGGCTATCCAGAAAGTAGATTACGTTTTGGAATAAAAAATAAACAAAGTATAGGAAACAAATTTTATTATATACAGATGAAAGCCACATTCAAATACTACTTTTCTACATAGTCACCATTCAAATTAAATCATTTATCGTAGCGATGTACGAGCTTGGAAATTCCTTTGTCGAAAAATTCGGCCGCCTGCGCGTATATATATATATTAAGATATTGCTTAGGTAGGCAACGAACATATATTAGGTTTCACGTCAAGCTCTACTACTTGACCAATGAAGTATTCTTATACTACCCAAAGTAACGGCGGCTTTCGAGTGCAAATATAAAGCTTGTAATGTCCAGTCCAATAAAGTAACAAGAAAAAAACACGCATATCGTATAATTGAATAAGATTATTCTTATGCATTATCAATTCCTTCAAAAGCCACGGGTGTTTTAAAGTTGTGGCCACGTAAGTCTAAATCGTAGACGTCTTTGTAAATTTAATTTAAATATCTTAATAATTATCACAAGCGCTAATAATAGTAGGCGAATAAACCCATACCATATTCAATCTAGGATTTTTCTATCTACATCATGGAAGATAATAAGAACACGCTTGATTTCCGAGTTACCTATAATTATTTTAACGAACTCTAATTAAAACGTTGTTTTTTTTATTTTAAATGATTATTCTTACTATTATAAACGCGAAAGTGACTCTTTGTCTGTGTTTCGCACCTTCACAACAAAATTACTGAACTAATTTAAAAGAAATTTAGTACACGGATAGTCTAGAACCTGAGAAAGGACATAGACTACATTTTAATGCGTAAAAAAAATATAGTAATAAAATGAGTTTTATGGGATTGAAATAGGGGTAAAGTTCGTATAGGAAGTACGTATTATTAACTAGCATTATGATACTTATTTAGGCTTTTAATTTAATATAAATAAATACGAGATTCAAAGTTTCTAACAATATTTTAACCTAAAGGGGTAAAAATAGGGGATGAATGTTTTAGTCGAATAAACTCAATAAATTATTAAACCGATTTTTATGTTTTTATCACGAGAAAAAATATTTTTCGTGTAGGAAAATCTGATAAAACAGATGGCCGGGTTTTGATACAATTTGGTATGAGGTTGGTTGAAGTGGAAGTTGGTTGAATTGCCGTGGGAAAATATATTTCTAATTTCGGATAACCCGACATATCGCGGACGAAGCCGGGGCGGAAAAGCTTAGGTATGTTGGGCAGTATACATGTAGATTCCCACACTCGGTGTCTATTAGCCATAAATGTTATGTCAGATATTGCAATAGTTTGCAATATGTATCGCTGACGTTTGGATGTTATGTAAAAACAAAAGCAGCTTTCAATAATGTCTATCACAAAATTTTAATAAGTTTTTAGTAAAACTGTGTTTGGTACGACTTATTTGTGATGTTTTATAATTTACTCTAATAACTATTAGTATTAATATTCACTTCTATTGTTATAGAATACAATTATCACCTTATATACATACCTACCTACATTTTATTTATGGCGGGGGATGCTCGCTTTTTACCCTACTGAACTGAATGAAACAACTTGGGAATGGCGGTAAATATGATAAAATTAACGCATATTTTAATATACATTCTATACTAATAAACACGTTAGATTGTAAGTATTGATATAGCATTAAACTTTTCTGTTACCGATTTCATACAGACAGCACTTTTATTAAATTTAGGTACAGATACAAGATAATTCATTTCTGAGAGATGCAAAACAAACTCTACAGAACGTTAAACAAGCGCAAGTATCAACATTAAAAGAATATGATAAAGAACGCGGTGAGTAGTCTTATCTAGAATTTTACTTGCTCAAATCACAAACCAAACGTTTCCTCTTCAAAATAAACTAAGAAATAGGTAGTTTATCTGGAAATGCCGAAAATAAATTCGCACAAGTTCAGCGTTGTTGACTCAAGACCTTGACATCCTAATGTGTGGGAGTATAGTGGCAACAGCACTACAATAATATTATATAAAAATAATATTTAAATTTAAACATAGTCGTGCAAACACAGCCTTTAAACTGGAACATAGTCATGCAAACACTGCAGTTTTGCGACGAAACAACACACCCAAACAGAAAACGTTAGTGCAGAGTATAATAATTTGATAATTAATATCTTATCGTTGCGTCTGTACCCAGCTCTATACATGCATCTTTCAGTCTCGCTATCCCATAGATATGATTACTGCCAATATAAGATAAAAATCATCTCAATTAAATTAATTTGATAAGTCATAATTTCAGTCGAAAGTCGTTCACTCCTGGACATGCTCCTCAAATGATATCCATGTCGCAGTAAGATAGATAAAGCCGTAATATAGTTATATCCCTAGGCATATAACTATGTACCGGAACATAGTTATACGAAAGCGATTCATTACTGTCTCACTAGGAATATAGTTATAAAACGGTCTGAGTTTAGTGACATACTTATATTCCTAGATTAAGTTTAGTGAAATGGCTTTCGGAGGGTGCGGCGCAGGCGGCGGGGGAGGGGTTCGTTCTCCGGCCTATAATTTCAAACTCATTTGACAATCGAGGGCAAGTAAATTTAATAGACCTACAGTCAACCTTATTGTAATATTCTATGTCAAAATTCATCTATGATATAAAACTGAAATTAGAATTTGAGTTACGTAATAAAAAAAATGAATGTGGACGTTTTTAAGTGAAAAATCAAAAATATTGTTGTTGTTGTTTGTTTTAACCTTATAAAATCCATAAAATAGTGATAACCACCGGCGTAGGTATAAAATATTGAGATTTCAAAGTATGTAACATTTTGTCTCGACCACCATGTCCTGTGTTTTTATGAATTTCTGACAAAACATTGTAATATTCTTCGTAGGACAAAATTTTTATAATCGGATCAGTAGTCGATTTTCGTTTCAAAGTTAAATATTTTTCTCCTCCTACCTGCATTACGTCATAATGGTTTGCACGTAACGGCATAAACACAACGAACCCCTCCCCCGCCGCCTGCGCCGCACCCTCCGAAAGCCATTTCACTAAACTTAATCTAGGAATATAAGTATGTCACTAAACTCAGACCGTTTTATAGCTATATTCCTAGTGAGACAGTAATGAATCGCTTTCGTATAACAATGTTCCGGTACATAATTATATCCCTAGGGATATAACTATATTACGGCTTTATCTATCTTACTGCGACATCCACACTGATCGGTCTACTTCCGAAATCATGTAGATTTCTCTACGCTGAGAATCTTTCAATACGCTGGCCTACTGCAGGCGGTGGGGTGCACCAGAACCTCATCCGCTTGTTGGCAGAAATTGACACTGCACTCTTGTTTTCTTTGTTTCTCTGCACTCTAATTGGCTTTGATCCCGTCAGATGTGCTCCAGAACATACACAACTTCTGATAAGCAATTTTAAGTAATATATAAAAATTGCTTCTTTTTAATTATCAAATTAAAACTATAATCTCTATATTATGATACAACTTAATAAGATCCCAAGCACTGACCTTGTATGAGTAAAAACGGCACTGTTTAACCATTGAAATGTCTCATTGGCTGTGTGACTGCATTGCAAATTGTAACCGTAAGCGGGTAGGACGTTCTTCGCAGCAGTTGTGTCACGAATTTTATTGGCTAGCGGCTTCGTAGCTTTCCTTGATATAAGTTGATATTCCGTAAAATTTTTACAATTTATTAGAAAATAAGCGAATAGAGCTATCCACGGCAGAAGACAGAGAGCTAGACGAGTGCATGACAACGTTTATGAAAAACTACGGCACAAAATTGAGTGCCGAGGACGACACGTCGCAGCCGACGTCGCGTGCCACTCCGACGGTTCCTCTTGAAACAACGCGGAAGAAAAAGAAAAGAAAGAGGTAGGTGTAAGCTGGTATCTCTCTCTTGATCGAGTGATGTGGCAACTTTGTAAACGTTTATTGAAACAACCGTAACGTAGCTAATATATACGTAGCAATATTGGAACTGCAAATTACAAATAAAATAAAATTACTTCTTGCCTAATAAACTTTACACCAGTGTGTAAATAGAATTTGGTTCTGGTGTGAAGGTTAGATAGCAATATGTGAATGTTTTATCAATTTTCCTCCAATCGAAAGTTCCCGAGGTCGAAATAAATATAATAGTGATTTTCGTTGTTCTAAAATTAAATGTATGAACAATTGTCTAGTCAATAGTTTGTATATGATCTGTGATGAGGATAATTAAATGTGTTCACAAATATTTCTTATATCTGACATTATTATCCTTCTGCTTTCTTCGTACATTCAAACTAACGTATTGCAAGTATTTGAATACTACGTAACAAACGAACACGTGTAGTCGTTAAGAAATTTAGATAATAGCGCTAGAAACTAGGAAATCGATTTCTTTGAAAAAATGGCAAATTACAGTAAATATCGATTGAAAAATTTATTTATTTATACATATCTTTTTCTAGGTCCCAAATCTCGATATGCCTGACGAACTGCCGGTACGAGTCCATCAGAAAAGTAGCAAGCGCTTTCGGAATGCGCGAAGTATCCGAGGAAGACGCTTGGAATTTCTATTGGACTGATATGAGCGTGTCTGTAGAAAGGGCCAAAGAGATGAAAAGGTTCCAGCGCATCAATCACTTCCCGGGAATGCTCGAAATATGCAGGTCAAAATAGAGCTAACCCTCTTCAAATTCTTTTATATTAAAAAAATATAATTATCCAAATCCCATTGTAATATATAATATTTTTTATTACATATTAGTATGTGAATCTGGATACTTTTTATTGCAGTCAGAAGGTAAACTGACAAACACCAATACAATCAGTATTGTTTGTTATGTATTAGAAACTTTTGCATTTATAAATTAGTTGCATAATATGAGTATCGAACGCTTTGATGTGGGCGAACTAATTAACAAAGCCCTTGGACCGCCTAAAGATTACGTACAAAAATATCTTGACATTTCCAACTTACCCTGGAATTATGAAATGTAATGGCCTGAGGAGCCAATTAGAGTTGCAGTTTTAAAGGAGCCCGCGAAGCAAATGACTGCATCGCGTGCATGCCTCGCAGCCGCATAGCCGCCCGCCTACGACCACACCATTTATCACTTAAAAACTTTTGTTCATGCTTACAGAAAGGATCTGTTGGCAAGAAACTTGAATAGAATGCAAAAAATATACCCGAAGGAGTATAATTTCTTTCCGAAAACTTGGTGCTTGCCGGCAGAGTGAGTTTTCATTAGTTCATCTATTTGTTTTGTAGAAAAAAGGCACAGTGTAGGTATAACACGTAATACGTATTCGTGCCAATGCCAATCTATTATTTATGTTAATAAGAATACCCACTTATTGTATTGATCTTGTTAAAAGGCTATTAATTTAGGTGTACAAGAAAGTACGTAAATATCAAACATACACCAAAATAAAGAATCCTTGGACTTGTGTTGTATAGTTGAGTTGTGTAGTAGCCTCAGAGTTTTTTTCGAAATTCTCATTTGCATTGTATTGTCTTCATAGGACTTGCACATATATTAGCACATATTGCAGCTAATCCGTATTAGTAAACCTGGTAATTAAACATATAAAAATAAAGTGTTGTTAATACAATTTTCAGCTTAGGCGAGGCATTAAACTACAGCAAGTTGCGCAAAAATAAAACGTTCATAATTAAACCAGAATGCGGTAGTCAGGGCCGCGGCATATACCTCACCAAGTCTTTGAAGGACATTAAACCTACTGAAAAACTGATTTGTCAGGTTTGTATATTATAGAACATTATTTAATCAACTATATTTAATGTCATGAAGATTAATTTTGCACACACCTTACTTTTTCTTCTGACGCTCTTCCATGTAAATGGTTAACTATAACCGATACAACCGAAGGAAGTTGGCGTTGAACCTTGTCCTTAACGTGTCTTCTAAGCGCAAAGAACCTCTAATGTTATGTTTATTGACTTCCTCTAGTGTTAGCAACCGATAAACAGTTCGTACTTAGCTTCTGAAATAAGGTTTTATTAGCTACAAATATTGATTTGTGTACAGATTGTTGCCCCAATAGGTACTATGAATACTAAAACGCGGTATGATACAACGATGAAAACTCCTAATCATCTTGAAGGTCATGCTACGGGGCCAGTAAGTTTATCATGAGCTCTTAATCAAGTATAAAACCGCAGCGCTAGTGAGATGGCACTATACGCTGCAAGAGCAATCTCTCTGTTTTGTCATTTTTTTTAACTCTATTGTAAATGTTCATGGTACCTGTGTTATACGATTTTCATTTGTGCATGACGAAAACATGAAAAGTGACTTCAGAACAGTTAGTTTCTGGGGTGTTTCTACTTAAATTACAAGGTATATCGGCACACGAAGGAAAGGGGGTAAATACTGCTTGCAATACCTCCATAAAAGCGTTTAATGAGTTCCTGAGGAGTCAAAGGGTACTAGGTGGGCTAGACTCTCCTATAGTTATTTTAGCACGAGAGATATTTATTATTACATTATCGAGAACTATTAATAAGTACATACAGCAACGTTTCAAGTATTACATACCGTGTTTTGATAGCTCTTATGTCGCTACAAATGGCATTGGTTTCCGTAGTTTAAATGCAAAGTTTGTCGAATTGTCAACTATACCCATGAATTCATAACAGAATACACAAATTACCTCCTTCGCTGTCTTTTTAGGTATACATTTCAAAGCCATACCTGGTTGATGGATACAAGTTCGATATAAGGGTTTACACACTAATTACGTCGTGCGATCCTTTAAGGATTTTTGTATACAACGAAGGCTTGGTAAGGTAAGTTTTTTTTAGTAAACGAAATGTTGTAGATCTTTTGCGTCCATTATCGAGATTGTCTTGACTTTGGAAATGCCCAAGTCAGTCGTTTTATAAAAAACTGGGATTTTGCACATAGAGTACAATAGAGAAATCTACTCACTCAGTCAAAGTAATGTTCTAAACGTCTAATTTTACTTATAAGGAAGCAATTTAATTTTAGAACTTTTTCTTTGTAATCGAGTAAAATGAGGCGAGTTAGGAAAGATTCGAAGTTAAAAAAATAAAAATGTTATATCCCCCGACACAAAAAATATAAGCTACCATTAAAAAGTAAAAAATAATAAATGAAAATTAATCCTAAAGTACCTATATGTATGAGCGTCAGTGGCGCTGTGGTCTCGGCACTGGTCTGTGCGCCGCATAGAATCGGGAGGCCCGCGATCTAATCCCCACCGTGTACCAATGTGTTTTTCGTTCCGAATTTCATATGTACATTTATCCGACGCTCCTACGGTGAAGGAAAACATCGTGAGGAAACCTGCGTACATCTGCGAAGCGATTCAAAGGTGTACGTAGTCAACCAACCCGCACTGGGCCAGCGTGGTTGACTAAGGCCTAATCGCCCTAACGCAGTTAGGGTAGGCTCGAGCCCCTCGGTGGGGACATATATGAGCTGTGATGAATGACCTATATGTATAAGTATGTTTAAATATTTAAAAATAAAACTTCGCGTTGGGGAAAATTAAAACTAAGAGTAAAAATATATGCGTGCTTGATACGTGTAATAAATTATTAAGTTTAAGTAAATTGTAGATTCGCAACGAGCCGCTACGCTGACCCAAGCGCGAACAACACAACGAACGTGTTCATGCACCTTACCAACTACGCTCTCAACAAGCACAGCCGCACCTACGTGTACGACTCGGAAGCCGGCAGCAAACGGTACGTGTGAATTAAGGGTCAAATACATTCCTAACATAATAATAACAATAAAATGTTATTCTAATAACTATCTAGCGACCCGTCCCGGCTTCGCACGGGTGCAATGCTTATCTACGTCCCTGCATTTTAAATTTGTAATATCTCAGCACATTGTCGGACATTTTATTGTCGCATTGTCTTACACATTTCCTAACTAATAAAACGTAGTGATTATATATATGACAAATAGATATATATTTGCTAAATATTTTAGTGAATAGTCGCTTTTTTTGTAGAATTAATATTTTTTCCATATTCGTTATTGAGCTCCAAAGCTACAACAGTTTTCTCGATAAGTCATCATGTTGTCATCAGCAGGACTCTTCCCAACAAGAATTTGAAATAAATGTTATGTTCCCAAGGAAAAATAGGAAGTACAATGTATTTATTCACTATAAACATAGTTTATACACCGTAAATAAAAAAGACATCACTATTTAAAAGATCCGTGAAGAGGAGAAGAAACCTTTCGTGTGATACCCGTATTGTAGGCATACAATAAAAATTCGTTAATCACTAATTCGTAATTCACTATGTTAATGAAAAAATATTTTTTTTGTTTGAAGTACGATCTCTAGAAGATATCTACTTCAAACTGGAAATGAGATATTACACGCGAGCAAACATAGCAACATATAGAAATAATACATACATTAGAAGTTAAATGAAAACTTATAAAAATATAAGCAGATACTAGATAAGAGTTTTTGCTACATAAAACTCTTAAATGCACAAAAGTAATAAACTGTAAAAATGTAACTGCAATGTGTATGCAAGTGTGTGTCCATTTGAGCGTTTTGACATACAGTAATGATTAACTAACTTATTAGCGCGCAGGCAGGAGTTCACAATGTACTGCTTACTTTGTAGCATGAAGATTGATGCGCGCGCGGACTATGTTTCTTTGCGTTATTATTCTAAGCAGTTCACTCAACTTTTTCGTTCTAATGCTATTACAAAAAATCGAGTAGTTATGAATATGACAATACGCGCTCCTGATCGTGTCTGCGCTCCTGCCCACTGGTATTTCCAGAGCGCGACGGTATAGGTTACAGCCTACGCAGTTTTATTGCTTTTTGCAGTGCAGTATACCCAGACATATAGACACGTATAAAAAATGACAAACGGTAACAATCATATTATAGAAATTTTGTAAATACCGCATTATTCTTTAAGGAAATATGTACTGATGACTAACAATAATTGCAATTACTGAAATTGGATAATGTTTTAATACGTTAAATAGTTGACCTGAAACTTTTTATTAATGAACAAATTGATGAAAAAGCAAAAAAACGATGTTTTGCTTTTTGGCTTTATTAATATATATTATTTTATTATTATTATTCATATATATATATATATATATATATATATATATATATATATATATATATAATATATATATAATATATTATATATATATATATATATTCAGTTCATATATATTATTCTTATGATGACTCAAAGGTTGTACCGATGTCAGATTGTCGCCATCTCTGAGGTTTCGAGTTCGAGTCCCGGTGGGGGCAAATTTTTTTGTGATGAATGCGACTGTACCATAGTCATGGTTGTTAATGTATACATGTATCAAAAATATTTATATAGTATAGTAAATATATCTGTCCGTTCTTTGAGCTAGGCTAATTGGTGTTGAAGTCACCCAGGACGAAAACCGGACGGGGGGCGCAACCGCGAATGCAGTTCGCCAGCCCGTCCAGGAATGCCTCGAATGCGGCGAGGCCGCAGTTCGGGGTATGCAATTCAATGCATTTTCCTCAGCGTAACAAAAAAAAAAAAAAAAAGGCTAATTGGTGTAAATGTAATAAATATTTATTTACATGTTATTTTATTTTATTGCCGATTGTAGACAGCCGTTTACAACTTAGATAATTTGCTTTGTAACATTATTTAAAAAAATATTTTGTCAGACTAATTGAACGTTAGACAGTTTAAGTAATCTAATCAAAATGACCCGATTGTATATTCAACTGTATTCGGTCGAACTGTATTATTTTGTAAAATATTAGTTTCTGTGGCTTTAGCAAAATATCGACGCTGAACAAAATCTTGATGTCGCAAGGCGTGGACCTGGACCGGCTGTGGCACTCCATCGACCAGGTGATCGTGAAGACCGTCATCTCCGCCTGGCCCATCCTCAAGCACAGCTACCACGCGTGCTTCCCTTCGCATGACATGGTCTCATTCTATTTGCAACACTCAGTTACCTAGTCATAGATCAGTTTATATAACACTGCATTTAAGTATGTATGCAAGTTTAAATAATGCTGTTGGTTCAAATTGTTGATAGCAATGTTTTTTTTTAAATCTTACCGTATGGAGACCATACCAGGGTTTTTTGCTTGGACCCCCTTTTTTAGTATTCGCATTGCTGTGATCCTGGTTGTACAGAGCAATAAAACATAGAATTTATCGGGTACTGTGACTTTGTATTAAATGTCAGAAGTTGAACCCGTAAAATGTGGCTCTCGACGGCGTATCTCACACCAGTTATATGTATTATAAGATGTCTGTAACAACTTACCATCAGGCAGGCAGTCTGCGTACTTGTAAAAAAGTACAATCCTATTACTGTGGACCTTTGATAAAGCATCATTTTATAAAGCTATGTATTTGTAGTTATATACTTGTACCTATGTTCAGTTGCTAGGCAAATGTTATTTCCTTAAATTTAATCATGTAAAAGAGAAAAAATAAATCCATGGACTTAACAGATATATTTGCAGATTCTTTTAGTACTTCCTGCTACATTTATTTTGAATATGAGTTGTTATATTGTACTTCAAATTTTATTTTATATCATTTTATACTTATAATTTCAGATTCATGCATGTTTCGAAGTACTTGGATTTGACATACTTCTAGACCATAAGTTACACCCTTACATTCTGGAAGTAAGTATATTAGAAAATGTGTTATTTAATAATATTGCTCTTCAATTTTAATAGTACATTATGATACTAGTGTGCAAAGTTGTTCATTACATACGAGGCGGTATTGGTCGCGCGAGCCGTAAGGTGAGCGCGACAATTTAGCCGAGGATGCAATTAACAATGCTCACGAGTTTCATACGACGTTTTTCAACACAAGTTGAGGAAAAAAGCTAATAAAATGCGATTTTTTATTTATCAATGAAGAAAAGTTATAAAAGCGCAATAATGTTCTTGAACGGCAAACACCAACTTTCATTTTTACCGCGCAATCGCGCATGCGCGCGCCGCTCGGCGTAATGGCGGCATCGGCATACAGGCACGAGTCAAATTATCATTCAGGCAAAATTTTATAAATTCAAGAAAACAGCATATGATAATATAATGTATTTAAATAAAATTATAGTGAATCTTTGATTACTATTGCACCTCAATGGAAGTTTGTTGAATGTAAATTTAGCTATTACCTATTTATTAAACATTAGAATACATTTGTTCGAGAAAAAGAAAGTGCTACCAGACTAAATTAAGAATGCATTTTACGTATATAAAAACGTCTTGTAACAGGGAACAACCGAATTTTATCGGGTTATAAATATTGCACACTAGTGCGTAATGAAATTGCGCACTAGTGTGCAATATCCTAGTTTTTGAGATTAAAAACACGCATGAAACAGCCCCGTTATGAGAACGTGTGTTGAAAAGGTATATTTCTACCGTATTCTTGGTACCAAAATTTTTAGTTTTATAAATGTAGAACGAACACAGACGCTGGCTCGCCATATAAACATTAAAATCCATACTACAAGCACTGTGAATTAACAGAACGTTTCCAATAATGTTTGTGGTTTCAATATTTGTTTCATCATCAATCGCGCTTAAAGTATTAAGTCTATTTAGTATTGTATTATTAAAACTAGGTGAACCACTCGCCAAGTTTCCACACGGACACTCAGCTGGATAGAGAAGTGAAGGAGAATCTGTTGACCGACACATTCACTATGCTGAACATCTGGCAGTGCGACAAGAAGCGAGTACTTGAGGAGGACCGCAAGAGGATACGCGACCGTCTCCTGCAGACTAATAAGTGATTATCGATGATTATAATGACAGGCGTGTAGAAACAATAATATAAAAGACAGAATATTGTTGTTCCTATCATGTTAAACACTATTTTAGCCAGCTATAGGACCAATAAAATTTGCTTTCTCCGTGTCTCGTTGACTAAATACTGTATATTTCACGTCCTTCGTTTTAGATTGTTGGCTTAGTACTTTATTAGATTTCAATTATAAACACGGATTTGTAGCATTTTTACATTTCCAAAATCAACTTGTTTTCGTGTGTTCAAATTTGACAACTATGGATTCGGATATAGAAGGAGATGAAAAGATATTCATATAATGGAAAAGATTTTGAGAGGAGTTAAAAAATAACCTGTAATTTCACTTTATTGGACTAGCTGAAGTATCTTTTAAAATTAATTTTTAAAATGTTAACATTAAGATATCAACTTTAACATCAATATTAACATCTAAAATGCAAGCATGCTTATATTGAATGTACCTTTCGTCTAAACGTTCATTCATGAAATATAGCCGGCACGTGGGACCGTTTAGGTATAATATTTAACCTTTTTTTTTGGGATTAGTTACTAAATTTCATAGTTTTCAAATAACATTATTTGTTATAACGAATAGGTTCTCCGATTTCGTACCAGTTGAAGAAAAAGACCAAGAAAAAAGTCCCTGGCAAACACAAATTCAATGGGAAGAGACTCACCTCGGAAATTACAGGTAGATCCAAACATAAATAAATTGTTATTAAAATTTTGAAAATCCAATCTAGCAAAATTATTTAATTAAAACTCATAATAATAAACTCATTAATATGTATTGCCTAAATCTCGTCGAGTCTAAATCCAAGAAGTAGATACCTACTCCTCGGTTGATTCTATTGACCATACGATATCTATTTTATTGACAATAATCTATACATTGGTAAAAAAGTTTTCACTTTATTAGATTTTTTTCTAAGGAAAGAGCTGTCTTATAGTAAAAATCTGCATAATGCGTTGTGTTAGGTTAGGTTAGGTTAGGTTTATCTACAGATTGCTCCAATTTTACAAGCTTTTATTTACTTTCACCTGTCCCGTTGTCTGTCGTTCTGTAATCAAATCTTGCAACTTAAATTTGATCCACTTCCCGGTTTCGATTGAGCTGAAATTTGGTATACACGTTTAGTTCGGATGACAATGCATGATTAACTGTGTGACGTCATTCTAAATCCAACATGGCGGCGTATCCAATATGGCGGACGAATTATTTTTAATGCACTCCTACAATATGGGTATCAAATAAAAGGGCTTGCCAAGAATAACTAGAAAAAAATAATGTTACGTCACTCTTAATCCAATACGGCGGAACACCAAAAATGGCGGATAATTTTCTTTTATTCGTTCCTACAATATGGGTATCAAATGAAAGGGCTTGTTCTCAGCAAGCCTGTAGAGGTACTAAAAAGTTAAAAATAAAATTAAAGAAAAAAAAACCTTTTTAAAAACAAGCTTTTATTATTTGTTTATAAAATGAACTAAAAAGTTAAAAATAAAATGAACTAAAAAGTTAAAAATAAATTATTAACACTAAAACTTTTCACCATACATAATTATTCAATCTCGTCCCCCCTCTTTATCATAGTCCCCATTTATAAAAAAAAGCGTGTTACTTTTAATACAACAACTTGTTCTCTAATTGGTCTGTGAATACAACACAACATTTTCCTCAAGCTATCACAATGTAACACCCTTTTATTTATAAATGGGGACTATGATAAAGAGGGGGGACGAGATTGAATAATTATGTATGGTGAAAAGTTTTAGTGTTAATAATTTATTTCTAACTTTTTAGTTCATTTTTTCGTATTGAAAATACTATACAATATTTTTTTAATCTACGAAATCCAATGATGTCTTGATATACATATGTATATTAGTTGTTACTATTTGAGACGATGGCGAACTGCCAAATCTTCGCGATAAAGTAATTTTACACGCGTTATATTCAACAATTTCATATGTTCATTTTATCTTTTATGTGAATTAACAGACAAACAGTTACTTTCACATAATACTATTTAGGGATTGTTTTTCATTTATATTTTAGAAGGGTATATCCCGTCGGCGAGCAGTACGCGTTATTATTTCAACAACCATCTGGCTCCTTATACACTGGTACTGCGTC
Source organism: Scirpophaga incertulas (assembly GCA_036419045.1). Lineage (NCBI taxonomy): Eukaryota > Metazoa > Arthropoda > Insecta > Lepidoptera > Crambidae > Scirpophaga > Scirpophaga incertulas. The sequence continues at coordinate 32,079,228 of CM071628.1, forward strand.
GTCGCGTGCTAGAGGCGATTGTACCCGGATCCAACGGGAAGAATTTCAGGTACTTTTTAAAAATATATCGGGGTTAATACGACAAAAACAAATGACTAATACCAATATGGATGATGTATTCATTTCGTGTCATATCTAGCAAAAGTTGTCTGGTGTTGATGTAGCAAAAGTAACAAAAGAAAAGTGTGGTGTGTGGTGTTATAACATCGCAGAGTTATACAATATATTTATTGTAAATATCATTGACTTGTCTGCATTACCTAAGTATATTAAATGTGTACTGTAGTGCTAAGGTTAAAATAAATAATTTTCTTGTTCCCTTTTTAGATATGAAATTTAGATCTATTAAGACCACAAAATATTGTAATTTCTATTTAAAAATACCTATTACGGAACATATGTTTTATAACAATTAATCAACTCAGCAACTAAACTTATTTCTACTAATTAGCAAACAAAAGCAAAAGCTGAGGCGTTGAAAAAACCTACCCAACCCAAGGCTGAAAAGAAAATTGGCGAAGAGGCTACTGCCAATACTGAAAATAGCACAGTCACCATCACAGATAAGCCCAAGTCAAAAATCAAAGAACAAGAGAAGGATAAACGGAAAGAAAAAGACAAGAACAAAGAGGCGTGCATGAAATTATCGTTACCTCAACTAGTAAGTTATTATTAGATATTGATATTCCACTTTCTCTTGTATATTTTCTATAGCGAATAAGCAATATTTAACATATTCTTTTTCGTCCATAAATGGCGAATTTCATAGATGGAAGATTGGTTATAAAATTCCATAGATTAAATATTACATATAAAGTTTATTTTTCTTGACAAAACTTGAGAGAAAGGCTGCAGTATATTTTTTTAAATGTTGTCAGAATTTCCCACAGTACGTAAATTTTGAAAAATATACACCTCCATATTTCTGTCTGTATAAACATTATACTTAATGTCTGGCGAACAAAAACCATTTTCTTCAAATTTCTTCCTATTTACCTCTCGTTGGACTAAAAAGACTTGTGAAATTTGAAATGAAAAAATATCATAGAACACGTAGGTATATAAAATTAAATGTAAAAAGGACAATTTCATAGGTAGTCTACGACTGTTATATTCGAATTTCTTCAATATATTTGTTTTTTTTTTATAAATTTCCTGTGTGTATATACTAGGTACAGGAGAAGGAACCGAAACCCACGTACGTCTTGTGTTCTTATGAACCCGATCCTATCATTGAGAAAGAAGAGCGCGAGAGGGTTAATCTATTGGCACAGAGAGACTTCCTCATAAGGAGTTATGGTATGCTAGAGCAGGTGAGTGATTTTATAAACCTCTTATTTCTTTCTTTCCCTACCAATCATTCTAAAGGTTAAAGCATTTTAGTTGCCGACAATATTGTTATTCTACCCAAAGCCTTCTGTATTATTCATGGTTTTTATTTTTTGATTGTGCAGCCGGAATAGGATAAGTTTGGTCAGTTTTGAAATAAATACCGTTACAAAGTCTTGGAAACTTTTTTTCTTTTTTAACACCTTTTGCTCGTAAAGCTGATGTAATTCCACCGGTTTTAAATATGTAAAGCGGGTCATAAAAAAACGTGTGTGTTACCAAAGCAAATAGTTATGTTATAGTCCATACAAATTCCATAACAGTATTATTTTCCATTTTGCGCGTTGTTGCTATTCAAATTTCGAACTAATCGCCGCGCGGCGCCTGTGACTGCCTACTCACAGGTTTGCGCGCTTTTAAAATGGCGGGAATGCTTTCCGTGTGTGCATTCACAGATTGAGTTTATTTAAATGTTTATTTTTCTGTTTCCTCGCAAATGTGTTAAAATCGTCGTACGATATACGTGTGTATTGGTAATATGGACACGAGCCTGTACTACTATGTTAGGGCAAATAGGGCCTTGGTCAACCACGCTGGCCCAGTGCCGAATGGTTGACTGCATACATCTTTGAAATTCATTCGCAAGTGTATGCAGGTTGCCTAACGATGTTTTCCTTCCTGCGACAGATAAATGTACATGTGAAATTCGAAAAACGATAAACACATTGGTACACGACAGGATTAATTCCAGTCCCCCCGAATCATCCGATTCTTAGACTAATGTTATTTTTGTTTCCACAGATATACTTAGTCATGAAGAAGATGGGCACATTGAGACCCGAAGACGAAAGAAAATATGGCGTGTATGGACGTTTATCGGCTGTGTCTCACACGCCCAAGGTATATAGGCAGTTTGTAAAATAACCGAAACTATTGTCTCTAGTTGATTACACTGTATTCACAACATTTTACGGACAAAACAAATTGTAGGTATATTTACAACCACAAAATAAAAGTAGCAGTTTATTATTTAAAGTACCATTGTAACTGAAACCTCTGAAAGGTTATAGTGAATTTCATTCGTACTATGTCGAATAAATCTACAAGAGACTCAGATTTATTCGTATTTGATATCAATAAAAGAAATTATTTAGATAGAGTTATATATGGTATTACTCGGAATGCAAGCTTTATTATACTTTTGCGTATGATATGGTTTGTAATAGTTGGTTGACCTTGTATTACAGGATGTATGCCTGAGCGTTGGGTGCTCTCCGCCCTCTATCTCGAAAAGGGTTGAGCGAATAGAAAAAAAGTTGTCGCAAATTTTTTTATCTTCAATTTTTATAATAGGCGTTGAAGTGATTAGAACCATAGAAACGGAGATACCTAATTGCAAAAAACCGATTTACGTGCAACCTCGAATAACTTACGACGCAGACACGAGATAATATGAGACGTTTGAGACAACTTTTAGAACGGCAAAATAAAGCTGTATACGAATTTCCAACTTATTATCTCAAATTCCGAGGTGAAACCCTAAAGTGAATGGACTAACAATCAGAATTTGAGTCGTGCTTTAGTTCAACTTTTCAAACTAGAAATAATGAATTTGTTGTAGCTGTCAGTTTGGTCAGGCTGTCACAGTACACAGGCCTGGTTGTAGACAGACCGTGTGTGTAGTCGGTTGGTAAAATTGTACGCTAAAGAAACCGGATTTAGTTAATTTAAATTGACTAGTGAAAGTGTGTCTGTTAACGTTATAGGTCTGCGTTCTTACAGTGAAAGTATTAAATATTAAAAAAATGGGTTGCAAATTATTTTACTATATAAACCTAAAAATGATAGAGCCATCCAGTACTAATATTAAAATATTGTATTTGCCAACAGAAAATGTAATATTATGCAACAATGAACCATCAATTTCTTAAAAAAGATAAATAGTTATCAAGGAATTTATAGCTGGAAGAAATGAAATTTTATGTTCCAACAGAACGCCATAAAGGAGCACAGACAATTTAAGCACAGATCAACTGAAGCTGGAGATCATGTGGACGATGGTAAGGTAAATTATTTTAATATTAATATACTGAATTTATTTTAATTTGATATTAGTACTGATAATATTGCTTATACGAGTGGTGTTTCAATACAGATGGCGCATATCCATACTGCGCAACTTTAAATTGTCTTTTTTTTTAATATTCTTTATTATTAACCTTGGATACAGAGACCTTCAGTCGTTTTAAATTGTTTATTAGTAAATGAAACAGATTATACTAAATGTACGAGACAGAAAGAAATAGCATTGTGCTACTCATACACATATATGTATATATATCATCGGAGCGAAGAGTACCTCTCCATTCAAGCCGTAGGGCCCTTATGGCCAAGGCTAGGCCGAGTTTAGTCGGTAGGTCTGTTGGGTCGAGCCGCCTCGATTCACCAGGAGTCCGACATAATCACCGCATCCCTGCTTGCCTGTTGCGGTGGTATCCATGAGGATTCTCAGCCTCCTCTCCTGAGGAAAAAAAAAACGGAGCGAAGAAGGTCTTCCACGAAATGGTACCCATTGCCCAAATTGGAACTCCTCAAATATGATTCACCTCATACATAAGAATAAAATAAAAATAAAATATCATTATAGGATTGAAAGTGCAGTGCACGGACGCAGTTATATATGAAAGACCGAATAGAGAAACATCTGGAGCGTTTGGGTAGCGGAGTAGGTATAGCAAAAAAATCGTACGTTTTCATGGCATCTTCTATATAACGTAATATATCTATTTTTCAAAATAGATTTTTAGAATGTTCTGGCATACAGATGTCCTGACATAAATCTATCTAACTTTTGTTTGCCCATGATCTTAAATCCGTGTATTTCCAATGTTATCAACTAAATATCGATCAATGCTACATACAGCCAAGATGCAAATAGTAATATTTAATATTACAATGTATATGAATAATATATTTTAATTATAACTACTTTTTTAACTTATTCGAAATTTATAACTACATTTTAAATCTGAAAATATTTTTTTTATTCCATGAAATTTAGTTTGCACGTCATCAGGCTTGGAAAACTCGTGAATCGGTTACCAAAAATCTGTAATTAGGTACTTACTGTAATTAGGTAATATGTAGGTATTTTTAAGCCAAGGCGCGCAGTCTATGCAACAATAATTATTTCTATAATTTACACCACATCATTACATACATACATATATATATACATTGGGAGAGTACACTATCGTTTGATTAGGTTCTTCCGTTTTACCTTTTCTGGTCTCAAAGCAGCAGCGCATAGCTGTCCTGGCATCGTGACATTCCGTTTAAGTTGCAGATTTTCTACGAATCTTCCAGTAACCATATGTATTATAGGCATTGTAACCACTTACTACCACGTGGGCAGTCAGAGAGGATAACTCTTCATATTCCATGGCTTTGTACCACATGTAGGTTTTGGGGCTCCTAACATCAGTTCTCAGCATTACCGTCGCCTTAATTGCGCGATCCAGTACAGAATTCACTATTACATATATTTATTCAACTTACATATTATTGTGTAAAATGCTACTTCATAAAACTATATCTATACATACATACATACATTCTCGGCCTCATTGTCAGTTGGTCGATACGCCAGTATATTCCAAGACTGTGTGTCCCCAGTAGGCAAACAGCAGTCGACTGAGTGAGCCGCGAATTTGTGTCGAATTGAAATATGAGTTAGCTGCTAACTCAGATCAGCGTCGCAAGCTAACTGTTATGAGTAGAGATCGGATAATCGGATGCATATTTACCTAAAGTTAGTTTAAGAAAAAGTATGGAAACGGCTTTTTATTTTTGTTAAATAAAAATCAATTATTTGATTATTGTTTTAGTCAAACTAGCTCACTACTTTCGTATAACACTCTTCATAAATCGCAGGGGGAACTGAAACTAAACTTCATGTAAATACGTATGCATAGTTGTATAAATGAACCCGGAGTCTCGGTCTTGAAAATAAATACCACGTGCTAATTTAGTAATTTTCAAACAATATCACTACGTTAAATTTGCAGTCCCGTATTTTCCCGGGATTTTTATTTAACAAAATGTATTTTAAAAAGCCGCTTCCATAATTTGTGAGCCAAAAATTTATTTTAGGTAAATATGCATCCGATTATCCGATCTCTAGTTATGAGGTTTGCTGAGTCGGTTACTAACTAATACAGTCGGCGAACGTAACGCTACAAACTAGCAAACTGTCGACACTCAATTTTAAATATATGGAAGGGCGTACAAAACCTATACGCCACAAACTCAGTCGGCCGCCAACAGTCTGTCTACAGGGGACACAACCTAAGACCAATTTCCATCGTAGTGTAATAGTACTATGAAACATTAATAAATATATTTTATACGATTTGGTGTATACTTTAGATATTGCAATGATTTATTAGTACTGTGTATTTTCTTTTTCAGGATAGTCCAAATTGTGAAATTGGTGTTTAAAAATGCATAGTGATGCTATATTTAATAGCGCTAATTTCCCATGATTCGTTTTCTAAAATGTATTCTTAATTCTGTATATTGTAAGTATGAATGAGTAAATATCCAGAACCCAAGCTACTATCATTTATTTTTTTAAATAAAAATGTAATTATAATTTAACGTGATATTGTATTGTCGGTTTTTATTATTACTTTTGTCACCGTGTATACGCGGTACAATTTAATATATTAAATTGTTAATTTCCAATGAAAAAAAATACTGTTTTTAGAAGAATAAAAAGATTTATTTCATCAATATCATTGTTCTTAATCATACAATTAGGCTGTTTTGTCAGCGTGTCAAGTTAATCAAGTCCAGCTTTATTTATGGTTGACTTTAAAAATACATTTTATGTCCTCTTAACAACTACATCAATCCAACACATTATCAATAGAAGTCGTTTTTCATTTCACTTACAATATTGTACAAATAAATGGCAGCATTCATGTATAGCAAATTTTTGGGTCTCATGAAATATGTATTTGTTCTCTCTTGATATATTGGTAGTTTGATGGATCAACTTAACCATAAAAATACCCAATTTACTGGACTAAGCGCGAGCATTGATATTTAGCATTAACAACTGTACTTAAAACTGTAACCTTTTAGCTAGAGATGCACCATCTATATTTTCCAAAAGTTTCCTCTTGAGCGATGGTTTTTCAGCTTCGATTCTTGTAATGTTTGATGGCATTGGGAGTTTGGATCCTACCGTTGGTGCAGGTTTGTTGCTACAAAAAAAAATAGTTGAAATAAACATCATAGACATTTTCATTGCTACATATTTCCTAGATTGCTTTGAAACAAAATATATGGATACAAACGTAAAGCGTGCGGTCCTAAAAATCATGTCCACTTTGATGATATTTGTCATTAGTTTCAAGCTTGGAACAATGTAATTAGAATCACGTATATTTCAGATTATAAATATATGACTTTGTAATTCTTCAATGATTATATATTATATATAACTTGTATCTACCTATCTCGACGTCATAAAACAGCTCTAAACATTATTTGGAATCAATGATGGCGGTAATATTGTGTATCATTAAAAGAAAGGAAATGGAGGCTCAAAAACAATTACAAAATCCCGCATAGGGGACCACACTCTCTTTAATGATGTACGATCAGTAGTCGGCGTCCCTTATCCGCGAGCACCTCTAGTCAGCGAAACGCATACAAAGCGTTTAGGCAGATAGATGCCTAAAATCAATCTAGTTATTGACACCAGGAGACCTATTTTTGAATTACGAATGCGATTTCGAAATCTCTCGAATCGTGACTTTGAGGTCACGGATTCCTAAACATCCAATTTTTGAAAGTTGATTGCAGAGCTGCCAACATAGATAAAGTACACACATAAATATAAGAGTTCGGTTCCACGCAGAATATAGCCGCTGCCGGTTATTGCTGGCTTAACCATTATGGTATATATATATATATATATATAGACTGAAAAATCAACTTCACATTCATGTCAATATGTTCTCTAAACAAAACACAGATAACATTTCCACAAGTATGATTTGATTACGAGTGGGTGAGGGCACTCGTAATGAAGTCACATCCGTGACTAAGGTAGTCACATCAGTGATATTCAAAAATACGAATTATTGAAAATCGGTGATTATTAGTCACATCGGTGATTTCGAAGTCGCATTCGTAATTCAAAAATAGGTCTCCAGTTTCATCTAATAAATATCAATCGTGACTCGCTCTGTATAGGTAGCATATTAATTACAGCATTCCTCCATTCCATAGATTCACAATCGAAATTCATAATAAATAGGTAAATATATATTAAATTGGTATCATATTATGCTGGAGACATCTACAAATTACGTCAATTAATATGTGACATAATTTATAAGTGGTAATTAAAAACAAAGCTTTTAAAATAGTTACCCGACCTACATAGCTACGACCCTTTTGCACTTCTGCAGCGCACACAATTTAGTTTGTTTTGTGTAATTGTTAAGTTTGTATAATTTTAAGTACTTTGTATTTGTGTGTGATGAAGTCAAGTGTAAATAAAGTTTTATCTATCTTACCTAAAGTAAGTCATTTGTAGGGCCTGTGTGCAATCGCATCGCCTCGGCGGGTAAATTGCTAGCAAACTTTCAAGGAGCTGAATAAGGTCATCGGAAGCAGCGCTGAATATATGGCGCAGCTGCTGCGGGGGAAACTGCTTAAACTGCACGTAGTCTGTGAGACTCTTCATACCCTGTAAATAACAACAATTTATGAAGATGTTGAATACTGTTGGCAAATTACAAGACAAATGTTCTTGGGTTATAATAGGATAGGCCACGGATGAACATCAAAGTTCATGTCGATTGATATTCAGTGCAGCATGCTAGAAAATATTGTGGCCACACCACCACAATGGTTATGGAAATTAAGATCAAAATAACAGTTCACTATTAACTATTGTTAATTTTAAACAATACTATTTCATAATTTTGTCATCTAATTTGCAACTACAGAAGTTACACTATTTATACTTTTATTTCATATTTATCTGAAAAAAAAAAACACATACAAAATGTTTCTTATTTTCTAACTTCTGAGTGGATAATTAATTTAGTTTTATTGTAATTGTTCCTCATTTCCAAACCAAATTTAATTACCACATCTTTATGATCTAAAGAAACATTTCTGTTGTAGAAAGGGCATGTTGGTCCATAAAGGTTCGCCGCCACTGTGATAGGCGATATAGGGGAATTACATTATAAGAGAAAATTATGATTATTTTCATATACTTGTACTATTATACTATAATTGACTTTGTGATCTAATGGTTCAGACTGCCAGGTATTGATCGGTATGTGCGAGGTTTGATATCCCATGGAGGCAATTGTTTTTCTACTCAGTTTAGTTAGCAGTAGTGATTTAAGGCAATTTAGCTAACTAACACCGTGTTATCTAAATTTGTTGCAACAATAGCATTGTTAATTGCATGGTTGTGTTCTGACAATTAGATATGAGGCAGACAGTTCCTTAGTTGTTAAGGGGTCTGATTGGAGTTAAGTTCGCCATTATCATTACTTAATGTAAAATGGAGTCAATAAAACTACAAAGTTATTTCATTATAACCTACTAATAGTACACAGGATTGTGTTCGAAGAATTATTTGTCAAGAGATAGATTTTTGTAGACCAGACTTCAACAATAAGTAGTCATATCCTGAACAGATCTAATCTACAAAAAGACTTAAATAGTAACTGACCACCTAAACGCATACTATTAGGTGAGATGAACTCCCATGACCTCTCCCAATATATGTAATAAAATATTAGGTAAATTACACTTACTGGCCAAATTTCTTCAGTAGGAGTACCAAATACTTGAAATATGTGTGTTAACTGATCTAAATCTGATTCTCCTGGTAAAAAAGGGACTCTTAATAAAAGCTCTGCTAGAATACAACCAATAGCCCACATATCAACTCCAGTACCATATTGTCGTGCACCAAACAGTAGCTCAGGAGATCTAAGAACATAAAAATATTATTTTTTATATTACACTTTCTTTTTATGTCGATGGGCCTAAAATGAAAATTAGGCCTTTATAAGCATTGAGTAATGCAAGTACAAATTTACTAACGTCTGTTTGGAAATTTTTAATGCTGTTAATGGCAGACAGGCAATTGTTACTTTCTAATGGCGTTATACAACTTGTGATAGATTTTTCATTCTGTACACTCTAATATAGCGAAAAAAGGAATTTCAATGATATCTTGTGGTATACTATCTTAACGACCTCAAGTTATGTACCCAAGCCCACTAAGTCGAATAGAGTATGCATACTGCAGTTATTATAATAGACGACAGTGTCACGCCCACTTACTAATTCCGTTATATTCTATGTTCGGTGATTGGATACACTGTGGAAAACCATTCCACATAGGAATAGATTTCACTGCACATTATTTCTTGTAATAGCTCAAATAGGAACATGGTTTTTTATCTGCACTTGATTGCGTTTCCGAATGATGAAGGAACTTTAACTATAAAGAATCAAAAACCTTAACTTTGCACTCCATTTGAAGACAAGTTGCATACAAATCATCTTTCATGTAACAATATCCAAGGAAGATTATGTATACCGCATTTCATCAATTCTGTCACCTGCATTAAAATATATGTTCTCGATAGACAGCATGTAGTTAATGTCCAGAACTAACAGTGTTGGGATGTGTATATAAGACATCTCTGGACACCCTTAGTCCCTCATACCAATAGATAACACACAGTTGAACCTCATGCACATTTTCAGTAAAGTAGATGATACTGTTTATATGGCAAAGTGGTTTTTGGGACCCAGGTCTAAATTTTGGATATGTTGTTCTCCTGGTCGAGTTGAGCAAAAAATGTAATGGTCGCAAAAAAAAGGGGCTCTGAAGTCTGTATTAGAAAATCGTGGTTATCGGCAGAATCAATGATAATGTGCTTATTTATTAAAAGCAAACCATTATATGGTAGTACAACATGTAACATTATAGTAATTAGAATTCATAAATGAATGCAGAAATAACTTTTACTCTAGTGACTATATTGTACATTAAAGTAATACAAGTCTAAGAGGTACAAAGATTACAAACCTGTACCATCTAGTAACAACTTGATGTGTATTTATCCTCGTAGGTGATCCAAAAGCTTTTGCTAAGCCAAAGTCTCCGATTTTCAGGATCCCTTCTCTATTTATTAGCAAATTGTTAGGTTTTAAGTCCCTGTGTAATATCCAGTTTTGGTGTAAATATTCTAAGCCTAAAAATTAAGTGTAATATTGTTTATGACAAATATGTATTTAATATCAAAGTGAACATTTTACAATATATATTAACAACTTGCCTCTTAATGTCATTATCATATATGCTTTCACATTTGCTGGAGTAAGTACAATATTGTTGTCCTTAACTATTATTTCTAAGTCGGTATCCATAAAATCAAAAACCAAAGAGACATTTGATTTCTGACCAAACACATCTAAAAAATAAAGTTAATGGTTAAGTTATATATATATATAAACAAAATAGTACATTACTGCAAAGGCCATAATTTCAGGTTGAGTATGTTTTTAATGGCAGAGCTGCAAGTGAGATCTTCCAATTATATGAGACAGACAATTGCCATTTCTATCTAGCTATATACACTGCTTATCTCAAAAATAAAAATGCAAGGATATGAAAAATACTTATGAAATTTGTTATGTTAGTGCAATTACTTAATGATAAAGTTATTGTTTTCTCAGGCACATATATTTACAGCACACTGGGAATTAAATTTCATGTAAATATTGTGGAGGGTTTTTATTCTAAATTGAAATAGTAGTGGCAATGGATTTCGTTTATTTGTGTACATTGATACAATCTTTCACATGTTACACTTGATTATTACATGTTAAACTGACCTGATGTAAACCCAGTGTCCAAAACACCTTTACAAAGTTACACTTTAAAATCAATTCAAATGGTATTAAAATGGGCAGAAAATGTTATAAATTGTTAAAGATGAAACTTTAAACTACTCCAAAAAAAATTTGATAAAACGCACTTACCTAATAATCCGATGAGATTCACATGTTGCAACTCTTGTAATAATTTGATTTCTCTAAGGGCAGTCCTATTTATGCCATCCTGAGCCTCTAGTCTTGAACCAATTTTTATCTTTTTTACGGCAACAATATTGTCAGTTTTGACGTCCCTCGCTTTATAAACAGTAGCAAACTAAAACATGTTTTTACATATAAATGGAAAATAACATATTTAGATAATTGTATGTTAATATGTATGCTAAAATACCTGTCCTTCTCCCAAAAAATCTATTTTTTCGTAACGTAGTGTACGCTCATCCATCGTGATAATGAGAAATTAATTAGTCCTCTATTAACTAGTCTCATAACATTTATATTAAAAATCTTCGTTTTCTTGTAAATATGGTTAATATTTAAATCTACATTTAGAACATGACCCGGAGCAGAAAAATCAAGCAGAACACAGACTAGTTAGAGAAACAAATACCCATGTATGATGTACCGATGCAAGCATTATTATATTAACAACTTGTGAACACAGATTAGTATACTATTCTTGTGAACAAAACAGTCGAATTCAAATATGTCAATTCGATTGTCAAAGTCACCAAGATAGGATATACAAATATCAAATAGTATTTCATAGGTCTGTGGTCAAGTAGCAATTTCTCAGAATAAATAGAAAAAAGAAAAATCCTATTCATTACACGACGTTGTATACACTGCAACAAAGGTTTTATCGATTATTGAATGTAGTCATAATAAGGTATTTTCTAACCCCTAATGAAGGATTTATCGGTAGACAAATTAAGGAGTTTTAAAGCCTGTTCATAGATTTCGATTTTTGGCGAACATTCTCTAATAAGAGATGGCGACACGTTGAAACTGGTGTACTATCCACTCGACTATGGAGGTCGTAGGTAGAATTAACTATATGTGAATAGAATGTAGATATGGGAATAGTTTCTCTTGTATAGGCATATAGGTAGACTATCTCTATATGTAAATAGAAGCATAAGTATGTTGTTAATCCATATAATCGTTGTATGTATTAGAAACTTTTGTCGTTCCATTATATTAGAATACATATACTTGGATTACGGGCTAACATATATATAACGACAATAATATTACAAAACACAAAAAATGCAACTTTTAATTTCAATTTGCTACACAAGAGAAATCCAATCAAAATTTAAACCCATATTCTTCCTATGGTATACTTTTTAATACAGGTTGGTTAAAAAGTCGTGAAAGAAGGTAATTTCCAACAAAAAGTCTTTCTCCAGCATGACCATAACCCTCTATTGCAAGAAAAGTTATGAATATTTTTGAAGTGAAAACTTCTTTAGCGGCGCTGAGCACTTTTTGTATGGCTAAAATCTTCCAAATTCGCGTCAGGGTTACGTGATGCTGATCGAAAAAGCGTAAGATCGAGGGGAAGGGAGAGGAACTAGTATCTCCCACACTTTCTACCGTGCCTGAGTGTGCTGCTTCGTTTAGGCAGTACAAGGTGCTTGCGCGAATGTCTGTCCTATTTGTGTACGATAGCGCAATAAATAAACATTGTATTCCACCTCATAAATGATAGTACTTTTGTACTTATAATTAAACACAAACTTATTATGGAAGTTTTCACTTCTGCCGGCACTCCCGAAGTGCTACCGGTGTTTTTTTTTTGTTTCAACAATCTGTATCTCATCATACCATCAAATTACTTAGTTTATCCGTCGTGTGATGAATGGAAGTTTTATTTACGGTGATTTATTTTTTATCTGTGCATTAATGGATAGAGTATAACTTTCATGGACAGACTATTTATATCTGTCAATTGGGTAATATAATTCTGTTACTCATCTGTGTTCTGTTTTGTGTGTCTGTTTTTCCTGTGTTTTCTTCAGATTTCTTTTTGTAAACTGTCGTGGTTTAGTGGATTTTTACAATATTTATTAGTAAAACTATGTAATGATAGTATTTAGTTATTGTATAAAAATAATAATTAAATAAAAACTGGAGTTTCTAAAAGTGAGTATGCTCATTATTTTTATTTATGATTATATTTTTCTGTATGATGTCAACTTTTTAGTAACATACTTTCACCGAGTTTTTCTTCATTTTATAAGAAAGTTGCATAGGTAATGTACTGACCTTTCTTTTAAAAGTTTATTAAAATCACATGTCTTGTCACCTATTCGATACTTCTAATGAACCTATCAGGCTATCACTACGTTTAAGTTTATTTAAATAATAATAAAAATAATGTCGTTATATTATAGTACCACATATCTTGTGTACGAATTAAGTATGTTGCTGCTGTTGTGTTGTCACTATTATTAGTAATTTTTGCAGATGTATCTATTCAAAAAATTATAACTTTAATATTATTTTTAATTCACTTATATCTACTCTCTATTTTGAAACTGTAATTTGTTATATGTATAGTTGAATCTGTTAGGAATTTTAGCAATATATTCAATTTCATAGATAGATGTAAGTATGTTTATTGTCATATTCCTCTATATTAATAGTGACAATCGATATGTATAAATAATCCATAATCATTTAAATTATTAGACTATTGATAGGGACTTTAATAAAGGCATCTTTAAAATATAAACCAATTATATTATTAGACTTACAGTACACACACTACACTTACACTTTAACTATCAATAAAAAATATGCTAGGCTATGTCCCTCGTGAAGGTTGGAGTCTAACCAGGAAAATCTAACTTTTAGAAAGTTGAGATCCTTATTTGCTAAGCAGCATTAGGAAAATTATATATAACTTTGGCCTATTGTTGGCCTATCACCTCAAGAGAGAGTGATAACATATGACATCAAAAATGTCCCTTTATAAGGAGACTATTTATTTTATTAAAGACTTTTTTCTCCACATTATTATTTTTTAATTTGGTGTTAGTTATTTGTTAGCAGTACAAATAAAGGAATAAACCATTTATGTAGTACTATATTAGTTTCCATAGTTGATGATATATTATCATTATTATTTTAAAGGTAAAAGCCTCCTCCATCTGTTTCTATTTGTTTCATCAGGTCATCTTTTTTCAGCCTACCCACAAGTGCTTTACTAATAGGACCTCTCCATTTGGTAGTTTGTATTGTCCATCTATATTTTTTCTTAAGACATGTCTAGCCCATTTACATTTTAATGTCTAGGCATGTTGAAGAGTATCTATGAGTTTCATTTTCCTTCTTATAGTAGTCAATCTTATTTTCTATTATTTCCTGTTTTAATTAGGATATAGATTATAAGGATATTTAGAGTCATCCAATATAAAAATGGAGAGGACTAGCTTTTATTTTTCTGTTTATTGTTGTACAAATTTGCAGTCGAACATAGGTTACTGTCATAGTCCAAAGAATTGTGAGCTTAAGTCACAGTGGTTAGGCAATATTGCTTGAAGGACTAATAAGCTATTTGGGTACTTAAAAATTTGGAAAAAACATATCTACTAAATTTCATATTGAATTTGGAGATGAGTTTAATGCAGTTTAGTATGTGTGATTTCTGTCAATCAAAATGTACTGCCATACTATGAATAGTAGAATACAAGATAATAAAGTCATACATCACACTGGACTGTCAAAATATGATAATCATCTATTGTATTTTGCCTGTTAAGTGCAATATCTGCTTTATCTTTATCCTGTTTTCAGACAGGCTAGCTGTTACTAAGATTGCAATTCAACCTTGAACTGGTTTCACAATTTTCATTGCATTCCTATATTTTTTCACAAATAGAACACAGGGCAATTGTCTAGACTATTTAAAGCAAATATTCTATAAAAAATATTTTAGTAAGGTATATGCAATGTGAATGTTTGGAATTTTCACAATAACAATTTATAAATGATCTTCAATGGATAGAATTTACATACCTATGATAAAAAAAATATAGAAAAATTTATCAGATTTACTAATATCATGAAATTAATAGAGTAATAAATTGACAATTTTTACCATAAGAAACCTAAGTGGACTTTATTCATTATCAATAACTATGTAATAATTTATTGAATAGCATTCATTCTAAAAATCATATAACCTACTTCAGTAACCATTTTGATACAGGCTGAATTTATTGAGTGTGGGTGGATAGCGAGTTCTGAAATTATGGGTAATAAAAATTATTAAAAAAGAGTTACGTGCCTGATTTTGATGAAAATAAAAACTATGTTATTTGATTTTTGAAAATTTCTTTCAGTATTTCTAGCCCAGAATCAAACCCTTTGATTTTGAAAATCCAGTGGTGCTTTCAAATATTTTGTTAAAATATCTTTTGATACAGCTTAATTTGCGATAGTTATATATTTCAACAGGCATTTGTAATGATCTGTAACTGCAGATTAAAGTTAAATGTGGTCTAAAAATAAACGAACCTTTAGATGACGTACTTTCTCACTTAGGTTAAAATAATGTTATCTTTTTTTATAATTAGTATTATTGTTATTTGAAATATAATACAAAGTCAGATCAATATTAGGATATATTGATCCTAGTATTGATCTAGATACTAGAGATATAGAGATTTTATAAGACAGTTGTTACTAAGCGTCCAACCCTATAAACGCCCAAGTAGTCGATCCCATCCGGCTCAAATTACTGGGTCATTTTCGCAGTGGTGTCAGGCCTATAGAAATGCAAAAGGATTACTCGAGATTGCTGGACTCGCGTAAAACCCGTTACAGGTTAAAAAAAATCATTGCAATAAAGTGTAGTCACTAAGGTAATCCTTGTTATACATTATTATAGACACCTGGTCTAGGGATTGTATACATCACAAAATAACTAATAGTGCAAGTACGAGTATCTATTATTTCTAACCAACGCTAACAAAGCTCAAATTTTCTTCAATTGTTCAAATGTTGAACTCTGCTTACGCAAAAAAAAGAAACATTGATTATATTAATTATTATTCACTTGTTGTGTTATTTAGTTCAGTTCTATAATCTAACATAGTTAGATGTCATTAATAAGATTAGAATCATTTATCTGTAAGTATTTACTTGTTATGTTAGACTCCTTACAAGGGCAGACGCAGTTAACACTTGCTTTTGTGCTTATTTTATAACAGCGATGAATACGAAGCTTCGGATTAGCCGAATAACACATGTCGCCAGATTAACTGAGTTAATCGTTAATTGTAAGTAAGTGTAAATTGCTCCTCAAGCCCATTCGCCGGTTCAGTAGAAGAGGATAAATGTTATACAGAGAAAATTGTGTTTGAATAATTTATGTATAGAGCAGTCCTTGTTACACGTAGGTTTGCCGTTCGTCTATTTACATGACGGTAAAGTTTGTCTCGTCGAGGAAAATTAAAAAGTTCGTGTATGTTTTTTCCTTTATGGTATTTACGTACTCATTGTACTGTACTTATTATAATTTAAATGATAGAATGACCTAGATGATAAAAACTTTCCAAAACCTTGGTTCATACGCGTCAGTGAACTTTATCTACGACCTCACTGAAAAGCTAAGAAAATCTAATATTCCGATATATTTGTATTGTATAACATTAAACGCTGCTAGAAATAGGTTAAATTATATTTATACAATGATTATTGTGTCATTAAAGAGGTTGCTATATAATTTCTTTGATAGAAGACAATTTTATCATCATGTTCATCATGTCATCACAGTTCATATCCGTCCACACTGAAAGGCACAAGCGCCTACCTCAACTATATTACGGTGATTAGGCCTTAGTCAAAGGACCATGATGGCCCAGTACGGTTTGGTGAACTTTACATTCACCTTTAAATTTATTCGCAGATATGTACACGTTGCCTATGTGTTTAGTCCTACACCTTATTACAATAGAATACTATAGTGCAAAAGTTATAATTTTGTTATTCGTATACGTCCACTACAATTTCTAGCAAATGCCAAGGCGAGGCGCAGCGTCAGAAGCGAGCGTGCGAATCAAATAACCCGAAAAGCTCTGCAAGCTATTAAGGCTGTCTGTTATCAGTATCAGCGACCGGGGTAGGTAGGGCTGCTTTGTTGCTCCAGCCCAAATGTCAGGCGTGGCCAATGACGTCACCAGCACTGAAATGGCGCGACATTTCGCAAACCACCCGCCACGCCCGCGCCTGCCCTAATCTCTGTCACGAGCTTACCAGGTAGTGGTGCGGTTATTTGATTTAAATAAATTAATCAACAGATTTTATAGAATGACCTTGTTGTCATTGTAGTTCACTCGACAATTTTCCTTAAAAAGATAAGTCTTATGGATCAATGGTTGTGTGATTGATTCACTGCTACTCTATTTGTTTAAATACGCTTGTTATTGTGTCCTGTCGCCTTGGTATGTTATGTGTACTTTCATATGAAAGGATATCGCATATTCAACACAATTAGACGCGGATAGCAGTCAAATTCAAACAAATATTTTATTGCTTGCTACATCGAAGCACATAGTAATTTTAAGATGCAAGGAAGATTTAAACAATATAGTCTCGTCCGAGTTCATTTATCTTGATTAATGATTATACATTTATTTTACATTTAAAAATAAAATACAGTAAAAGAAAATATAACATTAAAATTTGTATTTATTCTAAATCTATTATCGTAAAGTTTTCGTCTATTTCAACTAATACAAGAACAAATGTCACAGACTTTATTTAAAAGAAAATAATTGTGTTATGATTTTATTCAAACAGCTAGGAGAATCCAAAAATCAATATTTTCAAAAACTGTCAGTGAACGTCGCACTATGTCAGTCGGTCATCGTCTGTTACATCCTCATGGGGATGTTCTGCGAAATCGCATATAATCAGATTACAGCGAGCACAAAGAGCACTTCTTAAAGTAGATACATATGTACATCCAATTCATATTGCTTACCAATCTATAATTATACAAATATTTCAAATAGTGTAAATATTGGCGAATGTGGACTGTTCGTCAACTTGTTTTATACACAACCCTCAAACGGCATCAGCACGTAATCTTTCCCCCTCACACACGTTCTTGCCGTGATCATCTTTTTGCCACTTCTTCGTCATTTAATACTCAATATGCTGAACACTTATTCTACTTTCCTTGTCCGTATCTATACAAAAATCTCCACAAATAACACATTTGCCTCATTTTTGTACAAATTTAATTAGGGTGATACAAACATTCTTCTGAAAACTGTTTAATAATTTTTATTTACATAGAGCACATTATTTCTTCTTCTGTTCATTATAAATATCCTATCATAGATTAATTGCTTATAAAAACTAGAATATTTTACTTTAATGTTAGTACCATTTGTATATTTTTTCCCGTAGTACTATTAGACTATCTGGTAATAGTTACTACGTGAAGAAAAAGTTCGACGGGGTTGGGTACCCTAACTACTTCAATACAAATCAAAGTGGACAAAATACTAGATGATTCGGACAACTTTTCACATACCATCCAATAAACGGTCCAATAGACGTAAGCTCCACTCTCTCTCTCAACTCCGACTTCACTGCCAATAATATTAGGTGCCTTGTCCTTTCTTTAGGTGTGCTGTTTTTCTTATGCCTTTAGTAGGTGTGTCAAGTTAATAGGTACGCGGTAACGTATGGAATTAACAATAATATCATTTTCTTTCAATTTTCTCAGCTTTATGTTAAAATTCTCCCAGTATGTTGTTTTTATACTAGGGTTATTTCAGTGTAAAATTATGTCCTTATTAAGAGAAAATATATATGCTAAAATATCCACTTAAAAATCAATAAATAAATCAAATCGCAACCATCAAAATTAAACTGATATACTCGTATCTTAGGTATATGATGTGTTTAAGACAGAACAGAAATGATATATTTTCGTATCCGTTTTTGAAGTAATGAAGAATAATGTCAATGTTTCAGGTACTCAATGATAATGGCGGCAACAAAAGTTATTTCGCAGCCAACATTCCGAATATCAGCTTAAAATTCGGTGAGTAGATTGTTTTTGTTGTATTAGTTAGAACTAAGATGTAATAGTAGTAGTAATGGAGACTTTTCTTAATAACGTATTTTAAGAAAAGACCTTTTATTCCCACGTTTTTATATTTTGTTGTTTCGCTTGCTTGTCAATTGGAACCTTGACAAGCAAGCAAAACGCATTTGAATCATGAATGTTTTTGTAGGCAAGTTTATTCAATTAAGGTCTTGCACATTGCGGTGCACGACTCCTATTCTCATTTTCAGTAGATCTGACTGAATAGTGGTGATAAATTATTAAGGAAACTTTAAATTCGATAACAGCACAATCTTTTCCACAGCCTTTGCCGCATATCGGAGACTTCAGTTGATGTATGGAGTAATAAATGACAAACCAAAGTTGTTTACTAATTAGTAGCACAGAAGCATAAAAATGTTGAAATGACTTTAAATAACTGAAAGTCTTTTATAAATTTCTATAAACGGTTTTTGGAAATTCTCAGGAAACTTGCAAATAATATCTCAATTATTAGTTAGTTTATTAGTAAGTAGCGACATCTTTTGCGTTCATGTTATACGGAGTATAGAAATATTGAATTTCCATAGCAACATTTATCGATATATTTCTGATATCATGTCCTCTTCCAAATATTATTCATCTACGCGTCAAAAGAAAGCTTACGTTGGAACCTTGGAGTGGCCTCCAAGGTACAATTTATGTCTGTATCGAATTTTATTAAAAACGTTTCGCAGGTTGCCGTGAAGGGCTTGCGATAAAGGTAATAAATGACAGACACATATTGTTTTTCGCAGTTTTAGATTTATTAGAACCTTGTTTACAGCCTTATTATTGCTTTATTCTTCTTTTGCTATATTTTCTCAACCAAAATTTTAATGCTCCCTCCCAATGGTCGGCTCCTAGAGGCTTTTGGCATAAGTTTTCACGAGTCAAAAGGCGCGAGAAATGTAAATCACCAAATCAACCACATTGTCTTGGTCAATAATTCACTTTGTTATCATAACTGCACCAGAGTTCGAACATTCGTTATTTTCCAGCCTACTCTGGATATCTGAGGCACTTTTATACCCCGTAAATTTCTTAAGATACTTATAAAAATCTTTGAAACTTTTAATAATATTCAGAGGTTTATGATTCTTTTGTATTTAGTCAGTATTGTATTTATTATTAAACTGAGGGGGTTTAATATGGTGATATCATCCACGGTCACAAAGGGCCAACAGACGTTTTTTTCTATGGGTATTTTAATATTTGCTTTGTTTCATAGCGAAACTGACAGACGTTTTATACCTTTACCATATCTATTCCCTTTGTAAAAGTTATATTGTTTTCGGGTGTCAATTAAATGGTTAGCATAGTATTGTTATTTCTGTGAGCAGAAAAATATAATCGGTGAGCAGAAATAGCTAATTGGTCAGCAACTCATGGTCAGCAAACATTTCAAAATCAATCAGCAATTTATGTCATTCTGGATGGCTGTAATTATTTTTGTACAGCATATTAATTATATAAGCTGCAATCAGCTGCTCATGTTTAATAAAATTTTGGTAAGCACTCAGAGTGTAAGCAAAAAAATGCATTTTGTGCTGCATATAAGAGTAGCAAAAATACTTTATTTGTCATGCCTAACCTAACCTTTTTTTTTTTTTTTGTTATCGCTGAGGAAAATGCATTGAATTGCATACCCTGCACCCCGGGAAAAGCGCAGAATTATTGTGGGGGCTCTCCTCCCCAGAAGGGGGTAGGCCTACCCACTAAAAACCTCAGCGATGCCCCTCCACTGACGCCTGCCGCGAGCGCTCGATCGACGGCGCATCCGACATCGCCGCCAGACGCGCCGAGGAGAACTGCCCGCGGCGTGACAGGGCCATGGGAACCCGTGAGGACACTACCACGGCCCCATCGGCGTCGGCTCACCAGAGGTGAGCCACTCGCTCGCCTCCCCGGTGGACCGGGGAGGCCGTCGATCCCCCGGGGCATCCGGGGGATCGCCGACTGACAGCAACCGGTGCAATGCAGGGTGGGCCTTCCCGGTGGCCGGCCCCGCTGGTCGCCGTCAGGAGGGAGGACGTCCCCTACGCCCACAGCAATATGCCAGGGCGCCAGGGTCGTCCCCCGTGGTGGCAGAGGGGGCTGTTAGGATTACATTTCCATCGCAGCCCCCCCGCGCTGTTGCGCCGCCGGTGTGGGGGCCGACCTCTTTTGGAGGGCGGCCACTCTGCCCTTCGTCCGGGCGGGGTTGCACCTACGCCCGCCCATGACGTGGTTGCACGGCCTTTTACCGGCCGCGCAAACCGCACAATGTGGCTCCGACTCACATTCGGAGCGCTTGTGGCCCTCCTGGCCACACCGACGGCAGAGGCTGCTCCGGTCGATCTCGGAGGGGCACAAGGTGAAATCACCAATACACAGCTCAAGTTGCACGGCGCCTGTTCAGCATATCAGGCTGAACAGTTGGCAATAACAACTGCCTGTCGATGGGTTGGTGACCGCGATGTTAACGCATTCGTGGTTACCGACTCACTATCTACCCTACAGGATTTAAGCAACGCCAATACATTCAACACACACGCAGTTAATACCTTCAACATCATCGACAAAATAGAATCTACAGGCAAAAAGATCATATTTGTTTGGCCAAAGCACATAACGATATACCGGGAATGAACTGGCGGATATAGCGGCGAAAGCTGCTGCTCGTTCAGACGTCACTCCAATGTACTCCAAATTTCCAATATCATACGTAAAACAGATCAACCAACAGACACTCTTAAAAGAAATTGAAAAACTTTACAACATACCGGATAACTGCAAATACACTAAAAAGTCATTTCCCGAATACTCATCGTTACATAAATTCATCAATAAAGCCACACCTGATTTCGCAATCACCCAGTTCATTTCCGGGCACGGATATCATAAGGCATACCTGCATAGATTTCACATCGTTGGTGATCCATACTGTCCATGCGATGATAACGTTGTACAAACTATGGATCACCTAATTCACGAATGTCCCCGCTTCCAAAATACCCGGCATGCATGACCATTGCATGTCAAATTAATGATATCGAAAATAAAACTATTTTGGAATCGCCGGAAAGGAAGAGACGCTTGGAGCGTTCCTGCGGCATCTAGAAAAGATAATCAACAATTTTAAAACATTTAACGGAACATAAATTACATCAATGAAATTGACGTTTTTATTTATATTTTTATATTTATCCCTAATATACAAACTTTAAAACTTATACAAACAAACATATACTCACTTTTATGAAAACTTTATTTTAAAATCTCAACCCTACATCCGTGATTTACAGCTGCAAGGCTAGGTCACGAGACAATTCAATATTTTTTATAGTTTCATATATATATTTATAAAAGATATTTATTAAAAACAACCGAATATTCATACAAAATAATCCCATACAATAAGCTCATAATATATTCCGATCATTATCGTATATATCGTGTCTATTTTTAGTGTAGTACATAGCGCTAAAATAAGCATAAGTTATTTTTATAGCTAAGCATTCTTTAAAAAAAAAACCTAACCTAACCTAACCTAACCTAACCAAAATAAAAAAAAAGTGCGGACCAAAGAGTCTGCAGGTGTAAAATTTATTATAAAAAAAAAAAAAAAAAACCTAACCTAACCTAACCTAACCTAACATACCAATCAAATATACTGCTTATAGACATGTTTTTCTGCCGCTCAATCATGAAATCTTGCCGCTCAAGTAGTTATTTTGCGGACTGAATGTTTATTATGCAGACTCATGTTATTGTTGGCTGCCTATGTATGATTTAATTTTTGACCATTATCAAAATTAGTTGCGGAACAAGAATTGCTGCCTGTTTTTTTTTTATTGCAAACAAAATCTTTGTATGCTGATCAAATTATTTAAATGCTGCTTTTGGGTGGCTCGCCAAATTTTATAATTGCTGACCAATGTAATTACTTCTCATTGTTTTCATTGTTTGACAATATCTCTGTTTATTGTGCCAATGTCAGCCGTTGATTGATGGTTAGTGTGCGTCTGTCGGCGATGATGCGACCTAAATACGAAAGTGCGGATTGTCTACCGGGGCAACAATGATCAGGCGGGTCACTAGATTAGGGGTTGCGCTAGTTTGTATAATTATGTTTCGTATACCCCGCATTAACCTGGTTTTGTTGGTATGTGTAGAAAAACATGGCTATATTTATTTGGCCATGTGGCGGTAACGCGTATTTTGCGTAATTTATTCATTCTACCATATTATCTTCCAGTAAAATCTTACCAGTATCAGTTTTAATAATCTATACCCACTTGTAAAGACCTAATTGACTCGTTTTATAGGTTATGTTTCAAATAGTTTATTTCAACATAAAACAATACAACCTAAAATTTTTAAACGGAATATTTAAGTACAATTTAAAATATGTAAATTGTAATAAATTGTACAATCAAATACTTTAAAGCAATATCCGTTCGATCGAGAACCTTCACTGCGGCACGTTTTATTGTTTAGAATTAGGTACTGAGTTGAACACGGCTGGGAATCTTAACAGCAGTGTGGTATCGTAAATTGGACGTTAGTTGTCATTAACTCTACACGTACATGAGAGTCTTACTTGGTGTTAATATTTTATTTGATATTAGCCGTACACAATACATAGTTCAAGTTAAACATAATGAATCAAGGTTAGATTGTATGGGAAATGCCACATTTTTTACCTTAGTCGTTGACTAATCATTATGAATTTGTGCCGCGCAATTTTTATATAGCACGATCAAATATTAATACCCGTCATTCAAGAACTTACACTCGTTGTCTATACAAATTTTATAGTTGTACTTAGGTGCCACTTCTATGCGAAGTTTGTTCTGTAAATTGTTGGAGTTAATATAATCTCTTATCCTGGAACTAAAGGAACTAAGTTCAAAAGGAGTTAAGAATATTACTCGAACGGACAAAATAATGTTTAATTAACAGGAAGTTTGAAATTAGCACCTGACAGTAAATATAAGAAGTAACAGACAAGCGTGGTATGAGCATGTGTGCAAATAGGAGAGTCATGTTACCAGAAGACTTATGAATATGATTGTGGATGGAAATAAGGGTATATATTACGTAAATACGGATATAAATGCGAGGAATGTCAGTGCGAAAGTGATGTATGATTTAAAGTATTGCAAAATAAAGACGAGAAGAAGACCTGATGCGTCGACTCTACCTAACAGTGAGACAAGGACAAGACAACTTCACCTAAAAGTGATGTAACGTCAAGGGATGTTTTGCGGGAAGCATACACGAAGGTTACACAGGTTTACAAACTCTGTTGGCTTTTCTGTTAGTAACGTCAACTATCTGTACTTATTGGTATCGTGAATTCTAACGTGGCTGAGACAACCTAGATGATGATTCTTGACTGCTGTACTCATGAAAACGGCAGCAGAGTAGTGAAACTATTTTGCAAGGGAATAGTGATATTGGGGCTGCATTGAAGGTACAGGTAGTTTTCACTAATTAACCTACATATTAATAGTAGCAAAAATTCTGTTCGAAGATACAGCGAGCGCCCAAAGAGTGGCTTTCGTAGCAATCTTCACCAAGATAAGGGTTATCATTAGAGATCGGATAATCGGATGCATATTTACCTAAAGTTAGTTTAAGACAAAGTATGGAAACGGCTTTTTATTGTTTTGTTAAATAAAAATCCCGGGATTCCGGAATTGGATAGCCGGATGTTTATTTATTTACCTAATTTAGTTTTTGACAAAGTACGGAACTATCTTTTTATTTTATTCCCATAAATAAAAATCGCGGAATTCCGGTACTCTAGAACATTTTTGGTAATGCAAAACTAGTCGGCAATATGAGCTTATAATATCCTATTTAAAATTATTTAATTGGTTATTGTTTTAGACAAACTAGCTCACTACTTCGTATAACACTCTTCATGTAATAAATCGTACATTCATAAATCGCACGGGGAACTGAAACTAAACTTCATGTAAATACGTATGCATAGTTGTATAAATGAACCCGAGTCTCGGTCTTTTGAAAATAAATACCACGTGCTAATTTACTAATTTTCAAACAATATCACTACGTTAAATTTGCAGTCCCGTATTTTTCCGGGATTTTTATTTAACAAAATGTTTTTAAAAAGCCGCTTCCATAATTTGTGAGCCAAAAATTAACTTTAGGTAAATATGCATCCGATTATCCGATCTCTAGTTATCATACACTCACACTGCAGTTAAAACTATGTTTTCATTTACAACTTCAGGTAGTTACAAATGTTAGCACAACCACCGTACAGCTCCATCTTGTCCCTCTTATCCATCTTAAGAAAAGCTTCATAAATGTGCTCAAATCCATATTCGTTAGGTAACATAAATTTGTTTTCGTCGTTGAATCAGCATGGCGCACATGGCCTACCGCGATTACCAGAAGAAATAGTTGGTGTCTCAACTGTAAAATCTTCCAAGTTGGTTAAATTTACAGAATATTCGGATTCCAGCCAATCACATGATGTTCTTTTTCAAAAACATTTCTTTTTTCCGTGAAGCTTGCTTCCATCGCGTATTGAAAGCCGGTATTAGATGTCTTTGGATGTCACTGACAATGAAGCATAGATTGTTGTTAGATATTTGGTTTTCTATCAAAACAGACAGTAGAAAGCAACCTAGTTCTAAATTGGTGAATGATAATGAAACAATTAGGAAGCTTTTTATATATTATTTAGAAAAGTGTTACATGCAAAATGAGTTCAAAACTAAATCACTACTATAATTTTTTTTATCGATAATAAATAATAAAACTTCTGCAAACACTCATTAACGCAAAAAAGTCGTCTATAAACCGCAGTTGATAAATTACAGTACGGTTAATTACAAACAACTGCAGTTACTTTATCGACTCTTTTCACATATTTATCAATAACTTCTGAAACCACAAATATCCTTAGTCAATTTTAATACATCTGCTTATTTAATAACTAGGCTATAATTTAACATAAAAATTAAAAGATGGGGAGACGTGGGTAACTACCAAACGTCTCGATGAACTATAAAATCATATTAATTTTGACTTTACCTCAATGGTTAACGAGGTAAAGTCAAAATTAATATTTATATTAGTTATAACTTAACATTATTTTATTAATCTGAATTAAAATAGAGTAATTTTTTCATAATCTGCAAATAACCTGTACAAATGTATAATAATTTGCAAGTGTGCCTACAACATCTACAATTGAAATGACTTTGAAGTTCGCTCAGTAAACCAGTTTAATATTTATGTTTTAATAAACATTGTTTGAGACTTCGGAAAAAACAACTATTCGTTTTTTATTAAAAAAGAATTTATCATAATTTAGTCTGAACCTTTAAGTATAAAATAAAATACTTACTGTATAAATTACAACTTTGTTAAACGATTTATGAGCTGCCGTTGTTCTAACATTTTCCATTGTGAATCTAAGATGGTTCCTCTGGTGAATCTAAGTTAGTCATGTAATCTCAGTTAATTTATCGGATACACAGAAAGAAAATAAATCTTCAATCAAATAACTTATTTAACGCAAGATATTTCCAGTTTCCTATATAAGGAAAAAATAAATTACTTCTAATAAGATACAAAATGTTTTGAACTATCAAGAATCTCAACTCCCAGAACAAATACTTTGTTTCTTGTTTTTAAAATTCTTCGAAGTTATCTCAAGAAATAGGCGCTCTTGATTTGAACAAAAAAATTATCACGTAAGAAATAAAGTATCCTATTAGATTCAAAATTCTTTCTTTCTTAGATACAGAGTGTACAAATCTTGAATAAATATTGTTAATTCTCAGGTGCTTGAAACAACATTTCTTGAATTAAATAATTCTGTGACTCGCTCCTAAAGTTACGGAACATTGAAATAAAATCGAGGGTCTACATATTTCTTATACTAAATATTTTGAGACATTGGTTCAAATGTTACTCGTTTACTGTAAATATTAATGTTTCTTTTTGTTATACAATAAGTTTTTAATTCAAGAATTATTCTATTTTTATGTAAAAGAATGCTGACTTAAAATGATATGCTTAAATTTCGAAATAAGAGGCTCATATTCCTGATTCAAGAGAATGCATTCTTTATGTAAAAGAATAGGTAAGTTGGAAGAAAACCTCTAAACTACTGTTAATAAAATACACAAATAGTATAAAAATTATTTTATTTATGAAATGACAACGATAATGACAAAAACATTTTAAAATAACAATAATTGGAATCATATACAATCGTAGCACAGTCGACTTCTGTAATATGTATTATTTCAAAGGCAACAAATAATGTACATATCGATTTTGATGTAAATCAAATGCGTTAGTTGCACTTTGCAGCTGATATTTTTTATCTTCAATCACAGTATAGAGAGCTGAAAAATCTTGCAATTTTCCTTGTATAAATGGCTGAACAGTCTGGTGGCGGGACGCAGCTTTTTCTTTGTGTTTACTTATTACGTGTTCAATATCTCCAACAGTCTAAAAAAATCAATAAACTTTATGTCAGTAAGAATAAGGTTACGGGTCAAACCAAAGTATCAACAATGGACCTAGACAGCAACAAAACCTTTCAGCAGTTTACACATGGTCTACGGGATATAAATACAATTATCTATTTTTGTGGAAAAGCACAAACTAAATCACAACAAACATACTATGCACTTATCTCGTACTAGTGTTCTATTTGTAGTCAAGAAAAAGCAATAATATCCATAAGAATATATTCAACGACATTGGTTACGAAATAACAAGTCCTGGGTTTGAATTAGTCGCTGCAAATATTTGTGTGAAGAACAATAATAATATTTGTTGTCGGGTTATGGATGTATATATTTATTCTAATCCTATATCCAATATGGGGACATAGTTCTTTTAAATACAATGGACTTAAGTCCTTCAAGGTTTCGATGGTGATCCCATTATCTAAAAATCAAACAATTAGGTCAGAAAGAACATATTTGATGTTAGGTGAAAGATAAATGTTAGATCTAGGATGGCAGTATCGGTGGTGCGTTGGTTTCGTCACCCGCCTCCTAATTGGGAGATTCGTAACCAGCCATGTACCACTTTGGTTTTCCAACTTTTAAATTTCATATGTAGATTTATCCGACGCTCTTACGGTGAAGGAAAACATTGTGAAGAAACCTGCATACATCTGAGAAAAAAGTGGTCAGCATGGTGGACTAAGACCAAAGCACACTAATTTGTTAGAGTAAGCTCGTGTACCTCGGTGGGAACGTGTATGAGATGACGATGTGATGTTAAGTTCCGTATAGCGATTTGATTCTGGGGAGGACGTTTATTGGGTAGTCAGGAACTCCTACTGGGGTTCCACATAGCTCAAAAGTAGCACTATCCGCTGGGAGATAGGTGAAGGCATTTTTCCTCCCCGAAAAAAAAAAAGGTTTGTAAGTTACAAACTACTGATGAAAAAAAATCAAGACCTTTAAGATATAATTGCTTAAGGGATGCAGGATGAAGAGATGAATGGATGGATGAAGGTGAAAACTTAGCCCTAGGTGCTATATGTGCACCCTCACCTTAATGAATGGGGGTTAATACAATGGACCTAGTTCATCATACATCATCATTTCAGAAGTTTCATGCGACTAGACCGTGAACCAACCGTATGCTTTGTGTGTTGTTCGCTTCAGGAAAAGCAGAGTTAAAATGGAAGTTTCCATTTTAACTCTGCGTTTCCTGAAGCAGCTGTCATTCGAAAACCTTTTTCCATAATTAACGACAATCCTGAGTATCAAAAATAGTTTGCAAATCATTTCTGATACGACATCGACAACGACAGCTTTCTCCATTAGCCTGTGAGCCGCACTTAAATAATTATTTGATAATAACAATAAATACTCACCCGTGAAGTTCTTAATAATGTCTTGTGGCACATCCCACGACGCAAGCAAATTTTCTAGTTCCATAATTATGTAGGTATAAAATGATCCTTAAATCTGTAAACTAGCTTCAGTGTACAAATAAACCTAGGTGGGTGGGTGAGTAACAAATAAATAGAACAGTTGAAAAATTAAATTCATAAATTGATAAATCCTGTCGTGCACAGAACAGTACTCAAGAGCTGCTGTTTCAGAAAGAAAGAAAGTCGGTTGAGTCCACAAAATCCTCATAGCGTTCAAATAGAATGTTGCCATAATGATTATTTGACTTTCTCTCAAATCGGACAATTCCATACGAGAAAAATTTATAGACATCAAACTTAAATAAAACAATATTTTTCATAATGTTGACACATTATTGCACGTTATTGCTTTAAAAAATCACGGTAAATGTAAACTTATTGTGGTATTTTGTAACACAGTTATCGATTATTAAGACTAAGTTACATAACTACCTACTACCTACCTAGTGATATTAGAGAATTAACCGTGTGTTCTCAAACTCTATTATAGTTTTACAGACAACAAGTGTATTTGTACAACATATCATTAGTGGCAAAGATATTACAACCGTATAGGCACAGGTTGGAAGTGCTCAAATCGTGGCACGGAATAAAAACCAATTTGCTTGTAACCCGTAAGTATTATTTTCACCATTTATTTATTATTTTCAATTCATTATAGGTAATACTGAGACACGGCCGTGTGTATCATTTTTTACGCACACACAGCCGTTTTTATTCATTCTCAACAATTGTTCAAACTGCTAATATCAAATATTCCTTGTGCAATACTTAAAATGATTTTTCTCTTTTTTTTTATCAAAAATGTAGTTTGGTTCACGTGCGGAATTATCATTTCCAATACGTAGAGACGTCACCACACCAAAAATCAAAAAACCGGGACGCTTGAAGAAATCATATACCTACTTTCCGGACTTGTACTTTTTAAATTAAGTTTCTAATAGCAATATTGTAATTGTATATAGGAGCGCATTCAAATCCTCGGAAGTGTAGTTCCAGTTACAATGAGTCAAGGCTAACCTTTAGTTTTAGGCTGTAATTTAGCTCTGTAGTGCTGAACACATTGTAGGAACGATATCTTTTAACAGTCTTTTTACACAATTAGTTTCATATTTGTCTCTTTCTAACATATCACGCAATAGATCAAGGCACCATTTAACCAGCAAATAGTTTACCACTAGTAAGCGCTCCAATATTCCATGTTTATTAGGTAAGTAATTAATGTGATACGAACCGTATCGTTGCACATTCATTCATTTATTTATATTTTGTTTGATGTTGATAATATTAAAGATAATAAAAGTGTAAAGAGGCATAAAACTACTTAGGTAAGGAAAGTGAAGGAGGGAAGGCAGTGAGTCGGTGGGTTTTTATTTGTTGAACAATAAAGAATTTTGTTCTTATCTTATCCTAAAACTTGTTTAATATCTTCTACATATCTTGTCGAAATAAACATATTACCATACCACCCCTTGAAAGCGTAATACCTATACACATTTTAAAATAAACGCTAACTTGTCTATATACTCCATAGATTTAGTATAACATAGATGGTTATATTATTTATGTATTTTTTATTCCTGATTTATATATATATCTTTAGATATTGATGAAAATAACTACTTAAATCAACAAAAATTATATGTTATATATACACTTGAAACGTATATTTCCGTGTGTTATCTTTCTTGGATGTGTATCCTGGTACCTGGTACACGTAACTCGTTGCTTTCAAAACACGGTATTCAAAAAATGTGTTTGATTATTTTTACCTATGCAAACGTCAAGAAGTGTGAGCTTGTGTGTAGGTACTAGAAGGCTGCCATATTCCCATCTCGCTCTATTATACGGGGAACGATAATTTGTCTCTTTCGCATTGCCTATCTATTGTACTAAATCTATGATATACTCATCTAATAACCCTGCTAATACTGTGACTAATTATTCGGGTAAATTTTTTACTGTGTGGTACTGGTGGTGTTTACACAACCGGCTTCACGATTTTGTTGGAAGTGTTAAGTCTTTAGTTTTTTATTCGTCTGAGTATGCCGTATGGCTCTACGCGCTATAGCTCTGAAGGCGCCTATATTTTCTACCTTACAAACAGATTTTTGTATAATGGTAACACCATTCGGTTTTCCAAGAATGATTAATGTCTATGTTATTTTTCTGGATAATTCCTGTTTCTTGGATGAACATATTTCTGATCTGTCGTTCTTAGACGAAGAATGAAACAATCTAAGGATAAAATATTTGTAGCTATTGGTGATTAAGAACTTTCTAACACAATTAAACATGCCGAATTTAAACGAAGAAAGAAATAAAAATAAACTTCAAGTCAAATATGCAACATTCTTGAAGTAAACATCATTTTATATTCTAAAAATAAGAATTTTTAGTTCTTGATTAAAATATGCAAAATCTTTGATAAATTTTGTTTTTTTTTTGGTTTGAGTACTTAGTTCCTAGACTCTAAAACTGATAACAAAACCTGCAGTATTTTGAATTAAGGTTCTGGTTTCTAAATTTAAAATCCATATTCTTGTCCCAATAATACTACAAACTTTATAGGAGAATTATTAGTTCTTTTTTTATGATTCAGTAGGACCATAATTGAAGAGATATATTTTGTATTGAGATATTTATATTTACATTCCAAATATATTCTCCAAGACATATTTGCGTTTTGGATTAATTTATATTTTCTTTCTGTGTAGGTGTAATGTTTTGTTGCATGAAATTTCATTAAATTATCAATTTTCCTTTTCATTTAAATCCAATTAAACATTTTGGTTTGCTAATAAAAAGAGTAAATTTGTTTTTACAAATACTATATGAATAAAAATGAACAATTTGGCGGGATAAAATATGACTTAGAGACTCCAAATTCCTTACTATTTAGTTACATATTTTTTAGAGAAGTTGCTTGAAAATTATTAATTAGTACTATTGCCAAATTTTAGTACTACATTTACTTTATAAACCTTCCAAACCCCCTAAAATAGTTCTTTCTGAACGAATTTTTACTTACTTTCTAAACGTTTTTAATTAAATTCACAAAAAATGCATCTTGAACGTTAGTTTAAGAGTCTCTCGATTCGAGAGTTAACCGAATATTATTTATTACATTTTATGCGTGACTAAAATGAGGGGTTAAAATTACTCGTTTCGATGACTCTGGAAAATTACATTTTATTAGATTTTAATCTATATAGTTAAATTTGATTTACAGTTAAAATATTTAAATAGTCTAAATACCGTAATTTTTTTAATAAAAGGGGACCTGTGTGTGAACTATATAGAGCAAAGTTTTTCTAGATTAGATTCCGTAATATCAGTTGAAACATGCATTATGAGTTTGGTTGGTTTATTGTATTAGTAGCACATAATTACAGTTCCAGTAACAACGAACCAGTGCCGAGACCTCAGCGCCACATACGCTCTCAGAATAATTTGTTTTATATAAAAAATTCAGGAAAACTTATTTTGTCTTTAGGGAAGTGTTTCATTTCTGGGGAACGATCGAAACCATCGGGTTTCGAGTGTCGGTTGGAAAAGCTTAATTTCAAATATATAGGCCTCTAGCTATAGAGTGTACCTATAGAGTGGCCTATAGAGTGGATACTTCCGGCTACTAAAACTGTATGACACGGCATTCCTAATATAGGCATGTTTTCAAATTATATTTTAATTAGTTGTATTTCCTATATTATGTAATGAAAAGTGACTTCATGAATTATCCATATTGAAGTCATTTTGCAAATTGACGACTGTATCTATTTAATACAGGAAAAAAAAAACAGCCCTTGCTGAGTTTCTTGCCGGTTCTTTTCAGTACAAGGTCGATGGCGTAGCTTTTCGACTTTCACAAGTGCTTGTAACAGCCTAGACTGAATAAATGATTTTGAATTTTAATTTGAATTACTTTTTACTAGTTCGATTTTTTTTTTGAAAATACATATTATATAGGGACCCAAAGTACCGCATCGAGATTTTTTTTACACAATTCTCACAAATATCCTTTAGTCGAAGGTGAGAAGGTGAGAGTCGAATCAAAAATAAATGATTCATTGTCAGAGTTTAAATGAAACATGAAAAGCCTTAGTTGCGCCAAAGATAACGAGAAATAAACGGATTAGGGTATAATGATAATGAATTACTTGAATAAACGTCTACAAGTTCTGATCAAACAATCATTCCTGATTGATTACTCTATCTGCAAGCTATCGCTTAATCGACTTTACCACTAGTAATCTGTTTTATGGGTTCGGTATAAATAAAGATGGTCGTGTGATGGCCGCCGCGCCCAAGCCAATCACGCCCCTTCCAGCTCTGGCCACGGGACTAAGCTTTAATGTTCCTAAAAGTGGAACATCGGACTCAGGTAACTGGTCATACTAAACCGTCTCTTTTTTATACACTTTAAGGTTGACTGTTGCTTAAATAACCCCAAGAAGGGGTTGCTTTATTGACTTTCGAGGCTTTTATTGACGGCGTTGACTCTATTATGTCTGTATTTTGTGTTGATATAGGTTATGTCGAGGTTAAGAGCTCACTGTGCATATATTGTTGTTAAACTTTCTCGCATGGCGTGTTAATAGGCGAGTTTGTTTGGTGAAAAAGCTATGTTTTATATCCTATATTTTAATTCGTTTTGGATACAGGTGTTTAATTTTGCCATTTATTTACTGAAACATATGTCAATATTAAACAGTCTTTTATTTTTAATATGCCATCCAAGCATTAGTTGTATTAGTGTATTAATTTCCATAGCGCTACCGCAGATTTCGTTCAGTTTAGGAGCATCGAATAAATGTGACATTGGAAAATCTGGAAATTTTCCGTTTTACTAGGTAGATCGAATTGCTTACCCTGCGGTTAGATGGAGATGCCCAGTGCCCAGATCACAGCGTCATTGACATTTTCCGTTCCCTGTCACTGGTGTTACAATAATAATGTTATGAACATCTTTGTTTTCTGGAAAATGAAAGTTGGAGAACGAAACATAGTATAAAATAAAAGTAGAAAAAAAAAGTAAACTTTTTTGATATAACATTAGGTAATAACGAAATATAGCGACAAATATTAGCTCTACTATCAATCCAGTTTTATATTTTGAATGAATTAATAAATAAAAACATGTATTTTTTTTACGATCAAGCGAAACATACTGAAAAATAGATCATACTGGCACGTCCAATTTAATATTTAGTTGCCTGTGAAAAAGGTATACAATAATATCATTGTTGAGACAAACATTCCATTTTGATTTATGTATTTTGAACTGTGACTTATTGAGATAAAAGTTATATTACAGACAATCTTGCAAAGTAAACAAAATATTCGCAGTAGAATTAACCTCAGTTCATGTAAAAATGGAAATCTTATATATTATAAAATGTATTTTTTTTGTTATCGTGAAAATATTACCTACCTACCTCTATCCCTGTGAAACATGACAAAAGACACTATCGACTAGACTAGACAGGGATTTTTTTGGATCTTGTGCATTCCTATGCTTTATAGATCTTCAAGTATCTGAATTTTTCTACAGAGGCAAACCTATCTTTCCAATATGTTTCTTTCTCATCTTGAGTAAAGGTTACGATTAACAGTTAGGAAATAGTTTAATGGCTTAATATTATTAAGACCACCTTTAGTCTTCTTAAAATATAATTTATTTTTGTACTGATTATTTATATATTATACTCAATAAAAATACATTGGATATAAATAGACTATTAATGCGATTTGACAATTTCGTGAAAATAGTGTAGCCACGTCGCAGCTAACAGTCCACAATATCAAGTCCAAATGAAGTCTAATTTTCAAATCAATTAATTGGGCGTAGCTCGGGTGAGTCGCGGATAACTGCAAAATAATCAGAAGTTTACTCAAGAGTGGACGCAACTTACTGCAAACATACAAAACTAAAGTGACAGCTTTGAAAAGTAACAAGTAACGCCAATGAAGGCGTTCAAAAGACAATGCTTGATTAGCTAAATGTTAAATATAAAGATTGTAACTGATAAATAAGACATCAAAGGCAATCAGTTTGTCAAACACGGTGTAGAAATAAGTTAGGTTCTAAGTGTAATATTTAATACACACAAAATTTACGTTCATAGTTTAGATTTGACATTACGAGTTGTGTACGGACTACCAATTCCACTTTCCTCTTCTGGGTCACTAGTTTAGTTTCATTAAGTCACGCAAACTATGACACATACGCGATAGCGGGATGTTTAGTTTTTATATTCTATCCAATCGCTTCACGATAGCTCAGTGCGTCGATGATTCAGTTCAGATTTCATAAGAGGCACACTGTCGGTGCACTGATGATAAATTATGTTATCAGTCCGCGCGTCGGTGTGCGACTGCCATCGTTCAAGTGCAGCCGGTGCGAATGTACGCAACCAAACTTCATTCTCCACTAAAAAGTAGTTTAAACTTTCGCTTTTAAATTAAGGTTAAGGTTATTTATTTTTATCTCAGCTAACACTAGTATCATTCGTTTTGAGTAAACTAGATTTGATGCAATTGAATTATTATGCTAAATGTCATTTCACATTTTTTATGTTTTATATGTGTTCTTATATGATCTTCGATCGCGAAACAAAAATATGGATATTGATATTTTTGTTATCTTTTTATTTTATTTATTATAATTACTCTGTTACACAATCTTACACTAAATACTGTACGTATTAAGAAATTTCGAAGTGTGAACAAACAAAAGCTAGTTATAAACCCTACATAATACCCTAAATAATGCTAATAGCATTAGCTAAATGCTCAATCACTTTTCTTAACGTCATCAAATTAAGTTCTTCGAGAGTTTTATTTATTTACACGCGTATGGGAGGCTCGTGAAGGTGACAGCTTAGTATGTTCACACAAATGCGGCAATGGAAGTGGGGTCCAACGAATTTGTGATTGCGACGACGACGACGTAGCCCGCACCCGCAGAATAGCGGCTCACCTTGAGCTTCGCTGTTATGTACGCTAAAATATACTATCAAAACAGTGCGTTCTGCTCGCTGTGCGAAGACACACGGCCGCTGACCGTCGCGCTTATTTATTTACAAATTTAAATAAAACATTTATACTTTTGTGTTTACAGACTACACATAGTTAAAGAAATCCCCCGTAATTAAAGTGCCTTGAAGTGACAATAAAATTGTGAGATATAATCTTTTCGCTCGAGAACCTCGAGAAATATTATTTTTGTAATGTGTTTGTGACGAGTAAACGAAATAGCGTCTCTTGGGTTTCGTCTGGGTGAGGACTATAATCACGATGTGAGTAATCATTGCAGGCAATATTTCACTCTTCCCGCCCGAAGTTCGATTATTAAGTGGCGCTAAAATTATTTTTAATGTTATGATCGGGGATTATATCTATGCGTTTCAATGTCATGGTTCTCTCTTCATGATCTTCTTCAAATCATTCTTCACAGTCGACATGTGTTATTTTCTATACAAATATGATCATCGTCTAGTCTTCAGTGACTAGAAGAGTATGAATTCCGCTAGTATATTATACTGTAGGTTGGTTTAAGTAATTATTAAGTACCATAAGACTAACAAAAAATGTATTATTTGAATATTAATAAATTGCTGTTATTATTTCTACAACTTCTATTAATATTTAACGATATATGCAGGCTAGACTAAGAACAGTTAAAATATCGAAATATATCGTTTATTTTAACTGATAATGATCCAGCAACACTCGGACAAACTTAAATTACTGATTATAATTTATTTTGTTTATATATTTTTTACAATATTTGCCACCGAAATAAAGCAGATAAATAAAAAATTGTTAATGGTTTCTATGCCGGTTTCATTGTATCGCCATCTCGTCGTTCCAGTTCCTATCGATGGCATATATTTGTTATGATGAATACGACCATTTGTGCCTTACTCATAGCTTACTTTAATCAAAAAACATGATGATATGATTTGTATATCAATATATTCCTATGTCTACCTGTTATTCTGGGTCCCATAACACGAACCGTAACGTGCTTACTTTGGGCTAGGCTAATTGATGTAAGTGTAAGAAGTATTTATTTATATTGTAACCTAAAGTTAAAAAGAAGGTAACTTAATAATATTATATACGCATTGATCCGAATCTATATTATTTTATTATAAACCGTACTATCGGTGCAAATCTACAACTTGTTATTTCACGGTCATATATCTATCCCGTCAAGCCAAATTACGTCAAAACAAGTACTTTGACTTTGCGGCAGAAATAGGGAAGATGGAGGTTTCGTAGCAATCAACGCTATTCCAAAGTCTCCCTCCGGTCATATATGGGCTAATGTTTCTCAGATACTTGCTTTCAACCAAATAATTGGCCTTAT
Organism: Scirpophaga incertulas; assembly: GCA_036419045.1. Lineage (NCBI taxonomy): Eukaryota > Metazoa > Arthropoda > Insecta > Lepidoptera > Crambidae > Scirpophaga > Scirpophaga incertulas. The sequence continues at coordinate 32,116,935 of CM071628.1, forward strand.
GATAATAGCATAAATTTGTGTTAAATCTGTCGCTCTCAATACAATATATAAATATAATTTTCTGTTGCTTATTAAATAGTTATGTAGAGATTTTACCTTATTTTCATAGCATCTAGATTTTGTTTATTCAAATGAATGCAACATGTTTATTAAAATTGCTTGCACCTGCATTTCGGAAATTATCTAACGCTTTGTAAATGTTAATGTGAATACAAAATGGGTACCATTAGTCAAAGTGGAGCAGGTTAATTGGATTTTTCTATGTGAATAAATATACATTAATTATTTGAATATTTTTGTTTTGTATTCAGATCTGGATCTTAACCCTTAACTGGTATCGTGGGTTCCATCTGGACCCCAACGCACATATTTAGTGCTACATTACTTATACTTTTTAAGTTACGCACACGCGCATCCATCTCATTACGTAACGTGCTGCGGCGGGTGCCAGACGTACGGCGCTCAAACATTGTTAGAATCGGAAGTATAGTTGCCTTGGGGTCCAAATGGACCCTCGATACCAAGTACGTGTTTTTTTTTTGTTTGTCTCTTTAAACTTTATTTTAGTTTTTCCAGTATTGCGAAGCAAATATGTCTCGACCATTAACTGAAGAAGCCATACGAGAACTTTGAGAAGATGTTCATGATGCTGTTAGTGATAGAGACGAAGAGGAAAATGTTAGTCGCTCAGAGGATAGTGTTATTATAAACGAAAATGAATCCAGCACTAGTAGCTCTAGCGAGGAAGAAAATAATGCTGAGTATTCAAAATATTTTAGAAGCAAGAACCGTTTCAAATAGTCTAAAACACCTCCTAGCAGTTCACGCACCCGTCATCTGCATATCAATGACATGCTCTCCCTGGGTAGTATACATTGCTATGCAGATGATAGTACAGTGCACGGAGGATATCATGGAAGCTCAGGGGCCACGCGAGACAATACTAGTAGGGATAGGCAGAATCTTATTACTGAGCTCAACGGGACGTTGGATCTCATCTCCGAATGGGGCTCCAGCAATCTCGTTGAGTTCAATGCTAAGAAAACTCAGGTGTGCGCGTTCTCGGCTAAAAAGTCACCTTTCCTCCCCCTACCCTGTCTTCAGGGCGCTACTCTTCCCGCCCAGAGCACCATCTCCTTGCTTGGTATGAACATTCGCTGTGATCTGAATACCAGAGACTACATAGAGTCCGTCATAACCACTGCCTCAAGGAAACTCGGTGTCCTGAACAGGGTGCGACGGTATTTTACCCCGGACCAACTCTGCCTGCTTTATAAAACTCAGGTCAGGTCCTGTGTGGAATATTGCTCGCACCTATGGGACGGCTCCGCTCAATACCTTCTTGAAGCTCTGGACAGATTGCAGCGGCGCGCAATCCGCATAATCGGCGATGTAGAGGCAACCAACACCCTCGAGCCTCTACAACTTCGTCGTGATATCGCCTCTCTTAGCGCCTTCTATCGGATGTTTCATGGGGAATGCTCTGAAGAACTCTTTAGCCTTATCCCTCCCTCTCCTTTCCTTTATAGGAACACACGTAAGGGTCTTCGGAGCCATCCGTACACTACGTCCCCCATTCCACACCGCACTAAGAAATTCCAAAATTCCTTCTTCTGCCGTACTTCCCGCACTTGGAATTCTCTGCCTGCGTATGTGTTTCCTACATCCTACAACATGGGTTCCTTCAAAAGAGGCGTGAAAAGGCATCTTTTGGGCCGGCAGGGATAGGGCAGGTAGGAGAGTGGAGTAAAGTCACATCCTATCTGTCATCTCATTTGGGCCTCTTTCACCGCTTAACATCAGGCGGGAGGAGGTCATCTGCCGCGCCTAGAATATTAAAAAAAAAAAAAAACATAATATCATTTTACAACTTCCTGGGTTGATTGGCGAAGCACGTCATAAAATCAATCGAAAATAAATTGGCATAGATTTGGTGACACCACTTGTAAAAGAAAGGAAAATTGAATACTAAAAATTTTCTGCTGATTTGAAAAAGAGAATCGAAAACTTTTTAGAGCACCCAATAAATTCTGAAAATCCAACAAGCTGCCAATCACAAGGAGGAAATCTGAATATGTGCGTCGCTAGATCATCTGAGTGCAAAAGGGGGCGTTGCTATTTATGTCACCGAAATAAGACCAAAAACATCTTCGCAATGTTCAAAATGTTGCAATATAAGAATCATTCAATAAAATCTGTATATGTTTTAAGTGTGTTATGTAAATTTTTGTAAGGATATTGTTAGCAACTGTTTTTGTTATAGCAAAAATTTTAAAGTAGCGTTATGTATGTCATTTTTTTATGTTCAATTTAATACCAAATAAAGATCTTGTTTTGTTTAAGTTTAGAGTATAATGAAGCCCGAAAGTTTTTTTAGATGTATAAAGCACGGACAGAAATATGTTACCTTAAAACAAAAACTGTTAGTAATATATGATTTAAAAAATGTAACATTTATAAAAAGTTAATAAAAGATATATTTCTACTTTTTGCAAAGGCTATTCTTTTGATATTCACCCACTTCTACCAACATTTGTAGATAAAACCCGAGCTATATATATTTTTTTAGTTGGGGTCACTTTGGACCCTCGATACCAATGACGTAACAAAAAATATCGATACCAGTAAGGGGTTAAAGTCCAAACTATTTTTTAAGTTTTTGAATATTACTTTTGATGCATCATTGTCAATATCAACACATAGCCAGTAATCGAACTTAAAATTTTGTATTTCGTTTTGTATTGTACCTTAAAATCCAAACTATTTGAAAAATATTAAAATCTTAACTTTTGATATACCGTCGTCGATATCGCCATATGTTGTTAACTTACATACATACTTTAATATCACGCCTAGTATAACTTACAGACTTTTTCTGTCTGCATGTATGTTAAAGCAGGTAGTGAAATGAAAAAGAAATTATAAGTGTTAGGTAAAATCATTTCAATATATTTTGAAAGATTTGCCTATAATTTAAAAAGGCCGTAATTTTTAATAGTCGGCGACGCTCTTTTGTCTCGGCACTACTCTGTGGTCCGCTTAGAATCTGGAGGCCTCCTGCCATGTATGTCTACTTGCTTGCAAGTACAAGCATCGCAAGCCAGTAAGCGTTTACACACGATAATACGCGGTATGTACTATTCCCGCCTCTAAGTTCGGCGGTGTCTGACTAACCACGCACAATCGAAGAAGGTCAATTTTGCGCGTGATAATAATGTGATTTTTACGAAATGGGCTTGTGATATGTATGTGATATTTATGAGCTTTGATGTATGTATATTAGGTTAAGTCTCACTTTGCCATATAAGAAAAGCTTTCAGACAGAACACGCCGTAGATAGTTTATTTTCAAAGTTTTAAGAGTATGCTCGCGATAAAATACCTACAGTAGGAACATTTAGCAGTTGTAGCGTGACATGCGGACAAAACAATTTTCACACCTGTTCATCACCATCAACTTTTAAATATATTGGAATCTATAAAATATTTATTTAATTATAATTATATAAAATATACTAGAGTTTTTATTTTCATGTTAAACAAAAACAAAATAACTAAATAAAAAAATAGTATATCAAAAATGTTTATAATAGATATGTGATTGTAAAAAGTTTTTCTAAGGTTTAATAAAGTTCATTTTTAAAAAGTCACATCAGTTTGTCTAACAAAGTCATAGTGGTGCCGTCGCTATAAAATCGACTAGCTACGTATGTCCGCAAAACTCAATTTAATAAAGAACAAAAACTATCGCAAGACATTTTAATAATTCCATTAACTTATCAGCGATACTTTTACAATGTGGAGTAATCATTAACTACACACATCACAGAAAATGTCATAGCTTGCATTCTTCGAGCAAATATGACACACGACAGAGACGGGCCCCTGCGAATATCATTGTACGTATGGGTTTCTAATTGATGATGTCATCGCGGCACGCACGATTTACTAGAAGCCTACGACATCTATAAATGTGAACTACATCAACACTCATTAAGATGACAGAAATAAAACAAGGACAGATACATTGTAAATTATTCGCTTAATTTTGAAGGTAAGTGCTGTAAGCAATAGAGTTGTAAGTCTTCTGGTCACCCGAAACTTATGTGTGTTCGGCTACTCTAATAACTCGGCGTCTAATAGCGAAGACATAATGAATTTTCATATTTGTCTTGTCAAAGAGACTTCGATTTCGGTTGATATATTTCATACGTATGGCACTTGATCAAGCAAAGAAAATAAAAAAAATCTTTTGTTGGTCAGTATTTTACTTACATATTTTTTTATTTAAATTTACCATCCGATAGAATTCAGCTGCTATGCAAAATCATGATCATGGAAAAATCAAAGAAACTCTTTTCTAAAGTAAAAAAAAAAAACAAGATGAGATTAACAACATGAAAATAAAAACTCTAGTATATGTTCTTTGCTTATGAAGGGTAAGATCCTTTCATATCGAAACACTGCAATGTCTCGCACTGCCGTAACCGGCGGGAATGGATAAGATGCAGGTACCCAAGCAGGCGACTCTAGTATAGAGTCATAAAACTTTTTGTGCGAAGATCGATGTTGCTTTATACGTGAGGCACTGACTTTTGTGAGAAACTAAAAAACTAAATTATATGGAGAAAATAGCTTTATTTTATCTTTTCAAAGTACAGTCCACTACCCTCTACAAAGATGCATCCGTTTAAAACTAATTTTCGAAATACTTTTTACATTCCGCTGCAGATATCTTATCTGCGGCCTTCTCATATATCCCTTTCAGTTGACATGTTGTTTTAAGAAATTAAAATAATAATTCGGTGCTAGATTAGGACTATAAGGACACTGTCTTAAGACTTTACCTGGTGTAGTATCCAAGAAGTCTGTTGTGGTGAACCCATAGCCCTCGGAACCGGTATTTGGTCGTTAATTGTTCACTGCAGTGGAAACTTCTGGCAGGAAACGTTATATACCACCCGGTGTTAATATTGATTTGATTTTGTAATGAAATCAACACCACATACCCCGTCATGTGAAGAAACTAGCGATCAAAATTGGAACTTTATAACTTTCGCGATGGCTTCACTTTAGTAGGTATAGTTCGTTTTGAAACAGCCAAACTGTGTACTGATGCTTTCTGTCGGGATATAAATCTAGGATTCTTTACATTGTCGTAAACGTGTCAAAAAGAGCCAGCTGTTAATTTATTCATCATGTCACGGCAGCATTCCACATGGGCCAACTTTGAGGTCGTGCCAGCGTCAACTATCTTTCTCACGCATAGGTATTTATGTATAATTTTGGAAATGTTTCCCTACCTAATTTGCTCTATGTACTAAATTTCATTATATATCATTGGTTTTATCGAATATTTTTTTTACTAGTGCTACATTTTCCTCGGTAACAGCCGTTAAAGGACGGCCACTATTTTCTACATTCCCAAATATAGATGATCGGGCTTGAGCTCGTTATACCAACTGTAGATAGTTGCATTAGAGGGCCTTCATACATAAATGCCTATTGAAGTTGACCAAATTATAATTGATGACTCTCAATCAATGAAATCATTTATAATCATTGTATGAAGTAATTTTTCAATGAAACCAAAATTCAATATAGTTCTCAAAAATTGTAATTTGAATTTCGAACAGTGATATTTTTACTTGTAAAAATATGATTATTACATTATTAAATACTTAGCCAGGACACAAGTCCTTTCCTTAAATTATTTATAACATTTTTTACAAAACATTCTGAGTGGTCTAGTATTGTAAGTTTTCTATTTTCGTTGGTTTCACTTAAGGTACATCTTAAGTCTACTTTTACATTGAAACTATTTGTTATCTATAACTAGATTATTACTTCGCAGAATATCAGTTTTATTTCTGCAGTCATACTAGTATTATACACATGTGAATCTCGCAAAGATCAGACGGAAAAAGAAAATTTTCCTAAGCTGTGTGAAATGAAGAACCGTTACCAAATAGTAATTGGGAAGTTTATGAAGTATTTATATATCAGTTATGGTATTCATATACAGGTTTACTAAACTATACCTTAGAAAGACTTTGTCCTTATGTTGTAAATGTTAGTCTAATGTAAACTCCCATGCATTTTTAAATATTGATGCTCAGGTAAAATATAAAGGAATTTTATAGGTATGACTGATTCCATTATAATTACTATCAAATTTACATAAACTTTCTTTGAAATGTCTTGACTTTTTATAATGTGATGGCATGTGTATTTAACAATATTTTATATGCAATATATTTGACTGTATTTTCTTTTAAACACAGTTTAAACGCAGGATGTCAGAATAAATAGATAACGCGCGTAATGACAAGTACATAAAAGTCTCACCACTAAGCTAATACTAAAAAGCTAAATATACATAGAAACATCAACCAACCAAAGACCATAAACACGACAATTTGCAAAATCTCGACTTATTCTGTGATTTCTTATCAGTATCCATGATACGGTTTTTTCTGTGACCATCGTGTTGTAGAGAAAAGAGCCAAAAGCAGTGCCAGAGGCTTACGATCTAGGTGCAGGGTTATAGCGATTTTATGATAAGTTCTCCTGGCTCTTGTCACAATCTCACTATATATGATAGGACACGCCGTTTATGTAATGCGCTTAAGTAACACTAAAATTTACCGATAAGAGTAGATGTTTTAACAATATGTATACATACGAATTTCCATTTCCATTTATTTCATTTCCACAATGTGAGTGGGACCGTAATGTCCATTTGATTTGGGAGTGTGGTCTTTATATATATTATTCCTATGATCAATGTAGTATTTGAGAGTAAAGTATAAAAACCACTACATCATTTAAATTCTATAGTCTACCATACGAATCTTATCATAAGAGTTAAATCTGGTGTTGCACCTATGATCAAATAAGGTTATAGAAAACACCAAAACTTCACATTTATGATATAACGGTCCCGTTAAGTGTATCGCATTGACATACATTAAGATAATTGATTGGCATACGCAGCAGTAAACCACTGTTTATACTTTTGATTCTAATGTAAATTAGTTAATGTTGTAATAGTTTATCTTAACTACTTGTAATGAGACCAGCAGCTAGATTTTTTCTCTTTATACATTTTGGTGGCCTGTCGGTACACATTAGTAGGCTGCTGCTTAAAGAATGCATCAATAACCGGATTCAAAAAATAGTAAATAGTGACTCTCAACAATGCACATACTAACCGGAGATTCCTATCCCTGTAGTCCTTAGGTCTTATTGGTAACTTTGACCTCAATGCGCTGGCCGGCTGTACGCTAGATAAAACTGTTTGCAATAAAAGTATATGTATTTATTATTATTAATGACAAGTCAATGGCAACTCCGGCGTGGCTAAACAGATTTAAATGATATGTTTGTTGAATTCGTCGTTGTATAAAATAGTAGAACAACTATTCAAATACTAGAAAAATTTGGGATAAGTGGGTTATATTTATAAAATCCCTTTTAAATCTAGTCTAGACATATCAAATTAATTAGGACGATTATATGATGGTCGTATAATTTTGTTGTTTAAATGATATTGTAAACAGACTATTTATTTATACGATTTCTTTGCTAGTTGGGGGCTTTTAAGCTTGCTATATCATGCTTAAAACATTACCGATACCTCTAAGAAGATAAAAATATCACATTTTAATGATTTTCTAAGCTAATGATCTTCAAAATAGGATTTTCAAAGTAAAATATACTATATTATAGTATTTGATAGATAATCATTTATCTTGCACAATAAACGAGTCAAGATGACGATGGCGCAGGGAGCCACCACTGTTATTGCTCCGTGCTACGGCCGCGCGAGGTATGATATCAGACAGCGCGTATCAATTCACTCAATCGAAATTAATTGACTCTATAGGCAATGCTTGATGTTTACGATCGCTGGAAAGAATTTAGTCCATGTTTAAATAAGCTTTGTCGTCCGTGTTCATTATAACAATATTCAGAAATCTTAGAAAATTATAAAAAATAAAAGTATAGTAGTAAAATAAATATGATTTCTTTATTTTGGAGATTGAGATTTTAAGTTAGTTCTTACTAGTTCTTTTAGTGTTGAAAGTTATTTTTAATTAGACACTTAATCTAATCTCATCTTACGATAAACGCAGATGCCTATTCTATAGAAGCCTAGTCATTTCATACGCAGACTGAAATCGAAGGCCTCCAGTCATGTCCCCCACCCACTGCTACTGAAGGTTATTCTTTAAGCTATTTCGATGACCCTGGTTCTTCTGCAGAATTCTTGATACAATCACGTTTAGAAACTGAGTCGATCAAAGCCCTGAAGTGACAACACATGAATCAAAGTCTTGTGGCGGTAGATGGGGTAGACGGGGCGAGAATGTGCCACGTAACTTCCTGTGGAGCTGAATTCGTCGATTAACTCAATGTTGGCAGTTGGACCTACTTAGTTAGATTATTCATTCCAGATTAACATAACACACAATAAATTTTCTGTGTAGAGCCTGCAATCTTCAAAATAGTAGGTAATTCTACATAGGTATTTTTCGTCTATGTTTATTTTAAGACTGCCGTCGTCTTCGTGTGTCCAAACGACAGATCTATTGCGACCACTTTGGAAGCAGGGTCCGTACTCTAAAGTCGAACATAAATATATTGTCGTCGCTTCGTCAAAGTCTCGCTCTAACTTCAAGGTCTGTCACAATAGATTTTTATCGTTTTTGGACAATCCAGCTCAATATATTGCTTTATCATTTTGTGTTCTGTTGTTTGTTTACAATCGAAGCGACTGCAAGGTGCAAGTCATACATCTTTCAGCCACATACGCTTATCAGCACCGTTAAGCGGGAACGTTTCGGTATTTAATATACTAACTGATGCCTGACGACAGGCTGCGTTTGCGCAGGATTAGTATTTCGAGTAGCTTACATTAGCGTATCGTATATCTTTATAAATTGTAACCTAAGTGCTATTTTGATGTATAAGCTATGTTATTGCAAAGTTTCATTAAAATCCTTTCAGTAGTTTTTACGTCAAAGAGTAGCAAACATCCATACTTACAATTTTTGCGTTACATACACACAGTGGGAAGGCACTAAGTTAGATAAAATACTATGCCAAGGCAGTTATTTTCAATTATTCCTCACATTTATTAGCATAACATTCTGTTCTAAAAACAACAACCAAGTTTCCTTAAGGATAACATTGTTGAAATAATTCAATTGTAACGTTTAATTTGTTTACAACAAATATATTGTTAGTTTACTTGGTACTTATTTATTCGATATTTCTAAGAAACTAATGGCCGTTTTCACCAACCTTGTCTTAGCTTAGGTGACTCCTAAGTGACATGCTGTCACTTTTTATATTAACTGAAAAGAGTGAGACAGCATGTCTCTTAGGAGTCACCTAAGCTAAGACAAGGTTGGTGAAAACGGCCATAAGTAATATATTATAAATATTACTTGAATTTAGGTACATAATAAGTGTTCGTGAAAAGCCTTTAAAAGAAGTTTCTGAATTGCGAGCCAATTAAGATTTGGCGACTAGCGTATACATTGACTTAAGGGATAAGGTAGTAAGATATTTTTATAGAGCCCTATAGAACCTGTTTTCGTTGACTTCTTAAACAAGAGAGCCTTAGTATTGCTATTGACACTGTCGATTTGATAATGTAATAGGGTTTTTTCTATTGTTGCAGGAAGTTTAAGTGTAGTGAGGCAACGCAGGATGCCGTTCGAGCCGCGAAGCCCACCTATCAGTACACCGCCTTACCACCGCCAGCTCCGTAGGAGATTATCCCTCAAGTGTCCTTCTTTAATATAACGTCTAACTTTTATACCCCACTTTTATACCGACCTATAAGTTTAAGTACGCGCAGTGTTATTGTTAAGTGTCGCGCTCTGGTGTGAGTGTGTATGTGCGTCGATGGTGCGGCCGACATGGGAAAATCCTCGGCGAGAACACATGGCCAAGGTAAGTGATGCCCCAATGTCAGATTCGGGACACCTGTCTTCAAGGCCCCTTGGTTCGCTATTCACGGTGAAGTGCCATCGCACCACAGCTGACCTTGCCGTTTCGATGATTCAATATTTTCCTTATGGGTACTTGTTATTGTTGTCCTTAACTTTGACCGTGAGACGTTGTCCTTATTTTTGAGTGAGCTTAAATCATAATTGCGACAGTTATAATATTTTGGTCATTTTAGTATCACCTAATAGTTTCTTTAGGGATACTAACTATGCCGTATAGACAAATAAGATTATTTTATCGAAAGTATCTATTACTATGTTGCGACCGGTACAAGAAAACATCAAAATTATTGCCGCTCTCGGAGAGCACAGAAGATTCTCAAAACAATACCGTTATAAAAAGAAATAAATAAATCATTCTTCTAATAAAATGTATCTATGGCTTTAGTTTAAAAATCTGTGTATTTAAAATATTCTAAATATGTTCTGTACTTACATTTAAATAAGAGATCCGTTATATTGTTTCAATATTACAAGTGATTTATAATCGTGTATCGATCGATGTTAAAGGACTACCTTGACAGTGCATTGTGAACCTTTGTAGGGGGTGATTTGCGGGCCTTACAAGAACTACATGCAGGTAGTATAGATAACCGTCATTATTATAAAAAATATGTTCTAAATTTATTGTACTGAAAGGTTTTAGCACTTATTTTGAAAAATCTGTGATAATAGAAGATATCTACCCTTTTTTCACACAATTTCAAGGTCGGAGGTGAATTGATGAAAACATACAATCCGAGTTTCACTAAGCGGTTTGTTAAAAGGCAAAATCGATATCGAACGTATTTGCCACATGGCATAAATTGTACTTATTCTACTGCGTCCATTGAAAAAAGCCTGTTTGTACTAAAACTACGTAATATTATTATTTCATTTATTTTTGATGTGGTTAAATTAGGTTCAGAGATAAGAAGTTTAATAGTCTTAATGAGCAAATTTTTCAAACTACTTTGTAAAAATACAGATCAGATTTGTGGTTTAAATAAGAGAAGTAATTACATTGGTCAGCAATTATAAAATTTGGCGAGCCACCCAAAAGCAGCATTTAAATAATTTGGTCAGCATACAAAGATTTTGTTTGCAATAAAAAAAAACAGGCAGCAATTCTTGTTCCGCAACTAATTTTGATAATGGTCAAAAATTAAATCATACATAGGCAGCCAACAATAACATGAGTCTGCATAATAAACATTCAGTCCGCAAAATAACTACTTGAGCGGCAAGATTTCATGATTGAGCGGCAGAAAAACATGTCTATAAGCAGTATATTGATTGTTGTTAGGTTAGGTTTTTTTTTTTTTTTTTTTTTTAAGTTTTCCCCATAGAGTTGGTTAGGTTAGGCATGACAAATAAAGTATTTTTGCTACTCTTATATGCAGCACAAAATGCATTTTTTTGCTTACACTCTGAGTGCTTACCAAAATTTTATTAAACATGAGCAGCTGATGCAGCTTATATAATTAATATGCTGTACAAAAATAATTACAGCCATCCAGAATGACATAAATTGCTGATTGATTTTGAAATGTTTGCTGACCATGAGTTGCTGACCAATTAGCTATTTCTGCTCACCGATTATATTTTTCTGCTCACAGAAATAACAATACTATGCTAACCATTTAATTGACACCTTTAATAAGTTCAGATATTAGGTTAGAGATAATACAGAAACGTTTTAACCAAGTTTTGTATAGTAAACAAGTTGTATTGCAATTTTATATGAAATTTTTATCTCCTATAACAGTTTTGTTTTTTTTTTGGATTTGACAAATTTTCTATAGAAACTGTGTGTGCTCAGATGATATTACTTTGAAGTTTCATCATAGCTCGGATTAATTTTTTACTCGCGAAAGCAAGCTTTTAAGAAAATTTCCAAACTTTAAGGCTTAAACTGCACACATTATTACGGAATCTATTACCAGTATATTTTTAATAATATCGATATTTTGTTTTGTGATAAAAACCTATGCCTTTGAAACTTTTAGAAATAACGATAAGTCATGGTACGGTGAGTGCATTACTGAATGTTAATGAAGATATTCGCCATGCAATTAACAACAAGAAACTAACTCTTATCATATTTCTTAATTTTAGCAGTGCGTTCAACTCTGTACTTTGATGTCCTTCTTAATGTTCTCCGGATGGCAAACATTCCCGATTCATGGTTGATCCCATGGTATGACTCTTATCTACGAGACCGTATTCACTGTGTCAGAACGGAAGAAGCATCTTCTGGTTGGGTACCCTGACTGCCGGTGTGCTCCAAGGAGGTGTACTGTCCTCTGTTGTTTTCTTTGTTTATTAACCAAATCACCAAGGTTATCAATTGCTCTTTTTGATTTATATGCCGATGATCTACAATTATACATATTTCAATGTTGCATCTTCTGCAATAGAGGCTATAAATAATAATATGAAGGCGGTTCGAGATTGGGCAAAATGTTTTGGATTTTTGTTAATCCTGCAAAGTCATAAGCAATTGTTATTGGCAGTCAACGATTTAGTGGTAGTCTTCCTCAACCATTGCCTCCAGTCTACTATGATGGTGTTGTGTCCCTATACAGATAAAGTACGAAATCTTGGTCGCAATATGGATAGTAATATATCATGGTCTGTTCATATCAATGATGTGAGTAGAGTATTCATTATACTTATTATTCACTTCGCCGACTACAGTTCTTTCTTCCCTACCAGACTAAGGATCATGCTTTCACAGACCTTAATTTTGCCTATTTTGAACTATGTTGACGTTTGTTTCATCGATGCTACTGAAGAACTACTCAATAAGCTTGAGCGATTACAAAATTTGGCAATCAGGTTCATATTTGGTCTTCGCAAATATGATCACGTTTCGGAATATCGGTCAAAACTTAAAGGGATTCCGATTCGACAGAGACGTGACGTCTATACTCTTACCTTCCTTTACAAAATCTTTAACAATCCTAAGTATCCTAACTATCTTCGTTATTAAATATTTTTAAACACATCTGCCGAACAACTGCCATACTATTTTTTGTAATATCCCTCAGAGAAAAATGAACTTTCTAATATTTGTTTTCATTTCCTAATTTTAACTTGTCTACTACGGCCTGTTCAATTAACTTATACACTATTTTAATAATTGACATCCTATATCATCTTATTACACATGTAAACATGCAATAATAATAATAATAAGACCCACAAAATTTAATTTAGAAGCTTAAAAATCGGCAATTTTCAATAAAAAATTAAAAATCGAATATCTCGAAATGGGTTAAGTTTAGGGTAGGGTGTTTCATAGTAAAATAAGTCACAAATGATGGGTACTCCACGCCCTTAACGGATCTGGCACCACTTTTCCTGTAACCTGTATATATATATATATATATATTATATATATATATATATATACATACATACATTTATTTATTGAAAGCATGGATAGCATTGTTATTATGTATTTTATTATTTTATAAGCAAAATATTATTAACGTATAATAAATGTTTCACATAAAGCTTTCCCGCACATTTCTTTTAGAACGTTTTGGTTGGTTGAAAGAGATCTCTATTAGAGATTAGTGCACCATTGTACATATTCTTTCTTGTATATTTTGCATTATGTCTAATTGTGCAATAAAGTGCAATATAAGTAAAGACACATTAATCGGACATGGTAAGAAGTTGTTTGTCGTATTTATTCACACAATCAAATATTTACTATTAACAAAATTTTGTCCAATACCTTTATCCCTAATAGCTAGATCAGACTTGAATTAGATGCCGACCATGTCCATAGGAGAGGGAGTATTCTGCCCTGAAAAGGATCCGATGTCATGCCACGTCTACGAACTAGCTACGTACAATGTATTTACCTGTCATCACATTTTCGTATTGATCTCATTTAGCACAGCTGCACAAATTTATGTGCAACATAATTTCGTGCATTCTGTTCGCATCAATCAACAGTACCAGTCGCGCGTACTCAAATCACATATATTTTAGATAAACAGTTTAATTTTAGTTTTTATATAATATACCAATTATTACCAAATTACCACAAATTTCATTTCTCGGGGCAACTCGATCACCCCGGCATTGCTACTTACTGCATTGTATGAAAACTGTGTTAGGATAATAAGAAAACGTACCGTATGTTATATGTACTATAAATTAAACTTGCTTGCATATTATAACTCTCTGTACTTCAGTGAGTATCCTTAACCGATCAATTGTTACACAAAAGTTGTTCTAGTTAAAGCAACCGGTCTAACAACCTAACTACTACTAGTAAATCAATACATCCATTGATTATCCATTGATATTATTAAAGTTACAAGCCCACTGCACCTGGCAAATAGAAGATTGTCATAAAAATATAACTTATGTTATGGTACATCTCTTAACCCGTATATAATACCACCGTGTTTTTTTCTTCTTTCAAACGAATCGTCCAATAGACTTAAGGAAATATATTATTTTGAAATAGTTGTAAGTAATGATGAACTTATGACTGCTGTAACTTAGGTTTCTCCACTAACAATTTGATACCGTTCAATTTCCTCGAATAAATTAATAATTTTCTCTGGATTACAGCTATCAGTCGTGTGAGCAAGGCGTGATTCACGCCATGTCACCATAATAATAAACAACCGACGGTACGGCTCTGTTAAACTAGTAGTTATTATCGTTCCTCAATAATTTGAACTATTCAATGTCAAAAGAAACGTGAACACTTTGTAAGACTTTTAAAACTTGTTTCTTTTCTATTTATTCGTAACAGAAGTTTTTATTCTCAGAATGTTTATGAAAATACTAGTATAATATTGTTTCGAAGTAAAATTAATGTGTCCCTGAGCTTCACCCTCAGTCGTACACGTTTTGTAACTACTATGATTTCTTTTTTAAGTAAATTCTTACACAGCTTTCATTAAAATCAATATTCTTTACGTGTAACTTTTACGTGAAGCCATGCAAAGTTTTGTTATGAAAGTTTGTTTATTATGCAAAAGGGAATTGTTTTTAATTTGACAATTTTTTTGTAAATTCTATGGCAATTATTAAACGTATATCCATGTGTTTGTTACCAAAAATATTCTTTTAATTGTAGTCTTTTTTATCTTTATGGTTTTACTCTGCTGTGGTTATGGTTTTTGTGGTCAACGACATTGATATTTTATTACAAACGACGCATCTTCATTCTACGCAACGTTTACAAACTGACTCCGTTTCGTATATTATATACTTTTAACGCTTCACTTTTCACTTTTCTTAGTAGTTTACAGATCATACAGAAGGTTAGGGACGGAAAGCGATACTTAGTATCGGTGCGAGTAACGAATTCTTCACTCACTGGTTATTGCTATTCTCTAGTGCGGCAACTACCTCTTCTTTGTATGTCATTGGTCAACAATGACAGATTGTGTTTGTGTCAACTTGGTCTTTCAATAAAATTGTTTATGATTGCAATATTTTTTGTAACATTCTTATCTTCATAAGCTTTATATAATATGGATTGGAATTGCGTTATGGGTGACATCATGATAGTGATCACTATCGAAAATTATCTAAAATGTATGAGTTCCAGTATTCGCAACATTGTTTCGATGTTATAATAATTATAATGTTAATAACCTTAGATAATCACACGAAGAAAACAGATGAATCGACAAGCTTATTCTTACTGTATTAGACTGATGCAATAAAATAATAATAATTAGTATATTTTTGTAACCCACGCCCCTTCCGTGGCCGGGGGGCGTCGTCGGTGGAGGAGACCGGGGGAGGTAGTAGCCTCCCCCGAGGAGGGCTCTAGGCACGGGAGCGGAGGCTGGGGGTTCCCGGAAGTGGCTTGATGTTCCCGGGGGCTCCCTACATGCCTGAGGAGGGCCATCCCTGAGGTTTTTAGTTGGGTAGGCCTCCCCCTTCTGGGGAGGAGAGCCCCACATAACCCCGACTCGCCACAGCCGGGGTATGCAATTTAATGCATTTTCCTCAGGGGAACAAAAAAAAAAAGTATATTTTTGTAACAACAAAAATATACTATTTTTTTTTTCAGTTGTGACGAGAGCGTCAATGGTCTTATAACTAGCGAGGACTCTGATGGCCTCGGGCATCAAATATCCTTACATTGTTATGCAATTACCACCATTGACAGATTTATGGGTACCTAAACTATACATTAAGGATCCACGTTTTAAATGTTCATAAAATTATTTAAAAAAAATTGTGTTTGTGGAATATTTATAATAAGATCTGGTTGCTCCCGGCGTGATTTGTGAATAGGTACCTAATCTCAATAATGGCTCCAAGATGACTCATTGCAGTTTCTTTGAATGAGCGGTTGGAGTTATCAGTGTAGGTCGCGATTAGATTGCTCATCCCACTCGTATCACCAATCGGTAAAGCGATTTTAATAAAGCAGGTATTATACAATTGGAAATTGACCATCATACTCGCACATTACTCGGCTGTAACCGAAAGATTTTGAGTCTTATAAAACGGTTAAATTATAGATTGTGCTTTGACTTTAGTCATTTGTATTGTTAATTCCTTAGATTCACTTCAGTGAACTGTATCACAAAAAATGTGATCATTCTTACGTACTGTACCATATCAAAACCGGTACACAAACATTATAATCGACTTAGACATTGTAATAATAGCATTAGATAGAGGGCAACTTGCAATTCATTTGATAGATAAAACCATTATAGCAATTTTAACGAATTAGTCGAATGGTATTATTATGACAGTATCTTTCGCATTGCACAGTATCAGTTTCGCTAATTGTCGTCAAATTATTTGGAAACGTCTGACTTTGATCATCAATTATCTGTTTTGTAACATGAAGGATGTTGCTGGAAGTATTTGCAATCCATCTTGGGCAATATTATCACGCGATAGTAGGTTTTCGTGTAAGTAGCCACCTACGTTTGTTGTTACGGCAACACAGTCGGAAAGATTGAACGCTGCGCGCGCACGATTGGCGGCGCTAGTGCTACACTCGAGTGTCGGCCCCGTTGCGGGTCGAAGCGCGCGTGCGGGCGCGTGCGGTGAGCGTCGCGGCGCCAGGTCCGGCGGAGTCCCGGGCGGAGGTGATCGGGCGACCCCGGCGTGGCCGCACGGGGCGGCGCGCGGCATGGGGCGGCGGTAGCGGCGCGGATGTGCACGCGCTCGGAGGCGGTGGAGCTCGAGGTGCTGGGAGCGGAGGGCAGCGAGGCCCGCGCGCCACCGCGCCCCCTGCGCCTCTCTCTCCTCGAGCTGCTCGGCAAGCTGGTGCGGCGCGAGCCCGCTCAGCCGCACCGCCGCGCCAGGCACAACCATCGTTTCCGAACCTTCGTTTCGTGTGGTCGGTACATATCGATTGTTTGCGTGTTTAGAACGTGTTGCTTGCAATCTGCGTCGTTATGTTATAATGTGCGTTGTGCAAACCATTCTAAACAAAATGGCCAACAAATCTTCATTATATGTTCGTCTACTAAAGGAAAATATGATGAATATTTTATGTTGTCAGTAAGACTGACTGACAGTGTTTTGGGATGTGCATCGAATTGTCGAAGGTCGGAGTTGGCGCGCCCCCGTTCGGTCAACGGCCGAGACTAGACGGCGCTACTTCAGTGCTTCGCGAATCGTTTATGACCGCGCGCTGTTGATATTGATTACCCGCCTGTGATTCATGTGTATAAATTCGATTAAAACCAATGGATCACACCTTGTTCAATGTACATAAATAATATATAGTGCCATGCATCACCATTTCTCCTCCGCATTATGAACACCTCCATGAACACGTTTACATGTATAATCTTGTTACAACAGTAGTAGGAATAGGAACTGAATGACACCTGTAACTTATTTACATACTTATAAGTTATTTACATACACTGTACACTACACGCAACACAGTGTCGTGATCAGACAATCTGTCTTCATTTATTCTAATTATAATTATGAAGTTAGTTGATGAACGTTTTGCGAAAGTACAAGGTAACCATGCGGAAACTGTTCCATTATTTACAGTAACTAGCGTGGAATAATTTGTATGTTTAATTGTACAATCTATAGTTCAGTTTTCATCAGTCTAAAATATATAAGTAATACATCTTTCGAGAAGTTCCAGATAAGTAGTCACGCTATGATGATTCATTAACGGAGACCAAGAAACATTTGAGGTTAATTTCAGTTACTACTTGCCTTTGTTTTAATGTTTAGTTACCTATTGAATTTGAATGCTATATTACTTATATAGACAGGTCAAACACTTCCATTGTGTAAGTGATGCAATTCGAGTAATGAGTATAGTATAGTATAACGTTAGTCATTTTATTTTAGTTTGTCTTCTCAAATAATTATGTGCAACAAGTAACAACTATACGAAATAGTTATTAGTCTCTGTGAGAGTGTAATTGGCAATAAATGAGCCGTAATCGAATGTATGGACTTCCAGGGGCTTCATTTATATTCTACACTAATGTCCTATACTAATCTTATACTAAATGTCCTTTTTTAAGTCTTTAGTCACGAGTTTTAAATTAGTTCCTTTAGAAACAATAAATAATGATACTATTGTCTTAAAGTATACATTTCTATGCAAAGACTGACGAGCTGTCTGAAAGTTCTAATAAAGAAACAATATTTGATAATATTTAACGTTACCTACGTGTTACTATCCTGAGATGAACGAACAGGAATTCTATTTATAATAAACTAGCTTTCTGCCCGCGGCTTCGCCTGCGTGGATTTCGGGATTGGGTCTATAGAGGGTTAAGGGTCATAGTTTTTGCCCACGGTTACATATGCGCGGAAGTCGGTTTACGGCGCGAAAGATTTATCGCGCTTCCCGTGGGACTATCCGTTTTTCCGAGATAAAAAATACAGCAAAACCTTGCTCAAGAATCACTCTATATATTGATGAAAACTGCATGAAAATCTGTGCAGTAGTTTTTGAGCGAAGTCCGAATAAAGCCCGCAATAAAGCGCATCCCGTGGGATCTGTCAATTTTTTTGGGATAAAAAGTAGCCTATGTTACTCGGGGATAATTTAGCTTTCCAAAGGTGAAAGAATTTTTGAAATCGCTCTAGTAGTTTCGGAGCCTATTCATTACAAACAAACAAATAAACAAATCTTTCCTCTTTATAATATTAGTATAGATTTATTACAATGAAAGAATTCTTCAGATCATGCCGAACGGTTTAGTTAGAGAGAACGAGACATTTCGCTGGGCTAACATCAATCGGTCATTCACTATGTTTTGACAATGCAGTCCTAATGTCACACAGGTCTTTTCAAAGCGACGTGTGTCTAAATTAGGACGAGAGCTTAGAAAGAGCTTCCTTTACTTGTGTAGTTAGAAATATCACAATTAATCTTGTAGGCGGCTGATCAGATTTCAAGTCACGTCCTTCGATCTTGACAAAAGAAAATTGATTAAATACTCATTCTATTATACGAGGGCTGCTACTTATGTATCCGGAATAGAAAAATTATACAAACGTATATGGCTAAATATGGGTTTATTGTTTTTCAAAGTATTCTCCGCGATGATCGATACACTTTTGCATACGTTGAAACCAATTTTATGGCATTTTTTCCACTCTGATTGCGGTATCTCTGAAACGTGCTGTTTGAACGCGTCGACGGCATCTTCACGGGTCGAAAATTGGTTGACCACGTATTTATTCTTTACATTTGGGAATAAATAGAAATCATTCGGTTCCAAGTCTGGGCTATACGGCGGATGACCCATCAATTCTATTTTTTTATTTGTTTCGCGTGATGTGTGACAGCTGACATTGTCGTGGTGTAGAATGATTCTGCGCTTATTGTTTTTACATATTTCTTCAAATACTTCCGGCAAACAAGTGGTCGTGTACCACTCCGAATTGACCGTTTTACGATTCTCCAGTGGTATTGTAGCCACATGACCATTGATACCAAAAAAGCAGGCCACCATTTGCTTTAAAGTGCTTTTTGCACGAGTCACTTCCATAGGTTCGGCTCATTTTGAAACACCCAAACTGTAGATTGTTGCTTAGTTTCGGGATCGTACGCATAGATCTAAGATTGACCTGTGTAGATGTTATAAACAGATTTTGAGTCACGTCCGTTAAATTTTTTTAACATATTCTTGCACCATTCGACGCGAGCTTCTTTTTGATGCTTGATTTGAGTTAAGTTGTGCGGTATCCAAAGCGAACAATTTTTTTTTACGAACAAATGTTCATGTAATATTTTATTAATGCTTGTCATACATATGCCCAGAGTAGCCTCTATCTCGCGATACGTAGGTAACATGACGGTCTTGCATAATTAGTTTTCGTACAGCTTCAATGTTTTGTGGCACAACGACTGATTTCGGGCGACCTTCCTAACTTCGTCCGTGAGCTTACTCCGTCCACGATTGTACTCACTAAACCAGTGATACACAGTGGTTTTTGATGAAGCTTCAACACCAAAAGGAAGTTAATTGATCTCTGTTGTTGCGTTAAATACATACACATTAGATACACATACACCCGGCATTGATTGCGGCAATGCTAGCGGACGAGGGAGGTTGGAGGGCTGTGGCCTCCTTCTGTGAAGCAGTGATGCTCCAGAAGGAGGCCGCCGAGCAGGGTCGGGAGATGGCCGATCCCGCTTGAAGAAGGCGGCGCCGGGCTCGGTAGCACAGCTGCGGCGCCGCCGCGGGTCGCCGGCGGGCGCGAGGAAGTCGCGACTGCTACGGCGACCCGGGGTGGACCACGCCCCTTCCGTGGCCGGGGGGCGTCGTCAGTGGAGGAGACCGGGGGAGGTAGTAGCCTCCCCCGAGAAGGGCTCCCCTCTCGGCAGGGGAGCGGAGGCTGGGGGTTCCCGGAAGTGGCTTGATGTTCCCGGGGGCTCCCTACATGCCATGGGTTTTTAGTGGGTAGGCCTCCCCCTTCTGGGGAGAAGAGCCCCACATAACCGCCGGCTCGCCACAGCCGGGGTATGCAATTTAATGCGCATTTTCCTCAGGGGAACAAAAAACAAAAAAAGATACACATACACACAGTACATTTTAAACCCATCAGAAACAAAACACAGCGTACATAAGGAAAAAAAATAGTGGCCAGTATTTCAAAAAAGAACGAATTTTACCATGGAGGTCATATATTGCGTTTAAAAATGTTGAAATCCCAGATTCCGAATACCTACTTTTAAGTAGCAGCCCTCGTATCACTGAGTCTTATGGACTTGATTGTACAATTACAGACTTAACTACAGTCGTTTACAAAGAGTGTCGTGCAAGTAAAGTGGCAGACAACCAAATGGGCCGGGAGGCGAACATTCAGAAGAGCGAGAAGGGATACATTCACAGAATATAAAAAATAAAACTTATATGTTGTGTGTGTTGCCAACATGTAGTATGTTTGTTTTAAGGCACTAATTGACCTACTAAATTCTTATACAACAACGCTGAGAAACAACCAGCTGATTCTAGAAAGAATTGCGAGGTGCAACCTCCTATAGGCAGTGAAATATGCTACTTTGTTGTCGTTTTGTAACTGTATGGCAAACATTATTATTGTGACTATTTTTGTGTACGGACTGCTGTCTAACATTCTTGTTCTTTTGTTTTAGAGAATGAACGGAGAATCAAAGCGAACAACAGAGAGTACAATGGGCAGTTCCGCTATGCCGTAAGTACAAAAATATGTAAACTTTATCGTTTTCTTCGATTATTATCAATCTGACGGTCGATTAAGACTTGGCACAGTCAATTTCTTGTGGATGTCATTTTTTTTGGTACCATAAATGACTTTGTGTGACCTATTATCATCCGTAAGTACCTTAATAAGTATTATTTATTACTAGTATAACTTAAATAAGTATTATTATAGGTCATAATGATCTTCCCACACATGGCGGTCGAATCGCGAAAGCGCACCCCGCTATGTGCTCCGTATGGGCCTAGAGAACTCGGGGGGGTTTAAGTGGGTAGGCCAGTCCTCTATGACCGGAGAGCCCCACACACGGCCGAGCCTTGTCAGCGCGGTATCATGGTGCATAAGGTCGCATCCCCCCCCCCTTAAAAAAAAAGATCATAATGATCTTGTGGTCATTCAGGTCATACGAAATTGTCACTGAATATATCACGAATTCATTTTAAGCTTTTACAACTTGCAAAATAATTACATTTTCATTTAAATAAGTAAAGAAAATCTAAATAATCCGCCTAATTTTGAAATACTTATCTTTGATCTGCTCGAACTGCTTCTACTGGTTTGAACAACCAAAGAGGTTTTAATTGTGACTGTTTAGTACACACGAAACATTCTAAAACTACGTTTCGCGTTTATATAATAGCCGGTGCTGAATCATTATTTTGATATTAAAACTAGCTTTCAAATTGTTTTTTCTATATTTTACCTGACAATTTAACAAAATTGTTGCTGCGCATAGGTTTCCCTAAAGAACCTCTACACTGATCAGTGGTGCCCTGCTAGTATCCAGCACAGTTTTTACCAAATTGCTAATTTCACCGCCGTGAACCGGAGCGTATAGTTATGGCATACGGGGCGATACCTACTTTAGTGAAGCTTTCTTAGCGAATATCGCGATACTAAATATTGTGTTAGTCAAGACTTTTATACGATGTATCTTGAGTCGTTCGCTGGGAATAGTTAATAACGCGAATAATATGAGTCTATGCAGCAATGCATAAATAACTATTATTCGCATATAGGCTTTGATTGTACTACAAATCTCCAAGAGTTTTTAGAATGTCAGCTTCTCATACACTTATTAAAAACCATTTTTTATGATTAATATATAAATTATATATTTAAAAAAACATTGTTTTTAATAAGTATATAATACATAAATAAAATGTAAAACAAAAGCAACTTTAGCCAAATCAGCTCCATTAAGTAATCTGGGACAGTTCTTGCTTATGCAGAAGGATGAAACTCGATTTGCCTTTCTAACAGCCACTCGTGCGAAAAATGAACCTAAAAACGAATGATATGCCATAGTTTTTAATTACTGCTGTGGCCTTTTTGACCTCAGTAGTAATTGAAGGTCATTCTTTAATTTTCGCAAGGAAATGATGTTGTATTGTTCCATAATTTTTTTGTGACTAATTCTTTTTGATAGAATGTAGATGGTTGTTACACGACGAACACATTTTTTTGTTAGATAATTCTATAAATTTGCTGAGTTAAACGTCTTTTCGTTCAGTAATTTAACATTTTTTAAACAATTTTCTTAATTTTAATCTCATTACTTACTAATTCAAAAAGTGTATTTAAAATTAATTCTGTGTTCTAAAATATGGTCTATTATAATCTTGAAAAATATAATCACAGTCTTAAGTTGCAGCATTTAGCCTTATTTATACAAATTACCTATAGTAACCACAGATTTAATCTATGTGTATGCCGCTAAAAAGAGTCACCTCTTCGCTAAAAAATGTATACTGGCAACGTCCGAACAAGACCCGCCAACGTTACATATGCAAAGACAAATGACACAATTTTTTTTCTGGGTTCTTCTATAATAGGGCGGTGGTTATCTTCGGGTTGCTCATTAGAACACTGAACGCTTTACAGCAAAGGTGGCGCAACATCGAATGTAATAGATGTTTTACAAACACCACTGCCATTATTTGTAATATAGGAACGGTTCTACGGTCAAATAGCATAGCTTGATGTGACGGCTACAGTAGTTCGTGTACCTCTATTATATTCGAGACAGAGTACATTTGTTCATGCAGCAGAGGATGTGTAAGAGGGTATTGAGTATTGAGGGTTGTGTATTGAGGATAATGAAGAGCGACAATTCCTATTGCGGGAGGTAAATCTTGTTTTGCACCTCAATAATACAGAGAAAGAAACCTTGTGAGATGGCGCCGGTCTGACTGCCTGCTCATGCGCAATTTTTAAGAGAGCGCTTACCTGTCGTCTTAAGCAGCAATGAGTCGTATAAAGTTTGAGATGACAATAATGATAAGTGATTCCAATGATGACAATTTCCATTAAAAAAATCCGATACTGCCCACCCTGTGGCAGATATATGTACAAAGGTTCATACCCATTTTTAACAGGCGGGTGTGATAATAGGACCCAACTATGATAACAGTTGCACATGCATCGTCGATTGGCCTGTTGGAAACTACTCCGTTACCAATAAAATGCCCATGATTAGTTAAAATACTAGTTTAAGTGTCTCCGTAACGAAATCGAGATCAACCTATCCATTTATTTCAGAACAACTACATCAAGACATCGAAGTACTCGATTATAACATTCCTGCCGCTGAACCTGTTAGAGCAGTTCCAGCGGCTGGCCAACTTTTACTTCTTGTGTCTGCTGGTGCTACAACTGATCCCGGCCATCTCGTCGCTGACGCCCATCACCACCGCTATCCCACTCATTGGCGTGCTCGCGCTCACCGCCGTCAAGGACGCCTACGACGACTTTGTGAGTATATATAAATTCTTTTACTTTTCGACAATAATAAGCTTTTCATAGAGCTGGTTAATATTTGTAACTATAGATACATGCTGATAACATGTAACATGTAAAAATAAAGAAGCAAATCATTAATGGCGGCGACAGATAGGATTTTGGTGTAAACTGTTAAAAATCTATGTCACATAATTATTCAAGAGTACGACGTACATTAAAAATGCCTCTTCCTGTCAGAATATTACGTACACTATACTTTCAGAAAACACATGACGATTCTTGGATAGTAAAATTGAAATATTTTATGTGCGTTTGAGTCCCTGCCAACTCCTTAGTGGATATTTTTCTACGCATTAAGCGATTCCGTGAGTTACCAACTTAAATCTGTCTCTGAGAAAAGTGCCTGTACGTATGAACAATATGCTGAAGTATTTCGCTCACAAACCTATTCGGTTGACAATAATTACCTTGGCGACGTGATGACGTCAGCGTCATCATCGCTTGCTATTTTTGTGACAAGTGGGGTTCCAAGGGCGATAGTCGCCAAAAATGTAAGTACATTTTTGGTAAAAAAAATTGGAATCTTTTTAGTTTGTTTACCAGAGTTGTTAACTTTGGTATGTTTATATTATATATTTTAGCCAACATAAAATAATATTTCAGTTGTACGGAAAACTGACACTGAAGTTATTAGGTACTTTAGCTGTTATGCCTTTGCTTCTTCTTTATAACGTAATTTATTATAAAACTATCATTTTACTGTCATTAGTATTGTAAATATTCTTGGGGAAGTATAGGCAGTTGAGATGAACTGTAAACGTTATAGAAAGACGTCAAGATTGTCAAGTTTATCTTTGGTCGTATAAAAGACAGTGCTATTATCTTATCTCTGTGTTAAAAGTACCCATAAAAAATAATAAACGTGATAAGAATAGATTAAACTCATCATGATATTCCATGATTTCTTTTCATTTTATTACATTTCATCTAAATAAGAGTATATTGTAAAATTTACTTTTAATTCATTCATAACTGAGATAATTAGAGAGCTACGGATTTACTAAAACCTTTTGTATGCTTCTAAATACTTTTAACTCATCACGAAGCAACGTGTACGTCTCGTGATTGGCTGAATATGATTCGTAGAATTAATTCTCGTAAGATAATTTTGTAAAACGAAACTGTAGTACTTATGTAGTACTTTTTTCGTTTGATTCCACTATATTATATTACCCATGAGAATAGCGCAACGCAGCGAGCAGCGATTTAATGACCGTAGCTACGATAAGTATCACACACCTGGTTTGTTATTAAAATTTACAGCAACATGTCCGGTGCACGCAGTATCCGTTTTCGAACTTGATCAATTTCCCTTCATTATATATATATACATATTTATATATATTGACAAAATTATGTTGATTCAATAGGTAACGCTGCCTAATTAACATAACCATGACCTTTATATAATGTTTTATGGAGATCGGATGTATGAAGGAATTGAATAACAATATTTAACGGACGAAGTAACCGATGTAACTAATTATAATACCGTCGTCGAATAAAGTTTATTACTTATTATAGTAAATAGTTTAATTGATATTGAATTAATACAGAATGAAATACAATATTATCTAACGGTATAATCAAATGACAAATCTATTTTAACCACTCTCCCTTTAAATCAGTATCCTCAAGTTGTTAAATTCCTAACAATAATGGATTTGACTATTAATTAAGTTAACTTTTAATCAAAATAACATAATATATAATAATGAAAAACGGGCCATTAGTGCCGCGGTAGAATCGTAAGATTCAGTTACAACTACGTTCTAACAAAATATACATTTAGTTTTCCAATAATGCAGTATATTATTATTATTTGACCATTGAACTCTAGTTTGCGAAAAAAATACAAACTAATTAATATCATATAAGTCTAATTTACTAACGCATCGCCGCATTGATCATAAAAGTATGAATAATTATTATTATCGATCAAATTATACATTATTAACACATTATTTTTATCGATACACTTCTTGTGCACCGTATGAATGTCAAGCCCATTTTTACCGTATTGTTCACATAGTTTCATTTAAAGTAAACGGCATTAACATAAAAATGTTACACATTTTTGTTAATCATCAAACAATGAATAATGTTTTACCGAGTATCTATGTACAGCGACATGATAACAGATAATGACACAATAGCCGGTTTATTGCAAAAGCATTGTATATCACGGTCGGAATACAGTGAATTCATTCATGCCGGCGCGGAATGGGAATGGTGAACATCAAATAAACCTCAATTGTGGATCAAGGACAGCGCTATAATTAATGGTAGGCAGCTAAAGTTCAACAATCAAATCTTTTGTGCCAGTATGGAGCCAGTGCACTGCGAACTCTAGCTAAGTACCCACACTTTGTTTAGAATACCTGAGGGTCAATTCCACTAATAAATCGAAACTAAACTATTGAAACGGTTGAAAGAGTAGGTATTACTCTCATTTACATTTTTAAACGAACTCTGACATTTTTTAGGTCAGATTTTATATAACCGAAAAAAGGTGTATAAATCATAGATGGCAAAGTTTTATTCCGTAAAAAAAATAAAATGATAATGAATAATGTATTCAGAGCGTTAATTAAAAAATCACACAAAACGACCATATTGGCAGAATAGTTTAGTGTCAGATGTTTTGGTGGCTCTATGAAAACTAGCATATCTAAATCTAATCGAAAGTACTAGTACGCCACGAATGACAGATTTAGTCAAGAGTAATCTGTGTCCAAGTGATTCTAATGCTAAAGGAAAACTGCAACATCTAAAAGTTATCTACTCTCAGTGTTCAGAAATTTGTTTCAGAGATTGGAGTGTCCCTAGTTATATAATGCAACATTACATATGTATATTCAATTTCAATGGTCAAACAAAATGATCGATGATGTGATAATGTAACGTTCTAATTTTTCGAAAGCAACATACAATTTTTATTTGTCTGTTTTATTAGTGGAATCAACCTTGCACGTTCACTCTGTATTCTATATTTAGCGACTGGTATAAGTGGCGCTAAGGTTCGCCACTTACAGATTAAGTTACATTTCCAATTGTGTATAGATCATTTCTTGTTTGCATCGTCCATTTGCATGTAATTGTCAATTATAATAGGTTTTAATTATTGTTAAGTAATCCACCGTATGGTAAGTTTACATCTGTACTGCCATTGGTTAAGTCAACTGTTGACCTTGAGTGTGAGTGATAGTGTTTTTTGAAGTTATGTCTTACTGCAGTGAAATTGCTGAGCTGTATGTTTTCCAAGGTTTACGTTAGGGTCATGATATTTCTTACCAGATTGTTATGCTGATACATAGAGCTCCTGCTGACAGTAAAGCAAACAAAACTTTGTAACGCATTAACTGTTGAATAAATGTGAAGTACCACTATTCTGCTTAGAACGCCAATCTAGTTTTGTCATCCAAAGGACTCCTAATGTGAACTTAGCTTTTCAGCTAAGTGGACTGAAGCGGACATATTAAAAGAAAGAAAGAATAAGTGAGAAGTGAGCCAGTACGATAAATGAGTTCTTCCTCGCAGTGAATACACAATTTAGTGGCTTCTTGGGACATTTTAAATTTTAGCAAAATATTGCATTTTCATCTATTCTCATACACAAAACTCCACGTGATAACTACATCTAATTTCATTAAAAAACGATTTCATTTCTTTTGGAGATAGAATTTTTATGTATATTATTTGTGTGTTGGCAAAAAATCATAGATATTGTGGAACTTGTAAACTTATTTCATATAAACAAAGATGACAGTTTTTCGTATTGTAAGAATATAGAGTGCAACATTCAGATGGTTTGCGTGTCTATTGTCGCGTGTCTCACAGGCACGCTTACCCGCTTTTATTTGCCCTCTTAATACTTTTAAGTACGCAGTGATTCAATACAAATCGTCACAGCTCACATATGTCTCTATAGATGAGATCGGGCCTACCCTAACAAGGTTCAGGATAATAACACACTAGTCAACCACGCTGACACAAAGCGGGTTGGTCGAATTCATATATATCTGTTCTTCGCAGGTGAATGCAGATTGATTCACGATGATTTCATTCATCATGATAATAAAAGATAAATGTACAGTCAGCAATACGTCTAAGTTTAGATTTGCACTAAGAAACCAGGCGCTATTACAAGCTACAAAAGAGCTGTCTTCAGGTCAACATGTAATGTCTGAAGCGTTGCTATGTGTACATATAAAACTCGCATTAGAAAAATAGTAGGCTATTGCCGAGACTACAGCAATACTGGCAACCTGATAGAGTGCTTGTCTCCTAATTTTCCTATTCGCCATAATTATTTTTTTGTTATTAGACACAGATGGCTTTCTTTTGCAACTTCTCCTTCAGATTAGTTTGAAGAAGACGAGATCTTTGGTGAGTTATCGGTTTTGCTGGCAGTCTTGGTGGATTTCTATCAGTTTGTCAACACCACAGGGGTGTCCCCATAACTAATTACAGTTACCCGGCAGATCAAGGCAAACCTAGGAGTTCGGTCTAGGAGTATATTGCTCGGTTGCTTGGTTGCTACGCTATCGAGAGGGGTGCATTTAATAATTTAGATTAAAAATTGGAGTGGAGTGGTCTAATCTATTTATTGGCGCTTGATAATACATTTTTGACGTAGGTGTACATGGGAGGTACAATATTATACTCTAATGTCGATTATATTTGTTGCAGCAACGTCATCAAAACGATTCTCAAGTGAATCACAGGCGAGCGAAGACTCTGCGCAATGGTAAGCTGGTGGAGGAGAAGTGGGCGTCTGTTCAGGTGGGAGACGTCATCAGGCTGGAGAACGACCAGTTCGTGGCGGCCGACATCCTGCTGCTCAGCACCTCTGAGCCAAACGGCCTCTGTTACATTGAGACTGCGGAGCTCGACGGGTGAGTGTTGCATTTTTTCTAGGGAAAGAATTCTCTCAAATAGTAGGATATCCCCGTAGCCAAGAGCCGAGGAGATTTTGTCCGAATCAGCTTGAACTAAGACGGCCTGCTTACTCAATTCTACCTAGAGACTGGGTCCTATTAACCTCGTGGCTTGTAGTCAGGGCGACCTCTTCACAGGAGTGGGTGTGGTTCGATTAGGGTATCTGACTTAATGTATAGGGTGACGAGTGATCGGAGTATTTTGCCCTAATGGAATATTCGATAGAAGCCTTTTGTTTACGATCAAATAGTGACCGGATATATCTATATGTTAGCGTTACGCTACATGTACACGATTTTTTACAACAATGTGGCAAATAGCTCTGATAGTAAGGAGCTTGAGTCATAATGATATTTATGGATTTCAGTAAAATCATTATCCCGGATAATTAAACATTGATTGTTTATTTTATTGAAGCATTTTTGAATTGTAACTATAGGCCAGTATTGTCTATGAAAAAAATATATTGCTATTATATATGTATGTTCAACCTAGTGACAAGACAAACAAGACAAATCATGAATCAACCTAGTCACGATATGTACTGATTTCAATGTCATATCTAACTTTTGCTTAGAGGTTAATAGATAAGATAGGGATTCCTAAACGGTCGACTCTGGCACATATATTCCCTCTAATCATCTGGTTCGGTGGGAGCAAATGAGCGTAACATTATGCGTACGGAGTTTTTACAATTAACCCTTTTCTGCGTTATGAGTAAACAAATAAAACGATAGCAGAAAAATAATTTTATTAATGTTCACATAATAAATGTTTCAGTGCTGGATTCTATATTATAATGCAAGTAGATGGTAGACCCAATGTGTGGCACAAAGGTTTTCTTTTCCTCGCATAATTATTGCTTAACCGTGCAGTTAAAGTGTAACTACACGGTTTTTAGTAATTAATGTTACAAACAATAACTGATGGCGAAGTTGATTGTTTAAGTGGTGCACACAGCGTTATCGCATTCGCAATTGAAATCGCCTTTGAAAATGATATATTGTTCGCAATGTTTTGTGTTTACACTTTAAACATCCGATTGTTAGGTATTATTAGAAAGATATTGTTATTACAATTTACTCTATATTTTCAGTTTCATATTTTGATTTATATAGTCGGTTCGATAATGTGGATAACCTTAATGACTCAGCGACATTTGTGGTAGACATAGTAATTGGTCTAATAAGTCAAAGTTCAATACGTATATATACAATAACAATTTTACAACTTACAGATATTAAAATTCTAGCAATCGAATATTGGTTTGATGGTTTTGTTTTTGTTTGGAGTTGTTCTTACCCTAAGATAGGACCCACTCAAGCTTACCGTTAAAGGAGTTTCTACAAACCCTGTTAAATCATTAGTAACATCGTAGGCTTACCCCCAAGAATGGCCTACTAAAACAATTTTATTGCTTAGTAGCAAATCCTAGATAATTGAAGATAATATTGTTTTCGTTACATTTGTCAGCCTGACAATTGATAAAAATTTATTAATATTTGTCTAACTGAGAGTATTTGACACCATATTTTTTTTCTTTAGAGTAATCAAAATATGCATAGATTTTTTCCATTTTCCAATAGATTTTTACAAAAATTGCTTAGCACTCAAACGGTTAAGGAAGGTTAATATGTATATAGTAGAGAAACACTGATACATTTAGAGGTTTCTAATGTGATGTCGTAAATAAGCACGATTTTTTTCCGCTTATATTGCAAAAACGCTGGCTGAACGAGATAGACCAAAATAACGTTGTGTATAAGGACATTTTGTAGTAGGTATATTTACATAAGCATTGCACCTGTGCGAAGCCGGAGCGGATCGATAGTAATCACTAAAATAAACATATAAATTTCATGCATATTCCCTATTGAGTAAAACATGTAGCTCAGGAATGAACTATTGATCATACCAAATTCATTAACGCAATAACATTGACAAAATAATTCGAGATAAGAACTTAATATTTTTCTAATTTTCTTGTTACAGGGAAACAAACTTAAAATGTCGTCAGTGCCTTTTAGAGACGGCTGCAATGGGCCAGGACGACGCACAGCTGGGCGCCTTTGACGGAGAGATTGTGTGCGAAACACCAAACAACTTACTTAATAAGTTTGACGGTAAATTTGTAATTGTACTTGAGGTATGCGTTAAGTATGAACTATATAATTCTTTAAATAGCTTTATGTTGATGGAGCCTGGTGAAAGCAAAATAACTAGCATTCCTCAATCATATCATAATGGTACCTCCTCCGGATAAGACATGATGACACTTGTAATAGTGCCACGATATAAAAATAGTATATTAAAAATACACACATTCCATAATATTTACTTTTCTGTCCTAAATATTTTTTAGATTGTTTTTAATAGATTTTCTTCATTTACGGTTGACATCTGGTATAACCCCAGGGTTGTCTATTAGGTCCTCTTCGATTTCTAATATTAATCAACTACAGTTTTCTCAATCAAAATTACTCCTATTTCGTAATAATATCTAATATATTTCTTCTACAAAAAAACCTGAAATATATGCAATATTATTGCCTGATTAATAAATTAGATTTTAATTCAACATTCAAATTTATTCGCATTTAAAGGATTTTACGTCAAACGCTAGAAAATAATCTTAGTCTCAAAGATTCGATTTCGAAGTTCATTCTAAACTCTAAACTATTGTTTAACAAACACATTTTTTTTTGTAATTAATGTTTGGTCCTCTGCGGACTCCTTGGTCCGCACTCTTTTTTTTTGTGTTAGTATTTTTTATGTCCTTATTTATTATCTATTTACAAGTAACACATAGACAAACACATTGAGAATATCGTTAATAAAACAGTTCTTATTTAGACTACCTAAGCGAAGAAAAATATGAAAACTACTTATTGTATTAGAAGTCATCTTAAGTATGCACCTCAAGTTGGAACCGATAATAGTGTGATGAATATATATATAACGAGCTAATACTGTAACAAGCGGTGTAACGTGGCCATTACAGCATTATGTGAAGGCACTTTCTCCTGCGACCACTCAATAATAGCAACCACTTACAAGAACTTCCATTACATGCAATTAATATTATCGAGTAACTATAAGAGTATATATTGAACATAACTTTATAATCGTCCAAGGTGTATTGTTCCAACTCTTAGCAGTCGAGTATCTACAGCTATCTCAGAACACAGAAATGCCGCGTTTAGGCTGCTAATAGATCTTATGTTTATCCTTATTTCTCGATCACCAAAACATAATTTATTATACAAATAAAAAACGAAAAGTGCAGATGACGACTGCTAGTTTATTATATTCAGCATCTCATTTTTGTCTAGTAAAAGAGTAATATTAATTTACTTTTCGGAAAAGAAAATCGAAACATATATCGATCAAAGCAAGATAATAACCATATACATGGTACATATGGCAGATTAGAAGTGTGGTTTTATCGCCTTCGAAACAGCTACTTTTGCAGAAATAATACGTACCATCGCGTAACAGCGGCGACCTGCCATTATCGTGCTCTCTAACTCGTTAAGTGTGTTCGCAAATAGGCGGCGCCATATGAAACGTGCCGCATTAGCAGGGCCACTCTCTAACGATCAGTTTATATATCTTCTTATATATAAAAATGAATCGCAAATTGTGTTGGTAAGTGCATATAACTCAACAACACCTGGACCAATTTGGTCAATTCTTTTTTTCAAATGTTCGTTGAAGTTCAAGGATGATTTTTACGGATTAAATTCCGAATAATTGTCGGAAAAACCCTAAAAACAGTCCTTTTTTCTCATACAAACGTTTTCTAACTAAAACGTACAGACAATTTGAGTTTTATTGTTATTATATAAAATTCATATTGCAAGCACTCACTGTTGTCTAAGCAATGTAGGCGTGTTCCTAACATCAAAGAGTCGATTTGCGCATAATTAACGCCATATAAAGTTGAAATTCAATCATATCTATGAAAGCAGTGTGCGTGTGTGCGTTGGAGCACAGAATACATCGTTGGAGGATTTAATGCCACGTTCCAAAACTGAATAGTTACAAAATGTAATAGTTCATTTGGACCTTTTTGCAATTTGGTTGGCTATGCGATATTATCTATAAAATAAGTATAGGAACATAAAACTGCCACTGTACAAATCTTTTTGACAGGACGAAGTCTGTCGGGTCCGCTAGTGTATAATAAACTAACAACGTTATATCTATATATACCCATTAAGGATAATTTTGACATATATTTTTTGACACAAATGTCAAAATTTGTAATTCCAGTTAAGAAAATGGATCTCTTTCTCTTGCATAATATTTTAATTTCAAATTTAAATTAATAATAATTCTTTATTCAACGGTGATTTATTTTCGTTGATATAAAATACCACAAAGAGCATACGTATGCTCTATATGCTATAGTACTTTATATGCTTATACGTATAACCATATAACTAACTAGTACTATACCGGTTTACTTTGAGAAGACTATTGAATCTATAACCAGTTTCAACCTCGAAGTTAACTGCACAATTAAAGTTTTGGCCTGCTACACATTTTTGTTAAAACTACATAAGAGTAGCCAAATACGAGAGTGTATATTTGTCGAGTCTTGCAACTCTAAACGAGAATGTGGTGTGTACGTAACGTTAATAACAGCACAAGAAGCAACGGCAATGTATTATTTTGGAAGTAGAAAGTAACCTTCCAGAAGATAATGAAATCGCTCAAGTAACGATATTTGCTCATCGTCTACGCTCGGTTCCCAAATAAGTTGATTGCACGCTAGCGTGGAAAATGTCGTTATTTTATCACTTTATTGAAAGACTCGTTTGATGTACATGTTTATTTGCGGGTTATGGTAGTAATTGACTTCTCCGAAAACCAACATTTAGCAAATTTATTTAGTCCAAATGATAGATCACGCGACTATTGCCATTGTCTGCTCGAGTATTTATATAATATCAGTGAAATTCCATAGTCGGCTATTACGACATCTACGGCAAGAAATAGAGCGGTGACCTATTTCTTGCCCGGTGGTATGTCGCGGCAAGCGGGCAACCTGTCTGCCCGCTTGCTGCTCGCATGTGTCAGTCGTTCACTTTTATATTTTTTCATTTTTCATCAGTTCATTTATATATGTATAATATATGTATGTCTATCCGTTACCCTAGATCCCATAGCACAAGCTTACTTTGGGCTAGGCTAATTGATGTAAGTGTCTCAAATATTTAAAAAAAAATTAATCTTAAATTTTCACCGAGACAATATTTTTAACAATTTTTTTAACGTTTAAGTTCTAAAGTATACCTAAAGACAAACAAATAACTTATTAGATCTATTACGGGCCCTGTACAATGGATTTCTGAAATTCTGAGACGTTTGAAAGATTTGCGAAAATGTGACATTAATAATTTAAAGGAATAGAAATAATTTTGGCATCCTCGAAGGAGGACTTGCAAGATATGGTTTAATGTATGTATGGCGCATTAGAAAAAAGTGGAATGAAACAAAACGAAAATAAGGATATTTGAAAGAGGCGAAAATATTTTAAAAAGTAAATGATCGTAAACGAATATCTAGTGCAAGGAAATAGTACCTATGTATCTATGTCTACAAAAGAAGGTAAATGTGAAATTCACACTCAAAGAAGAGCAATGGCAGGAAACGAAAGTGAATGGCTTCATTAGCAGTTGTCAAAAAAGACGGAGGTATGCTGTTTTTTTTTATGTATAGAAGTGAATGCTGAGTGTGCCATAAGAAGATTGGAAGTGCAATGCAAATGAGAGCTTTGAAGGGACTGCCTGGTGACGATGAAGGAAAAATTGCGAAATACTGTGATAACGGAAATGTGCGGCTTGAAGAAAGATAAGAATACCCATAATCGACGGGTATGCATGAAAATTAAGTCGAGGAAAAAATGTTGTCTCATAAATAGTGCTCGGAATAGGTAGTTTAATTTTATGTACTTGCAGCAAGAAAGTCAATGTAATCGTAACATGGATAAACCTAAAATCAGTGTGATTTCCGGAACCTTAAATAATGCAATGCAATGGAACTTATGTCATTTTATATAATTATGAAAATTACACTTATTGTTTATTTGTAGGTTTATGGGAGTGAGTAGATGGAAAAAAATCATGTTCAGATATTACAGATATTTATTGCAAGTTTACAATATAAATCAAATTTAAAAATAAACATATATTTATATTAACATTAAAGTACATAGTGTTGTTCCGATGGTGTAATTATTCGTCTTCGAATTGAAGATCGCCAACATAATCATCATCATCGTCATGTTTATTATAAAATAATACTATGATTTTCTCGGCATTACTGGGTGTTAAGGAATTTCTATTCATACTTTGCATTCCTTAGCGTTATTGTGCGCTTTAAAGTAAACAATAATCCTTTTTTTTTGTTCCCCTGAGGAAAATGTATTAAGTTGCCTATGTATACCCCGGCTGTGGCGAGCCGGCGGAAGGGAGAGGCCTACCCACTAAAAACCTCAGGGATGGCCTTCCTCAGGCATGTAGGGAGCCCCCGGGAACGCCAAGCGATATCCGGGAACCCCCAGCCTCCGCTCCCCTGCGCATACAGGGGAGCCCTCCTTGGGGGACGCTACACTAACTCCCCCGATCTCCTTCACCGACGACGCCCCCCGGCCACGGGAGGGGCGTGGACCCTCCTGGGTGACGCCGGCGGGCGCGAAAATGTAGCGCCCGCAGATACGGCGACCCGCGCGGCTCCGCAGCTGTGCTACCGAGCCCGGCGCCGCCTCCTTCGAGCGGGATCGGCCATCTCCCGACCCCGCTCGGCGGCCTCCTTCTGGAGCATCACTGCTTCACAGAAGGAGGCCACAGCCCTCAAACCTCCCTCGTCCGCCAGCATCGCCGCAATCAATGCCGGTGGAAACAGATCTCGCCCGATTTCTACGACCAAGACTCGGTGCTCGGAGGCCCACGCGGGGCACTCCGCCAGCGTGTGCTGGGCCGAGTCGAGGTGGGATGCGCAGTGGTGGCAATGTGTCGATCCCTCCCGTCCTATTCGACACAGATACTCACCGAAGCAGCCGTGCCCGGTGAGTATCTGAGTCAATCGGTAGGTGACCTCCTCCTTCCCGTGGAGCCAAGCTTCGAGGAGCGGGAGTACGGCACCGACGGCCTGCTGGCGCGCGCAGATCCGTTAGTGGCAAAAGAAGGATAGCATATTTCAAATAAAATACAATTTTCTGTTTTTATTTGCTATTCGTTTCTTTACACTTTTATTGTAAATTTTTATGTTTACAACTTATTATTACATCAATAAGCGAAAAGATAAACTACTATTTTGAAAGTTCAATATAATATTTTTACAATCTCTGAAAATAGTAAGTTCCCAAGCATATCCATGCTATTGATGTCACAAAATCGCAAGTACATAAAATTAAACTACCTATTCCGAACACTACTCATCAATATTCATTATAACAAAATACCTTCACATAGTTGCCCGCATGTTTTAAGGTGACACTTAACGGATACAGATTTTCACTGTCAAAAATTATAGATATATTGAAGAATTTTAGTTACAATCGAACTATTCGCGTGTCAGGTACGCTGAGCTGGCGCGACCAACACTTCTCGCTGGACAACGACAAGATCCTGCTGCGCGGCTGTGTGCTGCGCAACACGTCGTGGTGCTACGGCGTGGTGGTGTTCGCCGGCAAGGACACCAAGCTCATGCAGAACTCCGGCAAGACCAAATTCAAACGCACCAGCATAGATAGGCTACTTAATTTTCTTATAATAGGGGTGAGTAACGCTTCTTTATTATAATTATGCAAATTTTGATACTGATAGATTTTTTTTATCTACACCAATTCTATAAATAATCCGTAAAAGTTAGACTTTAAATTATTTACTACTGCAAACACCACTCAGTGTCAGTATAACTTTGACTATCATTTAAAATCTAAACGATTTTTTTGTATGTTGGACCCTTAGAATTTTATTTATCCCATCGGGGTAAAGAGGTCTTAAATCGGACGGACATATGAAACTGATTATTCTCACTATTTTAATATATATACGAGCTTGTATTTTAGCCTAGTTAGCCTCGAAAGAAACCAAAATGCTATATAGTTTATTATGCCCGCCACGAGCACCTCCAAATTATTCCTTTCGGTAAAAGTCTTTTAAAAATAAAGGGGGAAAAATGTATCCGACCACAGCGCTGTAATTTTGAAAATATTATATGTAAATAAAGGTTCATCGAATTCGTTCCAAAATGTCAATAATTATCACGATGAATAGTAATAATTCTATTTTGATGGTTTTTATTAATTATTCGGCAATATAACATTCTGTAAAGTAGTAATTGTACAACACAGATGAACAACGTTTTATACAGGATTTTATTTTTGTACCACGAGGATGGCAAACAGGCAAATTCTAATACCTATTCACATGAAACATGAGCGGTTTTTTTCAAAAAATTATGAAATTTCATTTCGGTCTGCAATTTTATTGTCTATCTTTGCTGGCTATTTGCTGTGCTATTATTAATTTTGCAAAAAGGTGCAATTACTTTAATTCAGATTACTATTATTACGTTATTGAAATTATTGATTCTATGTTCATGTTCTACGATACATAACAGGTTTCAGACAGTCATTGAAAATAATATTGGGGTGAAAGAAAATCATATCCACCCATTGTTAAAAGAAATACTAAGAAATTAACAGTGAAATTTAAGGTATTCATTAAAATAATATTATGGAAATTAGTGTTCGATTATACGATACGATATTATCCGCCCACAAGAGGCAACTAGTTCGTACCTATAATTGCCGACTATATTGCTTTTCAAGGGCGCACGATGGCCAGCTATTATAGCACACCACAATTTATATTCTTTTTCAATTTTACCAAATTCTATAATTTTGAAGTGAAATCTGGAAACTTTGTTATTAACAACCAATTTAACGTATGCCCTGTAAGAGAATTTTGCCTGACAGTACGAATCTGCTAAAAATTTACACAAAATTTATTTTAATTTAAAAAAAAAAACATTAAATGCATTCGCTTGACTATATTGACCTATATTGGGGTCCATAATTGTACCTACCTCTAATTTTAATATCACATGTATCACATTATGGAACGCAATAAAGTATTGAGTACTATTCTTAAGAAATCCAGTATTATAAAATATCTCAGTATGTATTTTTAAAACATCAAATAATAATAGTTGGACACGTCCTATAGATGTCGATGTCCATGCTGTTTTTTTTCACAGGTATAAAACAGATTTTAAATTTAATGTAATGTTTGGCAAGAAAATGTGTTTTCTTGTCGTAATGTTTTTTATTATGAATCCTTCATATTAGCGTACATTTTCAAAGATAATAGAATATCATATTGATTGTTATAACTGTCAGTTTATTACTAAAGTTCGATTTTTAATTCGAGTCAGTAAAATGACATTTCCAGTGTCATGTGTCACAAATCATATTATTTAATATGGTATGTATTACATATTTACAATAAAAAAACGCTTTGATACCTAATAAAATAAAGCATGACTAAATGTCTAAATCTATTGATTGCCGAACATCACTATTGTAGTGGGTCACCCTTTTTTGTATCAGTGACAGTTGCACTTGTCATTTTACTGATTCGAATTAAAAATCGTAGTTTACAATAGCTATTCCATTTTCTACATATGTACATTTTTACAAATGTCGCACTTGTTATGGTTGGTGAAATGGAGAAATACCAGCAATCACAGTTTTGCTAGACCACCCACAAGGTGATTGATTTGGTGAAGACCGCAGAACGGCGATGATGCTACCAGCGCAGGTGCGATCGGTGTGGAGATTCGTGGGAAACCTATAACCGGCTATGCCTAGAATGTTAAAATGATGAAAAAATTCAGTAGCAGTAACAAATCTCAACGACACATATATCTGAAGTCGCGGATCACGGTCTACGAGACCGAAACATATGCATGTGATTTACTGCCATTTACTATGTTTCCGATATTAAATGTTATCTAATCCACTTAATCAAAGCTTTTTAATCTGGGAAATTGAATAGTTGATGGAATTACGTCATTGACACGATACCTTTTGTCAACAGATAGTATTCTTCTTGTTGTCGATGTGCGTGTTCTGCACGGTGGC
Source organism: Scirpophaga incertulas (assembly GCA_036419045.1). Lineage (NCBI taxonomy): Eukaryota > Metazoa > Arthropoda > Insecta > Lepidoptera > Crambidae > Scirpophaga > Scirpophaga incertulas. Next base: position 32,156,528 of record CM071628.1, read on the forward strand.
GTGCGGCGTTTGGGAGTGGTTGGTGGGCCGCTACTTTCAGGTGAGTACAACTAGGTCATAGGTCATTATGCGACATGAATGGAGCGCTTATGTTCCAACATTGAATATTAGATCATAAGCGTAAACTTCGAACTTTATCGGCATAGATCGGAAGAACATCTACATTACTACATATTTATCACAATATCACTTACTTTCAGTAGAATGACAGTGATTTACTAAAGATAAATTGATAGTTTGAATCTGATATGACACATTGATTACAAATCAGACGCTAAATTAAAATATATATAAAATTTAAATATATATATAATGTTACTTTCATTCAATTTCTATTTGGTATTTATTATAGAATAAAATAATTGCACATAACATTAGTATAAATATGTATTTATTATGTAATTTATAAGTAAAATTTTTACACCTGTCTGTAATTAAATATACAATTTTATATATGATACCAATTGCTTTATACTTTTAAAATTTTGTTTGTAATTTAACTTAGCCATACCTATATCCCAGAACTAAATGTAAAAATAACAACATTTGTGATATGTTAAAAAGTTAATTCTTATAATGGCAATTGCATTCAAATTAAATTGGTAATCGCAATACAGTTGCTATGTTATACTACCTGCCTAGACCCCGAATATTGTCCGGACAATGCTGATAGATTGTTTCGTTAGTTGGTCAACCCTTGTTTTAAGTAGAGTTCCATATTGTAAAGTCTGTCGTATCTTTATTTTTTGAAGTGGTTGTTGAAGAATCCAGTAACAATATCCGTCCGGATCCTACAGGTGTACCTGCCGTGGGACACGCTCGTGCCGGCGGAGCCCGCGTCGGGTGCCGTGGTGATCGCATTCCTCGTGTTCTTCTCGTACGCCATCGTCATGAACACTGTCGTGCCTATATCGCTCTACGTCTCCGTCGAAGTAAGTATATATGTTCTAGCTACCATTTATGAAGGTTATCATGTTTCCTATATCTTGAAATTGCATTAGTGTGACATTGGGTTCCATTACAGCAGGGCTCGCAGGGTATTCGCACTAACTGAAATGTCTCTACGGAACCTAATCTAGATTGGAAATGCTCATGTCACTAAGCAAACTAGCTTGGACAAGTCCATGTCTAGATATTGTCAAAGCTTATACAAGGCCTATGCACCACCCGGACCTTCACCTTAGAATTCTATTTAAAAATCATTAGATCAAGGGTTGTTAACTTGGTTTTCTCTTGTGCGACATAAAAATACCCATAAGAAATTTATCTCCGTCTTATCTATTTCTGCTGCAAAGCGACAGTGTTCGAATTCCTTTGTTCCGATTTGAAGGGTTACGGGGTACATTGCTGGTTCTTGTGGGGTTAAAAATAACATGCACTATTTGGTGATTGTAAGAATTATGCTTTGTGGACAATCGGCTTATTTATCAATATGTTATAAAGACAAAATTTAAATGGTAATCCATACCATTCATAGAGCGAGTATAAGCACAAATGTGTTGCTCTATCTCCACTAACGGCCGCTAGGGCGGAAAAGTCCTCGAGTGGCAGACATATGGCGGACACTGCAGTATTGGTAGGCCTCCCACAAGCTGGTCAGATTATTTGTTGAGGATCACAAGAAGGCACTGGACATTTGGCGGTCGAATCGCGAAAGCGCACCCCGCCATGTGCCCCGTATGCCCAGAGAACTCGGAGGGGTTTTAGTGGGTAGGCCGGTCCTCTTGACCGGAGAGCCCCACACACGGCCGCGCCTTGCCAGCGCGGTGGTGTGTGGGGTATAAGGTGGGTATAAGGTCGCATTTCCCCCCCACAAAAAAAAAGGAAGGCACTTATTTACACACATTAGCAGCGACCAACCGGTGTGGAGATTCTTAAAGGAGACTTATGTCTAGCGGTGGGCGTCCATTGGTTAAAAAAAAGTGACGATGATGATTATGCAATAATTCGTAGGACGAGCATCGGATCATATATCGGACGAAAATCGAAAACAAATCGAATGAAATACATCATACGAGTAAGAGATTACACAAAATAAACTACAGCAATAGGGTCTAGAATCGTACGATAGGTTCTTTCTATTTTATTGAGTTAAATTTAAATTCAATCATGATGAAATGAAAACATTAGGACATTCATATTTATGAAGCAATAGCTACAAATAAAATTTCGTATATTCAATAAGAATAATAATAATTCAATTTCGATTCTCATTTTATTTACAGGTAATACGGTTTGCACAGAGTTTTCTCATTAATTGGGATGAGAAAATGTATTACGAAAAAACAGGAACAGCGGCCAAAGCTAGAACAACTACATTGAATGAGGAGCTCGGTTCGTACTTTACTTGTCTACTTTCTGATCACATTTTAAGTCGCACGTGATGTCCTAACTCGTGGTTTTTATTTCAGGTCAAATTCAGTATATATTTTCTGATAAAACGGGCACTTTAACGCAGAACATAATGACATTCAATAAGTGTTCTATAGCCGGTGTCTGTTATGGCGACGTCGTAGACGAAACCACAGGGGAGACAATAGAGCTGACGGAGGTAACAAATATACATTAAACAAGATTAAAAAATAAGAGACTTTTAATTAGAACGATATACTTACACAAATGTTGATCAATGCAATAAGTAGTACAGCACAATGCCATAGACAACTCTAGCATCACCCAGTGCATGTAGGTTGCATTTTATTTACACGTTGAAACTTTTCGTCACCTCGAACGATATACAAAGAGCATTGAGCACGTATTGTCGATTCGCGAGTTTATTTTGCATGCGTTTGATACTTGTTTTTTATAATGTTTACAAATGTCAATTGAGAAATATCATGGTATGTTGCGTTTGCCCAAGCATTGGGGTGTACAGTTTGAATATTAGTATACACGTTGAAATTGTTTTCTCCCCCTTTTCTGCGTTTAAATTACATTTATTCCTGTTTCAAGATCCACGGTCGACACTTATATAACAGCAATACCGATGTGACGAATATATATTTTATACAAATTTCAACGTGTATACTTCCTTTCCCATTAGTGCATGGGTTTATAAATACGTTTTATAATCTCGTTAGAATATTATAGTCTTAATATACGTAAACACTTTTACTCAAAACAGCGTTGTGTTGTTTTATCACTGTGCCGTCCACCATTTGCAGAATACTGTAGTGCATTAGCTTAAAGTTCGATTAGATTTCTATTCGTAAATTTCTATTTTCAAATAAAATTGTTTTTGGGCATCCATGTATCATATAACCAAAACCATCTACATGTTTGCCTTTGCATCATCGCTGGTTTATCCGTGTGGAAATTGTGTAAATATAAAGTGTTTTTAATTATGTTTGACATCAATCGATAAACGACTATCCATTATTTTACTACATTATCATATTATTTTCTGTAACTTTTATAAGCTAAAAGTCACATATCACGGACAATACCATTTAAATTTAGGTTTGATTTTTCAGTAAGGTATTCAATTAGGACAACAAACGTTTCTTTGAATTTATTTACACAATACTCAATAATGGAATTAAGGAAATATGCCTAATCTTACGTAAAACAAAACATATGCATCAATATTAATCTTATTGTACCTACTTCCAAGGAGATAAACATAGGTATCAAACTAATTTACAGTGACGTCTATATATAAAATAGATTAACGTCTGCTTACGGTTACTTAATTTTTATATACACCATTAAAACTAAAATGGCCGTTTTTCATATTGTTATGTTAAAGTACAACAAACGTATATATTTTTTTTAGGCAATTAATATTTTTTTCATTTATTCTTTTATATAATGTTTGACAATGAAATCTTCTTAATTACACGTATTTGATAGTTTATTTGTTCATGCCATAAAATAGTGTACAGTACTGTCGTTATTTATTTACCGCACAACACTTGTTCGTTTTTGCGCTGAATATAGTTTTAATGTAAGCTTAACTTACGAACATAATTAATTAAAATATGGTTTATAAGACAGATTAAATTATTGTATTTTGGAACCGAATAAATAAAACAGAATTAACTAATAAATTAGTTACTATAAAAGTTCATTTGTCCACTGACAATTAATGCGTTTTACAGAATATAATTGATAAACTTATTTATATTGGGAACAGTAATTATAAATAATTTACAATGATATATATTAAAAATATAAATAAATTGATATGTAATAACGAACAGTCGTGTTGTATCTGCCAGTAATATAATGTCGGGCTAGCTTGATGCGCACAGTCTTGTGAAAGCTTTATAAAGTCAATGTGTCCAATTCAGATAGTGATTGTTATATTACGAGCTTCCCATTACTAAAATTATAGATCTTAGCACAGAATTTATTCCAGCATGTGACTTTCTCCTACTATAAGGTAACTAATACATAAAGCAGTATAAATTTTCTTTAGATCTGTATTATAAATATCGAGAAGTGTTGTGCGGTAAATTAATAATCATCGTTCTTGCACAGTCAGCAAAACGCCAAACATAAAATTTGCACTGTAAAATGTGAAACAGCTGTTTGAAGTTCAACAACTATGTAGGTAAGGTAATTAGAAGTCGGCCAAATTGACACTTCGAATAGTGTCTCGTGTATCGCAGAGTAGTTCTGTTGCACGTGGATGGCTGGCGTAAAGTAGCGTACTAGGTTGGCGTGTGTGTGGTGCAGCGCGGGGCGGGCGGGCCCGCGAGGGCGGCGGCTCGCGGCGTGGGCGGGGGCGGGGGCGGCGGCGCGGCGCGCGCGCGGCTGCTCGACCTCGAGCACGAGCAGGGCCGCAGCACGCCCGGCGCCAAGCGGCCGCACTCCGACACACACGTATGACACACACGCACACATGCCTACTAGCTTACCTGTTCTGACCTATCCCATACAAATATACTCTTCACAAGCCCGTTTTGACAGATGTCATCGTAGTATTTTGTTTGTTAAAACTATCCTTTTGACAAATAAACTATAGGGATGACACTGTCAAAAGAGACTTTTTATTTTGTAAAGACTAACAACGAACCGGACTAAAGTAGATGATACTGTTTATATGGCCAAGTGGTTTTCGGGACCCAGGTCTAAATTTTGGATATGTTGTTCTCCTGGTCGAGTTGAGCAAAAAATGTAATGGTCGCAAAAAAAAGTTAACGACTCATTTTCCCGCTAGGGGGCTCTGAACTCTGTATTAGAAAATCGTGATTTTCGGTAGAATCAGCTGTTTTTTGGATATGTTGTTCTCCTTGACGAGCTGATTCAGAATATTCAACTTTTAGAAAAAGCTGGTACTACTATAATTCAGACTTCAGAGTCCCCTAGCGGGAAAATGCGTTGTCAACTTTTTTTGCGACTATTACATTTTTTGCTCAGCTCGACCAGGAGAACAACATATCCAAAATTTTGACCTGGGTTCCGAATAGCACTTGGCCATATAAACAGTATCATCTAATTTAGAGTAGTCATCCTTATCATTTATAAAAAAATGTGTGATAATAAGAGTAAAATTTATTGAGAATGTGCGATATGTCAAAGGTCAGGCATACCCATAGTAGAACTGGACAGGCATATCATAACAATTACAAGTATTCATTTAGACATTCTCATTGAGTTACTGAGAGCATAGTGTCGTAATGGACACTGCAAGTGTTGATATGGTCTCAGAGAAAATATGAACGAGTAGTTAATGCGGTGCTGTATTGGAACTATCAATTTATTGATATATACGTGAGTTTGCCCTTAGATCTCTGTGACACTTCGTCTCAAAACTATCATGCAGACGCAATTAAAACCAGAGGATTCTATTGTACGCGAAGTACACATTCAGTCTGGTGTGTCATTTGTATAAATAGATAAGTCTTATGTCCTTTCCACTAGATCACTAAAAAAAGTAATGCTCCTAGTTATTTCCACATTAAATGGATTAGTACTTTTGAATGAACACAATTGTGGTAAACCTTTTTGTTTACATAAACTTATTAAACTAATTGCACAGGAAACGTCGCTCTAGCTTATTATTTTACTGAACAGATTTGCTGGTAGGATTGTACACGACATGGAATTATACAGTGTTGGCATTTTGTAAGTGTCCCTTAGAGTTGTATATCAGAGTAGCAATACGCGTGGAAAGTGTTTTGAGTTACCTACTAAAGCAAATGTTCTGGCGATTATTAGTTTATTTGTCCATTTATTGTTTAATTTTTTGCTACTATAATATACTACTCTATGCATCGATGAGCTTGGTTCTAATGTTCCACAACTTTAATCGTAAATGCTGCACCTTTCGCTGCTTAGTAAGTGGTACTTTCATAAGTACATCATCGAATATCGATAAACAAGAATATATTATGATTGGTTACATATATAGAAAACAGTCGACATGCAGATGGCATAAGGTATAGCTGTTACGACTAAAGTTGTTCCCGTAACTCGAACACCGAAACACGAAATGATTTATAATACTGATGATGATCGACGACTCATTTAACGTGGAAATACTACTGCTGCTAGTAGTCCTTGAAATTTGTATGTTTATTTTGACAGTTTTATAGTAATATCCCTAAATTGTAATTTTTCGGTGATCATACTACGGGATTATGAGTACAGGGCCTGCACTCTCAATACAGAAAATGCGATATATCAGTACATTATAATCGTCGAGCGACTTCTTGTTTCTAACATGCACTCAGTAAGATGTGTGGCGATATCGAAGAGAATAAATCTTATGTTTGATTTTATGAGTACGGGCCCAGATTATCGTCTCTCAATCTTACAACAAATTAAATTCGAATTAATTTTTTATACTGTGTTTTATAACTTTGTTAAACTTTACTATGTACTGTAAGTAGCAGATTGGTAATATAATAGCTATATATAATAGGTAAAAACAAAACAAAACTCGTGACAATATTTGTTCTACATAAACCTTTCAGGCACTTCGAAACAAATGTATGTACCTTATATGAGCCTTGTATGCTCATACAAGGAAAACGTTTCAGATTGCACAGTAACCAGCACATCAAAGTAAACGTGTGTAATTAGGATGGATATATTGTGGTTAAGAGGCGATAATCTTGAATCACATCATAAAAGTATTCGCAACAATAATATAAAACACCTCAAATCTATGTTAATTAATAAGTATTTGGTGAATTTTGTGATTTGGTGATTGCGGTACTATTTAAATTTTCCGAACAAATAAAATAAAAGAGTTTTTATTGGTTGATATTACTTTAAATTTCTAAAATGTACTTACATACGTTCATACTTGACGGTTGATAACTATACCGATTTATTATTTGATATCCTTCCCTTTTGATAGACAATATGTCAATCAATAAATACTCTGCAGCACATGTTTGCCACACTGAAATTGTATTTTGACAAATAGCAAATATATATGTTTTAAAAGTTGGAAGGAGGAAATTGTTATAAACTGTTTATAAAAATAATATACTTGATTACATCTATACGTATATTATGAGAAGGAAATGTTGTATATATGTAAATAATAAACAAAAGCTACTGAAACCAATTTCAAAAAATCTTTTACCATTAGAATACGACATTGTTCTGATGGCTATAGGCTATTTTTTCTTAGTCGTTGACTACTTCATAGATTTCAAAAATTCTTTCGCCATTTGATGGCTGGATTAACACGCTATATTATAATTTTTACCGCGAGAAAATATCTATTACCCACCCCTGCGATACCGGGATGGGTCACTAGTTTCAACATAAATATTATTCACTATACTTTTAAGTACTGCACCATAATTTTCTAAGGCCTAATTTCTTCTTCGAACTCATTAGACATATTTATTTAAGGGCAACGTAAAGTAAGTTACGTTGCACGTACAAGTAGAAAACGGTGAAACAAAATAATGCGGCACAATTTTTATTTTTGCTATTCTTTACAAATGTGAAAAGCTCAGAAGTAATTTTGATATATTTCACCCTTTTCTATAGAAAAATATTTAAAATATCCATCGTGTTTTAAATATTTCTATATATTATTATTTTTATAAGCTCTGTATTTTAATTGTAATATTTCTTTTTATTAATTTTAACGGTTTAGGCTAACAATATTATTGCTAATGTAACTACAGCCACATATGTTTTCCAGCTACTACACTGAATACTTAAACACCTGTTTTCTCTGTCTCTCTTTTCGGTAATCTCTTTATAACACAAATAATTACAACACAATAGATCCCTAAATTAATTTCCGGATTGAACCTAGTATTTTCTCGCTATTTAATTTTTTATTGTATAGATGGGTTTTTTCTATTCATTTATATAACATACAGTTTCTCATACCTCATGCTATGCGTGTATTTCATTGACATTTACCATATTATTTTTGTAATGTTGGTCTGTGTATATTGTATTGTATGTATAGTCGTTGCATAATGCATGAGTCGCTTTGCATCTTATGTTGTCTAATATCTTAGCATGCTTTTAACATTTGGTATATTTATTAAATGGTCAATTGTATATATATATATATTCAAGAATTTAATAATGGGCTGATTTTTCAGTGGTTGTTATCCCTTAACTGTAGTTTAAAGTTAACGTATTGACCGACTTTTGATAAAACCTGTCAATCTGACATATTTCCACAGTTAAAAGTAACCCGTGAAAAATCTGCAGAAATATAACAAAAAGATATTAACATTTTAATATTTTGTGTTATTTATTGAACTAACGAATATTTGCCCCAATGGTTATGAATAAATACCATTGTTGAATTAATATAAATCTATTTATAGAATAATGAAATATATTATTTATTAACGAATTTATCTATTATCGAGCAAAAGCAAAATGAGTATGATTTTATTCAAATCAGATAGGACCTTTTTACAGTTTATTTACTGTGAAAACATTTTCTTCTTAATTAGTGCGCTATGTCTACCATTGAATTGGACGCGAGACAAAATAAATAATCCTGGTTGATTTCGTTTTGTAAATAAAGTAAGTTGCTTATTGCAATAAATGTAATAATAATGGTAAGATAAAATTTGCAAAGTCCACTACATTTAGTGATCAGTGTGACGATGAATGACAGAACACGGAGCCGCTGGACTTCTCGTTCAACCCGGAGTACGAGCCGGAGTTCAAGTTCTTCGACGCGACGTTGTTGGAGGCGGTGCGCCGGGGCGACCGGGAGGTGCACGACTTTTTTCGTCTGCTCGCGCTCTGCCACACGGTCATGCCCGAGCAGAAGAACGGCCGCCTGGAGTATCAGGTAACTTGTCCTTGCCGATTATTTGAAAGGAAATTAGCTTATTGCCCGAGGCATGTATAAATAGGCTTGTTGCCTAAATTTCAGTAGTTAGATACTAATATACCTTGATGCCTATTCTATACAAAATAATTATTATTTTTGAAAAAAAATGCTTATTTATAAGAATAATTTTGCATTTAATTAAATATTTGACATTAGTCATCAAAAACGCTCATGACTGTCATGGCGTCTTGAATGACGTCACGCCGTGCAAAACACAGCTGTTTTAGTATCGGAATATTTCGTATTGTGAAGTTATTTTAATAAAAAATGGATTCATTGTATTACAAGTACTGCATAGTGCCCCAGTGTACAAGCACAAGTATAAAAACACCAAAAAAAATATTTATATACGTGCCAAACAATCAGCAGATACGTAAAAAGTGGCTGACACTCGCGAGAAGGAATGATGCCCATTCTTTTTCGCACTTCCACAAGACACTTGGGAATGACATTTTGACTTTGACGTTTCGCACGGCGTGACGTAACACTTTTTAATTGGTGTTTGCTGTCACGTGACTTATGGCTTATTTTGTGCAATTTTATTTTATAAAAATATAAATAATCAAAAGTTATTATTTTATAAAACTTTGTTTTTTCATAATTAAATGATCATCTTAATAGTTATGCAACCTAATGCATCAGATTTGTTCATAGTGGATACAAGCCTATTGTTGGTTAAACTGAAGCAGAACATCAAGCAGTTCAATTTTCAAATGCATGCAATAAACCGACGGATATCTTACTTGTACTCGCTTATGTATAACCACATCATTGTAAACTTCCCGGACAAGTCATTATAATCCGTAAAGAAAAATTGTTGACTTTACATGTCTTAAAACTACATGGGGTACTTTAATCTTGAGACATGTAAAGTTAGATATTATCAGAGCTAGGCAATAATGTATAATAATATATGATATATACATCTTTTTTATTTCGGTAATAAAAACTAACTTCAAATATTTCGTAATAAAATAATAAATGAATTAAAGAATAAATTTGCGTAATTTAACGTTAATCATTAATTCGTTAACACGTATATAAAATTATATGTACTTATAAATTTAATTTCACGTTATTACAATTACACGTTAAATTTCACGCAATTCGTGAAGTATCTTTTGCTATTGAATTGACGATTAAGGAATTTTAAAAAAGATTAACGAAAATTTGTCAGTTTAATGTTTTTAAATTTAGCTTAAGAGTTAGTGGAAATGTTAATTTCGTTATTGAATGATTAACGAGATAATGCCCAGCTATGTTATAACATATGAAATGTGACCTAACGTTGGATCCGAACAAGCGCCGTCACTGTCAGTCACTCCGAAAATCTTTCATTAAGATTTTTTTTGTATGTATTTTTTATAACCGTCTAAATAAAAGGACCATGTTACAAAATATAAATTATAAATAATACTAATAGTATTTGTTGCTTAATTGGCAATTCACTCGGGTCAATTAATTACAGGCGCAGTCTCCCGATGAGGCGGCGCTGGTATCGGCCGCCAGAAATTTTGGTTTTGTGTTCAGAGAACGCTCGCCTAATAGTATTACAATAGAAGTTATGGGTAAAACAGAAGTGAGTTTCATCTTTAATTAATTAGATTTTACTCTAATTATGTGTATTGTGTTATATTTATTGATACGTCTTATTTTCTATTCCAGGAGTATGATTTGTTATGTATATTAGATTTTAATAATGTTAGAAAAAGAATGTCCGTGATATTGAGGAAGGATGGTGAAATTAGGTTATATACAAAAGGTGCTGATAATGTAATATATGACAGATTAAAAGCAAACCAAGCAGAAGTTAAATCGAGAACACAAGAACATTTAAATGTAAGTATACTCTTATTTCCCGTAATTTAACTCAAACATCGCCGGTTTTTTGTTTTTGTTGTTGTGATTTTGAATTTTTCTGCGTGATTATTTTTAACGAAAACACTGAATTCGAGTGATTCAAAACATCTATAAAATTGTAAGCAGTAGAAAATAATTTCGCACACGATTTGTATTCGAATTCCAAATTCACGTCAAATGATTAAAAAATACGTCTTTTTAGTTTTGTGAATACATATAACGATGTATGTATAATCACAAAGTTATGATATTAAAATTTTAAGAATAGAGTATAGCTATGAGGTAGAGATGTATATTAGTCGAGTATACATAGTTCCGTATCTTATCGACAGAAGTTTGCCGGCGAAGGGTTGCGGACTCTGGCGCTCGCGTGGCGGCCGCTGGAGGAGCGTGGGTTCGCCGAGTGGAAGCGGCGGCACCAGGCCGCGGCGCTGGCGCTGCACCAGCGGGACGAGCAGCTCGACGCCATCTATGAGGAGATCGAGACCGACCTGCTGCTCATGGGTCAGTACTCACTGGTACACACGCGCAGGCCACAGCGTTGGCACTGCACCATCGACACGGACTTGCTGCTCATGGGTCAGTACCGGCTAATACACGCACGCACAGGCCATAGCGTTGGCACTGCACCATCGACACGGACTTGCTGCTCCTGGGTCAGTACCGGCAAATACACGCAAGCACAGGCCATAGCGTTGGCACTGCACCATCGACACGGACTTGCTGCTCATGGGTCAGTACCGGCTAATACACGCACACACAGGCCATAGCATTGGCACTGCACCATCGACACGGACTTGCTGCTCATGGGTCAGTACCGGCTAATACACGCACACACAGGCCATAGCATTGGCACTGCACCATCGACACGGACTTGCTGCTCCTGGGTCAGTACCGGCAAATACACGCAAGCACAGGCCATAGCGTTGGCACTGCACCATCGATACGGACTTGCTGCTCATGGGTCAGTACCGGCAAATACACGCAAGCACAGGCCATAGCGTTGGCACTGCACCATCGATACGGACTTGCTGCTCATGGGTCAGTACCGGCAAATACACGCAAGCACAGGCCATGGCGTTGGCACTGCACCATCGATACGGACTTGCTGCTCATGGGTCAGTACCGGCAAATACACGCAAGCACAGGCCATAGCGTTGGCACTGCACCATCGATACGGACTTGCTGCTCATGGGTCAGTACCGGCAAATACACGCAAGCACAGGCCATAGCGTTGGCACTGCACCATCGATACGGACTTGCTGCTCATGGGTCAGTACCGGCTAATACACGCACGCACGGGCCATAGCGTTGGCACTGCACCATCGATACGGACTTGCTGCTCATGGGTCAGTACCGGCTAATACACGCACGCTTAGGCCATAGCGTTGGCACTGCATTATCGAGACCGGCCTGCAGCTCATGGGTTAGCACTGACTTCTACCCGCACGCACAAGCCTCAGCATTGGCACTGTGTCATCATGACTGACCTGTTGGTCACCGGTCAGTACTGACTGACAAACACACAGCATAGCATACCGACTGCAGCGCAAACGCTGTCTACGAAGAGATCGAGACCGACCTGCTGCCGACCGATCTCAGTATTGACTAATACATTTACACACTTAATTTGACGTTTATTTCTGTGATCATATTTTAATGACGTATACAACAAAGTTAAAACGTAACAAAGTTTTGTTTTAATTTTGTTAATAATGATCGTATTTATTCAGTTATTTGTTAAGTCGATAATTTTGCGTTGTTCTAGTAATATTGATCGTGTTATCGCGAAATCAATATTTGTTTGTATTATGAGATCCTCCGCTATAAGCAACGACATAAGAGCTGTCTTGGTGAACGTGTAAAGTCTGACTAGTTATTGTGTATACAGAATATCACGTCGCACTGCTGCTTTTAAGCTGTGGCGAGGTCGATACAAATATTTATACTGACTTTTCTTTCAGGAGTCACTGCCATAGAAGATAAATTACAAGACGGAGTGCCTGAAACAATTGCGAATCTCAGTATGGCTGGTATTAAAGTATGGGTGTTGACTGGTGATAAGCAAGGTGAATCCAATTGTATATTGTTTCAAGACATAATTAGACTTTATGGGTTAATACGAGTACTCTACGTGAAATTATGCGCATGAAGCTTTGGAAAGACTCGCATTGTTTATTTCTGTAAGACATTATTCTTATGTTGATATTAACAGAGTTAATAAAACCCGCAAACGTGTTGTATGATGAGTTGTCGATATCTAATAAGTTTGTAAAAACCAAAAAAATAAAAAATAAATAGATGCCGAACTGAAACTATTTGGTGTAATAAAAATAATGCGAATCCAGTACCAGTAGTAACTACTACTTTTTTACCATTTGTCTTAGAATATATGCCTATGAGTTTATTAAGCAGTGACTAAAATCGAGACGTTTTGAAAAGTAATAATCGTCCTTGTAGTACTTTTGTTTTTATCTCAAATATTTAATTGTGCTATTGCGGCACTTGGTTAGTAGCAACCAGCCCTCCGCAGGTAGGTAGGGTTCGAATCAAGACCACGAGTAGGAGGTACTTAATTTATTTAGCCCAAAATTTGAAGTGGCCGCCTCACGTCCCGACTGTAAGTCCAGAATTTTGAAACAGAGTGACACTGGCCTGATGTCGCGGTGATGGATGGTAGGCCGCTGTACTCCAGGTCGATTTTCTTCCACCCAGCGCTGGTGAACTTTTCCTTTTCCAAATCTTATCCAAACCTCTTCTGATTGTATTATTATTAAATTGTAGTAGAATTAAATTGTAGCATTAAATTCCTGGAATACAGATAGCACGGTGTTAGCAGATTATTCGCGGCCAGTCACCACGCATAGATCAAAGGTCACAGTGTCACAGTAAAGGAACGAAAAGACAAGCGTTAAATGAAGCTAATAGCATAGAAACACCTTACAATAAACACTTCAAATAAACATGTAAAACTTACCCCAGCGGGAATTTATAACTGTGATAGAAAAGAATTTGTGAATATTGAATTTAATATAATTATAGGTTTTAAATTAATATGCCACCGTCGTCAGGTGATAGTTAAGTACGCGACTGCGCGCTGAGCGTCGGTAACACGAGAACCAGTTTGTCCGTTCGCCTAATACTCCGATAGATTTTTAGGAATGCGTGAGCGCAAAACACCGCGTATCCTTGCGGCCACGCGTACTTGATGTTCCGTAGAATAATATTATAATTTTATGTTTTAGTGTTAGAATGTATGTAATTGGAATGTGAGTATATAGTTTTAAAATTTAATAGATTTTTAATTAGTTGTGTAGTTTAGTTTAATTAATTAATTTAAATTTGAAGTTTGTGTAGTTAATGCTAGTGTAATTAAGTTTTAAATATTTATTTATTTTTTTTTATTGTAAGTTTAGATAAGTGTTACTTCTATTTAAATGTATTTATCAATAAGTAAGAAGCTATTATTTTAATATAGTTTAAGTACAACGCTACACTATGTTACAGAAACGGCTATAAACATCGGATACTCGTGTCAGTTGCTTACCGATGACATGGCGGAGGTGTTCGTGATAGATGGCGTGTCCTACGACGACGTGGACCGCCAGCTGGCCAAGTGCCGCGATTCCATCAGGGTTGTTAACACTTTCCTGCCGCATGGTGAGTAATAGTAATGGCAATAACGACTGTTTTGTAATAACGAATAACACTGTTGTGTTATTTTCCTATAACTGTTATTGTAAACTGTTGTCTGTTATACTGTTGTATTGCTGTTTTGGCAAATGTTGTTGAGTACGATTGTTATTGTTATTATAGCTAGTTATTCTTAACAATGAACTGTACTTTTTCAGGCTTAGGACTGTCAGAATATTAGGCAGTAATTAAATTAACTTAAAACTAATATTCTGGTGTATTTAAAAGTTTATTGATCTGTACATAATTTGTTATTTACATTATTTACATGCAATATTATTCCATTTCCATTTATTTACAATATCTACTCTAATTATTTATTAGTTACTTCAAAAGTACACGACACTAATTATTGCAACGAATAGGTAATTTAATTTGCATACGGGATCACAGAACGGCAAATCCAAACACGACACTAATTATTGCAACGATCACACAACTGCAAATATTGCGTAACTAAAAAAATGACAACAGCTTAGGCACCAGCAAGCCAGCAACAGTTTACCTAATTGTTATTTCAAATCACACTGTAAATCAAAATGAGTCTAATTGTCATACGCGCGAAGGTACACAATTGTGAAGTTGATATTAGTAAAATTACTATAAGAAATAAACAAATAGGAACTTTATTTCCTTGTGAGAAAGGTTAATATTATAAGAATAAGCAGTCGGGCAACAGAGCGAGCGCCTGCACCTACACAAACGGTTTCAAGTGGCAACAACAACAATGCGACTAGGAGATTCTTTTGTCAACCGCAGGATAACAGTATAAGCCGTTGGTAAATAATGTGTATTCGTTACGGGAAAATAATTCATTATATTATCTGTTATTGAAATAACGACCATTACTAGTGAGTAGTACATATTGGATACCTCATGGTAATTGGTAGTGCGTG
Organism: Scirpophaga incertulas; assembly: GCA_036419045.1. NCBI lineage: Eukaryota > Metazoa > Arthropoda > Insecta > Lepidoptera > Crambidae > Scirpophaga > Scirpophaga incertulas. The sequence goes on from CM071628.1 coordinate 32,172,260, forward strand.
AGCACACCCCTATTTTAATATATTCACAAAATTTGTTTTCTTTCAAAACAAATATTTCATCACAATGTTAAATGAAAATATTTTTATGTCAGATGATATATGTAAACAAAAACAATATTTCGTTTATTATGATTATGAATTCAAACTATTTGAAAAAATCTTTTAGAACAGAGTAATAACAATTTTTTTATGACAATTTAAGTTATGTAGGTAATTAGTATTATGAAATAATACTTGAAGCCATTACAGATTATGGTGGTGTATGTAAATAACGTTGCTATGTGAAACTGTGACGAAACAAAATATTTGTTATCGTAAAATGTTTAATATTACATTTGTTAAGATACAAATTATGTTGTTTAATTAGTATCCTGTATACTATTTTATTCCAACTCAATGCTACATATTAAACTTCTGAAATGTGCAAGAGTGTCCAAATTCGTTGTACAATTTATGTGTCCTACAAATGTTTTTGTCCCACCTGTGTTATTTAATTGTGTACTGTAGTGTGATGTTGCAATAAATTTGTTATGTTTACCATCATAAAAACCAAATTTCCACACAGCGCAAATTAATGGTTTTTTCTCTAACATGCTTGGAAATTTGAGCATTATTTTGACAACCTTCTTCGAGATATATCGAAATTGCTGTACTGTGGGCGTACCCTTAAAAACGATATTCGATATATCGTGGACTTTGTCGTGTCGTATCCTATTCAATTTATCAAATTCAATTTATCGTTATCATTTGAGGCTTTCTTATGTCAAATTTAATAGCGTTCGTTCGATCGTTCGGTGTAATGCTTTAAACGATAGTAACTAAGAGTAGGATACGACACGACGAAGTCCACGATATATTGAATATCGTTTTTAAGAATATAGTACAGTCAATATGTCAGAAAAAAAATCTCTCCCTCCGAAAAATGACAAACCGGAATTTGACATATTTCATTTTGAAACAATTTAAAAAAAAACAAGTCGCTAGCCTTAATAGGTGCTGAGATAAATGCATTTCAAAAGATTTTTTGGATTTTCTCAAAAACAGCCGGGGGGAGGACTTCGGAAATCTGACGTTAAGCTTTTTACTTGCCCCTCTAACGATTCGGAGGAAAAATTGCAGATTGACTGTACTAGTACGCCCCCTGGCCAAATACATGCGAGCGGCGGCCGGCAAAAAATGTATGAAAATCCATATCTGTCGAGTTTTAGCGGTTTTTAAAAATGGAACGATTTGTTGCTCCGAAAACTTTGCCTCTAGGTACAGGGGAATCGAAAAGCAACAGGGAAACCGCGAACGGCGGCGCGTCCGTGGGCGCGGGCCGGCCGTCGCCGGGCCGCGCCGCCAACGTGAAGCTCAACGCGCCCGCCGTCTCCGTCGTCACATTTAGGTGGGGGCATAACACAGTACCGCGCAGGTAGAGAGACAAAGAGCTACACCTTGTACTCCACTCATTGCTGCCCGCATCTTGTCTGACTTGTCCTTGCCACACTCTTGGAGCAATGCGGGGGAATTGGAGATAGTTTAAAACCCGAGCAAGAACGTAAATATTTTTTACTACGTGCAAAGAAGACTGGCGAAAACGGACTTAATATTTTTCTAAAACGTACATAGTAGTAAATATGATAAATACATAAAGTTTTAACCATACAATTAAATTCAACAATCTTATATAATTTAAAGCTCGGAAAAAAAGATATTCATCATTTTCTATCTGGTTATTGAACAGAAATATTTACAATGATGAAACAAAACGTTTTATTCGAATTATCTATAGATTCCATCAAAGAAGTGAGAAATCAATATTATATCATTTTTATTACAGTAATTCAACTCATTCGTTAAAATACCTTCTATGTACTAGAAGGTCGGCTAAAAAAATAATGCCACTCATATCTGTCCAGTATTCAAGAACTTTTATGTATTCCAGAACAGAAGGTGTATCACTTTCTTATAAAATTATTAGTACCGGTGACAATTCTAATCAGTTCTTGTCTTCCATAATTCACATTCAAACTGACAATATTTCTAAGTAGTATTTTTTTTTAAATCAGGATATTTTAAATAACTTTTTGTGATATTTGTAATAGTATAAATATTTTTAGTCATTTTAGTGTTCAATGTCATGTTTAATGTGTAATGTGTTAGTAAATAATTCTGTAGTCCGATTCCTAACCTCAATATTTTTTCTGCAAATATCTTTTTAACCCCAACTTTTAAAGGGTAAAGACAATTAGCTTTTTTGTTAGCCTTGTTTAGTTTTATAGAATGGTTCAATTTCATTCATGAACGATACCATTAAATCCAAGTCTGAAAATGTATAAAAGTTCACCAGTCTTCTTTATTTTATTTATGAGGGATAAAAATCAATATAATGCGGGCGAAGCCTCAAGCGAAAAGCTCATAACTTATAAATTATATAGAAACAATTTCGTACTTTGCCTTTAATACAACCTAAAATAAACTTTATGCTCTTTAAAGACGATTAAAAAAGAAACAATTTCCCTTGCAAAAAACTGTTAAGAGCCTGTTCAGCATCCAATTAGCTCTTATTTCTTTGCGCCGGATACCGCGTTGCTCTAAGAAAACCTTTCTGAAGCCTTCATTTATACGAATCACAATTTTGTATTTACTGAATCACGTAATGTTGGTAATTATTTAACCACCAGTAGTTACTGGCGACCTATGTTGTTTTTGTGACTTACAGTACACAATGTCTAGAAGAGTAGGAAACTTAGTACGGTGCTATTCAATTCGTCTGACTATATCACTTTGGTAGTTTCATACTAAACTTGCCTTACATTCAGGCGATTTATAAAATATGACTTATTTCATGTACGATTCAATAAGTCTTATTCAATAAGGTTTGCATACCTATTCCTATTATTGTATTTTTTTTTTAAATAATGAAATCGAGTCCGCTATGTTTGAGAGACGATAGTACTTTTATGAAAGAGTAAATGTTAGTATCAAGTTGCTTAAAGTTACTTAGTGTTTTTAATGAAGTTAAATGTGGTCCTTAATTTTTAATTTTAGACAATAGGATCTCGGTAAACCCATATTATCATAATTTAAATAACCATTAAAAAAACCGTTAAAATCTTTATATAGATACATTTAAGACAAATAATAAAGGTTGCGATTAATCTCATAACACATGATGTTCCACATTCGTTTGCTGTATTCAAAAAAAAGATGTAGCGAGCTAAGTTATAAAACAACATGGTAATATTTCCGATTCTGCCAGTCGTTGTGCTGTGAATTATGAAAAATAAATTCTCAGAATGGCTGTGGCTGTGTCAATTAGATGGAAGGTTACAAATTAGTTGATTAACATACTTTCAGCATATATTCAATATAATGAAATTGTGATTCATTTCAATGTATCTGTGTCTACAAACATTTAGCTAAGAACTTTCTCCGTTGTCTTGTGTGTTAAACTAAAAATTGATGTTGTTTGCTTTGTTTTGTCGATGTAAATATTAGCTATTTTTGTTTGTTTCTATTCAACTAAAACACAACTTCAAGAAGTTTATTAATTTGAAATTGTTTACAATTACGAAATTGTTGACAATTTTCATGTATTATTTATTGTTTATATAATGTTAATAACACGGATATTGCACAATAATTGTTGTAACTTACTAACCGATATCACAGTCGCATCTCTTTCTCTATGTACACCGTCCAGAGTGCTCTTTCTCTCTCTAACCTACGTAAACATTTCTTTAACCCCGACACCTAGATCGACCCCTATACACCGTTCACGTGCTAATATTACAGTATAAAAACACCACTCTGATTAATATAACATATTAATTATCAAACTAATATTAATGCTATAATGTAACTAGATTTTAATATGAAATGTTAAGTGGCATTCTCAATTGAAAACAAATATATGTGTAAACTTGCAAAATAATAAGACATTTTAACTAGTACTGTAGTTAGTACTGTCATGTTTTAGATTTTGTATGAACTTAAAGGGAATATTTATACATCTATACAAATAAATAAGATTGGAGTGTCTGTTTGTAATATTAAAATAACCGCTTTCTACTATATACGGTATATACGGTACACATACCAAAATACTTATTTTTAAATATTTTGTCTGTCTGTCTGTTTGTTCCGGCTAATCTCTGGAATCGCTGGACCGATTTGGACGGGAATTTCACTGGCAGATAGCTTATGTAGTAAGGAGTTACTTAGGCTATTAAAAAAACTATTATTTTTATTACATTCCACGCGGACGAAGTCGCGGGCACAGCTAGTCTATTATATATTCTCCTATATCGATATCACATACTAGTGTACTTTAAAATCGATTGATATCTGCACAAATGTATTCAAGGTTACTTAACAGCTCTATAGTAGGGCTTATCTTCTTCTACCTTAACTACATAAAATATATATTTTTTACGTAGATGCTAGCTTTGAAATAAATGAATTGAGGGCGCCACTTGTTCTTATAATATAAATAGTAACAGTAAACGTAGAAAATCTTATCTAGTTGAAAAATATATATTTATTTAATTAATTGTTATGTTGAAGCAATATTAAGCAGATAAATTTTTGTACAATTTAGTGCTTACAACTGTATTACGATAGCTGCTATATGTTGTGTCGGCACAACTATTAGCTTTAGTAGGTCGTCTGCTGCAATGTTTATGAATAATATTTACATTTAAAATATATAGGACTTTTAATGAGGTTTATAATGTCGAGTCGAATATAGTTTGTAGTCAATATAGACTACGTTGATTTTTATACGAATTCGTACGAAAACGGTGTAGCCATAGCACAAGTGTAGCGCCTCAAGCGGAAACTTACTTACCAAAATAATTTCTGAAAGTTAATTAATTACACCCATAGGTGTTCAATGTATGTTTTCGTTTACCATAGTAAACGATGACTTCTGGTGGTTGAGTTACAGATCTATTTTTACTAAAGTACGTATTGTTAAAAATGCCTGTATACGATACGATTATTATTTCTTCACTGCCCGACAATTTTCGCTGCGCAAAAATATACATCACTACGTATTCATTACAGCACCATTTAAATTATAGTAGAAGGAATGTAATGAACCAGTTACAATTTGTAGATTAGATCTATAAATTATATAGATGTGATACTTTATAATCATTTTGAGTTCGAATCATCATATAATGTTATAAAGAGGAAAGATTTGATTATTTGTTTGTATTGAGTACACTCTGAAACTACTAAACCAATGATTTTGATGTAAGTTAGGATAGTTTGAGATAGGTAAATCAAAGAGTAAGTTTTACCTTGGGAAATATAAATCGGAACACACAGCTCAATGGATTCTGATGTCAACTGATTTGAGAATGATCAAATATAAATACTTTACTTGGTTTACTTTATCGATATATTTATTTTTTTATTACATCGAAGAATCAAAGTACAAAACGCCGAAATTTATGACAAACGCGTTAATTATCAAACACTTAATGTCAAAGCTGATTCACGAAAGAAACTCGTTGTTTCACGTACGCTATGTCAAAACCCTGCATATATGATCTCATGCCAGGCTTTAAATCTGTTGCATTTTGTCTTGTTCGTGTATTGTGAGAAATGTCTGCTGATTACAAATCCCAGACTTGGAAAAGTCGACGTTAAAATTGAAATTCACCGAATAAACTCAAGACGTGTCGAATTGTGTTAGCTTTAAGACTGCGCTGGGGTCATATACAGCTGAATAAATTTGCCTACCTCATGAGAAGGACAGATAGTCCTCTATGCTTAATGTGTGGTGTGGTAGAAGATGTCCATCATATTTTAGCAGAGTGTACTCATGAAAGTGGAGGAAGCAAGAAAAGTGTGCCAGGATCGTAGCAAGTGGAGAGAGGTGGTCTCTGCCTACCCCATTGGGAGCAAGTCGTGACATATACTATGTATGTATGTATGTACTCGGGGACAGACTCATCGTCAACACCTTCTTGTCGGTCATTCTCATGAGGTGGGCAGGTTTAATAGTATACTTGCGCAACCACTATCCAAAGAAGCACGAGATACGTACAAATTTGTGAAACATATCATCAAGTTAACACTGCAATCTTTTTGTATTTTCCTAAGGGGGGTGAAATATTCAAAATGAATAAACCCTCTATAATAAAAAAAAAATGTGGTTGGGCTGTGCCGGGGCACACGGCCGTTGGTTTTAACGTGAAACGTCTATTAACAGGAATCGCTTTTAAAGATTGAAATAAAAACAAGATTGACGGTGTTTTAAGAATTTTAATAAAAAACTCAATGTCACAACAGCGAGCTGACTATATAAGTGAAATATTCACACCACATTTTTGTTTCTAAGACTAATAGTTTTTTAATTATTAAGGTACGATGATATAGACCTTTTCGTTACGGTCCACTTTTTCAACCTGGTACCCGTATGTTTCGGCGCAATATTAAAGACGTTCCACGTCAATAAAAAAAAGACGTGTCGAGCGGTAATGAAGGAATAATCGTTGTGGTGACGTAGGTAGAATAGTCGCTTTGACCGCGAGAGTGTTTCAGCAACGAGTACACGTCGGGCAGCGGGCCGTACACCGCGGAGTCGCACGAGCACGGCAACGACGACTCCAACGGCTTCGCGATCGTCGTCAACGGACACTCTTTGGTGCACTGTCTGCACCCGAAGCTAGAGGAGAAGTATGTTTTATTTACAACATACACACCATAAAGTCTGACATCCATTGGACAATGTATATATATCGACGGTTAAAAAGAAATGGGACATAAACGACATTATGGTCAAAAATGAGTTATATATGCCATTGGACTCAGTTTTTTCTGCTTTTTCGAATGCGCTTACTCCGATGGCTCTACGGTGACTTTTTTGGCGTTTATGCCCAAGCAAAAAAAAAAAAATTTTTCATAGTGTTATTTTAGCTAACAGACGAAAATTCTGGTCATTTTTGCTATAAAGGTGATTGTACCCCTACAAAACTAAGCTAACTGTTCCATTTCTATCTGATATTACAGCTGTTTCATTTTTCAAAATATCTTAATAAATGACGGAAATACGTCAGTGTTTCTAAAATTTAAAACTTTAAACGGCTCTCCTGAACATTTCATCTTTTGTCGCTTATACCCTATTTCCTTTTAACCGTCGATATGTTTATTTCTATTGATTAGTTTAAAATTTAAGAATGACAGCGTTATCCCGCTTTACTGGATGTTTCAGAACCAAAAGTTTATTTGTATTTACGAGTTGTAATATCAGATGCATAAAATGAAAAAAAATTACATGAAAAATTTCGTTGCTGTTTGAATGTGACGAATTCTATGAATAATGTAACATCATGCTCAATAAAATTGTCCAAAGCCAACATAAGATTGGTGTAACTTTACTTTCATATCTGTTTCTGTTCCAATACAATTATTATAACCGTTGACAGGTTCTTAGAAGTAGTTCTACAATGCCGGTCTGTGATATGCTGTCGAGTGACTCCGCTGCAGAAGGCTATGGTGGTGGAGCTCATAAAGAAGAGTCGGAAAGCGGTAACCCTCGCCATAGGCGACGGGGCCAACGATGTCTCCATGATCAAAGGTAATAATGTTACGAGCTGGGGTCAGTAAATCAAACGGCGGTCTACCAAAACACTGAACTTTTATTAATTAGCACACTAACAGTCACTAATCACTTCACTGAAAGCACTGAAAGTCACTTCTTAGTTCTCCAATATCACTTCTTAGATGTTTTCGCACTGTATCGCAAAAAAATACTCTCCTCCCGACTCGCAATGTTCTTCTCACCGCTTTCGCGATGGGGAAACCGGTCTGAGCTGTTGCTCACTACGGTAACGGCACTCGCCGCCCGTGACTACGGGCGGGGCGTTGGGGTGGCTATATAGCCTATGGTTTCTTCTGAGCCTCTGGGAGCATTGTCAGGAGAATGCTGCAGAGCTCAAGCATACTGGTGATAACGGTAAACACCGGGTTTACCTTCCTCTGTATATTGAGTAGGGTGGCTCTGAGGATACCTTCGCATTTCTTGCGTTGGTCGCTCGGCCACTCCTCACTACTCTCATTTGCCACTCTGTGCTTCTGTTCACATTCTGTGAAGGCTTCGGTTCCGGTGTTTTTACCTCGCTCACTTTCGCTAAGTGAGGCTTCGTGGAGCTTGTCGCGCATTTCTTGTGCGGGCTGCTGGCAAGGGGGCGGCGTTTCAGTCCTAGGAGGGTTGGCTCGCTGAGTCCCTTGCTGTGGATCTGGCGTGCGCTTTCGTTTGGCCTTCTTTTTTCTTGGCCTCTTCTTCTTGTCTAGGCTTGTGCTAGAGGCTTCATCTGAGCTACGCCTCTGCCTGCGTGGGCGAGGCGCCGGCATGAACCTGGTGCCGGAGTTTGCAGCGGCCATCAATGAATGAGGTGCTGTCGGCTCGCTGTCTTCGACCATTGTGGTCTGAGGCAGGGTTGTGGTGGCCTTATTTGTGTGTGCCATGGTTGTCGCGTGCCTGTTCCGGGCCTCCCTGCGGTATGCCGGGCACCTGACCAAATTGTTGGCGGTGTGTGGGCCTCCGCAATTGGCACATGTGGGCGGCTCGGAGATGGGTCTCGGGCAGTCCTTGGCGGCATGTTGTTCGCCGCAGCGGACGCAGGCGATTGGTCGGTGGCAGTGCACGGAGGTGTGGCGGAAGCCCTGGCAACGGTGACATTGGGCCGGGCCCTTTTTCCCTCGCCATGCCTCCACCGTGACTCCTGTCATCCCCAGGATCTCTTCCAGGTGGTAGACCCTGAGTATGTTCGGCGTCTTGGTCAGTCGAACATAAAACACCTTCTTGTGTCGACCGTGTGTTGAGTCGAATCCCTTGACCCATTCGGGAGTGAACCCCTTACGTTCCAGGTCTTCGCTCAGGTCTTCTACTGTAGTAGTCTCCGGGAGTCCTTTGACTGCTAGTTTTAGGCTTCTGTTGTTGGCGGGTGCGTAGCTGAACCAAGAGATTTGCTGCTCACCCTCGGCCTCTGTCAGGTACTGCCTGACGGTATCGTATTCTTTTTCCGATTTCGGAAGAAATCGGATGCCCTTCTTGAAAGCTTGGGCATTAACGGGGTGGCCCAAGCGTTTCATCAGCTCCTTGAAGTGACGGGGCCAGTCGGATAGTTCCTCTACAATAATTGGAGGAAATTTCCCGTCTACCCTCGTCTTTGGATTTTTTGTTTCGGCGGCCGTCGTTGTGCTCTTAGGTGGCGGAGAGCGTAGATGCCGTCGCGGCGGCGTGGCGTCGGGTGTCGCCTTCGCCGGTGGTTGCGGGATCGTCGAACGTATCGGCGATCCGTCGGGTGTCGCTTTTGCCGAAGCCTTGGACGTCGGTGTTGTTTGGCGGGACGGCAAGCAGTCATCAGGCTCCTGTGCCGGCGTCGTCGGTGTCGTTGGTGGTGTCGGTGAGGAGGAGAGCTCCTTCGCCGAGTCGGACTGCGGCGTCTCTTCCGATACTGGCGTCAAATCAGGTTGCTCACGTGCAACCATCAGTTGGGTCTTCAATTGAGTCTTCGGTGTCGGCGGGGCGCTTGGTTGTTGCTCCGAGCGCCGAGTGTGGGGTGGCCAGACGATATTGATATCGTTCTTGGTCAGGTAGTCCCACAAGACTTCGAACTCTTGGGTTGTCGCAGGCGTAAATTTGGTCTGGCATCCTTTGTTCAAGGATGAGGCCGGGAGGTCACTGCCCAGCATCTCCTCCATCGCATGTAGGTGTTCGAACCAATCAGGTATCGGTTGCGAGACTATTATTTCCTGAATAGTCTCGATTGTCTTCCTTCCAGGAGTTTCTGGTAGGGGCGGCGTTGCTTGTTTCTTGTGGAAGCGGAAGGTCTTCCAGGTCTCAGGTGGGCTCAGCGTCTTGTCGGTGAACAGTGTCGGCCTGTCGGTCGTCTTGTTCTCCGTGTCGGCGAGCGGTGTCGGCGGTGTCGGAAATGTGGGTAGTTCCACATTTTTCACTTCCGGTGTTTCCTCGGCAGGCTGGTCTTCTTGGGTCCAGTCCAGGAATCGGGGTGTCGAGGGAGACGGTGTGGCCATCACCGTTCGCCTTTCCTCCTCGATCTGCGAACTTCTTTTGGCCATCGTGCGTCGATGAGCCGGTATCGGTGTCGGCGTAGGCGTTTCCGCCTGCAGGCCGGTCTTCGGTGAGCGCTTCTTGGGAGGCATTGGATGCCTACTACCAAGAAGCGGGTTGCGAACGTAAAAGGCAATTCGCGGTCTCGGTTGCCTCGGAAATCGACGGCCACTCCCCGCAGATACACTCCCGAATGGCTTGCGCCACTCAAGGGAATGCACCACAGGTCGCAGGCGTCGAACGTCGAGAGCAAACGCGAGACGGGGCGGCTGTCGGAGGCGCTCTTAGGGCAGCAACGTAGTGTGAGCGCGACCTCTAAGGCGACAGTCGGACAGTCCAAAGTCCTCCTCCCGGCGGCCGGACACAGCCTTATATAGTCCCCTAAGGCCCTTGCCACTCTTGCCAGAACATTCGCGGACACACTCAATGTGTAGTCCAATCCATAAGCGCGTAGGAATGACGTCGCGCGTTCGAGACATTTCGAGTATAACTGTCTCTTCCTTGTGCTATCCTTGTCACACAATACTCGAATATTCCCGTACTATCTTTCTCTAATATTCTGAGTTTGTCTATCTCTTTCTACTATTGCTATCTCTTTCACTTCTATTGAAATTTATGTCCTTTTACTGAAGTAGGCTTAATGGCTCATAAGGGGTCCTGAAAACCCCTGAAAACGGGTTTTCAGGTTATTGCGGCGTTGGATAGAGGGTAGCCTGAAACGTACTGAAAACATGTTTCAGGTGCCTGAAATCTACTGTAATTTGGGTGTAATTTAGATTTTTTTAGTATGTGAAAGAGCTACTTCTGAAACGTTTCAGCCTGCTGAAAACATTTCTAAGTCACAGAAAATCATTTTTGAAGTTTTACTAAGCCACCGGCGTAACAATAACAAAAATTTAGGAAATTCAATAGAATCACACATATTTTGCCATTTCAAAATCTTTCTACACTAAAAAAGTAACTCCAACTATAATAATTCACCTAGTTTGGCATCTCGATTTTAATATACTAATACAAAAGCAGAGATCACACTTTTTCTCTTGCTACGATCCAAACATACATCTCTAACTTCCTCAACTTTCGTGCAACTTACACTCTGTAGGTATGTCTGGTATTTGGTTCAAGTATCTTCGTCTAGATAGGTTAAAAAGTTACTAAAAAGAAGACAGAGTAGTCATACCAGAAGCTAATGACTGTAAACATACAGTGCAAATCAAACATTTAGTTTATTCAGACAGTATTCCGCCCTAATGCCATACTACGGATATTTTTGAATGTTGAAGATATCTGGAGTAATGGCAATAACGACTGTTTTGTAATAACGAGTAACACTGTTGTGTTATTTTCCTATAACTGTTATTGTAAACTGTTGTCTGTTATCCTGTTATATTGCTGTTTTGGCAAATGTTGTTGAGTACGATTGTTATTATTATTATAGCCATCTTAGTTATTCTTAACAATGATATGGCTTAGGACTGTCAGAATATTAGGCAGTAGCAATATAATTTTCTGGCGTATTTAAAAGTTCATTGATCTGTACATAATTTGTTATTTACATTCAATATTTACATTCAATGTTTACATTATTTAGTATAACGAATAATTTAATTTACATACGCACACCTTAGGCACCAGCAAGCCAGCAACAGTTTACCTAATTGTTATTTCAAATCACACTGGGAATCAAAATGAGTCGTAATAGGCGTGTCGACAGTATGACATTATCAAAGATTTAATGACTTTAGAGGAAAATATACATTCAAACGGTTTAAAAAACTTATTTAGTTTTATTTTAAAAAATGAGATTAATAAGATTTTCAATAAAATAAAAGAGTAAAATACTGCAATCGGCCATTTTGACTGAAACACCAATCACAGCGCATGACGTCATACTTATGTAAACTTCACTGTGTTTTGATTACCTTACATACTGATTGCGCGTTACGATTGATATATATATTTGTTTTTGTGATTTATCGACTTTACAACTCGAGTCTATCTATAACAATGGAACTAGGCAACTAAAACTTATATAAATTATATAAAAAATGGAAAACCCAGCAAGAAATGCTTTGCCCAAATACAAGTGGACTAAAAAAATGTTACTTTTGTGTTGCAGATCCCAATTTTTCCATTAATAATAATGTAGAAATTATATGCATAAACTTAGATGATGAATATTTGTTAAGTTTACTTGAAAGTATTATAAAATTTTGGAAAACCCATATATATCCATTGTTATATAAAAGTGTAGAATAGGAAATAGCAACTTTATTTCCTTGTGAGAAAGGTTAATATGATAAGAATAAGCAGTCAGGCAACAGAGCGAGCGCCTACGCCTACACAACGGTTAGCTTTCTCTCGCTCATACTTGTAGCTTGTAGCACAGTCGTACTCGCTCGCTCCGTGCCGCACACACGCAAGTGGCAACAACAACAACAATGTGATTAGGCGATTCTTTTGTCAACAGCAACAGCAGGATAACAGTATAAGCCGTTGTTAAATAATGTGTTATTCGTTACGGGAAAATAATTCATTATATTATCTGTTATTGAAATAACGACCATTACTAGATATATGATCGACCGATAGTTTTAATTATTTTAATGATTTTGGGTGTACACAGCGGCGCATATAGGCGTGGGTATCTCGGGTCAGGAGGGTATGCAAGCTGTTCTGGCGGCGGACTACAGCATCGCGCAGTTCCGCTTCCTGCAGCGACTGCTTCTGGTGCACGGCCGCTGGTCCTACTACCGCATGTGCAAGTTCCTGCGGTACTTCTTCTACAAGAACTTCGCCTTCACCGTGTGCCACTTCTGGTTCGCGTTCTTCTGTGGATTCAGCGCTCAGGTTCGTAACATTAACGCCGTTATGATTTCACTTGTTCTCCTACGTATCTATATCATACTCATCCTGATGTTGGTTATTCGTGTGCTTTTATACGAGTGACTTTTAATTCTATTATATTTTTTATGATTTATGATTACATCTTTTATTTCTAAATTCATCAAAATGTTTATAATCAGTTTCTCATGTATATTGCTATGAACTAACCAAATAAATGTATAGGTTACACAATATTTTTTAGTATCCGTAGTTTCTTCTAACATTCAACATATTTAATTATCAATATTTCTCTTGAATCGTTATTAACACAAACACAATAAAATATTTAATTTGGTCTGTTACAAAAATTACGGGAATTTATATGTCCAATATAAACTGCTATATGTGTAAAGCGGGTCATAAAAAACGCGTGTGTTACCAAAGCAAATAGTTAAGTTATAGTCTATACAAATTCCATAACAGTGTTATTTGCCATTTCGCGCGCTGTTGCTATTCAAATTTCGAACCAATCGCCGCGCGGCGCCAGTCAGTAGCAAAATGGCGGGAAAGCAACAGTGTGGATTCACAGATTGAGTTTATTTAAATGTTTTTTTCTGTTTCCTCGCAAATGTATTAAAAAAAATCGGGTTGGGCTGTGCCGGGGCACACGGCCGTTGGTTTTAACGTGAAACGTCTATTAACAGGAATCGCTTTTAAAGATTGAAATAAAAACAAGATTGACGGTGTTTTAAGAATTTTAATAAAAAACGCAATGTCACAACAGCGAGCTGACTATATAAGTGAAATATTCACACCACATTTTTGTTTCTAAGACTAATAGTTTTTTAATTATTAAGGTACGATGATATAGACCTTTTCGTTACGGTCCACTTTTTCAACCTGGTACCCGTATGTTTCGGCGCAATTTTAAAGACGTTCCACGTCAAAACGTCATCATAACGCACTAATATCGTAATGTACTATTAATTCATTGAATAATACTGATACTCGAACTATTACGAAACTATGATGTTTGTAATAGTACGTGTACCGACATTATTCGACATTCCGACCTGCTGAAAATTCAACGTATTCTTGACTGCACATGGAATATGTTTTGTTGCAGACGGTATTTGATGAAATGTTCATATCCGTATACAACTTGTTCTACACGTCGTTGCCCGTGCTAGCGCTGGGCGTGTTCGAACAAGACGTGTCTGACGCTACTTCGCTGCAGTTTCCCAAATTGTACGCGCCGGGCCACACTAGCCAGCTCTTCAACAAAACTGAGTTTATAAAGTCCACCTTACACGGTTGCTTTACATCGCTTGTGTTGTTCCTCATACCGTACGGTGAGTGCTTGGTTATTGTAATAATTTAAACGTACAGCAGCGGTGGCGTTGTATGATGCCTTCTAATCGGAAGGTTCACGATTCGATCCAGGCGACGTATTTTTGAATCATTAGACGTGAATTTGGAATTCGAATACAAATCGTGTGCGAAATTATTTTCTACTGTTAACAATTTTATAGATTTTCGAATCACTCGAATTCAGTGTTGTCATTAGAAACAAATTCTTAATTAAATTCCGTTTCACGCAGAAAAATTTAAAATCACAAACAAAAACAAAAAACCGGCGATGACCCACACGTGAAACGGATCATTGTCAAAGTCACTTCAGCGTTGGGATATTCTACTAGTAGAAATCAAAAACAAGTGGATGGAACCACTCGTTGCACAACGCCCGAAATGAAAGTTCAGAAATAGTGAATTCGGTAATTCGTATACGAATCTCACGATTTCGAATGCGAATTGGTTTTCTATTGTTTCAAAAATTCGTCTCCTGTTATGTACCAATATGATTCGATTTTAGAATTTCGTATGAGTTATCTGGGACTTGACTGCCTGACCAATTCTTTTTATTAATGTTCACCAACTCTATGCACTGAGTGGACTACTATATAATACGCGCCTTTATTGCATTACACTAATGCTTAAGCTAATATCATATGAAATCGCAGTGATATAGATAGGTACTTATTTATTTGATAAACGAAGGTCTCTAATAATAATAGAAGTTACGTTATAAAGTCACTTATAACTAACCCAAAATACTACTGCTTTTCTTATTATTTATAAAGCATTTATTAAAATTTTAATTGTCTATGACATTCCATAGATCCAAATGGATATGTCAGTCCTATCGGAACATACTTATTATAATACAAAATCACAGTTAATCTCAAGGTAGTCACGGCGGGCACAGTGCATTGTATAACGTATGGGCCTCTTTGGAAGTTGGCCGGGCTAAAATACTGTGGAACATACCAACATCCATAATATTAATTTTTAATCTGTGAATTAAATCTCCCCTAACATATTTTAAAACATGTTCTTTTACAGGAACGTACAAAGACGGTCTGGCACCTGATGGCACAATATTATCGGATCACATGTTACTGGGCAGCGTAGTAGCAACCATTTTAATCATTGACAATACAACTCAAGTAAGTAAAATTTTATAGAAATCTTGCAAACTTTTTATAGTTATGATTGAAAGGGGCACTCCCCTTGCGTGAGTAAATAAAAAGTGTGATTTTTTTGTACGTGTTATGTATAAACGTAAATGCTAAAATTAACACTCGTGTTCAAAAGTAACTTTGTACTTTGACAAATGTCCAAAATTATAGTTGTCTAATTTTCAGAAACAATTAATTTAATTGTCATGAAAGACCATTTAATCTACAATATTACACATAAATCTCAATTTCTATAATATATTATGTCCCCTAAATGTCCACAAATGTACTCTTTTTGAACCTACATAATAATATAGAAATTAAGATTTACAGTTAGTAATAAAATGTCAATAATTTTAAATTAAACAATTTTTAATAATAGAATTGAAAGAAAACAGATTGTTTATTTTCTGTGGCACTATTTTTACATCTGAGATAAAGGTGATGATTTTTTTTTTGTTTCTGCGTAAAACTAGTAGATTATAGAGAAGATTAAAAATAATATTACCTAACAAATCATAACTCGAAAATTATAAAATTCGTAGAACATACATAGGATTATTCAGGGCTGTCGAAAAGTGCTCTATCTCTGGGTATTACTTTGAAACTACTTTTTGGACAGCCTGTACAGCTGTACTTATTAATATTATATTTTGTATCGATTTTTTGTGAAGCCAGTTTTATGTATATATTTTATTTTGCAATCAGATCGCTTTGGACACCACTTATTGGACGGCGTTCAACCACATAACGATATGGGGCTCACTGATCTCATACTTTGTGTTGGACTACTTCTACAACTACGTAATCGGAGGCACGTACGTCGGGTCACTGACGGTGGCACTGACGCAGGCCACCTTTTGGTTCACTGCAGTACTGACGGTGAGTAATCCCGTCTGTTTTTGGTTTGTCTTCTTGTGGTTATATATCAAAATATTTTTTATCTTTATCTAGGTCTTTATGAGTGTTTTTGGCTACATCTATCTCACCTATTTCTGTTCCGCAATAATAATACTTGCATTGCTGTATTTCAGTTTATTAGGTAAGTTATAGCAATGTAAAGTACTTATGTCCATTACATCCCAAGTCATCAAGTTGGTGTAATTTTTTTTAATGTATTATAATAAACTATACTTCCTAATTGCTAACTTATTAAAGAGATTGAATTAACTATTTTTTTAAATAATGTTTTCAATAATATGTATTGTATAGTACGTAAATAGAGGCTACCAGTACGTTGTCAACATCACAAAATAAAAATTATTACACCTACTTGAATTACACTTTTTCAACGCCTATATTACGCCGACGTATTGCATATCATTGGCGTGGCCCCTGCACCGCACCCACTCCTGAGGTGCGGTCGTTTCCATTACGAGCCATGAGGTAGGCGATAACGATCAAAGCTTTGCGTTGAGTTTGGTCGCTAGATCATATCTTTCGAGCTGCCTCGATCGGTCACCGCGACACTAGGTTGCGGTGATTGAGCGTGTCGTCTCCCTGGGGAGAAACAAACCCGTGTGTCGGGGCGTGCGCAGACGATGATCCTGATGGTGCCGGTGGTGTCGTGGCGGCTGGCGCTGGCGCGCGCGCGGCCCACGCTGGGCGAGCGGCTGCGGCTGCGGCAGCGCTGGCGGCCGCCGCCCGCCGCGCCGCGCACGCCGTCCGCGCGCCGCGCGCGCCGCTCCGTGCGCTCCGGGTACGCCTTCGCGCACCAGGAGGGTGAGACGAGACGCTTCTTATAATATTACTAAAGTAATATATTACTAATATTACGAGTAGCTTCACTTGTAACTGTGTAAGAAAATCTTGCAATCTTAATTTGACCCACTTCCCGGTCTCCGATTGAGCTGAAATTTTGCATGCACGCGTAAGTCGGATGACAATGCATGATTATGTGTGTGACGTCATTCTAAACCCAACATGGCGGCATCACCAAGATGGCGGATCAATTTGATTTTCCATGCACCCCTACAATATGGGTATCAAATGAAAGGGCTTGCAAAGAACACCTCGATAAATAATATGACGTCACTCTTAATCCAATATGGCGGCCTTTTCCAATAAAAGCTTGTATTTCTTGTAATGATCTCTTTACAATTTTGTTATTTTTATTAATATTATACTAGGTGATACAGTTCTGCAAACTTACAATTTTCATATAACATCATTGAGAAATTTTTCCACTCTATAGAAAAATGATAGATTTATTTGCATAGATTTTTTTGCTTATCAACTGTCCAAAAGTCCGCACTTCATAAGAAGCCTTCTACATAAATATGTGTACTTTATAAACCCCACACTTAATGATAGCATTAAGACCGCATTTATAGACAACATGAAAATAAATAATAACCATAAAAAATATACATTTGTATGTTACAGGTTTCGGGCGGCTCATCACGTCCGGCAAGATCATGCGGCGCATCCCGCACGCGGACGCCGCCCTGTCGGCGCTGGCCTCGCTGCCGGGCAAGTTCCACGCGCGGCCCAGCACGCCGCCGCCGCCGCCGGCGCCGCGCGCGCCCACGCAGAACCTCGACACCGTCGACCTGTGACCGCGACCCGTGTGGCCCACCGCGGCGCTGGCCTCGCTGCCGGGCAAGTTCCACGCGCGGCCCAGCACGCCGCCGCCGCCGCCGGCGCCGCGCGCGCCCACGCAGAACCTCGACACCGTCGACCTGTGACCGCGACCCGTGTGGCCCACCGCGGCGCTGGCCTCGCTGCCGGGCAAGTTCCACGCGCGGCCCAGCACGCCGCCGCCGCCGCCGTGACCGTGACCCGTGTGGCCCACCGCGCCAACACGGCCGAGCACTGGCTGGAACATAACGCTAAACAGCTCCTAGCACTATCTATAGCTTGACCTGCAACGAGCTTGTAGCTAAAAAACACCACTATTCGGCTTGAGACCTTAGCCTAGAACTGTTATACTAGTGTGTCGATGAACCGACTACGTAGCGGCTTTATCAATATCGCCAGAAAAAAATGCACAGGCGAAACAGCGATACCAGACGTCGTGGTGTTCTATATAACCCATTGCTCGAAAAAATGAAACAACAGTACCTTGCTCGAAGACAAACATAGTGTGGGGAATAACCAACACTAGTCTGCTTTGTGCGAGACGCAATGCTTCTTGGCCGTGGCGCTGTCGGTATGGTTATCAACACCAATCTCAAGATAAGGTCTCCGAGTGGCTAAAAGGCATACAATGAAGAATAACCGCTCTTATTGAAATCATCACTAATGATGAAAACGTGAAGGAACGGACTCGATGTCTATCTATGTGGAGTATATGACGCCCAATATTGTAATTAACTTCGGGTGTCGAAGGACCATCGAATGGTGCCTGTCGTGTCGGTGTCTATGACGTTAAAATAATTGTTGGTGAATCGACCTCGGGTATCAAAATATTAAAGAACTACCTGTGTTTTGCGTTATTGATAACGTATTAGAATAATTATCCATATATTAATTATACAATGCACAGTACGATTATTATTTCTTTACCACTCATTCTACACTTCTTCCTTTTTGCCCAGAAATTGAATGAAAATATAAATTGCTGCCGTTACACACTTTATTTCTACCTTATGGTATGGTATAAGTAAAGTAATGTGATGTGTTCGAAGTTGTATTTTATTAAAAAACATCTTAATTACATGAAGTTTCACTCGCACAGTCAATGTCATTTGTCAAACATGATTATAAATAAATCCGTGAAACTATATCAAATGTTGAAAATGAATGTCACAAACTAAAAAGGTTTTGAGTGGTGAAGAAATAATGTAGTTAAAGCCAAAGTATGATGGCATCCAAGTTTATTTCTGGTAACCTAGTAATGTATTGTTAACATGAGATGAATACTTTATCAAATATATTCGTACTACCTACGATAGACCTGTATGCGTTCCGTATGATACCGTGAGGACAAAAGAATTGTACTAACAAGAAGTGAGGAATTTAATAGAGGTTGTAAAGCTATCTTTGCAATGTCTTTTGTAAGTGACAGTGAGATGGGAACAGAATGTGGAATAAAAAATTACATAATATTTAGTCATGTATTCACTCTAACGGTTACATACAATCTGAGGTCGATTATGCTAAATGTCTGTTATTACCGCACGAAAACGATATTAAATATCGTATGGCCATTAGAAGTGGTCCGAAAAAACATGCATATTATCGATACGCGATCTCCATTTATTATGTACAATTTTGGTGTAAGTGTTGCGAAAAACGTTGAAAACGCGTGACTTATGATGAAAAAAGTGAACAAACTCGTTTTATAAGTGCAAATAAGAAGACAGTGTGACTATCATCCAATAATAATAACACCATAATTAAAAAAGTGGGAGAAGTGGCCCTGTTATTATATTTGTACTGTAATTTTGTCTATGGTTCTAATAGACAGTAGTGCACAAGTCTGTGCGCTTGGGGTCTTTACGCTCTCCGCTTCTCCACACCAATTATGTGTCTATTCAGCAGTGCGAATATAGAACTCTCGATAAACCAATTTCGATAAAATTACTTAAACATTATTCGATGATTTAATCAAACGATAAATATGATATAACTTTTCGTCTTGATCACTAAAACTAAAGAATTTTTACATGAAGCTTGCTTTTCTTGATATTACGCAAGATATTTCTGACAAGAAAGACAATTTTATTCAAAATAATGATATACCTGAAATACGGCAATAATGCACATTTTCGAAATACGTAAAATAAGTATCTAACGTTTTGGATAACTCACTTGAGATATGTAACAATAATCAAAAAGTTTTTAATTTAATGAGAAAGACAAACTCTTAATACAATTATTGAAGTAAACACTCGCGTAAAACTTTTATTTTACATTTTAATTTATATATTACCTATATTTCACATTGAGTTTAATAACAACATTAAGACTAAACTGTATCCTTGAATTTTGTTCTTATATAAACTACACACAATATTTTTCAATAGGTCATAAGTACAAAGGAATATCCTAAGGTTTAAAAAACTTGTGTACTTGATCCCTTTGCTTAAATGTCTTATAACGAATTATCAATAAAATTCGGCAAAATATTTAATGATGTAATATAGTTAAGAAGTCGAATTTCGGGTGGATGTTATTTATCAAGTTATATCGATACAGTTCGATAAATGATATCCATTTGCCAGTAGATAAGAATGTATGTCGATTTATAAGTTCTATACTCGCACTGTACGACTTGTATAAGTATTGACCGTTAACCCAATTGCTAACACATTAAGTACTTTCGGCATCATTTTCAATGCATAATATCGATATATTTTAAATTATATATGTATTTAAAAAATAAAGTCGTGGTATATAACTTTATTGTGCTGGTGATTTGATGGATGTACCACAAGTTCAATAGTCTATGAATGATTTCGATTTCAAAATTTGTTGTCATTTATTGGATTTCGTGCAGCAACTGTCCTAAATTTCTGAATGTGTTAGGGAGTGGGTACTCTGAGTCCGGTCCGCCTCTGTGATACTCCCGAGCCTCGGCTCGGCTCTTCGCAGCAGTCAAAACGCCACATCAGCTGACTATATTGGCTACTGGTTTTGTTCTCGCCCAATCTAACGTATAGTTTACCATCTTTATGTCTTGTTATAAGAATATCTATAGCTCATAAGAGTACAGTAGGCTTCTCCGCAAGTGTCTATGTTTGACCGTTGGCTCACTCATAAATCAATCCAAATAACAGTCGATTCCATAATGCAATTGTAAAGCTTGATGTCGAGCCTATTGTACCAAATAATTCACATGATATTATTAAAATTTTTACCTATTCCCATATGTATATAATATATAAAATTTTGTCTATTATATTTTTTTAATTAGGACCAATTTTATTGATCTTTAAGTTCTTTGTTTCAAATTGAGTTGTTACAATTTGTTTTTTTTTTTAATTTGATTGTCTAAATTGCACAAGAAGATGCAGCAGTATTCTTAATGATCGCACTGTGATAATTTTAAAATAATCTATAATTAGCTATACATCCATATCTTATAAAACATGCTTTTTATTTCTCGTGAGCAGTATTATATAAACTATTGTTAAACGCATTAATTATACCCATTTAATTTTATTGTGTTTATCAAACGGTCTGTCAAAATGAAAATAACATTCTCGTGTTATTATTTCTGTAAGCATTACTATGGAATTAGTTAATTATCTTCATCTTGTTCTATAATTCTAAAATTCTTTGATAATCTTTTTCTGTGTAGTTGTAATGTTTACTTTATGATATAATATGTCTGTTGATAACATGCCGGTAGCCACGCTGTTGTA
This sequence comes from Scirpophaga incertulas, assembly GCA_036419045.1. Classification (NCBI taxonomy): domain Eukaryota; kingdom Metazoa; phylum Arthropoda; class Insecta; order Lepidoptera; family Crambidae; genus Scirpophaga; species Scirpophaga incertulas. The sequence goes on from CM071628.1 coordinate 32,193,991, forward strand.
AAGATTTAATTTCTTTTCATCTGTTTCTCTGTTTACCGATCTTTAATTTGACCGATAAGACGCAGCGACTAGTCTGTTTTGTAGTTACATTATTGTTATTAGTGCCAAAGATGATCTCTTTGAAAATGTTGGTGAATGAAACGTCAAGTGTTCACGACGTTAGCACAATATTGTTATGATTGTTGGTTAAAATTTGTCTCGCAAATTGATTCACAATAAATTTTATTTAATTGCAAAAATAAAATGTAGCGTTTTAACTGCATGTGAATATGAACAAATATTTGCTTTGGAATCGATTTTTTAAATAAAAGAATAATTCTTTGTATGTTTTTATTTTTACTCCTATTTATTTGCTAATGCTAAATGTTGAAACATGAGCAATATGAGTATATTCGTTATACAAAATTATGACAGCAGCTCGAATTACTTGAGGTACTGCAAATCTGTTGATCGATATTCATCGATGTACTTCTTGGAAATTACGCGCGGAAGGTACTGGTCTTCTTCGTCCAGATACCGGGCTATGTAAGCTACTTTCAATAGCACGTTCTATTATGGTACGGCAAGAGCAATAGATCTTGCTATACAATAATAAAATGAATTTCAGCAATACGTGAAGAAGGAAAATCTGTTAAACGCGGCATTATGAAATGCGAAGAGATAGGACGAAGGTGAATATGCGAGTAGTTGAGGCGAAAAATTCGAAACAACTAATGTCTCCATACGAGTTACGGTCCTAGGGGACGTGAAGGGAATCCGGGTGGGTGACGCGGTGGTCCCGGTGGGGCCGTACATCAAGTACCTGGGCCTCACCCTGGACCGCCGCTGGAGCTTCGAGGAGCATTTCGTGCGGTTGGTCCCCCGAGCCAAAAGGGTGGCGGGCGCATTGCATCGCCTGCTGCCCAATCTCGCGGGACCGAGGGATGGAGTTCGTCGCCTGTACGAGGGCGTCGTGCGATCCGTGGCCATGTATGGGGTTCCCGTGTGGTCGCAAGACTGCGCGAGGTCCCCCCGCTGCAGAGCTCTGCTACGGGGCCTGCAGCGGATAATGGCCATACGGATCGTACGAGGCTACCGTACAATCTCGTACGAGGCGGCGACGGTTCTGGGACGCTCCGCCCCATTCGACATCCTGGCCGACATGTACGCGGCGACGTATGCGTCGCGGCGTGTCGGCCAGGGGAGCGATGGGGGGAACGCCCTGGAACCCGCGCACGAAGTGCCTAAGCGGGAGTGGCACCGACGGATTGTGGCGGCCTGGCGTGCGCAGCTCGAATTACGGATCTGCGCGCGCCAGCGGGCCGTCGGTGCCGTACTCCCGCACCTCAAAGCTTGGCTCCACGGGAAGGAGGAGGTCACCTACCGATTGACTCAGATACTCACCGGGCACGGCTGCTTCGGTGATTATTTGTGTCGAATAGGACGGGAGGGATCGACACATTGTCACCACTGCGCATCCGACCTTGACTCGAACCAGCACACGCGGGCGGAGTGCCCCGCGTGGGACTCCGAGCGCCGAGTCTTGGTCGCAGAGATCGGGCGAGATCTGTCTCCGCCGGCATTGATTGCGGCAATGCTGGCGGACGAGGGAGGTTGAAGGGCTGTGGCCTCCTTCTGTGAAGCAGTGATGCTCCAGAAGGAGGCCGCCGAGCGGGGTCGGGAGATGGCTGATCCCGCTCGAAGAAGGCGGCGCCGGGCTCTGTAGCACAGCTGCGGCGCCGCCGCGGGTCGCCAGCGGGCGCGAGGAAGTCGCGACTGCTTCGGTGACCCGGGATGGACCACGCCCCTTCCGTGGCCGGGGGGCGTCGTCGGTGGAGGAGACCGGGGGAGGTAGTGTAGCCTCCCCCGAGGAGGGCTCCCCTCTAGGCAGGGGAGCGGAGGCTGGGGGTTCCTGGAAGTTGCTTGATGTTCCCGGGGGCTCCCTACATGCCTGAGGAAGGCCATCCCTGAGGTTTTTAGTGGGTAGGCCTCCCCCTCCCCTTCTGGGGAGGAGAGCCCCACATAACCGCCGGCTCGCCACAGCCGGGGTATGCAATTTAATGCATTTTCCTCAGGGGGAAAAAAAAGGGGACGTGAAGGGAAACCATGGCTTAGATTTCATTTTCCTCTAATTTTTATCGAAAAAAGAATATAATTCAGACACAGAAAAAAGTTCCTTTCGCCGTTCTGTTTGTGTTGTGTGCTTTAATATATGTGGTCTTAACTTCCCCACATGCAAGGGAAAATCTAGTCCGGTTGGTTAGCTGCCGACCGGATTATATAATTTCAAATATGCCTCTTATCGGCAGACAAATACGCAACCTAGCGAATTTCCAGTGCGTTACAGGTCATCCAAAACTTACAAACGTGTTCGTTGGTTTCCCCCGGGTTTATTTACTACGAGCGGACCCTGGTTTATCCTGGGAAAAAGGTTTATACAGTGGCAGTTTTTTGTTCGTAATTATTTTATAGTTAGGGCATTAAATTCTCCTGTGCAGAACCGTCACCCTGGTGGTAGGGCGTTGTGAATAAAACATATAATGAGCATTTAAAACTATTCAACTTTGGAGCGTGGCATTAAATCCTCCAACGATGTATTCTGTGCTCCAACGCCCATACGCACACTGTTTTGATAGATTAATCAAACCAACCGTTATTTACTCTTTCCACGGCATGTGTATTGACGGAAAGAAGAAAAAAAATGAATAGCAACAGTTTGTTTATTTTGTACAAATTAGAGTAAATAAAATATATTTAGATAGAGAATAAATTATATTTTTAGAGCAGCTTGTTAAATACTATTAAAAGAATAATGGTCATTATCATAAAAACTGGTTTTGAGAGTATAAAACACACAATAAGTTTTCAGCCCCAAACAATGCAAAAAGGAAATAAATTGGTGCTAACAGAACATGTTTAATACGGGCCACCATCATTCGCCAAACATCGGTGACCTCAACGCCTTATAAACATATCTTGCTTATAAAAAATACCTCAAATTTAATATAACTTATTATTTTATATCATTACTGTAACACAACCAAAGTCAGTTAATAAAGTGTTCATTAAACGCTCTGAGATTAAACGATATATCTAACTTTAAGTTTTTAATAATATATAATAATAACATATTTTTTTTACTTAGTAGAATAAGTGCAATCTTTATGATAAAAAAACTGTTGTTGTTTTTCAAAGTATGTTTTTATTTACCTCTTACAATAGTTATGTATTATGCGATTGAATAAAACGTACAGTTGATATTTATTTACTAAAAGCCCTGTGCGGCCTGTCTATAGCACCTTTGCCAAAATGGGAAAATTTATAAAAAAATATCAGTCAAATCTGTGATTGATATTGATATAGTGGTTAAAGGTCGGTTTACACGCTACGATAAATGCTTACAATTTATCGTTACAATCGAATCGTAACGATTTGTCGTTGCATGGAAACAGGACATTGTAGCGATTTATTGGAATTGGAGTTGGATCGGAAGATTGGTGCCAGCCGGGATCAATTTCTGCGAATCGTAACGACAAGTTTGAACGTGTAAACTAGTAGCAGGCATTTATCGCTACAATTTCACTCAGTTCGCATCTGTTATTCACTGTGGGTAGTGTGGTGATTGTTTTGACTGACTCTTGTTTTATTTTCGATTTATTTATTATGTCGGAAAATCCATGCAAACAAACTCCTCGAGAGTTTCTTAGCGAGTTTATTGAACTTTACCGTAGTTTTACTTGTTTATGGCTCGTTAAGAGTAAAGAATACTCCGACAGGAATAAAAAAGATCTTGCTTATATGCGTCAATAAATACAAGGAGTTTGATCCGTCGGCAGATAGAAATACGGTTGCAAAAAAATTAACGCATTGCGTACAGTGTATAGAAAAGAACTGTCGAAAGTTAACAAATCACAAAAATCCGGGACAGGTGCAGAGAATATATATAAGCCTACTTTGTGGTACTTTGACCTTCTGCATTTCTTGAATGACCAGGACTCGGCAAGACTTAGTAGAAGTACAATAAGTGATTTTTTTGTGTACAACGATAACAACACTGCTTCCTCCATGGCAAAAGCGTGTTTGTGTACTACAGCTGTTGGACAACGAAATATGGAAGAAAATCGTTCCAATTTATCGTAACGTGGAAAGAGTACTCCAACCTTACGATATATTGGAGCAATAAATTTGTCAATAACATCGTTACGATTTCTCATAGCGTGTAAACCGGCCTTAACCCAAAAGAAGAAGAAGATATACAGTCTGGTCAATTTAATAGGCCACATTTGACATTTCATTAAAATTCCTCAACTAACCTTGTAATGGCGGACATAAAATATTCAATATTTTTTTAGTTTGGAAATGCACAAATGACCGTTGTTACAATGTTGCGTTCAGTGAAGTCTATACGTAAGTGATGTATATTACTTTACTCTTTGGATGTCCCTCAATAAATCGAATGAATGCAATGAATACTTGTGAAGGCATTATTCACCATGAATTAATAGTCAGTCAGTTAGTTTATTGTATTATTTTTGTATGTAAACATACATACGACTGTAATCGTATTAGGTATGATTGTATCTTATACTATATTGTATTATATTATTGTAATTATTAACATTGTAAAGAGGAGATTAAAAATAGACCTTCAGAGTTTCTTGCCTGTTCTTCTCGAGAAGGCTCTCCCAATTTCCAAACAGGTGTCGAGTCAAATTTTAATTTTTTTCTTTTTTTTCCTTATTCGTACGTACGGACAAGGTTTTTGTTTTCTTTTTTTAAGCTTTGTTTTTTTTGTTTTGTCTATGTTGAATAAAGATTATTTTGATTTTTATTTTGATTTTTTTTGAGTCTAATTTTTATTAAAATAAAACATGTTATTCTTTTGTTTTATAATAAAAAACAATAATAACTTCATTAACAGAGAAATAATTGGTATTAAAAAATTTTAGGGCAATTAAACTCGTAAAATATATTAATACAGTACCTATAAAAAAGAGCGTATTCACATTTAAAAGGCCGGCAACACATCTGTTGTTGCGGGCAGCGATAATCACTTACCATCAAGTAATCCATTTGCTCGTTTGCCTATTACAGTTACTGTGGAAAAGTACTTTTTTTATAAGATAGGGATCTTATAAAAAAAGTACTTTTCCATAATAACTGTATTCGATTCACATATGTTTGAAGTAAATATCGATTTTTTCACCATAATCGGAGTGTTTAAGCAGGTCACCTCACTATGAACAAATGTCAAATGTGGCCTATTATATTGACCCGACTGTAGTGGTTAAGGTTAAATCAACGTGAATTAAACTTAAACTGATCTAAAGTGAAAGTATTCAATCAGTATCAGAGGCTTTCCTTCCTAGTTTTATTTCCTTAATTACAATGAGTGAATACTATAACGTTGTTCCATGGTTCGATAGTAAGCAATGGCTTCAAGTTTATGAAGATATTTATGTTAATCATAATCATAAAGCAGCATTAGAGTTGCTTATTATTTGGAAAGCTAGATGCCCTTCTTTACCGTCTGGTGTAGAGTCCACATTTACATTATTACAAGTTTTAAATCAAGACGAAAATTCAACTAGCCGTGTGAATGATCAGTTATTACGATTAGCATATTCGGCTGCTATAATGCGTTTTGTCAATCATATGTTGGATTCCGAAACAATCAAAGGGTCGAGCTTATACAATGCTGCTAAAAATTTAGGTGTACCAGATTGGATTATAGACATGAGACATGATACTGCCCACAATAATATTCTGCCTTCTATTGATTTATTTAGAGAAGCATCGCAAATAGCTTTGAACTGGTTAGATCAAAATTATTGGCAAAAGCACAAAGAATGTATTACTGATTATCAGATTGGCAGAAATGATAACTTTACATTTGAAGATAGTAAAGTTGATGTCATAATGAATCTCTGTATGTCTCTTAGTTTTTGTTCTCATACAAAGTGTAATATAAAAAAAATATCAGCAATTCCAAATGCAAGCCTAAAAGAATCAATTGTTAATGATGCATGTAATTTATTTAAGGATAATTTTAATTTTTCTAATTTGAAGACTGTGTCTATATCATCTTTGATAAAAGTAATGAATATTCATTCCAAAAATATCTTCCGAGATAAAAATATGATCTTAAGAGCTAATGAGACCCTACTTGGTGATGACTCTTTATTTCTTTCCTTAGAATTGGTAAACTACATGTCAAAGAGAAAGTTTTATGAAACAAAATCATTGTACAATGAATATGTCAAGTGTTTTGAAATATTACTAACATTTTTGCATAGTAATGATATGCTTCTCGATTTTATTTTAAAGCTTATTGACATCACTATCCATGAAGAAAATGGAAAACATAAATCTTTATTGGCTGCATTATGGGTATCTGAAATTCTACGATCCTTTATAAAATTAAAAAAGTTTTCTAAAAGAATGAAAAGGTAACATAATTGTATTATTTCTTTTCAAATTATTGATGTCATAATTATATAATAAATATTTATCTGTAATGTCTGTAGCCAATACGTATTTAGTAGTAGTAGTGTAGTATTTGTAAATGAGGGAATTAAAAATATTGTATTGATAAAATAAGTTTTGTAATATACTTTGTATTATGAAATTAATTTGAAACATTTCAGTCAATTTTGTATTTACAAAACTTCAGCAATGATAGTTTAGTTACTTAGCATTATTCAAAGGAGTATCACACAGAAATCATTTTTTTTTTATGTATTAGGCATTTGGCTTCGATCTCACCTGATGGTAAGTGATGAAGAGGCCGAAGATGGTCCATGCCTGTCCGAATAGTGCCTATTCACTCTTGCCTTGAAAAGGCCCAGATTGTATTTATCAGGGAAAATATTCGGTGGGAGGGAATTCTACTCCTTTGCTGTGCGCATTAAAAGTAGAAGGATGTCCGTTTCTACACAGTAAAGCAGTCCGAGGCAAAGCCGCTCGAAGTTTGCCTCCCTTTCCGATCGTAGTCTGTTGAGCCCCGCCTCCAGCTATGTCACATCTCTCCCTGGCTCTGCCCAGAATCCCGCTGATCAAATCCTTTGGTACATCATCAATCCCGCTGATCAAATCGTGCAGTCAATTCACGATATGAAAGTAGAAGCGAAATACTTAGTGCGTATAGGTGGTATATCAACAACATACATACGGGTGGAAGCCCAACCGCCGTCTAGTTCACCTGAGGTGGAATAGGGATGCTGGAATCAAAATGTGCAATTCCATCGCACACTCTCTGAAATACAAATGTAGTAGTGAAATTTTCATCATCATTTAGGTGACATTCACTTCACCAAACTCGTTTAATGGTAATTTGGGATAGACTCTTTAGTATGATGGTGAATGAAATCTATTTAACAATATTTCTAGAACTGTATTTATTAATGACACTGCTACAGCAAAATTTTTAACGAAAAGATTTGTAAAATACTGGTCCCTATCTGGACATTGCTAGCTGTTGAAAATTGTTCTGATAACACAATTGACAATTTTATGGTCCAGTCTAGATATTGCAGAATTTTTACTGGGTGCTGTGACTATCATGATTGTTATAAGTTATCATGGTACACTGCGGTCCTTGTATAGACTGAGAGAACTGCTGCAAATCTCACAGGAACTACATATATTATAGCGAATGTACCACTTACCATCCGTAAAAACCAACCATCAGTTTTGCTTGTTTTTTATTTATCAATATAAAGCTCATTTGTTTTGTAGCATTATGTTAAAGACGAGTTTTTTTTTATTTTAAAAAAGCATAGTTTTAACTACGTAGTTAAAACTATGTTTTCAGTTTTACAATTGTATAACATAGTACCGATTTTACTCTAGGTTTAAGTGTATTATTATTTTTGAGATTTATGGAATAACTATTATATGTATTTTTATTTATATATATTTTTGGGATAACTAGCATACAATTTATTTTTCAGTACTAGTACATACATGGAATCCAAAACACAAGAAGAATTAAAGTCACTATACTATCATTGGTTCCCTAATGATAAAATTGATGGACTAATGTTGGACATGTTAAAACCAGTTCCTGTTGAATTCACAGACATTTATTTCATTCAACCAATAATATCTACATATAATCCTTATCTTAAATATTTTATTAAAGAGCTGTGTAATTTAGTTGAACCAAGTCTGCCTGCATCTGTTACAAATAAAATTTATAAATTAACAGAATTAATATCCACACCAGAAAATTTTCCAATGAAGTCATCTACAATATATACTATGAAAGATATAAATGACGAGAAAAGTTTTGATGAGAAGTCCAATCAAACAAAGACTGATAATGATGACCAAAATAAACAAGAAGAAATGATAGTTGAAGAAAATTTAACCGAATTTGTAGAAATGTATGGTAATTGGAAACTTTCTACTGATAATCATAATTGGGCTAGTTGTCCTATTGGATTATTACCATGGCAAAACTAACTAAATTAATAATAAATGAAACCCATTATGTCTTATCATGTATGATTGAAAATAAAAGTGTTGTTTCCACAGCAATTATTTATTTTTTATATTTTGTATACAGGTGTAATGTTTTGGTTACATTTTCATATCTTGACACATTACAAGACCCTAATAGTAGATTGAACAATATACACATTATATAATACAAGATTCATTCAATAATGATTAGCATATTATAGGAAACTTCACAGTCACATAACATCCAGGACTATAAAATGACAACTAGTAAATAGCATAGGTATTGGTCCTTAGCAAATATAATAATAGATTCAGCAAACCTACGGCAAGTACCTAACTGCAGAAATATCAAATTAATATCATATGTCAACTTACTAGAGTTCTACATATGTAGTTAAAAGTCCATTTGCTTAGTGTCTGTACCCCGAACTTGAACTGACTGGCTGGAGCATTCTGACCTTTCATAGCAAGTGTAAAAGATCACAATATTATCAGATTTTGGCAAGTATCTAAATGTCGTTATATGGTAAAATAAAGATGTTAGTGCGCAAGATATACGTAGTAACACCGTCAAAACCGTATACTACTTTTATTTTATTGACCTTTTTGAACACTAGCAAATTTCCATGGTAATTCATTGAAACAACATTTTGTAAACATGTATGAAATACATACAGAAACCAGCATCAGTTTGATTTAAAATGTGGAGAAGAAAATATTGTTCAAACTTTTAGTAGAAAGAATATAAAAAGATTTTCATGTTCAACTTGTTCCAGAGGGACAATAAAGTTCATGTCAAACAAAATAAAGCACATGCCAATGGACCACATATGTGATTTCACTTATTTCCTTATTGATGGATATCTAACGAGTAATTTCTGTGTAATCTATACTTATAATCCTACTTCAGTTTATGTCTGGTAGTTAGAAGGCCGCTATGTGGACTATTAAGGTGAATCAAAGATTGAAAGCCAGCATTTGAAAATCTGACATAAGTTATCTTGGGCATATCAACTACAATTCTAACATACACCAAGAAGCTGATTACCCAAAGTATATGCACCCATCAGTGAATTTAAAAAAAGCATTTCTTAGCATCGTGTATATTAACTAATTAATGATATTAAAATATACGAGGCCACGAAAATTAGTTTTATACTCTTCTTCATCACTATAAGCATCGTATTCATTACGGCCTTGTGGTTTTCATGTTTTGTCTGTCATGTCGCTATTCCATCAATACCAGTACGTAGTATCCTTACTAATAAAAAATAGTATGAGATGCAGCTACATTTACAATATAATGCCGATGGATATTATTATAGTTTATGTTTTAAAAAATATTTATCTTTTTGCTTTAAAGTCGCACCTTGACCAACCTTACTGACTCAAGAACAAGACGATATGTAGAGCAGTGAGATTCAAACTAACCATTGTCAGGTATGCAATGTGCAACGGTAATTATTTTGCAATATACTCTTATATTGTACTATATAATGTACAAAGGGTGGACTTTATACAAGGCATACCAGGCACCTGAAAGGGAAGTAAAAATCTTCTGTTATGCAAAAATTAATTTCTGGAAAGAAATATATAAGGGCAGTACGATACAATGTGTATCTAAGCGAATGGACTTTACTGGCTATCTTACAATAATAGGCAATAGATCTCCGGTATGCGAAATCACAATTATTTTTAGAATAAACAGTATTTATAAATATTATAAAGTCCAATAATTTATTATAATTACTGGATAAAAAGTGTAAGTGGTAGGCACCAGTTGGGATAAAATCAATACATTATAATAATGAAAAGATAGAATGACAGGCACTTTCGTAAAACTAAAGTGTAGCTAGAAGTCATTTCGAAACGAAGTCGCAGTACTATCAAATTTTAACTAAACTACTACATTATGTATTATTTACAAAACTAAACTCTGAACCTATCTACACGCGCTACTTTTAGTGTAAAATTATATAAGTAGTCACATTGCACATTCTGTTGATAGTCTTACTAAGTAACTTATATTAGCATTGAGTATGTTGAATGGGGCATTTTATTTATTTAACCTGTATGCTCTTATCCTTTACTGTTTAACCTAGAATGTAGTATAAATATTTGTTAATATTAGAGAAATGTTATCCTTATTTATAGGCAAATATCCTGCTCAAAGCAAACAAGTTGAAAGGCACAGAATAAACAGTAGGATTAGATTTAATGTGGCACAACCCTACGAATGCAAAAATATGTCCATGTAATTGGTAGTGTAAATATTAAGGAAGGATTGTTTACGCATATAGATGACACAATACAATGATTACAAAAATATTAAATGACTCCAGTATTGTAGCAGAATTTTTGTTTATTGGCCACAAGTATGAGATTCAGTAGTATACGAAAATTAATGTTGTTTTTATATGACGTAATCTCGATGTCATTGCGTTGAGCTTAAAAATAGTTTACAGAAATACATTTATTTAGTCTAAATACAAACAAATATAAGATGTCACAGAAACATTCGTTGTTTGAATACTAGTAATAGTTAAGTAATAAAATAAAAAAAGTTAATATATTTGTGACGTACAAAAATTAAAATCAATCTTATCAGTAGACAGTCTTTTAAATAATAAAAGCAACAAAAGTATATAATACTCCGTATCGGAAATAGTATTATTAAATGTATATTCAAGGAATTTAACTAAAATGCACAACTTATTTGGTGTGCTACCAATAATTTTAGAAAAAAATTGCTATCATTGTCAATAGCCCCAAGCATTTAATGTGTTAAAGATATCGTTAATGCTAGAAGCAGAACGAATATATGACTCACGTCGTACATAATGTTATTCTTCCAATATTACGAGTATTATATTTTCCACACATCTTTTTACTTTATGCTGTAGGCATCCTATTCTATTATTTTTTTTTATTTCAAGGAATACTGCATACTCAGGAAAATTACGTGAATAATTATATTAAAGAGATGTTTCAATGAGTCTTTAATAACAGCATTTGAATTGTCCAAAAAAATGGGGAATTTTCCTTGCTCATGCCTTAACACTGTATAGAGAAATTCCTTGAATGCACATTATTTATGATTAATGTCAACTGTATTTTGTGGGACAATCTATGTATGTGAAGTTACTAAGTCATGGTAGCATAGTGAAGAAAGCAGATTATTATTTTATAGTCTTAAAATCATACTACACCAAAGTTATATTTAAAATAAAGTAAGATAAAACTAGTATGCATTGTAATAGATCAGAATTATATTTATTATTTAAAATTGTATGTCATCCATTATTGCTCTTATGGATTTGCAAATAAGATGTTTTCTATGAAAACTAATGTTTTTGTAAACACCTTATTTGAGCCTGCTAATATTTTAATTGAATATCGTTGACACCTTTGACTAATGAGTAAACCACTTTATTACTTTTATACATTTTCAAGTAGCCAATCTTACAAATATATCAATACAATGTTTACACAAGTTTACGTATCTTTTACTAATAAATTAGTTCCACTATTCGCATCGACTGTCCAACACGTAAAATATTCAACCATAATTTTAATTCCGAGCCAAACACAAAATGCAATAAAATCACTAATCAATAAAGATCGATAGGTAGCGATAACTTACAAACTATCAATTTTAAAATCATCACAATCATAATATTTCAAATACAATGGTTCAACAAAAACGCGTTTACGAACACAACTCAACTGATAATAATAAAAATCTTCAAAAAATTATATTGCTATTTTTAAAATCACAATAAGACAAGATTTACATATTTACATAGAAAATATTTCTTAAAATATAACGTCAGTGCAAAGATATTATAATATTCACATAGGAAAAATATTTCTCATTTACAACATTGTTTTGGACACAGACAACCGGAGCCGGAAGAGTACTCTTAGTACTTACGAAATAAGCTCATCACTAACGGGTTAAGTACAACAACATTGGAACACGCGAGCGCCGCCTGGCTTCTCTCTGCGAGACATCGTCCGCGGCCATTCGCCGAATTATCATTATATATTTACATCTATCTAGATTTCATCTGCATATTAGTTATATCTAGATAGATACATGCAGACTTAAAGGTTGTTATCTCAATGTTTTAAACATTGTTCTTACTCAAATGTGAGTAGATTTCGCTCTTTTATATCCCGATATATAGTATTTGAAATGGACATTATATCCCGTAGCGAAAAGCCAGCTTAAGTGGACGACAGCGCTGGTGTAACTCCGGTAACATTCACCGCATACAACACTAACAAATAGAAAAATGACCACCCAAAATTTTACAGAAATCATTCGTTTTCAACAATAGATTAAAATAATAATAATTCAAGTAGACAGCAGATTTTATAATGACACAATAGTCATAGTTCACACAGAAAAACATTTAATTTGCAATATTATGTTGTTGATCGAATTAAAGTTTATGGAACATATTTCTATCTGTGCGTGTCTTAAAGTTACACCTGTACACCGGCCGCTCCTTTATGAATGGCAAGAAGACTCCGTAACAAGTAATAGTAGAGTCCAATAATATAACAACAATTTTTAATGTCTCATATCACTTAAATTAACATATTACAATTTAATCACACACATCAAAGGTACACACAGTCACAATCGAAATTTTGTCAAATAGATAGTAATTTTGAGGTAATTTAAGTATTAATCACAGAGGTTAATGTATCAAAGAGTTCTACCACAGACTTTTAAAAAGATTTTCTCTTATTAATTTCAATTAAATATTTACATTGTAATAGAATGTCTGCATCTATCGCAATAAACTTCTTATCGTATTATTCAAGATATTTGAAAAATATTATCGTTAAATAAAAACTTGAATTGTGAGACAGACAGAGATCTTTAAACATCTTCTCTGTGCTCACAATATGCGATGCCCTCCATGCATTTTGAGGATGTTATCGAGAGGAGATTGTTATTTAACAAATTACGAATGTTTGTCAATGTTTAATTGCGCCTCATATTTTACTTGATCGGATACATTTATCTGCTTGGTGTGGACAAATAAATAATTGCATAACAACAGAACTATACAAACAAACGTAATAATGTAAAAAGTAATCTCTAGACGAATGTAATGTGTAACTAAATATAATGTAACAAAGGAAACAGTGATTAATGAAAATAATTTACACGAGTTTCACAGTGGACTCAAATTTACGTCAAGATTAGGTTACGAGAACATCATCCATCAAATTGTTTTTGATATACGAATTTGAATACAATAAATCAAATGAATCTGGAATTTCAACTTTACCAAAATATTACAATAAAGTAAAAATTAGGCCATTACAACTGTTCGTGATGGTTGCTTTTTTCATGCATCTTTTCGATTATTAGAGACGAGTTGATTGTTTATCCAGATCTATGTCAAGATAAATGTCCTACATCTCGTATTTTCGAGAAAAGTTTAGTATTTTTTTATAAATACATTACTATTGATTGTAATGATTTTGTCGGAAGAGATTTTATCACACAATGTGATCGTAGTAGTTTTATGAATTTATCTTTTGTCTATTAATTGTTGTCATGTCGTTTTATCTTTTTCAATGGCATAATATATTTTTGTTTTAAAAAGCTAAATTGTCCGTCTAATTCTCCAACAATATCACTGATTTCATTTATTGTGAATTAGTAATTCAACAAATTGTTTGTGTGTCCGTTGCAGAAACATTGCAATTCCGTAGGAATTTTCAAAGATAAATATGTGAATTTCCGTAAGAATTTTCAAAGACAAACAAAGATAAAAAAGTATGTGATTGTAAAACTAGTGTAAAGTCATTAACAAATGCAACTTTGAACATAATATTTCTTTTACTGATCCTTAAAATGTATCAAAATCATTTAATTACCACAAATACTATTTAAATAAAATAACATTGCTTTATTAAGCAAAAAAATATGTGTCACAATATTCAGACATTAAAATATTTTGTAAATCACATATTATCGAGTCACCACAGTAATAGAGAATATGCATACTTATTACTACCGCTTAGAATATGCTACATATTTCCATTGGACAAACAACACTGAAATATTTTTGACAATATCTGTAAGTCACAAAGTTACAAACCTTTTGTTTGACAGACCAAGAAAAGCAATATAAGAAAGATTGGATAGCACGAGAACATTTGCATTTTTCATAATTATTAGACGTTACTTTAGTGATTTATTTCTGTTAGCAATAAACACATCTGAATTTCATGCATATTCCCTATTGGTGGTAATTCTACCACCAATTGTTTAAATTTGATTGAACAAGGTTGACCGATGATCAATTGGTATGCACCTTTTTGTCTTGGAAACTAATTAGTCAAACTAATACCTTTGGGTGCCTTCTCGTTTGTCAGCTGAAATCGCTTCATCTATTACCGTCAGTGGGTGATCTTCGTCGGTGAGTGCCTCCACCCCACCACGCACGTGGTCACACCATGATGGGGTCGTCGGAGGACAGCTGCCGGTGCAGCAGCCTCTGGGAGCGAAGCGAGGAGCCGCCACTCAGGTCATCGGTGCTGCCGAACTCGCCATCGTGGTCCGTCGTCGACAGCAAGTCGTCGTCTGACGTCGCCCTGGAGACGAATTTTTGACAAACAATAGAAAACCAATTCGCATTCGAAATCGTGAGATTCGTATACGAATTACTGAATTCACTATTGCTGAACTTTCATTTCGTGCGTTGTGCTACGAGTGGTTCAACCCACTCGTTTTTGATTTCTACTAGTAGAATATCCAACGCTGAAGTGACCTTGACAGTGATCCGTTTCACGTGTGATTTTGAATTTTTCTGCGTGAAACGGAATTTAAATAAGAATTTGTTTTTAATGACAACACTGAATTCGAGTGATTTAAAAATCTATAAAATTGTACGCAGTAGAAAATAATTTCGCGCACGGTTTGTATTCGTATTCGAATTCCAAATTCACGTCTAATGATTCAAAAATACGTCTCCTGACAACAATATGGCCGTGTTATACTATCATCTGAATGGACGTATCGTGACGTTCAACATGTACAGCCAGCACCATGTTTTACTACAGAACTGTACAATAAATATGGGGCACCGGTAAACAGGAACAACTGTATTTTATAACGTAACCTGTCCTTATTTGTCCTACACTCGCAATTTTGGTAATTTAATAAATCTAATAACTAGCGTAATAAATCAGTAATTTTTCAGTCAGAGATTTTGTGTTATTAACATTCTAAAATATGAATATTCAGATGGAATACAATATAAGTTCTTTAATAAAACGTAATAAACGATTTTTTTACTGTATTATTTTATTAAATAATACAGTATTTATATTTAAAACATATCATTTTTAAAGTTTACGAAAAATTGTAATAAACATATTAAGAAATACTTTTGTTTTTGTACAAATGTTTGTGGGACTCTCTTTTAGACAACTAAAAAAATGTAATTTTCGAATATGCAATTCCTATACTTAGTCTGGCTATAAGTACTGTTAAAAGCAAAAATAATATTACATTTGAATTTGGAATCTATCATTCTTGTATATGTTCATTTTGTTTTTATTTTCTGGCCAATATGTTGTCAAATATTTCTGTAATATCAAAAAGGAATGAGCTGATAAACAGGATTGTTTTGCATCACACAAGTAGGTATGGAACCAAATACTATTTTTAAATTCTCCATTCACTTGGTATTAGTCTAAAGTTTGTATACCGGACTATTGTCACAGAAAACCTGTGTGTTCTTTATAGGCTCTTTAACGGAGAGTGCTCTGAGGAATTATTTGCAATGGTGCCTTCGTCACCTTTTTACCATCGCACCACCCGCCACCGCAGTAGAGTTCATCCATATCACCTGGAATCGATCTTGTCCAGTACAGTTCGGTTTCAGCGTTCATTCCTTCCGCGTACATGCAAACTCTGGAATGAGCTCCCAGCTGCGATGTTTCCTGAGCGCTACGATATGTCTAACTTCAAACGAGGCTTAAAAAGAGTATTTCTCTCCAGGTAGGCAGCGGCTCAGCTGTGTCCCTGGCACTGCAGATGTCCATGAGCGATGGTTACCACTTACCATCAGGTGGGCCATTTGCTCGTCTGCCACCGTATGGAATAAAAAAAAAAAAAAAGGAAAAAGGTTTGGCTTTCCACGCAGTGTTTGGACGCAAAAAAAACGATAAATTCAGTAAGGCAAAGAATTTGAGGAAATCCTGTCAGAAAGCAAAAGGCTCGCAAGAAGAACACACCTAGAACTAAGTGTCGCCACACACGAGCCACAAACGCCGCCACGAGACGCTAAACGCAGCTACAAAAGTAGCTGAAGCGCGCGACAGCTAATGGTGGCCGGTGGTCGCCACTTGTGGTCGGCATGCAGTATCATAATAGACTCGGTTAATCGTTCTACTTTTGATAAAAAGAAGTCGTAGAAGACGAAACCGTAGTTATTGTATACATCCAATTTTGAATCTTAAATCGCAGGACGGGATTGTATCTCTGATATAAATAGTTCTATATCCATATTTATCTATATGAACCACAGACTACGTGCGTGCGTTACCGTCGACTCTAACAGGTTTACTGAAGGAGAGGGGCGCGGAATCGCGCGAGTGGCGTGTTGCGGCATTTTGTATGGGCGTTAGTGGTCGGTGCGGGCCACAAGAAGCAAGTTGCGACGATTTGTAATGTGTGGCCGCCGCCATATAAAATGTATGAAAATTACAGGAAATATGCCAGTGGCGGCGTTTTGTGGTTGTGGCCGGTGGCCCGTGTGCGGGAGCCCTTAGTTGCGTATTTTAAAAGATGACGTACAATGTGCAGCCTATAAAGGTTGTATGGACTATTACTTAACTAACAAGCTGAAATTTTAACAACTACTTAAGCGGTAATCATCTTTGGATTCCAGCCACCTATCTGATATCTAATTATAAGAAACAAATCGCTATGCCTTTTGCCATTGAGTAGGGGATATATCGCCGGAATTATGTTAATAGGATTTGTAAGTTTTAAATGCTTCGTTGTGGGCTACTACTTCATTTGTTTTTAAAGCTTAAAGGTATTAAAGGCTTACGCACCCGCATAGCATTTGATAATAATTATGGCTGCTTTTAATAGGACACGCCCACGGTCAAATTTTATAATATTAAATTAAATGAGATTTATTCTATATTATAATGTATAATGCTGTAATTTTGGTTTCCAGTTAGATAAGAGGATTACAGTGGGAACCACCTATTCCTACATTTTTTTTTTAATTAAATTGTTAAAAAAATTCAGTAATTCTATACTAATAGTCAGTTTTTTGATGAAAAAAAAATTTTTAAGTTAACACAATTGAACATTTATGTTATATGTCAATCCATATACAATACTGTTATTTTAATTATCCCAGTTGTGTTAACAGAATTAATAAACAAAAGTACTGTTGGATAGAACATATTTAAAAAAAATATATCAGTAGGTCTGTTATCAGACGGATCGCCGTATCCGACCCCGCGACGCCCGCGGATACGACCCGCGACCCGCGAGGGGCCACGCCCCTCCCGTGGCTTGGGGGCGCCGTCGGTGGAGATCGGGGGAGGTATTGTAGCCCTCCCCCGAAGAGGGCTCCCCTGTATGGGCAGGGGAGCGGAGACTGAGGGTTCCCGGAAGTCGCTTGGCGTTCTCGGGGGCTCCCTACATGCCTAAGGAAGGCCATCCCTGAGGTTTTTAGTGAGTAGGCCTCCCCTTCTGAGGAGGAGAGCCCCACATAACCGTCGGCTCGCCACAGGGGTATGCAATTTAATGCATTTTCCTCAGAGGAACAAAAAAAAAGTTGTTTCCTATATGTGGTGAACCATAAATAGAAAATCCTTACTTGCTACAACTTACATACAATGGTGAAAAGTCCACGGTCAATGGCCTGTCCTCAGCCCTTACAGGAAACCCTAAGCTTCCCCCCTAGGTAGCTACCGTTCCCCAGTTCTACCTTCCGCTTTGGCCACGGACACGAGGGAAACTGTACCACCTCACAAGCACAATGTCACAAACCAATTACACTATTTCGCGATACGTAACCTTACGTACCGGGCCAACGCTTTCAACTCGAACACAGATCCGTCTGTGATAGCATCTTAAATGGTACTCAAACCGACACGCCTCTACCGTGGATCACGCGCTGCCTACCTCACAAAACAAAATATTTCGGAGCCGTGTTTCACCGAACTACCTACATGCATTTTTATTCCAAACAAGTGTTATCAGAAACCAATAACGTTTTGACCTAAACTAAATAATTACTGGAACTACCCTCACCTGATTAGCGTTGGTAGGTGTGATGTAAGTATCGCCTTCTCTTTCTGTATTTCGTGTATGTGACCCACGAGTAGTTGTTCTTCGGGTCGCGGAGGTCTAGCGCCACTCCTCAAGGAACTAAGACGACTGGTCGCAGAGTGACACGCGGAATCCAACGTCGCGATGTCTTGCAGCATGCCCCTCACCTGCAAAAATCAAACTTCATTTAAGGAATCTACATTTTAAGTAAACCTTTACTACATTACATGTGTACATTATAAAGCACATAATAGTGGATAGTGGAAGCGCGATAGTGGAATATAAAAATAAAATGAAAATTGCTCATATCACTAATTATCAATAGCTTTATTTACTTTTTAATTACATTGGATCTGTTGAGTTCAATATTGACAGAAATTAGCTAAATTATCTAAATAAAAAGTTAAAAAAGAAATCTTTATACATATTAGGGTAACATTTAAGGCTGATTATTTAATGTAATGATTTAAATATTGCCTAAAAACTACCACACTGATGGTAAATGGTTATAATACGCCGCAGTCGTTTATATCCTCGCTATAAAGTCACGACACTTAGTAGTTTCACTGCTATATCTTACTCTGCAAACTAGAATACAGAAATATGAGAAGCTTTGTGGCAGACATAGATAAAACGACGATATCCAAGCAGGCGACCCAAGCTATGCGGGCTGCACCTGGTGCTGCCGCGCAGTGTACGTACCGTCCGCATCTTGTCTACGAGGATGGCCTCGAGGCAGGCGGTCTGCCGCGCGATGTCGTGCAGCGAGTCCTGCGCGGGCTGCACCTGGTGCTGCCGCGCAGTGTACGTACCGTCCGCATCTTGTCCACGAGGATGGCCTCGAGGCAGGCGGTCTGCCGCGCGATGTCGCGCAGCGAGTCCTGCGCGGGCTGCACCTGGTGCTGCCGCGCAGTGTACGTACCGTCCGCATCTTGTCCACGAGGATGGCCTCGAGGCAGGCGGTCTGCCGCGCGATGTCGCGCAGCGAGTCCTGCGCGGGCTGCACCTGGTGCTGCCGCGCAGTGTACGTACCGTCCGCATCTTGTCCACGAGGATGGCCTCGAGGCAGGCGGTCTGCCGCGCGATGTCGCGCAGCGAGTCCTGCGCGGGCTGCACCTGGTGCTGCCGCGCAGTGTACGTACCGTCCGCATCTTGTCCACGAGGATGCCAGGCAGGCGGTCTGCCGCGCGATGTCGCGCAGCGAGTCCTGCGCGGGCTGCACCTGCTGCTGCCGCGCAGTGTACGTACCGTCCGCATCTTGTCCACGAGGATGGCCTCGAGGCAGGCGGTCTGCCGCGCGATGTCGTGCAGCGAGTCCTGCGCGCTGCACCTGCTGCCGGCGCGCAGTGTACGTACCGTCCGCATCTTGTCCACGAGGATGCGAGGCAGGCGAGGCAGGCGCAGCGGCGTGCGCGCGATGTGCTGCACGCGAGTACGTGCCGCCTGCTGCACGGGCGGCCCGCGCAGTGTCCGTACCGATCGCACTGTCCACGAGGATGGCCTGAGGCAGCGCGGTCTGCCGCATGTCGTGCCAGCGTAGTCCGCGCAGGCTGCACACGAGGCTGCGCCTGTCGCGCATCTGTCGCGAGGAGTGTGCAGCGAGTCCTGCGCGGGCTGCACCTCTGCTGCCGCGCAGTGTACGTACCGTCCGCATCTTGTCCACGAGGATGGCCTCGAGGCAGGCGGTCTGCCGCGCGATGTCGTGCAGCGAGTCCTGCGCGGGCTGCACCTTGTGCGTGCGCAGGATGCACGGCGCGAACACTATGGCCAACGCGTTGGGGCCCATCCTGTCAAAGTTGAAAAAACATGTTTATAATCAACCGACAAGGTGATGATCGTACAAAGTTTATTAATTTTTGCAGAGTAAGATATTTAGTGCGATATTTACAGAAATGTTGATAGTAGCCAAGGTTATAAGTATATGTGATTCTTATAACCTTGGCAGAAAATCTGCAACCCCCATAAGAACACAAATGATGATGATATAAGATGTGAAGTCACATTACCCAGTAATTTCCCTTATTTTTCTCAAATAAGTAAGGGAGAATCAAATCGGACCACCCTTGTATAATATCCCTTCGGTTGCCTATTCCTAGCCAGTAACTTGAAATCTAAGATTATTTATAACATATAATGGTCATTTAGGGATATGATATTTAGGGAAAAGAGGTAAAACATAATTGCATCTGCGAGTTTGAAAAATTAGAAGTTATTCTACACTTATAGTTGTATAAATATTATGAAATATATTGAATAAGTGTGAGCGGCGTACATATAAATAAGTACAGATCAAATTACACAAAACAAATAGAAACTTACCTGTTATGGTTTTCGCCGAGAGCAACTCTCGCCAGGTGAAAAATTAATCTTTCTACTAGGTCGAAATTCGGTTTCGGTAGTTTTTTGAGTATCGTGAATATACTTGACACTCTTTCCTGCAAAACAGGAAGAATAATTGATACATATATAAAAAATTTTGATTGTTATTTATATAATCATGCGAAAATTCCTAACATATTAGGATGAATGAAGTATGTATGATTCTGGGGTCGATAATCTTTTTTTGTCAGAGATGTCACTTCTTTTAGATAGGCTAATTAATTATCGTCTTATTGTCTATATTCATATGTGGGGGATAGATTTTAGCTCTGAAAATAGTTTTAACTGTTGGTTCAACCATTCTGGCTTTTAAAGCCACATATTTTTATAAGGAGTTTGCAAACTATCTTTTCTTTTTTATTACTTTATGAAATTACCTTCCTTTCTTAATATACTGATTCATTCGTTCAGCTTCTTTCCTCCACCAGTGAATTCAACAGCAAAAGTGTAGTCGCTAGGTCGCGTGAGATGAACCTTAGGACCAATATTCTTAAATAGCACAACATACTGGTTTGACCGTTTTCTTACATGGCTCACCTGTGGGTCAGTAATTTCAGCAGCTAGGATAAAGTCATCGTAGAGGTCGAAGGTAAGTAGAGGTTCAGGCAGGTCACGGAAGAAACCCTTCAGGACGGACGCTCGCACGTGTACAGCATACTGGTCCAATCTTTCTACTCCTTCTTCAGGTCGCTCGTCTAAGAGCCTCCGTAATTCCCGCACCTATATGTTGGCAACACAGCCACCAATTTATTTTATGTATATTTTTTTATACGGGCAACTCTCTCTCTTCCTCTACTGCCCACGATAGCGATAAGACGTGCTTTATATTGTCATTTAATATACTGTAATATACCCTCACTTTTATTGGAACGAGCATTTTATTCTGTGCATAACCTTAAACTACACAGAATTTGGTCCTTCGAGCCGGATTTGAACCAGCGACCTATGGATCTACAGCCCACACTAACACAATTTATCAATTGCTGTAAAATTTCAACGACTTTTGGGAAAATGCTTCCTGCATTAAGTCCCGACATAGATGTTGTATATAAAGAACAAATAAACGGATACTAAAATTCTTGATAACTGTGTTTAAAATTGTTTCTAAAATTTGTCTAGATGATTATAAAATTTATTTTTATTTAAATAATATTAAAGCCTTTTAGACATGTGCGCCGCGCCGCTGCGCCGCCGCCGCCGATCGTTTTGGGCGCGCCGCCGCCGCCGATAATTTTATCGGCGTGAAATCGGCGCGACATGTACGAATTATATATTTAACTATTTTCTATAAATTCGTATCATGAAACAGGATAAAATCTTAGTCATTAACTAATGTATCGTGTTGGGGCAAGCTTGTATAAATAATAATTTTAGTATATATGATTGCCGATCAATATACAGTGATTTTCTTTTACTAGACATGTTTACAGTTACAAAGTTTGTGTGCAATACTCGTAAAGAATATAATAACCTATAGGTAGATATAATCCATAACTCCTATTTATTAGTCTTGGCCAACAACACTACACTTGCAAGTAATCCAAATTTATAAACAAAAGAACAAATTTCTTAGAAGTTGCATATACATGATGCCGACACTCGAATTTATTATGGGTTAGGATAATAAAGCAACAAAAGAAGTACACAGCTGCACAGTTATCACTAATTTTAACAACTTAAAAGGTATTTTATTGCTTTGATTGTTATTTTATTACTTTTTGTTGTCGTTACTCTTAAAAAAAATAGAACTGTGGAAAAGTTTCACTCCCTCTACATAGCCAGGCCGGCCGTGTACAGGTAGTGCAACAGTCTTTTCTTACACTTGTAATGAAGTGGACCTATCTATATTGTAGTTTGTTTTCTGTGTTGAAGAGAACTTTAAAAAGTTAGAGTATTTGTGTTAAATTATTTGTGCAGTGTGCTTATATCCAATCCTACAAAAAAAATGGATATTACACTAGAGTTAGAAAGTGAACTGGATCTAAAAAAGCAAAAATTATCTAAGTATGAAATACAAACACTATTTTCAATTTCAAAAAACAGTAAATGTTGGAAACATTTCGGCAAGCTTGTATTGTTAAAAGACGGAAAAAAGAAGCACGTCTTAACCGATCAAGTATTTTGTAATGTTTGCTTTTCGAATTCAGTAAAAGATGATCCTGACGCACTTTTTGGCCTTGTAAAAATTAAATCATACAGCAAAAATGTTAGTACTGGAAATTTGACTAGACATTTGAAGGATGAGCACAACATCGAAGACTCGGAAAAAACTACAAAACATGCAGCTAATATCAAAAAGTTTTTCGGACCAAGTGCACTGGCAAGACCATCGACATCAACCTACACACCACTTAAAAAGAAGTGGCTTTTAGCAAGAGATCTTGCTTTATGGTTTGCTCGATCATTAATACCATTCGATAATATTAATGACGATGCCATGATTGATTTTTTAAAGAAATATAACGTCATTTTTGATTCAGTAGATCTTCCCTCCCACACGCTCAACAATATCTAGAGATGCGTTAGACGACGTGTACAATTCAATGGTCGTATTGATAAAAAGAATAACATCGTCTATTGAAGCAAAGCACGTTGCGATGACGACTGACCTTTGGAGCGATTCCTATCGTCGTCGTCATTATATAACTTTTACTCTGCACTTTGTCAATGAAAACATGCAGTTACGAAATATAACACTTGAGACTGTAACCATGACTGGTAAGAAAACTGGAGAACGATTAAAGGAAGCAATAGAAACAACAAGAGAACGTTTCGGGATTTCGAACAAAGGAATATTTCTAGTCACAGATTGCGGGTCTAACGTGAAAAAAGCCGCAAAGCTCATTCCTGATGTACAAAGTCATTTTTGTCTTGGCCATGGACTGCATAATTTGGTTATAGTTGATGGTATCGATACTCAAATCGAAGTCAAAAATATCATTCAGAAATGCAAAAAAATTGTGAAATGCTTGCGATTTAGAGCACCAGAACTAGAATCGGAAGCTGATAAAGAACAACGGCAAATTTTAATGTTAATTCATAATTCCACAGAAGTGGACAATGATATTTTTGATTTTAATACCGACGGTGAGGACAGCACGGATGGAGAAGAATTTTGCCCAACCAGCACTACCATAGCACCGACACTAAAAACGGAAACACCGACTAGATGTATCATAGTATCTTAACTAGTATCTTAACTATGTTGGAAAGTGTTTCTCATCCTTTAAACAGAGGCCCCGTCAATAGCCTCTTAGGAAAAATTGGCAAAATTCATCTAAAACTGGACGACTTGGAGTGGAAGATAATTCTTGATTTAATCAAAGTCCTTAGAAAAATAAAAAAATCTGTCGAAATACTCAGCGCTGATCAATATTGCTCCATAAATGTGGCTCTTGTTTTAAGGAGTGAAATTGTAGATGCGCTATCATCAGTAGATGACAACACATCACTAGCTGTTGTAGCAATGCAAAATAAAATGTTAGAGGCTTTAAATCACCGCTTTCCTATTACGGACTTGTTGATAGTCGCGTCGTTGCTTGACCCACGGTTCCAAAATCTGAAATCTGTCACGGATTTTTTAGAAGCCAAAGATATGACCAAAGCGGAGTTCTTGTCAAATTATGGAAATTCCGTTTTGAAGATACAAGAAGCCCACGTTAGCGCGATAGATTCATCGCTCGGAGCAACAACCACTACAATTAACGACCAAAGTACTTCTGCAATTTTATTAGAGTTGGCAAGTAAACATAGTTCCGAGGCATCCAGATTCAGTTTGCCTATTGAAACAGAAGCATGGAAATATTGTTGTAGCGTTGATGCTAACGATGTTTCATCAACTATCCTTATGTTTTGGTTAGACAGAAAAAAAGTTTATCCTAATTTATACGCTATGGCACGCGCGATTCTTTCCATTCCAGCTACAAGCACGCCAAGTGAACGGGTGTTCTCTGTAGCTGGACTGGTGTTCACAGCAAAACGGTCAAGATTGAGCCCTGTTAGAGTAGATAAAATAATTTTTATTCACAATAATTATAAATTATGTTATGAATAATTATTGATTAATTATTTTAACGAAACAAAATTAAGTTAGACGCAAAATTGTTTTGATATTTGTTTATTATTGAGAGTTGTTGATTATAACTAAGAACTTATTTAGTGATGTTGATTTTTGAAATCTTCTATAGTAATTAAAAATGTTATTTTCTTAAAGTTGATTAGGTACAAAATATTGTGTTATGGATAATTATTGATTATTTATTTTAACAAAACAAAAATAGTTGTTGATTATAACTAAGAACTTATTTAGTGATGTTGATTTTTGAAATCTTCTATAGTAATTAAAAATATTATTTTCTTAAAGTTGATTAGGTACAAAATATTGTGTTATGGATATTATTGATTATTTATTTTAACAAAACAAAAATAGTTGTTGATTATAACTAAGAACTTATTTAGTGATGTTGATTTTTGAAATCTTCTATAGTAATTAAAAATCTTATTTTCTTAAAGTTGATTAGGTACAAAATATTGTGTTATGGATATTATTGATTATTTATTTTAACAAAACAAAATTAAGTTAGACGCAGAATTGTTTGATATTTACTATCCATAATAGTTGTTGATTATAACTAAGAACTTATTTAGAGATGTTGATTTTTGAAATCTTTTATAGTAATTAAAAATATAGTTTTCTTAATGTTGATTAGGTACTAAATAATTAGATCTGGGAAGCAAGTGTATTTTTTTAAATGATTATAAGTATTTAATGAGCCATTGTTGATTTATAATAAATAAATATGTTTTATATACGAGTATATATTAGATTTTTTTACATTTAATCCTAACACGCCGATTTTACGCCGATCACGCCGCCGCCGCCGACGTTTTCACGGCCAGACGCCGCCGCCGGTATAATATGAATCGGCGCACATGTCTAAAGCCTTTATTTAAAAAAACCAATATTTTAAAATAAAGGGAGACAAAAATAAATTTAAGACTGCCTGCATCATTAAACAATTTAATGAAAGAAGCAGTATAATACGATTATTTAATTTTGTATGACTCAGAAACTCACCTTAGAACTAAGTCCACTCTTTCTGTACAACCCTTCTGTATAAAGCCCAGTCATTTCTATGGTCGTTATTAGTCTGTCAACTACTACGGGTATATTACTGTCACCCGTAGGCAACTCGCTCAAGGGTATGCCGAATACCTGTTAAACACAAAACATTATTAACAATTATAAATGAGAACTATCTTTAAGCAAATTTGTAGAAAAATTACTGTACTTTTCCTCTCTTCATTACTCCTAACTGTTCTCTGCCTCCAGCATCCACTGCTCCTACAATAGCTGCTGAACGAGTAACTGAATCCTTTCTACATAGAGTTGTCACCTGCATAATAATTAATAAGTTATGATTGAGCCCGTTCTCAGGTAACTAAAAGTAGTTTTATTAATATAAATACATACCTTCATATAACACTTCTTGTGTGATGCAAGCTTACAAGTCTGACATATGAGCGAGCGCTCAATGGGCCACATGAAAAACGTTTTGCAGATCTCACACTCAGTCGGTATGTTTATCATTGACAGAATGAATGTGTGTCCTTTGTATTGAATTGGATCATCCACCTGGATCAAAGAATTTTTACTTGTATTCATAAATATAACATTAAATAGACAAAAAAATTATATATTTATAATGAATAAAATCGATAAATACTGGATCGGATAACACGAAAGATAGTATGGGAAAAAGAAGTTACCACATGTGAATGAATAATGTACTACATTGAATTACCTTGCGCTTCTTATCCTTTTTCCGCTTAGTCCTGGCTTTATCGGGGTCGTGCTGGTCCATGAACTCGTTCATGAACCCACGGAAGGCGTTGACACCCATTGTGATGGAAAGCGTCGACCCCTCACGAGCGCAGACCGTTTCCATAACGTGTAGGAAATTGCCTATTAGGTCCTTGTATT
The DNA here is from genome assembly GCA_036419045.1 of Scirpophaga incertulas. Lineage (NCBI taxonomy): Eukaryota > Metazoa > Arthropoda > Insecta > Lepidoptera > Crambidae > Scirpophaga > Scirpophaga incertulas. Next base: position 32,221,131 of record CM071628.1, read on the forward strand.
TGAGGGCTGAACCGCGTGTTTCAACCACGCTGTATGTAGCCACTAAGTTGTCTTTGAATTCGCGTAGAGCGTGTTTGAATACCCTGTCCACCTGTGAACGTAGAAATAAATTGAACTGATAATCACGGTGCCAACTTACAAATGCGCAAATGAGCAATATTAAACAAATAACTGAAATCACATCTTTTGATTGGTTGTACGGTCAGTTGAAATATTCAAGACAAACTTAACGTTTTTTGTTTATTAATTGGTTCTTTTCCTACAAATTGGAATAGCAAGAACCATAATGTTCGTTGACAACATTATGGTACGTTGACAACAAAAAAAAATCCTTTAATAATTTAAACAAAACTTTCAGCAAATTATGTCTTATTGATATCCTATCATTAACTGTACCGTATCGCTTACCTCTGACTGTTTTTTATTCTCAGATGAGTCCATCTGATAGATCTTCTCAGTGATGAAGTGTTGCATCGCTTGTAGTTCCGTAGCGTCTGATATGATCTTGTCTGTTCGATCCATAAACTCCGAAGTGCCTGTTAAGTTAAAGTTTGAGCTGACAGATCCCTTTGACTGGTCATTTAGCAAGTACTGTGAGTCTTTGAGCATGATTCTCTTCCTGTTTTTATGTCTGCCCCTGGAAGCGACTGTTACGGGACTAGAGCAAGGCATGGTAATTACGCCTTTGTTCTGGATACACTTAGTGTGGTATAGTTGCTTGCAGTCGATGCATCGTTGTCCCTGTGTAACGAACGCGTCGATCGCCTTGTGACAATACACGCACTTATCATCCTTGGCGAAACGCGTGCCTTTGCGAAACCTGAAAGCAATATAGGTTATTATATAACACAATAAAAAATACAGTCCGTCATCTTAAAACAAAAATAGATTAATGTTGGACTGCTAAGTTGAAATGTCCAAAAAGTTATAGTCGATTTCTTAAAATTAAGTTAGAGTATATATCTTTAAATTGTCTGTTTTGATCTATTTGTAATCAACCAGACTAGTATGTAGTTTAAATTTATTCTATTTGAATTAGTTTTACAGTTAACATGCACGTAAATTTGTTATATACGTCAAGAAAAAAACAAACATTCAACAAAGTTGTATAGATTGACATTTTCAGCTCAACCGTTAAAAATTAATAAAAAAAAGAACAAACACCCACAATTTTTATGGTTTATAAGGTCATAGTAGGCGGCACTGTATCACTGGTAATAATTAACCAACCATCAAAAATATTATTATTGTGAAATTTACGAAATACTGTATTTTATTCATCTCGAAAATGAATAAATACATTTTGATCATTGCATTTATTACTAGTGCTCGGAATAGGTAGTTTAATTTTATGTACTTGCAGAAAGAAAGTCAATGTAAGCGTAACATGGATAAACCTAAAATTTTCTGTTTTTATTTACTATTCGTTTCTTTACGCTTTTATTGTAAAATTTTATGTTTACAACTTATTATTACAACAATAAGCTAAAAGATGAAATACTATTTTGAAAGTTCAATATAATATTTTTACAATCTCTGAAAATAGTAAGTTCCCAGGCGTATCCATACTATTGATGACACAAAATCGCAAGTACATAAAATTTAACTACCTATTCCGAGCACTACTTATTACTTAACAATAGACCAAATTTATTAATATAGTAAGCAATCTAGATATAAATAAGTCGAACTGGCAACAATAAGTTTTTCGCGAATCCAAAAATTTTGTAGCAATCTATTTTCTCTAGACTCTTATAACTGTTCAAACTTTACTCTTTATTTCAAATAATTCTATTTTTTGGTGCTAGGAATGAACATACCATTGTATAATCATATTTAAGAATAATATTTTAATATGTATATGCTTATCTAAGCTTTTTATCTTAGCTTGCAATCTATGTGAAAAGCGTAGATAAACTGTTACTTTTACAAAGTAATGCTAGTACATCATTTATAACTTGTATATGGTAGACAAATTTAAATTACTATTTGTTGGTATCGCTTCCATCAGGATAAGTAAGATAATTATTTAAATATTACAAAACTATTTATATAGTATATTATTAGTTTTGGAGTTCCGCCAACTTCTGATAAAGTAAAATATTATCATCATTATCATTATTTCAGCAATATATATAAGAATGTATGTATGTATATAGAATGAAAAAAAAATCTCTAATAACCAGTTGGAAAATATCCGAAACTCACCTATGGCCAGCGATCCGAAATAGTCCGTTGCCCGTCTGGCCGATGTAGTCCGTGGAGCGCGGGTCGGGCGCGCGCACCTCGCCGGGTGCGGGGTCCGAGTTGCGGCGGCGCAGGCTGCCCGCGGGCGCGCCGCCGCTCGCGCTCACGCCCGCACCCGCGCCCGCGCTCGCGCCGGCGCCCAGTCCCACACCCGCCGCCTCCAGTAGCGGCGACATTACCTCTGACGCCGCGCTACATACAACTTATGATGAACCCAAAACTTATGATTTCTATTTACTACGAAAAGGAAAATTTTTCAATTTTTAATTGAACTCTATTATCTATTTCCGTTAATTTTTTCTATGCTATATCACAAATATATTTCATGAAAACCAAATGTTTTGTTCTGCAATCATTCAAATTAATTTACAAAGGGAAGTTGGTATTTTAGAGAAGTAAAAATTATCAGTATGTGAGGAGACTCATAGATTGACGTACATTTTTGGCAAGCATTGCTTAGTGATACATACAGAATATTTAATTAGGAAGAAGTAGTTTGTTACATTATGTAATATTCATAAGTGAAAAACCAAATTAAGATAGTAGTATTCTTCAAGAAAAATTGATTTTAAGTCTTTTTTTTTTTAAATCGTTATTTGAATAATTTTGTAATTTGCTTAGAAATTATTATTAATATTGATTTGGAATAATACATTTCCTAAGATCGTTTTCAATATAAGTTATTATTAATTTAAGTGTGTTTAGGTTTTTTTTGCTATAGTTATTTTGTTGTTATAACAAATAATATGTTGTTGGATCGTATTATAGAACTACTTCTTTAGTCAACCTTCTCTTCTTAGTAATTAAACACTATTCTCATTCATGAGGATATTATATAACTTTTTGGTATTTTTATACTTTATGGAGGACACATGTTTTTAAAATAAGCAATTAAACTTGAGATTAGGCATTTCGCTTAGTCCTTTCATAGTTACTTAGTAAGATATTATTGAATCGCCCAAAGTATTGTACAGTATAATATATAAATATTAAAATATAGAAATATTTTCAAGCACTACATGCAATTTATCACAAAAGTAGTTTATAAAAGTATATGATAATTATAACGGTAGTCGAAGGAAATACCGAACACTCATTACGTTACGTTATTTACGATAATTAGATTTACGTTTGTTATCTTAGCGACAAAATTAACAAATATAAATATCAAAGTTGTGGTGCAAAATTTGCAGTTACAGTATGCTCGTAGGTGTGTCCGGATACAAAATAGCGATTTCTGGAATCTAATTGAACTATTAGCACTAATCGATGACATTAGGCCGGCTCAGAATCGAAGAGCAAATATGGCGCAACCGTCAGTTAAATTTCCGCCAACTTTTTGCATGTGTCAATTTTGTCTCAAAGATACAAAAGTAGACTTTAGGTTAAAATACTCACCGCTTAATATCGAGATGGTCGGCGGGGTGGTGCGAGGCGTTGTTGGCGTTGGCGTTGGCGCTGGCGTGGGCGTGCGCGAGAGCGGTCGCGGAGAGCGGCGTGTCCACGTGGTCGAGCGCGGGCCGCGCGGCGCGCCGCGGCGAGCGCCGCGCCGAGCGCGCCGGCGGCGCGGGCGGCCCGTGCACCGACCGCGTGCCCACGGAGCACGCTGCACACAATCACAATCATTTGCCTATGTAATATCGGCTATATATACTATTGTCCTACGACTTAATATGAATGTTTTCTTTTCATTATATAAATGCCATTAATTTGTTTTTATGTTTGTATACCTAATTCATAAGATAAACAAAAAAAAAATATGAACAAAAAAATTATCAATTGACATATATGTATTAACTTTTCGGCCCGGCCAATGAAATATTTTTTAGCCTGAATCTGAAGCTTAGCTGAAGTTATTAGTCGGCGCCATTTGTCAGTAATGTTATTTGTTCAATGTATGAAGTTTTATCAATTAATTTGTAAAATATTTTAATAAGATTTGTAAGTAAGAAAGAAATAATATTTATGTAGTTCCACATTTAACATACAAAATTTGTAATATTTATGGTATACAATTACAAATATGTTTAAAGCAAATTCAATACCCTGTTCATACCCGTTTGTCGTTTATACTACAATAAAAAAAAATTAATACCAAACCGTAAAATTTATACTTAGAAAAAGGAAAATAATGTCAATTTGTAAAAAAAATATTTACTAAAACGTTAAAGTGATTAAATAAAAATAAATGTTTTAATTATTTTACTTAAATAAAAAGGGGCATGCGTTTTAAATGTGGAATCGTAAGAATAGTCACATACCATAGTAATAGAAGACAATTTTAAAACAAACATTAACATATCCGCTTAATATGAGAACGACAAACACTGCGACAACGTACGAGGCAGGATTTTTTCTACCCGTAGAAGTCGCCTTTTCCGTAGGCGCGGACATGTCTCCACTCCAACATTAAAACACAAAATAAAACTGCCACCCACCGAACTGCTTAAATCACTAACAAGCGTTATCGATACTCAAACAACGTAATGCAACAAATACATTATAATAATCTCGTAATCACTAGCAGCTAATAACTTTTTCGTGTACAAAAAAAAGTAAGTGCTAAGATAATGTCAACACGTCAATAGCGACCGCCTAATTTGTAAACAATAAACGATTATTTACAAATGCTCCATTGCGAATTTGTTTGCGAGTGGAAACATTATGACATTATTAACAATAAGGAATTGCTCTTTGTATTACAAGCGGTTGTAGATGAAGGGCGCACGCGATCGTGCGTGTTATATATGCTCCTTCATTGTAACTATTAAAGTTTGTTAAATGCGTAATATGTTGTTCATATGAATTCATATTTATTGATAGTAATCAGACGTGTACAAAACTCTCCCAGGGTAAAAAGGGCATACCCACTAAACTAGCTAAGGAGTTAGGTCATCCAGGAAGTGGGCATCTCAATTTCTCCGGACCACCTCGACATAAGTACATACTAGTCGCACAGGTAGGCTTTACTATTAATTATGTTGTAGCCAGTGGTGCTTTGGGGTGGCATGTGTCGTGCGGGCGATCCGCCAGCTGGGTTTACAAATAGCGCCTCACAAAACCGAGGCGCTATGGTTCCACGGCCTTCCGAGGCGCCGGGAACCACCCAGTTGCCGGATCCGGGTGGGTGACGCGGTGGTCCCGGTGGGGCCGTACATAAAGTACCTGGGCCTCACCCTGGACCGCCGCTGGAGCTTCGAGGAGCATTTCGTGCGGTTGGTCCCCCGAGCCAAAAGGGTGGCGGGCGCATTGCATCGCCTGCTGCCCAATCTCGGGGGACCGAGGGATGGAGTCCGCCGCCTGTACGAGGGCGTCGTGCGATCCGTGGCCATGTATGGGGCTCCCGTGTGGTCGCAAGACTGCGCGAGGTCCCCCCGCTGCAGAGCTCTGCTACGGAGCCTGCAGCGGATAATGGCCATACGGATCGTACGAGGCTACCGTACAATCTCGTACGAGGCGGCGACAGTTCTGGGACGCTCCCCCCCATTCGACATCCTGGCCGACATGTACGCGGCGACGTATGCGTCGCGGCGTGTCGACCGGGGGGGCGATGGGGGGAGCGCCCTGGAACCCGCGCACGAAGTGCCTAAGCGGGAGTGGCACCGACGGATTGTGGCGGCCTGGCGTGCGCAGCTCGAATTACGGATCTGCGCGCGCCAGCGGGCCGTCGGTGCCGTACTCCCGCACCTCGAAGCTTGGCTCAACGGGAAGGAGGAGGTCACCTACCGATTGACACAGATACTCACCGGGCACGGCTGCTTCGGTGAGTATCTGTGTCGAATAGGACGGGAGGGATCGACACATTGTCACCACTGCGCATCCGACCTCGACTCGGCCCAGCACACGCTGGCGGAGTGCCCCGCATGGGCCTCCGAGCGCCGAGTCTTGGTCGCAGAGATCGGGCGAGATCTGTCTCCGCCGGCATTGATTGCGGCAATGCTGGCGGACGAGGGAGGTTGGAGGGCTGTGGCCTCCTTCTGTGAAGCAGTAATGCTCCAGAAGGAGGCTGCCGAGCGGGGTCGGGAGATGGCCGATCCCGCTCGAAGGAGGCGGCGCCGGGCTCGGTAGCACAGCTGCGGCGCCGCCGCGGGTCGCCGGCGGGCGCGAGGAAGTCGCGACCGCTACGGCGACCCGGGATGGACCACGCCCCTTCCGTGGCCGGGGGGCGTCGTCGGTGGAGGGGACCGGGGGAGGTGGTAGCTTCCCCCGAGGAGGGCTCCCCTCTAGAAAGGGGAGCGGAGGCTGGGGGTTCCTGGAAGTGGCCTTTGTGTTCCCGGGGGCTCCCTACATGCCTGAGGAAGGCCATCCCTGAGGTTTTTAGTGGGTAGGCCTCCCCCTTCTGGGGAGGAGAGCCCCACATAACCCCGGCTCGCCACAGCCGGGGTATGCAATTTAATGCATTTTCCTCAGGGGAACAAAAAAAAAAAAAAAAGCCAGTGGTGCTGTCCAAATATTGTATTGCATATAATTATTTGTATATAATTATATAGACAGGCCCCATCCTGGGTAGAAAAAAAAAAACGTTCCGGACTCCGGTTCACGGTTCGGTAAAACATGTCGGTTCATTCCGGTTTGGTTCAAACCTTTGTTTATAATAAATACATATAAAAATTCGTCAAAAATTAGTTTTTTTTTTCAACACCTTAACCAATTCTTATTATCGGAAATCATCTTTTGTTCCGGAACGCGTTCCTGTCCAAAAAGGAACTACCGGAACGACGTTCCGGAGCGTTCCGGCTCGACTCGGAAGCTTACATAGATAGGCTTTACCTTCATTTACGTTGTAGCATGGAAACCTTATAGGTAGGGTAGCTCCGTTAACAAAGCCTGCACATATCGACCTATCATTAAATTATTTTTATAGATGTCTACGAAGATATCGGGACGAGGCCAATAACAATTTTGTTAGTCATTTTACTTTCGTTCCACAATAGTTCTTGTATATTTTGACTAAGATGTATAGTGTATGAAGTTAGGCTTTGTAGAATTAGAAACTTGGCTCTACATGAGATCTGGCAAATTCGATAGTGCGTGCGAGTGGCATGTTCTCGTTTTTATACATGAAAATGGTTTTTGATCTGAAGAGACAACTGAAGAGAGATTCCTGGAGAGTTGTAAGACTTATATGGGTTAATGAATAGATTGTGCTTATAACTTACATTCATGTTTATGTTTCTTCGATAAAAATGCAATCGTTATTTGTATGCTACTATGTAAGTGATTCTTTCAAGTTAAAATATATCGAAACAATATCAAATCAAATGGATTTGAAAGAAGAGAAGGCAGATTGAGTTTAGATGTGAGATACCTGTTTGTGGCCCATGAACTTCTGAGTTGGTATCGGTGCTGGTATCCGCGTCAGCACTGGAGTCGCGGGTGTCGTGGGGCCTTGGCCGGCGTACCGGAGGCAGCGTGTGGAGGGGCCTGGGGCCCTCCAGCGTGCTACTCGACACACTACGCTGGTACACCATTGGAGACCCTCGTCTAGTTATAAAACATTAAGTTACCTATCATCTGTTCACAAAACCATTTACGGCAACCACAATTGGGTAGACGACAATTTTTTAAATTCTATATAGGTATAATAAGAGTACTCTTTTAACTGAGAAATATTGTAGAACCAACAGTATACCTGCGCCTATTACTTTTAAAGATACATCGCCATGTTTGCGGCGCTGTCGCGGGTCGCTCATAAACGCTCCATACTAAAAACACTCCAATCGTGACGTCATAACCAAGTAAACTCGCCTAATTTGTATGAGCGTATAAACAAATTTTAAAATAATTTCGTTATTTGTACGTTTATAGGTATACTTTCTATATAAAAAAATGTCACATTTAATGTGAGAATGCTAGACATTTGTTCGTTTCATTAGAATTACGTAAATAATAATTGCTCATTTTTTAGAATTCCAAAAACAATATAAACTAATAATTAAACTGAAATTTCTATATTGACATACTTTCATGAGATATAAATTGCTCAAATCAGATAATTACAGTATAAAAACGGGCGTAATCAGTTGTAGTCGTCTACCCTATTGTATATTTGTCCATCGTAATATTTGTGACGATAATTTACCGGTATTATCTGCAATATCTATGCAAAATATATCTAGCTGATATCAAATTAGAGCTGAACTAAAATTATCATAATTTGTTTTAATACATCTAGTCTTAATTGACGTTAGCTGTCTAAGTATTATAGAATAGTAAAATTACTAACAATAAGTTGAATAACTTTATATTGAGTTAGCTATTGTGACGCGTCGATTGGTCGGTAATCGTTATTGAATTGGATGTTTTGATAAAGGAAAAGCTAATATATTTATCAAATGTATCTCTTAGTTAATAAAATTAGTAGTACCTATATTGTTAATAAGAAATGTGCAACTCCCATACAAACCTATAACAGGTTTAAGGGGGCCAAGAAAAAAAAATGTATATAGTTAAGTAATGTTATTAAATAAATAAATAAAAAAAGTTATTCATTTTCTGAACAAGAAAAATTGTTGTTTAATACTAAAATTTGTACTCTAATCGTCATGAACAGAATTGGCACCATTATTTTTACATACTACCTATGGGATTTTCAGAACCCATACATAGTGTAACTCATACAAACGTGACATATGTTAACTTATGTACGGGCTAACCCGCACATTTATAACTATGCATGTATACTGTAAGCGTACGTGTGCTGCACAAAATGTTAATGTATGCATTTACTTCAGTTGCTTGTATTGTGACATCAGTCTGCAAATTAAACGCTAATGACAACCACGTGCCTCTAATTAAACTCCTGCTTTCTCCACAACAAATTGACATCTTGACAATATATAAGTGACATCCTGACATCAGTGTACGTCCTTAGCATAGGCTCGTACATTTTTGGTCCTTCGAGCTTTTATCTAGTACGCGCGGAAAGATCAGGACTGTTCGTACATAGATTTGTTGCTTATTAGTTTGCCGCCGCGAGTGGACTTTGTACAGCAATTAATAAGTATACCAGTGACAGGATTGACAGTGCATTGCATTACAGTATAGTTTTACAGCAAATTTAGTGACAAAAAGTGCAAGTGACATTTTTAAGATTACAAATAGTAACTACATACTATCGTGATCTTTGTGACATTTCTGCGTGAGCCACGTGGAAGCAGATCATTGTCTCGCATAGTTAATGCAGGGACACTTGACAGAGAGAAAAGTAGGAGCAGGTAGTGGAAGTCTCAAGAGAATAATCCTTGGGTCCTTCCATCAGCCAGGTGACAATTGATAACGTGACAAGTGACAGCAGTGTTCAAGTAAGATTGTTTCATTATTTTGATTTTGTTTTAAAAAATCATGGAGTCTATAATTTTGAAGCAGCAAGAATTGATTAAATTAATTGAGCAAATAAATGTAAACTTTAAAAAAGACTCACTTAGCAGAAAAACAAAAGAATACATTAGTCAGAGGTTAGACAGATTAGATGAGCTTTGGTCAGATTTTAAATTTAATCATGAACAATTATTGACATTTAAAGATCAGTCTCATGAATATTTTACTAAAAATATGTATAACCAGGTTCAAGAGTATGTAAGTGGCACTCGAGACATAATTTTGAAGGTTCAAGGGCAAAAATTGACTATAGGATCTGTAGAAGATAGAGAATCCAGTGGGATAACTTCAAAATTAGACGAATTGATATGTCAGCAAAAAACTAACTTTAAAGCATTTTTAAGGCAGATAGAATATTGTCAAGTGGATGATATACATGAAAAGTGGGAGATTGAAGATGAGTTACGCAATTTACAGTCACGATGGGATGTCATTGACAAGTTACATTGGCAAATTGACAACCTGATGGTAGTGCCAGATTCCTTTTACGAAGAAGAGTACAATGACAATGAACGCCGTTTTAGGGATCTCAAAAGAAATTTGAATAGGAAATTGTCGTGTACAGCACATCTGCAGGAGTCCACCCCAAAAATGGAAATTCCTACTTTTACTGGCAATTACACTCAATGGCCAACTTTTCTAGACCTTTTCAAAGAAACTATTCATTTTAATTCAACATTATCAAAGTCACAAAAAATGCAACATCTCAAGAGTAAGGTGAAAGGAGAGGCAGAAAGACTGATCCAACACCTACATATTTCAAGTGACAACTATGACACTGCTTGGGATATTTTATGTCAGCGTTATAATAACAAACAGTTACTTTTTTCGAAACAAATTGAGATTTTTTTAAACCAGCCAAATATACAAAAACAATCATCCTATGAGTTAAGAAAATTACATGACGTCAGTAAAGAATGTTTACACGCGATTCAAAATTTAGGGGTTAATACTAACACGTGGGACCCTCTGTTGGTACACTTAATGACAAAAAAGCTTGACACCGACACGTACAGGGATTACAAAGAGTCCAGAAAAACTCCACGTGAACTCGCCAACTTAGAGGAGTTCTTAAATTTTTTAGAAAATAAGTTTACTGCATTGGAACCTATTCGGAAAAAAGAGGAGACTGTTTTCAACAGTAAGCCAAAATTTTTGACAAAGTATAACGAAAGTAATAAAAAGTTTTATAATGCCAATCAAAACCCTTCTTTAAATCGTGCATATCATACGAACTATAGGTACGATAAATGTCCAGTATGCAATTTCGGTCACGGTTTATATCAATGCAAACAATTTCTAAGTATGTCATCGGGCGATAAATTGAAAACAATAGCGAATTACGAGTTATGCCAGAATTGCTTATACAGACACGAGAAAGGTATTTGTAATTCAACTAAGCGATGTAAAACTTGCAATAAGGTTCATAATACTTTACTTCACGATGCACTTACTAATCAGCCGTCTACGTCATCGGTGTCACAAGCGCGAGGCACGAGTACATCGAAAAATGCAAACCATGTTGACAGCGATAATTGTGAGATGTTATTGACAACTGTACAGTTAAGGGTGAGAGCTGATGATGGTACTTTTTTGACATTGCGTGCACTTCTCGATCAAGGGTCACAGGTCACCTTGATTACGGAAAATGCAGCGCAACGTTTGGGGTTGCGTCGACAGCACGTTAGCGCTTCCGTATGCGGTGTGGGCGTAACACCGAGAAAAGGCAGAGGAAAAATTACATTGACATGCAGATCTATTTATGATGACTATGAGTTTGAAACCGAGGCACTTATTATGACACAAGTAATAAATAATTTACCCAATACATCGTTTAACAAAAAATTATATCCACATCTTCAAAACTTACAATTAGCGGATCCTGACTATTTTATTTCAAAACATGTTGACATATTACTTGATGTTAAGGTATATTCGGAGATAATTATGTCTGGATTATTAAGAGGCACCGCGCAACAGCCAATAGCCCAACAGACCAAGTTAGGATGGATTATTTCGGGCTATATATCATCTACACTTCAATGTCATGTGGTTATTAACGGATGTGATGACATGTCAAAATTTTGGGAAATGGAAGATGTGACAGAGCAAACAACATCTTTGACCGAATCAGAGCAACAATGTGAAGATTTTTATGTAAAAACGACTAGAAGATTACCAAGCGGTAATTATGAAGTAAAATTGCCTATGTTGGAAAATTTTGAAAAACAGATTGGATCATCAAAACCAAAGGCAGTGGCACAGCTCAAGCAGTTAGAAAATAAATTATCCAAAAATGAAGACCTACATGATCAATACCATCACTTCATGAGTGAATATATCGCTCTTGGGCATATGAAAAAATGCGTGACAGAAAGAAAACCTAGCTGCTACCTACCACACCATGATGTTCATAAAGAGGACTCGACAACAACAAAACTTCGTGTTGTCTTTAATGCATCCTCAAAAACAAATTCAGGGTACAGCTTGAATGATTTGATGCATTGCGGAGCTAAACTACACAAGGACTTACAAAGTTTATTAATTAATTGGCGCTCATATAAATACGTTTACTCAGCAGATTGCGAAAAAATGTATAGAATGATCTATGTACACGAGGATGATCAGCACTTGCAAAAAATTGTATGGCGAGATGACACAAGAATACAAGATTATCAGTTATGTACAGTAACATACGGCGTTAAGGCTGCACCATTTTTGGCACTACGCACACTAAAAAAGTTAGCGGAAGATGAGAAGGAAAAATTTCCGTTAGCATCAAAAATTTTATTAAATAACACATATGTCGATGATATTTTAGCAGGTGACAATAATTTATATCGTGCAAAACAATCTCAAAAAGAATTAATTGACATATTGAAAAGCGCTGGGATAAATCTGCGTAAGTGGTCCAGTAACACATCTCAACTACTGATACACTTACCTGAAGAGCAATTAAATCAAAAAAACATTGACTTTACATATGAAAATTCAACAAAAACATTAGGCTTAAAGTGGATACCGAAGTCTGACTCATTCCAGTTTGACAATAAGCATTTTAACAATATTTTTAATAATAATGGTTATACCAAACGCATGCTGTTATCGGATATATCAAAATTATTTGATCCCTTAGGATGGCTATCACCGATAACTGTTATGGCAAAAATATTATTTCAACGCACATGGATGACAGGAATTGACTGGGATCACGTTGTTCCAAATGAGATCTTACAAGAATGGACAACATTGAGAGAAGAATTAAAGAGTATTGACACTTTTGACATACCTAGGTGGATAGGAAACACTGAAAAACCCATACAACTCCACGGTTTTTCTGATGCCTCAGAAAAGGCGATAGCATGTTGCATTTATGCAAAAACTATTAACAATGAAGGGAACGTGATAATAAGATTATTAGCTGCAAAGACTAAGCTCGCCCCAACAAAAAAACCAGTGACATTGCCGCGCTTAGAGCTTTGTGCAGCTGTTTTATTGACAAAATTAATAAATAAAATTATTACATCATTACCTGACAGTGTGAACATAGAAGTTTATGGTTGGACAGACTCTATGGTGGTCTTAGGTTGGCTGCAGGGTGACATATCACGTTGGAAGACATTTGTAGCCAATCGCGTCCGAGAAATAATACAACATTTACCCGCATCAAGATGGAGACATGTGAGGTCAGAGGACAACGCTGCTGACTGTGCTACTAGGGGACTTCTTCCATCAAAACTCATTGACAATAGTTTGTGGTGGAAAGGACCTTCGTGGTTGAAAAATGACATTTGCATTGAAATGCAGCCCGTTGATCCTCCAGAAATTGACAGACGAATGACAAAATCTTGTGCAGTACAGTTGATCTCATCGCCTTTAATGACAGAGTTACTAAATAAGTATAGCAATATTTCACGCGTTGTCAGAGTCATATGTTGGGTATTACGATTCATTGCACGCACGCGACACAATTCAATTGACAGTAGTAAATACTTAAGTACGGCTGAATTACAAGCTGCCCGCTTACAACTTGTTAAAACAGTGCAAAATCAGCATTTTAGTGATATTATTATTAATTTAAAGTCTGGTAAAAATATTTCGAAAAATAGTTCAATTTTGACATTAAATCCATTTCTTGACACTAATGGAATTCTAAGAGTCGGCGGGAGATTACAATATTCTCAATTACAGTTTGACAAAAAGCACCCTATGTTGCTACCGCACGACTCTCAATTGACAAAACTTTTAATTGACGAAGCGCACAAAATCACTCTTCATGGAGGTGCCACATTGACATTATCATACCTCCGTGATCAGTATTGGGTTATTTCTGGTAACCGCGCTGTGAAAAAACAACTCCGTTTGTGTGTTAAATGCAGAAGACACGCAAAAAACAGCAGTTCACAACAAATGGCCAGTCTACCAAATGCACGTGTGACACCATCCAAGCCCTTTACCCACACAGGGGTAGATTTTACTGGTTTTGTTGACATAAAAGCAAATAAAGGTAGAGGCATAAAAACATCGAAAGGTTATATAGCAGTGTTCATTTGTTTTGCAACAAAAGCAATTCATTTGGAATTAGTCACAGATTTAAGTAGTGCATCATTTCTTGCCGCGTTCAAACGCCTGTGTGCTCGACGCGGAGTACCACAGCATATGTATTCTGACAACGGGACAAATTTTGTCGGAGCATCCAAAATATTAAATAAAGAATACTTAGAGGCTCTATCTGTCATCAACACTGAATTCGTCGATAACATCAGCAATATGGGTGTGACTTGGCATTTTAACGCCCCTTCCTGGCCAACTGCAGGTGGTTTATGGGAGGCCGCTGTAAAGAGTGTTAAGCATCACCTAAAACGGATCGTTGGTGAACAAAAATTGACGTTTGAGGAGTTTTATACGCTATTGAACCAAGTCGAGGCGTGCCTCAATTCGAGACCTTTGTATGCGCTGACAGAGAACACTGAAGAGAGAGTTTTAACACCCGGACATTTCTTGGTTGGGGGTCCTTTAATATCAGCACCGTTATCTGATCCTGACCCTGAAATGAATATTCACACCCGTTGGCAATTGATTGAAAAAATGCATAAGTCTTTTTGGAAAAAGTGGTCCACAGAGTACCTTCATCACCTACAAACCCGTTGTAAGTGGAATCGAAGCTCACCGAATGCAAAAATTAACGACATTGTCTTAATAAATGAAGACAACATGCCGCCATCGAAATGGGCCTTAGGGAAAATAAAAGAAGTGCATCCAGGGAAAGACGGATTAGTGCGGGTAGTGACAGTAAAAACAAAAAATGGATTGGTAAAACGTCCAATCACGAAATTGACATTGTTACCGGTACATGGAAATCAAAACATGACGTCACCCAAAGGCGAAAATATTACTGAACAAAGTACTGTTGGTACACACAGTCAACATAACAACCGTCGTAGTAAGAGAAATCGTAAAAAACCAAATTTTTTCGTGTTAATGTTAATGATTTTACTGGCATTTATTACACCATCTAGTCAAAATAATAACAATACCACTGTGATGTCGTTAAATTCCAATAATACACTTTATTTTGACAAAATATCTGACATAAGCATTATTCAAGATTATTGGAAAATGGTGGTCTACTACAACATGTCGAGCTATTGGCAAGGTATCAATTCAAGTCTACATTACATTCAAAAATTTAAAGAATTATGTAGTAATGACGTGGCATACAATGCATTGGTATACCAAATTGATCACGAGTGGAACGAAATAAACTATTACAACAATTTATTATTTACAAAATCTTCGACGCGCGAAAAAAGGGGGTTGATAAATGGCATTGGCAATATTGCTAACTCATTATTTGGCGTCCTGGATGACAAATTTGCTGAAAAATATGAAACAGATATAGAAAACATTAACATAAATCAAAATCACTTATTAAATATGTTGAAAAATCAAACGTCTATCTTAGAAGCACAAAATAATATTATAAAACGCAATGAAGATTTAATGAATCGTCACTTTAAACATATTCATCAAAATTTATACAACTTGACCAAAGATATAAATAAAATAGACAAGGCAACTCAGCATCAACAACTTAGTTTTAGAATCTTGACAACCGCATTTTCTATTAATGCATTGCTATCTAATATACATAGAATACAGGAAACGTTACTTGACACTGTACTCAATATTTACCACGGACAACTTGACATACATTTAATATCACCTTCAGACTTGCAAAATCAGCTGAATATTATTTCTGGACGGTTACAAGGAGAAGTAATGATACCTTCAAGTAATATGAGAGATTTATACCAGTTGCTGAAAGTTCATGTGAAAACTACAAAAAGGTTTTTGATAATAGAAGTAAAAATACCATTATTGACACATGGGAAATTTGAACTTAGTAAAGTTATTTCTATCCCCATACAGCGAAATAACAAAACAATTTATAATATTCCTGCGATGCCTTATATTGCTGTTAATATGAAAAAGGACATGGTAATCACTTTAAATGACAATGACATTCAACATTGCGTAACATATTTTGATCAATTATTGTGTTATGAAAATCATCCCATACATAATATACACTTTGACAAATCTATATGTGCGATAAGATTGTTTACAGAAAATAACAATCAAACGTACTGCCGACCTAATATTAAGCAATGTGCTGATCAGTGGATTAAATTGCAAACACCTGGCGCTTGGCTGTTCTCGTGTTGCCGAGAATGCACTGTACGCATTTTATGTCCAACTGCACTTGACACAAAACAATTGAAGGGCAATGGCATCATATATATAGGTCAAAATTGCATAATAAAAGGTGACACATTTACAATACACGTTGAGAATGATTATATGAGTAAAATGTTTGCACAATCAAATATTGAAGTGCCAGCTGATCTAAATTATCGTTCTTCAATAAACACCATGATTAGCTCGTCCTTGAACTCTGACCTAAACCTTGAACAAGAAAATCACGAAAAGTTATTCAACAAAATTCAAGACCAGATAGATATCATAAAAACGCAAACCTTGCAACCTGTGCAGTACAGTCATACATATCACTATGCAGCGATATACTCCATCATTGCGATTTTATTGGTTATGATAATTGCATTCGTCATTGTAAAAATGAAGAAGAGACACTGCTCATATCGAGTGACAGAGGATGATACTAGAAGAAATGTTGTAAGGGTGCATCCGAGTGACATTGAGCTATCCCCACGCCAGTGTAGCAGTGGTACAAGTGATACTAATGAAGTGCAGTGTGTTTTGAAAAATCTAACAGTGATGAGTGATAAGGCTACGTCTCCTACGTTTAGTCGATCTATTAAATTTGTCAATTTAGCTAAGCCTTAACATAGACAATATTTTAAGCATGTTTTATATTTTACACTATTTTGACTTTTACATATTGTGTTACTATAACAATTTTAAGCATGTTTTAAATTTTACACTATTTTGACTTTACATATTGTTTTGACACTTTTATAATTTTTATTGTAGCTAGGTAAGGTAAATATTTTAAATTAAAAAGTAAAATGACAGTAACAAATTAATTACTTTATATTTCTAAATGATTTTTATAGATATTTAACATAAGTTTTTTCATTGTTTTTTAATATTTTTAAATTTTTTACCATTGTTTGACATCGTTAAATGACATGCAAAATTTAAATTTGATTCGGTAATGTTTCAGATTATTTACATTTATTTTGCTATACATAATATTAGATATTGATTTCTATGTTTAAATTTCATGTTCAATTTTCTTATTTTTTCTCTCTTGTTGGCAGTATGTACGGGCTAACCCGCACATTTATAACTATGCATGTATACTGTAAGCGTACGTGTGCTGCACAAAATGTTAATGTATGCATTTACTTCAGTTGCTTGTATTGTGACATCAGTCTGCAAATTAAACGCTAATGACAACCACGTGCCTCTAATTAAACTCCTGCTTTCTCCACAACAAATTGACATCTTGACAATATATAAGTGACATCCTGACATCAGTGTACGTCCTTAGCATAGGCTCGTACAACTTACCTAACCAACGGTTAAGCACTCAGCAACTATTATGTTATTATACCATTGATCAATACATAAATTTATTTTATTTACACCAAAGTTATGGATAATACGATTCCAGAATATAAAGGCCCGTTATTATTCTGTAGCAATTTCGTAAACTACAATATATTGATAAACAAACAGACTACCCGCTTGTTAGTAAGCGGATGCACTTGCCAATAGTGGATGTGGCTCCCGTGAGATTCACAGTAAATTTTCAATCCCCACAAAATCCACACAGTATGTTTCTAACTTGTGACATAAAATGTAAAGTCCCAGTACCCAGTAATTTTACTGCCTACCATATACTCGTACGTCATACCGGTACACAGAAATGTGACCACTGCTGTTTTGCGGCAGAAATAAAATGGACATCTTAAATAAATCCAATCGAGACATTTTAAGCACAAGCACTGACAGTGAATTATGTAGCCTACGCATGACATTCACATATGTCAATATTGTTTCAAAGATAAAAAATCGACTTTACATACTATTTCTCTACAGACTATATATAAAAAAATCAAGTCCTGATTGTCGTTATAGTGGAATGTTAACTACACATGAAATTCGATACACGGTTACTAAGTAAAAATATTTCACAAATTCCCGCAGAAGCCTAAGAATCCCTGTAACAACTTACAAAGTCGAAGGAAGTTCGGAGATAAATTTACTTAAGTATACAAGACAACTATAAAAGTTTCTTGATGGCTCGTCGCAATTAAAGCTCTATCTTACGAAATGTGCTTGTATTGTTACACATTTCAAATGACTATTTGTCTGTTTTATTAACATCAACAAATGCTGTTAAAAAGTTATATTGATTAAATTCAAAAATATTATAAGTTTGGTATACAATTATATAGTTTGAAAATGGTAAGGTGAAATGAAATTAATTTTCAAGATGATATCAATAGATTTAGATGTGCAACCAGTTTACGGTTGCACAGTGGCGAACAATCAGCAAGTACATATGCAGCGTAAAATAAACATTGAGTGAATCTTACCTGGATTCATTGTTACTTATGTTGCTATCCGAGTTGTCACCAGGACTGCGCCTGCCGAGGCCTTCTGACAACTCCTTCAGATAATCATCGCCCGATAGTGATTCAACTAAGTCGTCTACTAAGCCTTTTTCTCTAATCTAAACAGAAAGAAAACTTTCATATAGATGTTGACACAATAAATTCCATAATCAAAGTAATAATTTTTTTAAAAAGCTTTTATTAAATGCGCTAAAAAGAACAAAATAAACTTTTACATATAAAAGCTAGTCGCGAGATTTACTTACTTATAGAATACTTTTAACGAAAAAATTATTTACTTTTAATTTATTTTCCAACTAAAAACCCAAGCTTAGCAAACCCTTTCATTTCATACCCATATTGTAGGGGTGCATTGTAAATAATTGGTCCGCCATATTGGATTAAGAGTGACGTCACATATATCGAGGTGTTCTTTGCAAGCCCTTTCATTTGATACCCATATTGTAGGGGTGCATTAAAAATAATTGATCCGGCATCTTGGTAATGCCGCCATGTTGGATTTAGAATGACGACGCATAACCTTGCATTGTCATCCGACTTAAACATGCATGCAAAATTTCAGCTCAATCGGAGACCGGAAAGTGGGTCAAATTAAGATTCCAAGATTTTCTTACATAGTTACAAGTGAAGCTAAAAAAGCTTGTAAATATAGGTCAAATTAGCAGTAACTCAAATAGACAGCGTTATGCTCTGGAGATAGTATGCTAAAATTCAATGTGGTAATTTCAACATTCCAATGCGTCAGGTGCGGACCAATTTTGATTACGCACGCGCGCTCGGATTCGAAATTGTATGTTTCAGAAATATATATCATTGATGACGTCATTGTTTATATCAAACCGCTTACAAATGCGCACCTCGTGGTTGGAACACCAACAAAAATTTTGGCCCTCACTCGAATAAAAACTGACTACAACTATGCCTAGAGATGGCAGACTTATAATTGGTTTGCTGTAAAAAAAATAATTACCTTATTTTTTTCTTGCAAACAATTTTGATCTATCCTAAGCCAAAAATATTCGTGGACAAAATCATCGACAGTCATTTTCTTTGGCAGGGCTATACCGCCTTGGGGATACTTATTCATGTTGGCGCACCAACTATCTTCAGGCGACGACTCGCTTGTTTCTTGTTGACTGAGGCTATGAAAGGACAATCATAATAATAGTCAGAATATATGACTAACAATAAAAAAAATGTGTAGCATTATTCAGAAACTTAAAAATTATTGGACTGAAGAAGTTACCTTGAACTGGCTTGTTTCAATGGTAATTCCGTAACATTCTGTGTTTTATAAAGCTTTTTCTTACTATAGGTATCTGTGTCTGTGATTTCTAATAAAACATTGTCGCCTTTTAACTCCAATCTGTAAGAAAACCCGTTTATTATTAGTACTCTTATAAAACCGAAATTAAATTGAGTATATAAATAGTTATTTATGCAACTGTTATAATTAGTGATAATAGTATCATATGAGTGTTTTAATACCTAATTATAACAGTTGCATACAAGACTTTATCTACAATCATGATGTGAATCCTCTATAAAAGAATTCCAATATTCGAGTGAAAAAATAGCGGGAAATAACACGATAAGACGAGAATTCGAAATTACGAATTAGTCTACAATTTATTGTTCTTTTGCAAAATTTTTGCGATCTGGTGGTAAAAATGTCATAGCATGAGAATGTTCTTTTTTTGAAATTCTTAATAGCACGCGTTTGGATGATATAATGATCATAATATCATTGAGTGTTTTAATGTTGGCAATAAGCTAATTGTTAAAGGTTCTTTTACAGAGGATTAATAGCATGATAGTAGATAAAATAACTTACGATGAAATAGGTAGAGACTGCGTAGGCCTTAGCTGTCTTGTCTTTTCTAAATTTTGTATTTCTAAATCTCTTCGTCTGTAAAACGTTAAAATTTGATTAGAAAGTATATTTCATTATAAGACAACTAGTCAGGTACACTGTCTAGTTAATAACTTGAGGTTGTGAGCTAGCAATAGTCACTGTACACACGTGACACATAGAGTAATACTTACACATGTAACCCTATGATGGTCTTAAGCTGTTCGAGGCTGAGTATATCATTGTCTGGTTCTATGTTCGCCTTGGGCCTGTATGTCGACTTATTGTCATGCTGTCAACACAAACACATATCCGGTTGTACAAAACAAGTGTGCCATACAACACTTTGTGTATTATCAAAGATTAATTACACCGCTACCTACCTACCTATAGGTGACTTTACTTATTGGAAATAGTATTTTGCAAATAGCACCATTCCTATTTGAAAATAATTCTGTTTGACTCTTACGTTGTAATGTGTTGGACAGGTTTTGATATTATTTGGTAGAGGCAGAGTTTAGAGACCCGTGGAAAGACAAAACATATTTTTTACCATGAGAAAATTCTATATAACAACGATAAATGACAAATCAATCTTTAGCAAGTAAAATCACCAATAGATAGGTAATTGGAAAGAGCGCTTGGTCAGGAATGAATGAAAGGTTAATAGATTAGTGTGACTATGAAAAAAGTACCATTGCTCAGTTACTAAAATAGAAAATGAATTTTTGGGGATAAAGTCAAAATACCTCATTATGAAAAAACTTAAAACAAGATGCCGAGTTATCTTAAAGAATTTATGATACAATCATATTATTTCTATTTCTTAATTTAATATCTACTAGCATTATATAATTTGTTTCTGTAGATGCGATAAAATGAGTAACCAAAAAATTTATTAATGTAAATTCTATTTATTTATTATTGAATTTACTACAAACAAACGGCATTTGGTCAAACAGAAATACATCTATTAAGTCAAAAATAACTCACGTGGGTGTTTACGGTGGGAGACAATTTTCTTCGTATATCAGGCAACGCTTTCCTCAGGAGGAATCCTCTAGCGGCCGCTTGGAAGATAACAAGTCCTCGCCGCAGCCTCTGATACCACTTACGAACGCGACTACCGCGGAACCACGCTTGGAGCTTTACCGCTGCTTCTTGTCGAATCACTAGCCATTGCCTGAAACACAATACCAGAATGTTGATGCTTGTTGGTAACATCCATACATACATACATATATGTCACGCCTTGTTCCCAGTGGGGCAGGTAGAGACCACCTCTCTCCACTTGCTACGATCCTGGCACACTTCTCTTGCTTCCTCCACTTTCATGAGCGTCTTCATGCATGCTCGTCGGTTGCGAGTACTCTTGACCCGGCCTTTCTTTAGGACATCTTCGATTTGATCAAGATATGTCCGCCTAGGTCGACCTGCACCGATTCGTCCTATCATTCTTACCTTGTGTATCTTTTTCGTTAATCTTCCTTAATTCATTCTTTCAACATGGCCGAACCATCTAAGCATCCCTTTCTCTATCTCTCACTACATCTTCAACTACGCCGCATCGCTCCCTTATCACACCGTTCCTGACTTTGTCCTTCAGATTCACTCCAATTATACTTCTCAAGCTTCTCATCTCGACAGCATTAATCCTGCTTTCATGTTTCTTCTGCCACCGCCAACATTCACTAGCATACATCAATGTGGGGATCAACACGCCTCCATGCACGCCCCCCTACATATTATGTGGAATAGTAAATTTATCCCAAATCATACTGGAGCAAAATAATGTTTTTAATCAAGGGTGCAATTATTGTCATGAACTAAGCGAGGAATATAGTAATTAATTGCTGAATTTCAAGTTGTTTGCCCAATCCTAATCCTTGGAAAAACACAAAATTGTCCTAAGAACACATATTTGTTAGTTTTTTTTCTAATATTTGAATTGATATTCTGCTACTCTTTACGGAGTCGACTTAAATATACAGGCGGTACGAAGTTCATAGGGATTGCAATCCGGAAAAACGGATCCGGTAATTCGGCGGACCCGGCATCATTTAATGGTTACCGGATCCGGTACCAATATACCGGATCCGAAGACCGAATCCGGTGCTAGAAGTTAGTAATCATAAATACCTATAAGACTTGTTTGTTAGCATTCTCAAATACTTTAATAATGATTTTGATCTCATTTCAGTTAATTACGTAAGGTTAATTGTATCTATTAGATATTATAGTTACTTGATAATTAATATTGTTACTTATAAATTGATCTATCTGTAAAAGTGAAATCTAGAAAGACTGAGCTACTCGTTACGTCGTAAAATTATTACTAGTTACCTACACTACTAAATTTTAATTGTTTTCCGGCCAGAGAGATCCGGCCGGATTGATTAGAATCCGGTTGTATCCGGCCGGACTGTAAATGACGCCGGATTGCAATCACTAGAAGTTCAACGTCCCAGCAAAATAATGGCTAGTACTAAAAAAATAGGCTATAATTTACATTACTTGCAGATAGCAGCATTATTTATAGAGATAAGCATATTGCAGGTCTGTTAAATGCAATGTGCAATGGCAACATTAAATAAATCAAGGGCTCTCTGAACAACATAGAGAAAGGATGAATAAGAATAAAGGACATGGACAAAAAGTGGGCCTCAATCATGTGCAGAGACGTAAGATATATCAATCGATAGGTAATTTTATGTTCATCAATTTACAATTTATTATATTTTTTTAAATCACTCGTTGTGGCGTTAAGGGAATCAATTAAAAAAAAAGATTGATTTTCCTTACGCACACAAATTTATTAATTTATAACGGGTCGGAGTAAGAAACCGGTCACAATTTCTTTATATCTGGTGGAAGGTAGATATGCCTATTACTCCTCTGCGACGAAGTCCAACAATGCGAGGAGTGGCCTAGGAGTTTCCAGGTCTTCAAACCAGAAGGAGGACGTCCAGGTAGTTGAAGAACAAAGGTTGGCCAACCGTGAATTTGGACTCTAGATAAGTAGGGTTTACCACATAAAAACTAATATTTATAAAAATTATTTTTGATGATAGTAAATAAGCAACGAACGCTATTAAAAGGAACGTTTATAAAATTAAAAGTTGACACGAGAAGAACTTAACGTAGGTCTCAGTAAGTGTCTAGAATGATTCTGCCAAACCGTTACCGGCCGCCTGCTGCTTATTCGTCGACGGAGCGAAAACAATAGCAAAGGAATGCGGGCCACAGTATAAAATAATATCTGTGAACCACAGAGCAGATTTAGCGCCAGTTGGACAACGAGACGTATACATCTCTTTTAGAAAAACATTTAATTTTTAATTTGATTTAAAAAAATATACGTTACAACGTTACACCGTTTTTCTGTAAATGATGTTTGAAAGCACCTAGATATTCAAGTAAACACATCCCAAAACGTGGTTAAAATGTTTTAATTAAGTATATAAAATGTTAATTTATTTTTATCTTATTGAAAAATGGTTATATAATTAACAAAAGAAATGTAATTTAGTAATTATAAATTCATGAAGTTCTAGACATGTTGTGTCACTGACCACCCTGAATTACATAGTCTGTGACCAATGATGACACTTGTCCACTGTCAATGCGACTTTGACAGCATGTCTTGCGCAAATTGATAAAAAGAAAAAAAAACTTAAATTAAAATATTCCAACAACTTGCTAGTATTAAATAATTTAAATGATTAATTACAAAAAAAAAAACGGGAGATATTTAAAATCTAATCTTTATCGAGATGATCTACAATAATTTATACAGTTCTCTGGTAAAGTTTCGTCGCTGCACATTACTCAGGCCCACCTTCCCCACAAATTTGACCATCACCTTTCGCATTTCATATGACATTTCTAGAACTATTTGGACAGCATCCAGCTGTTAGTGTCACCTGCAGTATATCTGTATGATCACGGAGGCACGACGCAAGGCGAGGAACCGCCGCCTCTCCAGCACGGCGCGGAACCAGCGCTGGATCGTAATGATGGACGCCATAAGCTGCTGGTGCAGCCGGTACTCTAGCTTCGTCTGTTCGCTCTCACGCATGTATATCTTCGTTGCACCTATGTGAATGTATTATACACACATGTATTATCGGATTCAAAACCATGGAAATTATTATTTTAAATATATAATAATGTTATATCTAATATAAGAAATAAAGTGACTGCTTTTCAATAAACATGAAGGAATCAGACCCTTACATGAAATCACAGATAAGTGAATCTAAATTTAGTTATTATATATATAAAATAGAGGTGCCCATTGGGTAGACCACAATTTTATAAATTCAATATATATTAAGCGTACACTTTTAAGTGAGAAATATTGTAGAACCAGTACACCTGCGCCTATTAATTTTAAAGATACATCGACATGTTTGCGGCGCTGTCGCAGGTCGCTCAAAAACGCTCCATACTACAAACACTAGAATCGTGACGTCATAACTAAGTAAACTCGCCTAATTTGTATGAGCGTATAAACAAAATTTAAAATAACTTTGTTATTTGTAACTAAGTGAATTTAATGTGAGAATGCTAGAAATGTGTTCGTTTTATTAGAATTACGTACATAATAATTGCTCATGTTTTAGAAAACTAAAAGTTAATAATTAAACTGAAATTTTTATATTGACATACTTTCATTAGATATAAATTGCTCAAATCAGATAATTAAAGTACAAAAACGGCCATAATCAGTAGTAGTCGTCTACCCTATTCTTATTCATTTCACTTTTACTAAATGAAAAAGGAGCCACCCATAAACTACGACACACTAATTTAATGTTTTTTTCAATCTAACATTTGAATATAATTATAAGTCGTAAAAAGATTATTTATATAGTTATGGAAGATAAAATTAACTATCTTGAGCATATCTGGTGTAGCAGTCACTTTATTCTCACTTAGGTTGTTGAAGTCAGGAACAATTGTGGTGTCAACTACATTTTGGAAAGGAATGTGATATCACTAAAGATTTTATAGTTATTTATGCAACAGTTTTATAATCAGGGGTATTAAAACACGAATGTGGGTTTATCACACGAGGCATGAGTGTTTTAATACCTAATTATAACAGTAGCATACAAGACTTTATCTACTATCATAAAGAACCTACAAGAAGTTGCTTATTGCCAACATTTAAACACTCAATGATATTATGATTATTATATTATCCAAACGCGTGATATTATGAATGTCAAAAAAATAACATTCTCATGCAATTACATTTTCACCACCAGATCGCTAAAATTTTGAAAAAAGAACAATAAATTGTAGACTATTTCATAATTTCGGATTCTCGTAATCCACATCTGTTGCTGAAGGCTACATTAATGACTCTATATCCAACAACATTCACGTGTCAAATCAAATTTTAAGTTCTATAGAAAATAAAAATAATGAAGTGGTGAATATAAATATTCCAAGTACATCAGGATCTGCCAACATTCAACAAGGTGCAAATGTTCAAGTGCATTTCAATAATTGTACGATCCAAAATGTAAATAATTATTACAATAAATAATTCTTTTACTTATTAAGGTTTGTTTATTTTACATGCTTCACAATTAGACTTTTCTTGAATTTACATAGTTCTTACAACACTGTACAACACCCTATGGTATGAGAATCTTTTATAATGGATTCACATCATGATTGTAGATAAATATACATAAAACACTAAAAGCAATTAAATAGATATATACCTAGTTGATAGTTATCTCTGTCCAAATTTAGCGTTGCCAGAAAGTGTCTGACGTCAGACTGTGAACTGAGAAGCCCCTTGGGCAGCAATATTCTGAAGTGATGGATGAATTCTTCGTAGGTGAGGCGCACGTTGTAGCCCGCCTGCCGTATGCGCACCGTTTCAAGCATGCCGGTATACCTCAACTGGCGTTGGACAGTCTCTTCGTCAAAGGCATTGGGTATTTTATCGCTGTTTGACTTAATGCACCTGGATTGATGAAATTAGATGAAAAAGCTATTGTATTAATTAATTATAATTGAGAGAAAAGAAAATGACTAAAACTATTCAGTAATATGCCATTGTGTCTGTGAGTAAAGGCACTAACTTTTGTTTAAATATCAACTATTTCTCTCTATTTTTTTGCACTACGAGTCTAAAGATGATTATAACACTAATGTTAATTTACACTATTTTATGTCATCTGTAGCTCACTTAATATTTTTTACGTATATATATAAACCACAGATATAACTAATAAATAAAAATAAACTCTTATCTATTATTCACTTCTGCTTTGACACTTTCTCTTTGATCAAATGAGCTTACTAGCAGAGATTCATTTTTATAACAGTTGTGATTTATGAAACACAGGTTCCATACTGATTTACTCTCTTATCATACATTCATCTCATGTTACACAATATTATGTGCGCGGCGGGATTAATGCATCAATACTTTTGATAGTGACATTCACATAATGACTGTAAGCTATTTCAAAACAGATAGGAGAGATATCTAAGTAGATCGACAAGCTATTTATCATCATTTTATTCATGTTAATCTGGGTGTTTATGTTGTAATGCATTGATTGATCGGCAGTCGTATTGTAATTGTATAATTCCTTAAGAAAAACAATATTTTGTCCACAAAGGAGATGGCTAAATGACTGCCCTTAACATGTATAAATATATCAGACTGCCTCGTAATTTTTATATATTCATTAATGAATTGTTACATAATTATTATTATTTGTGAAAAAATAATTAAATAAAAGTTTTAAACTTGTTTTCCTATTTTCCGGACTTGAATAGTGTTGACATTTAAAGAGATAATCGATTATTGTAGTTTCGGTCAATATACAAAATAATCGATTTATAATGATATAGCGGATTAAACTTTTTGTTTTATCAAATAAAATAATTCAATAAAAATTATTAAATAATAGAGAACAATATTTTCTGTACAGAAATGTTTAATTAATGTTAATCGTCGAAAACAATTAACAAAAAATAAGTATTTTATTCACACGATAATATCGATTTCTTAATCGATGTTATTGTATTGAGAGTTTATTTTCATAGCACTTTAAAAATGTCAGATGTTATACGACTTTTGTTTTTTCGATTGTTCGTTGCGATATCACTTGATTTTTTATTTTAATTCTGACCCTGCTTTTCTAAACGGACCTATTGTGTATTGTGCCTACTTGCCGACTTCAAATGCGTAACGAAACATGAGCGCATAACTCGATATGGATATACATATTAAATAATGGTCTTGCGTATTTTAATCACAATCATGAATTAAAGTCGACATTCTTTAATATATAGGTATCCATCATTCACTACAATAGTAATATATTACCCAGTTATTTTATCTGTACTAAAATGCCTACCTAAAGATCATAGCAAATTCTCCAGTTGTAGTTTTGCGACCATAATATCGTAGGAGTTTTTATATGTTTTTCAAGATTGTAATAATATGAAAAGTTCATGGAACTTTTTTTATATCACATATTAAGTTTCAGGTACCCAGCATTAGATGCAACTACAACCAGTATTTATACATGCAAGGGCAATTGCCCATACTGAACTTAGCCATCTCCTTTATCCAATGGTTGATTCATTTAATAAATGCGCCAAGATCAATTGGACAAAGAGACTAAGAAATGTATGTAAATTCTAATTAAATGATATAAATACATTAAAATAATAATTTAAATTAAAAAAAAATATCTAATATGATACCAATCTATGATTTTTTTTTGTCATAAAATAACATTTTACTTATATTGCACAGATATTTAAATTAACAAAAACTATTCAAATAGAATAGTAACAGAATATTTGAAAATGTTTTGAAATGTACGACAAAGAGAATGCGCTGGACCATGTCACGCATGGGTCAGGTGAAAAGTGCTAAATATTACCGATAACGATATTCCTTCGATCAGCTCCAATTCTTATTTTATCTTTCACAAATGGTGAGTACTTGATTATTCGCGGTACTTTCGTTTATACTTTACTGTGTGTTAGGTATTGTATGAAATTAAGTTCCCGTGATTTTAGAGAAACTTGAACGGTCCGCACCTATGTGTTTAGTGAGTTGAAAACGATCCTGGGAAAACCTTGTTCCCTGGGATCTGGCGTTATCAAGATATTATGAGAAGCCAAAAACTTTCATAGTTTTTGTAATTTTGTGGCGAACAAAATCCGCATAAAAATGTACCTTTTTGCCGCTATTTGCGTCTGAATGCAATTGCAATATTTTCCTATCTCAAAGAGTTGGAGCATCTTCGTGTATGTTTAACGTAGTGTTTTTAATAAGGACAAGATTTTCTATTCTTAATTGATTTTAATTTTATTTTGTTAATATATTTCATATTGAAAATATTGAATTGTAGAAGGTCTTCGAGTCTTGCAGTCAAATGAGCGTAGTTTATTTCTATAGGTCAGGCATCACCTCAAATGTGTCCCATTGACCGACTCGTTACAGGGCCGTTCGAACTGACAAAACATGGGCGCACATCTAGAAATTCGGAAGAGGAGTTTGTCATGTAAAAAAAAACATGTAAAAAAACAGAAGGGAAGGAAGTACGGTTATGTGGTAGAGAATTGCGAACTGAACTCTTTACACTCGTTCTACAGGTAGGGTGTGTAGTGATAACAGAGTGCGAGAATTTAATATGGTTTGAAGCGAAGTAGCAGCAGACGAGTCAGGTGGTAGGTCGATGTCTTATGGAAGTGTACGCACCGCGAGTACCACGCGTTTTGAACCATTTGTAAACCTACAAGCCTCCATTTTGGGACAAGAGTAAACACTACCTAAGCATGGGCATTGAAAAATTGAAAGGCTTATTTCTAAGTAGTACCATTTTACTGCGTTTACGTATTAGAAGTCCTAATACAAAGATTGCTTGCTTTTTTGTCCAGGGTAACACCATAGATTTGACCTAGGAACCCCACTTAAAATAACTTGGGGCATGGGAAATTGATGTAGATCTCACGGGGTTGCCCCGGTTGGAAGTACGTTGGTGCACTATTGTCGGGGTTGAATTAGATGCGCGAGGTTGTGAACCAGACAACAATGATTTTACTGTAAATACTAAACAAAAAATCTTGGATGTTGTTTTTTATTATTTGTTACCAAAAATACATTTTTTTTTGGTAAAATCACTTCTTTTTAAACGATCTGGTAATATCCATAGACTTATGACAAAATTACAACAAAGGTTGTTAATTCCCTAATATTTATTAGTCCATACAAATTTAATAAACTAAGTTTTTACATACATACATATATGTATCGTCTTGTTCCCAATGGGGTAGGCAGAGACCACCTCTCTCCACTTGCTACTTAACTAAGTTCTTACCGTATAAAAAAAGGATTGGCCTGGTTAAGGGTCTCCATGAGTGCGGCTAGCGAATGCTGGAATTGTGCGGCGACCGTTAGGGGTTGTTTCCGCTTGCCCGTCGGCGCAGCAGTCCTTCCCGCTAGTGTCTTCACACTCTGCAAATTCTTCAGACCCTTCTTCGCTCGCTCTCGAGGCCTGAACGACTTGTTCTTCCTACACCGACAGGTATATTTTCATAGAATTATATAATAACATCAGGATAGCAGAGTTTGCATTTATTCTTTTTAACCGTATTTAATTTTGAAACTTTGGCAATATTGATTCTTAGAGAGAGCTTACCTGGCGTTAATAAGCCCACAATATGTCTATTTAAGTCCACAATGATAATTTCTAAAGCTTGCATAGACAGTTTTCGGACGTTTTAAATGACATCTCTTGAAATTCGTTAAGTTCAGTTCATTAATAGTAAAATATTCACTGTGTTCTCAAATCACTATATTCTTAAAACTTACAGGTAGTTAGTGATATAATAATAGCTCAGATTGAGGCGAATAATTGAGTTCATATTACTTTAAAAGCTGAAAACTTATACATTTATGACAAATACAAATGATTTTATTCCATCAATTTTTTTTTCAAAATTTGAAGCATAGTTTATATATTTTTTACACTTCGATGACCTTATTAAGGATTCAAATAGTAAAATCGCAATAAAAAGTGTCACAAAACATTCATAAACAAGAACAAATTGCAAACTCTGCAATTACCTCCCACCGAAAAAAAAAAATAGATTTGCTACTTAAAGTGCGCGTGAAATGTAGAATAAATTTAAAACATGCTGAGCAGTCGTGAAGATAAGAACCATTTAAATCCGAATTTAGATTATAAGAAGACTACTTTGAAAAGCACATAATCTATGTGACTAAATACAAATCCCAATTATAAACACTTTTTATATATTAACATAAATATAATAAACTATGATACAAGTTGAAAATTTTAAAGAAGCTAATAATAAACACATTACTTTCTATACTTATAAAATAATTGCAAATATAATGAAAATCAAAGTGATCTAGACACAAACATCTTAGAACGATAAGGCGTCGAAAATTAATAATACCCATAGCCATAGCCACCACCGAAAGGAAAGATAGGGGACCCTGTAACCGGAAAACGCAGCTTCACTGGACGATGTCGATTCGTAACTCCTTATAAATATTAGAACTGTTTCAATATGTGCTACTCCATTTTGATTCCAATAAATTCTCGTCGAAATAATAATTTAATTTCTTTTCAAGAATAGCACCATCAATCATCAGTTATTATCCCAAGAGATAACCGTGCGTGCCTTTGAATTTCTGAATATAGATATATGTTTTTTTTTTTAATTAAACGTTATGAAATCACGAATTTTATAGGTTATTATTAAAGTTTGTATCTATTATTTATTGTTTTTATTTATGACTTAGTAATATTATATATTGTTTACAAATGTTTGTACTCTTTCCCGTGTGAATCTTTATTCAAATACCAATTAAGGTTAATCTCTTTGAGTGTTAAGTCAACATGTTATATTTGTTTAGCTTATAAATATATATTTTATGTCTATAAAGGAATGAATTATAAATAGAGATCGGATAATCGGATGCATATTTACCTAAAGTAAATTTTTGGCTCACAAATTATGGAAGCGGATTTTTAAAATACATTTTGTTAAATAAAAATCCCGGGAAAATACGGGACTGCAAATTTAACGTAGTGATATTGTTTGAAAATTACTAAATTAGCACGTGGTATTTATTTTCAAAAGACCGAGACTCCGGGTTCATTTATACAACTATGCATACGTATTTACATGAAGTTTAGTTTCAGTTCCCCGTGCGATTTATGAATGTACGATTTATTACATGAAGAGTGTTATACGAAAGTAGTGAGCTAGTTTGACTAAAACAATAATCAATTAAATAATTGAATAAAACATTTTATTTAACAAAACAATAAAAATCCGTTTCCATACTTTGTCTTAAACTAACTTTAGGTAAATATGCATCCGATTATCCGATCTCTAATTATAAAAGAGGCGCTATTCTGCTAAAAATCAGCAGAAACGCAACCAAAACGAGCGCACACGTTGCTAGAAGACGCGAAAAATTTGCGTTTTGCTTGAACGCAAAAGATCACTTGCGATCACTTTGCGTTTCGGACGGAATTATTAGTGCACAATGTTCGTTACGATCGACACGTCCACGAAAGCGAAAGCGAGACAGACAGAGCGAGAGAGCGCGCCCGACAATCACCGCGCGATGGTGATTGTGAGAGCACAACGTACATGACGATCTGGCTGGCGCGCTGCATGACGTCGGCGTCGTCGAAGCGGTCGCCGCGCTCGCGGTCCGCGCGCCGCCGCGTCTCGGCCGCCCTGTAATGCCTACTGCGCTGCGTCTGCGCCTGCGCCTGCGCCTGCGCCGCTCTGCCGCGCCGCGCCATCCAACATTAGCAACGCCGTCTTTGTGTCGCTCGTTACGCGTGCGCGCACGCACGACAATGTGGCGTACTTTTACGCACACCGATAAACCGTACGACTACTTGTCAATAGGTAAATGTGTAATGTGGTTTGTGTTTTATTGTGTAAAAGATTTTTTAATACAGTTGCTCAAAAAGTGGCGTATTGCAGGGACGTGTAGCGTTCGGGATCTGGGCTATTTTACACTCGTGCTTTTTTTTTGCCTTTCCCGAACTCGTGCGTTTTCTTTCCCAACTGTCAAAATAATTTCTATTTAAAAAAAAAGCTTCTGAAGGATCTCTGCTACATTATTGGCAGATTCAGGAGCCAATTTGACGTCCTTAAAGCGACTAGGTGGTTGGAAATCGGACAAAGTTGCAGAAAACTATATTGGTCATTCATGAAACAACAAACTAGAAACTGGGAAAAAGATCACACAATCCATTAATTTAAGGTCCAGTCCGTCTCCTTCACATGCTGAAGAGAGCGTCGTCCATCTACGAGTACCTTCGTTGATAATGATAATTCATCAGATCCAATTCCATCAACTAGCAAACGCCATTGTATGACAAATATACATGAACAATCATATGAAATTAATAATAGTTTGTCTCAAACAGTAAATATGCAACCTAAAACTTCCCCAGTTAGTATAAAAAACTGTACCAATTTCAATGTATATGTGAATTATAACTTTTATAAGAAATAAATGATTAGTTAATTGAGTTTATTATGTTTTTATAATTTGAATAAATTGCTTCATTTTTTCGCAACTGCATTAAAAATAGTCGTTCAGTACACGTACGGAACCGTCATTGCAACTCGTTCCGACTGTCAACCCTCGCCTTCGGCTCGGGTGGACATTTGTCGGAACTCTTTGCAATGACAGCCATTCCGTACTAGTAATGAAATATACTATTTTTGCACTAGTTGTTGACCATTCTTAATTTTTGCACTGTATTTAGCACTATCCAATACGAAAGAAGAAAAAGAATCAATGAAAATTTTTAAAAGCTATTTAGGAGTTGCTATTTTTTTTTTTGTATCGGGTGTCTAAAACTTCACCTTTGTACGAGTAAAGTAGGGATTCTAAGGTTGTGCAAATATATATTTTTATTATATGTACAATTACTCATTTTCTTCTTTATACAATAGCAAGAACAGGCATCTAAACTATGGCGTAGGTTATCCTACACTTTATATTTAAATCTAAAAATCTACTGAGTTTCTTATGATCAAGCTTTTTTATAAATGCACAAGATTTCACATTAACAAGTTATGCAAATTTTTACTTTTATAAATTATATTGATGTAGTTTATGAAATGCACAAATTAAATAATTTCCTATTGAAAAGTAGTCGCGTGAAAAACATTGTGCGATATGCATGCCTGCAGTGCCGGGGTGTGACTCGACATGTCAGAGGAGTTCAGTAAAAAGTTATTTGGTAAACAGTAAGAACCAAGTACTACATTAACGAAGGGGTGGAGGCTATTCAACTGACACGTTATTCTGTTACGAGATGGACATATCTAAGCCTAAACATAGCCCTCAAAGAAATAATATTGCAACAAAAAAGGTAAGACTTAGTATAGGAAATTAAAACATCTAGGGCCATGCTTTAGGTGCACATAAACATGAAGCGGTCTGATATAGGCGACTTACGCAATGCGGTTGATTGCGAGATTGATTGACGATACTGTCACCAGTTGGCTGAGCAACAAGACAATTCATTATGTCACAGCTATAACGGCACAAGCAGTCATAAATATTTTATAATAAATTCATTATTGCAACCCCAATTCACGTCTTGTATACAATATTTATATTATATATATATATATATATATATATATATATACAAATGGCTAAGATTGCTAAAAAATATTATAAAAATATCCTTTAACAAGATCAAAAAAATTATAATCAAATTGCATCAAATGCATGGTACCTAGCATTTGTTATAAAAACAGGTAATTAATTATATACCAATTTGATAATGAAATTTGATTTGAATGTTGCAAAACACTGAATTCATATGGAGATAATAGTTTCGTATAAATTTGAGTGTATAACACTAAATTTGAACTAGCTATTACTATAACTAACCTTACAACTATATACGCATTAAGTTATACTCCGTGATGTTATCATAAAGCAATGCAATAAACTTGTCACGATCTGGTTGTACAATATGTATTTGTATCTGGACTCCTTTATTAAGAAAGCATACTTTTATGTAACTTTAATGAAAATGTTTATTCAATTTAAAATATATTTATTTTAAATAATTTTATTACCTTTAATTGTTTAGTACTGAAAATTAATAATTGATTGAACCATTATATTTAATAAAAATCAATATTATCGCCTTTTCGGGAATAAGTCTGTTACGCAGATTTATTGGTGACGATAGTTTCGGTTCGCCTCCACTATTTTAAGGGAACAATTCTTTTTCTTGTAACATTTTCTGCGACATCCTCATCCAAATGAAACTCACCATAGAATATTGCAAGTGCGGAAGCGAATACGGATGTCAAAATTAATTCGAAATATATAGGTATTATAACATAATAAAATTTGACATAAATTATATATGACTGTATAACTATTTAAACTTATGAATGTAAAAAATATTGACAGGCTATGGTCACACAACTATTCCGGAACACATCACCTAATGAATTTGTCATCATTTACTAACAAGACATGCATAGGGGTTGCAAATGTATGACTCGAGAAATAATTTATTAATTAATATTATCAATACCATATCGAAGTTAGTGGTATATTTTTAAACATTTAAGCGATATATCTAATATCATTGATATTGAAAGAAAGAGGTATTTACCTGATGATAGAGTCGTTGGGGGCGTGTACGGAGGCGCGAGGCAGTCTGACTGCGTCCGCTCTCTGTACCCTGTGCTTACGGCCGGCCTCGAGAAATGCAAAATAACCCCTAAACAAAAACACAATAAGGTAAATAATTAAAATAATATTCCACTGCACGCATATTTCGGGATATAAAAAACGTATAAAAGTTACGGAAAGTGGTGTCAGGATCACAAATTCTTCAGGATCGATTTCAGGAGTATTTTATTTAACAAAATTATCCATATCTGTTGGAACATAATTTAATTGAGTTGCCACCGGCACTTAAGAACAAAATAATAAACTAAAATATATATTGAAAGCCCGATAAAAAGGGCAAAAAGGTACCGGGAGGTAGTTATACCTGAAAGGTCCGGCCCTACAAATTTATGTAAGAAAAATATATAAAATACAATATCCTTGAAGAAAATTATATAAAACTTAAGAAGAATAACTGCAATATATTAAAAGAAGAGTTAAAATAGAGTGTCTGGACCCAGTCTCAAGGAAGGTATTCAGTACTAACCACCGGATGGGAATCTAGCATAAGAATACATGTTTTTTTTAGATTTTAGAATTACCATTAAATAGTTTATTTCAATACCCTGATCAACCATTGTTGTTAAATATCCTTGCCGAGATTGATCAAACAGCACCAGAACCAACCTGCCCTTGTGTTTAATCATTAAAATTTGTTATTTTAATAAAGTTGTTCATAATAAAGAGTACACTTATTTTTAATTGGCTATTATTTTTTATTTTTATTTAATTGTTAAAAATCTTAATAATATACACCTATATGGAAGTTGATAATTAAATCAGTAATTTTGTTATTTTGTATTATTTGTGTTTTCTTTATAACTCTAGTTGGTGAGTAGGAGAAATATTAGATTAAGAGCTATTATGCATGTTCATGTAACACCATCCATGCCATACATCAGAAAGTAACTTGCGATAAATTGTTAAGAATTACCCATTCTCCTATTTATATCTATCAAAACCCCGAATTCAATCCGGAAAGTAGATGATACTGTTTATATGACCAAGTGGTTTTCGGGACCCGGGAGAACAACATATCCAAAATCAGCTGATTCTGCCGAAAACCACGATTTTCTAATTCAGACTTCAGAGCCCCCTAGTGGGAAAATGCGTCGTTAACTTTTTTTGCGACCATTACATTTTTTGCTCAGCTCGACCAGGACAACAACATATCCCAAATTTAGACCTGGGTCCCGAAAACCACTTGGCCATATAAACAGTATCATCTTTATGGTCAGCTTCGATGTGATGCTATAAAAATTACAGGACACATTATATGATTCGATATATTATGTATTCTGATAGTTGTAAATAAGGGAGCTTGAGGAAAAAATACTAAATTAATAGGTCAAAACTCATAATAAAAATATATTTAAATATTACGTAGATAGTTTGAAAATTCACTTGCATGATAAAGGGGATAGGGTAGATACGAGATTAGTTAAATAAGATCGTAATATTGTTTAATGGAGTATGCATATAGACAAATCTCATACATGTTTACACACGCTAATAATAGATTAAATTAAAATATTGAATAATGTCGAAACAAAAAAAAAACTAATTTCTTACCTGAAAAAGGCCCTGACAATAGCCCATCTAAACACCGCTACTGGATCGACGCCGACTAACTCTCGTACGAAAGCGAGCGACGAATTTTTTAGCACACTCACTATATCTTGTCGCATCAAGTCTAGGTTCTTCTCTCTCATCACTGTCACCTGTGAGATACATTCAGTCATTACAAATAACGTGTTTTTTTCCATTATTTGTTTAAATTATTACACATTATCTACTATATAAAAATAAGACGGGTTTTCCTTCCTGACGCTTTAACTCCAGAACGTACGAACCGATTTCCACGGTTTTGCATTCATTGGAAAGGTCTCAGGCTCCGTGAGGTTTATAGCAAAGAAAATTCAGGAAAAATTTCAACAGAAAAGCGGGAAAATCTCTTTTTATATACAGCGAGACAGCATGACATTTGAGACATTTCTGTCAGGTCAGCTAGTTATGTTATATTTAACATGCATTACAAATCAATATTCAATGCAAAATGCAAATCACAAGAACGCATTTCAGAATTTTTTGTTGGGTTCTTTTTTAATCGTTTGTCATTTCTGAGCATTTAAAAGTAATATATGACGTCAGCGATTAGTGCAAACAGTTTACAAATTTGATTGATAAAGTTTTGAAAATTATTTTTTGGTAAGTTGGACATTAGTACGAATATTAACCACCAAGATCTTAAACCGTAATAACGGTAACACCGTAGAATTACATACTATACGATTTTTTCTTACCTGATATTTGACCCTTCCAGCATAGTGTCTGACCACAAAAGCCGGTTCGCGCCTCTGTGGTTTCTCGTAGAATGGGTTATCTTCATGTACAGAATTGAATTTCTGTAGCAGTGTCTCATTTGTAGCCCAAGGAAAACTGAAACCACATTTTTTCAAATTAAACTATTATATCACTTGCTGACATTTTAATTTAGTTTATTTTTGTTTCTGGTTTCTAAACATTGCCTTATCATATTACTCAAGTCATGTGAAGTTTACTCAGGGTTAGTTTAAAAATTACATTCAGATCAACATTCAACTATAATTTATGTATGAGTTACCAAACACAGGGCTAAAACTTCTTTTTGACCTACCTGTTGACTTTTTTTTACTTTGATTCTGCTACAAATTAAGCAATCAAGAGACAATGCCTTGAAACTACCATTCTGTTTTTGGGGAATTGGGAGGGGGGGGGGGGGGCGATCTTATGCACCATGATACCGCGCTGGCAAGGCCGGCCGTGTGGGCTCTGGTGGATACTAAATTAGTCCTATGTATATCTTGTATTTAAGATGCTATCATCTTATATAATAACTATGAGTGATGTGCCGAGTCGTTGTTTTAGTGGATCGAGTCAGTTTATACGGTATACGAATCAGGACTCGATTCCCTCATTCGAGCCCAGTACTCGAATTCTATGTTTGGAATTCGAATATTTCTAGACTCGA
This sequence comes from Scirpophaga incertulas, assembly GCA_036419045.1. Lineage (NCBI taxonomy): Eukaryota > Metazoa > Arthropoda > Insecta > Lepidoptera > Crambidae > Scirpophaga > Scirpophaga incertulas. The sequence goes on from CM071628.1 coordinate 32,259,515, forward strand.
GTCTAGAAATTCGAGTCTGAAAATTCTAGTCCAGTCTAGAACTAGACACCGATTTTAGAACAAAATCAAAACAAAAAGTTTCAGGTTCAAACTTGTTTGTAATATTAGGCCCTCGCCACTTCATTGCTTATGTAAATAGTTTGAGTACAAGCGAATCGAGTTAGCGAGTACGAACTGATTCTTCCTGACTCGAGTACCGGAATCGAGTCCAGCATACTCGAATCAAAATAAATTGGTATTCGAGTAGGCGAGTCCAAAGCAGGAATCGAGTCTGACTCGAGTCAAACCGTACTCGGCACATCGCATAACATAACTATACAGTAAGTCTATACTCACTTGCATTGATCATCGAGCACACATAGCAGACCTCCAGGTTTCCCTTCAATAAGTTGCAGACATCCCGTATTGTCTGAGAAACCTATGTCAGTCCAGCGAATGCCCTCGCGTCTGTACTCTTCTTGCTCGTATTTGAACACGTGCTGGTTGAAGTAATACTGCAGATGTTCATTAGCGTAGTTGATACACAGCTGCTCAAAGCTGTTGTTGGGGCCAAAATCCTCAAAGCCAAATATGTCCAGCACACCTGGGAAATTTAAAAACCTTTGTTAAGAATTATTGTCTTATTTCGAAATGATATAGTGCTCAGTGTTTTGTTAGTAATTCAACACTAATGAGATTTTACAATGTGGCTATTTCAAAATTTGGAATATATGAACGGAGTGTATGAAATCCCAACTAATATTATAAATGCGAAAGTAACTCTGTCTGTCTGTTACGCTTTCCCGCTTAAACCTCACAACCAATTTTAATGAAATTTGGTACAGACAATTTTTAGACCCTGAGACAGAACATAGGCTACTTTTTATTTCGAAAAAAAGGGATGAAGGGGTTGAAATAGAGGTTGAAAGTTTGTATGGGGTTTTCTTTTATATTTAAGCACTTGATAAGAAATCATTAAATATTTGTTCTAGCATTTTTGAAATTTCGACCAGCTAGGGGGTGAAATAAGGGTTGAAAGTTAGTATGCAAGTTCGTTAAATATCACGTCATAAGAAACAAAAAATCGTTTGTTCTAGCATTTAGAAATTTTTACTAGTGTGGAGGTGAAATAGGGATTTCAATTCAATGAAAATAAAACCATGAATCTTGGTACCTTAGACATAAGGGACCAGGATTGATAAAAACCAATTTCACGCGGGCGAAGCCGCAGGCGGAAGCTAGTATAAGCATAAAATAATCACATTACCTCACATCACTCCTCATAAGTTATACAATACCATAACTCATCAAACATACACCACCATTCATCATCATTTCAACCTAGAGATCACTGTTAAGATAGGCTTCCTTCAAGGATTTCCATGCTGGTTGATTTTAGATTAGTGTCTTTGTACAATCTTCACCAATTGGTCTACTTGGGAGGCTTATCAATTCTATTAACTAGAGTATATGTTTGGCATGCAAAGATCTTTCCGTGCCAAGGGTCAGCTGATCTGCGAGCAATGAGCCTCACTTACTGCCACTTAAAAAAAAACTTCAAACCGCTATCTTCATTGGCTGCGAGCGAAAGAAAGGCCGGGTCAAGAGTACTCGCAACCGACGAGCATGCATGAAGACGCTCATGAAAGTGGAGGAAGCAAGAGAAGTGTGCCAGGGTCGTAGCAAGTGGAGAGGTGGTCTCTACCTGCCCCATCGGGAACAAGGCGTGACATATATGTATGTATGTAAATTTGCTTACCAATGCTATGTCCTTGATGTTCCCGAAGTGTGTCTTTCTTTGAAAGCAGCGCATGGTTCACTTGCATGACGATCCAATCAAAGAGAGCACCGTACAGACACTTCGCCATAGCATCGCGGGTTGCTATTGCCTCTGGTAACCTGCAATTATAATTTTGAAGGTATTGCGATTTTTTACTAATTGGGGCAAGTCACATTAAACCTGGCCATGGAGAGCTTACTTACTTTAGTTTTCTAGAAACTCATTGGGTATTAGAATGCTGTAGAATAACAAATGTGTTCCTAATAAATGACAGATGCTCTACCCATGGACATTGATTAGACTCAAATTTAAATTCTAACATGTCAATCAAACTTCTATATCTTCAATCAATGGTATTGATGAAATATAAATTGATTCATTGTGGTTTTCCTTAGTAGGTAGTTTAGGTATGGTAACTACCTACCTACTATTCATCAGAAAGCAATGTATTGGGTAGACGACAATTTTTTAAATTCAATATATAATAAGAGTACTCTCTTTTAAGTAAGAAATATTGTAGAACCAACAGTACACCTGCACCTATTACTTTTGAAGATACATCGCCATGTTTGCGGCGCTGTAGCGGGTCGCTCAAAAACGCTCTATACTAAAAACACTGCAATCGTGACGTCATAACTAAGTAAACTCGCCTAATTTGTATGAGCGTATAAACAAATTTTAAAATAACTTTGTTATTTGTACGTTTATAGGTATACTTTCTATATAAAAAATGTCACATTTAATGTGAGAATGCTAGAAATGTGTTCGTTTCATTAGAATTACGTAAATAATAGTTGCTCATTTTTTAGAAATCTGAAAAAAATATAAATTGATATAATTAAACTGAAATTTTTATATTGACATACATTTATTAGATATAAATTGCTCAAATCAGATAATTAAAGTATAAAAACGGCCATAATCAGTTGTAGTCGTCTACACTATTGCATAGTAGATAATTCTATAATGATATATCACTAAATAAAAATGTAGATTTTTTTCTGAACAATTTAAGTATTTTGCTTTAGTTTATTTAGGAGTTGATTCTGAATCTTAGCAACTGGATTTGCTAGATAATAGTTAGAGACCTAATGACAATAAATTAAAAAATAAATGTACCTATAGTTAATAACGAGTGTTTCGCCTGAAGCGCGAGCTCGCTTGGACGTCAGCGCAGCCAGTAGTGTCTCCTGTTTGACATGGAGCAACGAGGAGATCAGAGAGACTACTTCAGGGTTCTTCACACCTACAGCCTCATCGTGGTGATATGACTTGCGTTGCGGCTGGAACTCTACATTACCTAAAGCATATAGATTTTTTTTTTAATTTTGTGGTGTAAATGATTTACCTACTAGTTTGCATAAGGTCTTGACCTACTGATTATTAAACAGAGGTATTTAGGTGTGAGTATACATATAAACTGTTAAATTAATCAATTCATTTCTAAGTATAAAATTTTATACTTGATTAATACTTATAAAAATATTGACATTGACTGATTTAAATATTTAGTCAATACAAAAATGTGCAATACTGATCACTTCAATGTATACAGTATGTCACATGGTGGTTATAATCCTCGCTTATAAATTGAATAATGAATAGCTGAAAATTGTTAAGTCATATTGCAGAAGAACAGGAGGAACATGTACAAGTGCTTAAAGCATTATATCAAAAGGTAGTTACCCTTTTTTTAATTATATTAATATTAAATTATAATAATTTCAACAGTGCTATAATCTGTTATTAAATGTGGGTTAATTTATTTTTATAGTTCAATAATTCAATCATTTTATTTGATTTCATGTATGTTACAAGTTGTCACAACTGTTACAAAATAACTGGCTGTTATAGATGTTATTTCACCTACTAAAATATATTAAAAACCTAATATTTATTACTCCTTATGGTTCAAAGTTATGGTTATTCTAGTTCTGCTCCAAATGGCTATACCAACATTTTAGCAGTTATGAGATTAAAAAAATATTATTATTTAATATGTATAAGTCGTTCAACACCTGTGCCACCTATAGAAACAACTGCTCACTTATGTCATTGTCTGTCTCTAGGGATTTCAATTCTGTTAATTGTATTAGGGAAATAAAAAAGTAAATCTTTTTAGGTCAAACACTTAGTTTCATCTCAGTTACAGGCATTTCTAAATAGGATACTTTTATACAAGTTCAGTAGAAAAACACATGATACTAGTGAAATGAGAAAGAGAATCAAGACTAAACTAGTTATGTTGATTTAACATGAAACACAGTCATTTAATTTTATTTCTTTCTGATTACTATTATATATTTACTGGTAAGAAAGACAATAAGTAACTTACCTAACAGAAGCACAGCAGATAACACAGCAAATAGTCTTCTCCGCTTGTCCATTGTAAATCCCACCATATCCATTGATTGTTTTAACCGTGAGAACTCATACTGTTCGTCTACACCAGGCACTACACTACAACCAGTCCGTGACAAATAGTTGTATTTGTCTACACTAAGTAAATGCAACTGCTCTTTTTCTTGCTCAGAAGCACCAGCTAATAAGTAATAAAAAACATGATAGTTCCTTTCATTACGACCCTGACTGCATATTCTTGATTTTTCTAATAAATATTTTTGGACTACCGCACCATGCACCATTCCATTTTCTTTGTAATTCACTTGTATAAATTTTCCAAAACGGCTAGAATTATTGTTGTGGGCCGTTTTCGCATTACCAAATGCTTCTAAAACGGGACCTGCACTTAATATTGTTTGTTCTACACCACTGCCATGAGATCCTTTCTGGCTCAAGGCAGTCAAGTGATGGAGAAGAAAGTTAGTACTTTCTGTCTTGCCAGAACCACTTTCCCCACTAATCACTATGCACTGATTTGTCCTTTCACGCAGCATACAGTGGTAGGCAGCATCTGCGACGGCAAAGATATGCGGTGGAAGACTGGAACCGATCCTTTTGTTTTGGTAGAGCTTTACATACTTAGGATTGTAAATAGGATAGAACTTGAATGGATTAAGGGCTATAAGGATGGAGCCTACATAGGTGTAGATGTAGCCAGCCGCAAACCTCGCGCGCAAGTTTTCCAACAGTGTTTGTTCGTTGAGTTCTGGCAGTTGGCACAAGTCAGGGTACTCTCGATCTTTTGGTTGATAGAGAAACCTCTGGAAGTAATCCTTTATCAACTGGGGATCCACAGAAAAGTTTTCCATCCATGACTCTTCTGGTATTTTTTCACGAAGATAAAATCTGGAAATAACCATGAATACTTTAAATCAAAAGATAATAATTATATTAAAGAGTAAAATCACTATGTGATACAATAATGACAATTACATTGGTGTCATGATATGAAACAGAAATGAAATATTTTTTTAAAATTGCACAGTAGTTCATGTTTGTTGCAAGTCTGTGTTAGTTTAATTGGCAGGATGGAGACGCTGCGTTATCATATCACAGCGTGGCGGCGGAAGAGTGAATCACGCACATTTTATCCCTAATAACGAGCGTCAGAATACCTCTCTTGCTATTTATTCAATTACCTACTAGAAAAATAAAAAGAAATGGTAGTCTATTTAAAGATTACATTATAAAAATATTATTTCGAAAAAATCATTTATTTACGTAGTGTAAACAATAAATGTTAATTAATAACCTAAACTACGTTTTACCTCTTCAGAATTATTATTGTTCTATATCTTACATATTTACAAACAGGTATAGGTTTAGGTATACAAACGGTATAGGTTTTAAAAATATTATTGTCCTGCCAACTTTCCGTGAGCAACATGATATTGCGTTGAACATTCACAAGTATAATTTACCTCATGGGTAAATTTCCTCATATATTTCAAAATGTTTATTTATATTAATTAGGTGACAATTAAAATATTGTCATAATTTATTTTATGTAATAAATATTATCTTTAGCTGATATGAGAAGTAGGTATACATATAGTCATCAATATTTTTAAGTATTTGTGTTATTAAACAAATATTATTCTAATGATTTCATTTCAAGTTAAAAATATATGTGTTGTTGCTCCCATATCACTTGCTTTCATACAACCAGTCTTTACTACAATTACATGTCCTTGATGTTTCCAAACACTGGCAATAAATGGTAAATGCCCACCAATTGAGGACTTTCTATCCCATTCATTTCATCATTTCTGCAACAAATATACCATATATGCTACCACTTAAAATTCAGTTCTTTAGGCTAACATAGCCCTTTGGAGTCTCCTTAAAAAGCTCATTTTATAAGTGGTCTTATTTCATCACTGGCCAATAGATAATTTTTTTTTTATATATATTGTCCTAATATACTAAACTATATACATTTAATATAATAACAATCTGCCTAACAATTCGGGGAAAATAAGTGTAATGTGGGTGGGGACGTATATGAGCTGTGATGATGAAGAGTAATGTATTATTAGATAATAGTTAACAATGTGTTACATATTTGAGCAGTAATTTTTCGAAAATTGATGATTCAGTATAAACACTCAAATTATATTTTTTTGACAGAGTTTAAATTTTAGTAAAATATCAATTTTTTTCAAAATCATATCAGTAACTTATACATGTAAATTCAACTAGCAGGCAGTTGCTTAAGGGTTTGTTATTGAGCTTTTAGGGAATTTTGTCACTTTAAGAGGTGCACAATGAGATAACCTCTCATTGTGTACCTCTTAGAGTGACAAAACTCTTTAGTCAATGCCATCCAAAGTCAAGTATACATTGTAAATGTATTAGCTTTTGAATGATTCAAAGTACACAATACTAAAATGATGACCTTTAAAGATTAGGTCTAGATGGAGATGAAGAAAAATAATGATTAATACTATTTAGAATCAATAAAATACCTGTAATACTGTCCAGAGCTGTTATTTGGCCAGAGGAGCATAACAGCAACTGGAGATTCATTAGACCCCAGCCGCCTCTCTTTACACTCTCCACTGTCCATATCACCCACAACCTGTCATTAAAAAAATAATAACTTTAATCAAAATAGTATATTTTCTCCTTTAATTATTACCTTTTTTACGATTCTACTTGAATTTAGTTTATTGATTTTACATTGGTAAAGCTGTAAAATCTGCACACCTACCAAAACCCCAGTGTATGTTGCCAGCTTATGACATGAGATGTAAAGTCATGGTCAATCAATTTCACTGTCCCTATTTTATACCCTTCACACCAAAACACAGCGAAGTTAATAGTTCTGTTTTGCAGTAGGAATAGACAAGATAGAGACGCAGACAACTCTAGTTTAGTATTCCCTTAGTGAATGTTGTTATGTGTACGTACCTCAGCCAGCTCATAAGGACCTCCAGACCCATTGTTCAAATTGAGTTTCTCTGCAATACACCCAACTATCTCTTCAGAACTGGTTTGCTTGGAGGCCTCCACAGATAAGGCTTCATATTGTGCTGACAGGGCACCGACAAACACCTGTCATATTTTTGTTGTAGTTATAAATAAAACAGTTGTAGTAGTTACTTTATGCTTATATACTACAGTATGCTTTACTAGTAATTAACCATAAGATTACTACTTTCTAATCTAATTAGTGTAATAGGGACCTCATCAAAATTATAGTGCTAAAATGACAGCTATCATATAGATATATAGGCCTAAGCCATACAAAGTATGTATATTATATGTATGACCTTTTTTAAGTCTCTGTAGTTTCAAAATCTGGGTTTCTCTTCTCCACAATGAAATTGGGTAAAGTATTATGTGATATGTGCGAGCATAATAAGAATGATATCAGAATGAATGTGTTTCCCGAGATATTTAAAGTTTTAGTTATAGTAATGTAATAGAAGTAATAACAAATAATAAGTAATATAATTTAATAGAAGTGCTCACTTTATAGCTCAAATGAGGTGTTTCAAATCTGGTTACAATTTCCAACTAACTAAACTAGTGATAATACAAGATCCCCTTGTGAAAAAGAACTAGCTCTACAAAACACATAGCATAGCACTCTTAAGATTGAACAATTTTAAATGGTTTATGTCAAATTTTTTGTCAGTCCATCACCACAACTTAAAAAAAATATATATATATTATTGAAATAGAACAGGACCAATAAAATAAAAATGAATATTTGTTATATTCATACCATTTAGTCTAGCCCAAAGTAAACACTATAAGGCTTGTGTTATTGGATCAAGGGTAATGGATAGACATATAAATATTTAATTTTATCATACATGTATATTTTTAAATACAAATATAATTATCAGTCATGATTATGGCACAAATTCTATGAGCATTCATCACACTATCTATCTGCTCCAGGACCTCTGAGATGGCAAAACCATGATATTGCTATACTAACCACTTGGTTATGGACGAAATAAACATCTCTGGTTATAATTGAAAACAATTTATAATATAATAGTAATAAATAAGCAATAATCTGACATATGGACTAATCATGCAATTTAAAACTCAAATTCAGAATGGCTGAAAATGTGGAAAAGCTAAGTGTTGATAATTATCTTATTCTGATACAACTGACCTGCTGATAAATTAGTCAAAATAACTGTTGTCATATATTTGAGCTAGCTCAGAACAAACAACCTACTGTGGAAAGACTAATTAATATCTCTTAGTACATAAAACTTATAAAGCCCAGCTAGGACTACAAGAGGTGCATTTTATTCTAACATTAAAATTATGGAAAATTATTATTAATGTATGATAGGATAGGACATAGATTAATACTATACACAAGCTGCCTGGAATATTAAACTACCAAAGTGCATCATTAATAACTTTGAATGTGTTGATCTGTCGAATTGCTTACTAATATAATACTAACTGTGTTCAGTTAGTAGGATATTAGTAAGCAATTTAATGAAATACAGGACACATCTACAATGTCAAAATTAGATATAAATGGCATAAAACCAAATATCTTTTATAGAAAAATCATATTTTAGGAAATAAACTTCATTTTCAGATCAACAGCCAAAATCTACATAGCTATTGTAAAAAGCAATACCCAAAATCCTAGATGTTTCTACCCATATAAAGATGTTTTACATCAAATTTATTTAGCAGTCACAAATACACTCTAACCAGGAAGTAGATTAATACAGTATTTAAACCAAAAAAGTAAATGACTGAGACCTCAGTGAATAGCAATATAATACTGTAAGAATATAATTTTTTAATTAAATTTATATTCTTTATATCATGTATATGATATCTGTTTGATAGCATTTTCAGATATTTGTTAAGGATAGGATAAATTTTGATTTGATAATAGTCTATATAGTATAGTATAGCATAAAACTATTAGACATTTTATAAAATTTTACTAATCATTAGTGCAATATCATAGGTTAAAATAATAAAAATAAAATAAACCATATTAAAGTTGATGAGTTTGACATACCTGCACTATATATCTGTGACTTTCAGTATGTGCCATTGTATGACATTGTTCTATGCCTTATTGTTCAAATCAATCTTTATTTTATCAGCATTCCTTCTTCTTTCTGCTGTCTTTTTTAAATGTCTAACAATTAGCTTCCTGAGCATAGTCAAGATTTTTGATAATGTGTAAACATTAAACAGCTTTCTTCTAAGTAATACTTTCTTCAACCTTCGTTAAATATATTGTCGTATATTATATTTTTCAATGTAAGCAAGGGCTAAGCACCTGATCCCCCGTGATGAGTACAGGTTGAATTCAACCGTGACATGTTCATTTATTTATATGTACTTGACGAAAAATCCTTTCGAAATAGACACTACTAGAAATTCAGCTCATGTGGAGAATTGTCAAAATCAAAATAAGGGTTTGATACCATAACACAAAGAAGAGAAATCTCAGATTTGGGTCACATGTTGATTGGATCGGCAAGCTTCAGCTGGTATTCGAAAGCTTTTATGTGTAGAGCTTACTCTGCTATAGTACTATTTGCTCTTAACCAAGGATACGTTTCCCCGTCTTTAGCAAATTATCTGCTGTAATGCAACAAACAACACTAAAACACTAAACCGTAGCGAAATCGGTGTCTCCAACAACCTGTTATTTGCCAAACAACTTTTAAAAATGCACCGTGGATTATGCACCAATTGTAATTATTGAGTTTTTCTAAAATGAATAATCATATACCACTTGATGTGTACGCATATATCGAGTAATTAAAATTATTATTAATACAAAATAATCCACAATTCAATAAAATAAATTGTATTGAACCACCATTTTTATTTGTGTCGAGTTGATCAGTTAAGTCTTCGTGTATTAAACGGTTAATTTGCAACGCTATCTAAAAAAAACTAGCGCCTAGAGAGTCTTTGTAATTCTATATTTAGTTGTATTATACAACCATAGACACATCTTGACCTCGAAACCATTGTCACATATATTTTTACTTTAAAATTTATCCATTATAAGGAACCGGAGAACTTGCAACCAAAAATATATTTGAAAATAAAAGACATCGCTCTATGATGAGTCTGAGTGTTGTTAAAACATGTAATTTCTGCTTTCGACATTTTTATGGTAAGGCACGCATAGTCATACCATACCTGCATTCAAATGGTACATATACCGATACACGTTTGAGACTATGACCACGATATTGTTGATAAAAGAATCATGCCCACTTTCCATACATTGATTGACCTGTCACCCACTTTGTTGTACGCTTGCTAGAGTAAATATATTCTTTGGTTGTACGGGTCGCGTCTACTCATAAATAGTGTTGTCTTAAATTAGTTTTAGATTAAAATGAAATAATAAATAATAATCTTTTTATTTCGAGGCCAGGAAAATATAGTATAAGTAGAAAAAGGTTTGAGGTTATAAAAGCTGTCAAACGCGTTATTAAATTGTTTTCTACAGTAAATGAGTGAAATTCAATTATTCTAGTAATTAAAAACAGATTTAATCCCATAAGTACTTAATAAAGATGCTTTTTCATTTAATTTAATTTTTCAACATATTTAATATGATTTATTTTTGTATGTAATGTACTTTATTTGAGAAACGAATTTATTTAATTAATATTGGATTGTTAAGTGTAATGATCAAGATTATGGGAAAACTCATATCATTTTCCTACTTTGGTTAGTGTCTATCAAGAAACATGAATAAAAAACAGCTTTTCTTTAATAATTATTTATTCATTTTCACTGTCTTCTCTTACTACTACTTCATCCAAATACGCAGCAGGAGGATAAATATTATTTTGATGCCTGGCCCAACCCAGATACCACACAATGGTCATCACATGTGCACAACAACCGACAGTGCGACGTCCTACTATGCAGTTACAATAATATTCCATAATGCCTTCTCTTCCATTTATACCATTTCTAATTAAAATATAAACAAAGTACTGCCGCCTTGAGACATTTCTCGATTTGATTTTTCCTTTAATAAGGGTGTTTTCCCCACTAACTAACTCAGGTATAAGACTAGTGTCTATACAGACTTCAATTCTATACCCGCCATGGAAACGTACATGTTCACCATAATATGATCGTGCCTGACGAATTTGGTACGTTCCCAAGGCGAATAATATTAAATCATTGTATTCTAGACGTGGGAACTCAATGTTACTCGTATCAGCTGTAATACTTTGAAAAAAGGATGCCCGGCGATTTAAATTATATTCAGAAACAATTATTGACAAATTATTTTCTAGGGGCATCCTTTCATGTATTATTTCAAGAATTTGACTAACATCAGGTCTATTGCGTAGGCGAACACCAAACTTATTAATTAAACAAGCTGCAATTTGAAAATACTCAAACATGTGAGGAACACTTTTGTTAAAAAAATCAAACCTCAATAACCTGTAATCCCTTTTAAAATACCCATTTACAACTTCCACCACCCATCGGCATATAGTAACACACCTATTCCTATTTGCTTGGGTGGTGGTCAACTGGTGTTCGATTTCCAATAGAGAATCTGGCATATACCGTATACCGTATGACCATTTTTTGTTAGTGCGTGAAACGAAACGTACGAACCCTTTATTCTTCGGTCCGAATTGCATTATCATATTTTTGTAGAACAATTTTGAGAATAAAAAAAGACTCATTACTTTTTTCTCTGGCTTTATTTTTATAATTAATTATATCACACAAAATAAACATAAAAAGGGGATTTTTTTTAGATATTTCTCATCACTAGACGCGTTAGTTAATTTTTGGGTCATAATTGGACATGATTCTTTAAGTCCTGATGACCGTCTGCCATAAATATGATGTTACACGAATGGGCGGAGTAAGACGAAGTGTCTACTGTACTCGATCTGATTTCCAGAGTTGCACACACAGTATCCTCAGTCTTGGTTACTTTGAGGATCAGGTACATAACTCTTAATCAAGAAACAAATAATCAGTAGCTCTGGCGACTGAATTTCTTTGATGTACGGAAGCTAAATACAAAAAGGTATTTAAACTATGAATCCTAATTTTAAATTATGAATGAATAGGCCACTAATACGCGCAACACCAATATTAACTACATGTTCGTCTAGGTCGTTCTGTACTAACTGGCCCATTCATATATTTATATTATCAACTATTATATTATCTTTATTTAAATACATAAAATAAAAACGTGTTAGTAATCTGAAGAACCATACCATATAGCACGTAGCATGCCAAGACTCATGTATTGATATGCTGATGATATAGATGTAAAATAATATTAATTGCCATTACTACTGACTGCGGTTACGCTCTCCTGAATTAAGATTATATATAATAAGAAAACACTAAGTGTACGAAGCAATTCTTTCTGGTGCGTTGTCGATGATGGATGTCACGTTAAGGTTGTAGGTACTTTCTAAAATCTATACTCACGATACTTGCTTTGCAAAAATATACATATACCATTTTTGGTACGATAATTAAATAAGTATTTATAGTTACATATCTTAGAACTTAGATGAATATAGTAGCTATGTATAGTTAATAGGTCGTCAAAGTATTCATTTGAAATACGAAATTAGCTTCTATTGCGTAGGTAATAGGAGTAATGTCGAGCTTGACGTGTATAGTTTCATTCGCTGCCTTGTGTACATAATTATATTGAAACTACATATATGTCTGTTTTTTTTATATCAAAACATTTTAGATTTAGAGAAATGTAATATGAAAAGTTTCTAGTGTACGTATCATCAGATTAAACGGATGGATAATGGGTAGATTATATTATAGATGCTGTGTTGTTTTTTTAAGATGTTAAGAAGTATGTATATGATCTGATTCAAAACCACTCTTACTAAGTGTACATAACCTACACAATAATAATTTATATGTACCAGATATTAAAATATTAGCTATTATTAAGTTACTTTTTCTACAGAAACTTTACTTCTAGATACACACCATTGAAATGTAAGAGGGTTAGCCAAACTATTTGCTACAACTGGGCTTGCAATTCTGAATATTCTGCTGTTCTAAAAATCAATATTCTTTTACTTTCTTAAAATAATCATTTGAATTTGAGCAATATTGCAATATTCAGTTATAATCACAATAAGTAAGATAAGTAAATTAGACGACCTAGTATTAGAATAAATTGTCCAATCATGTTTGTAAATCATGAATGCGACAAAATAAATGAAAGGTCAGTTTATTTTAAATTTAATTAAAAACTCGAGGTAGGTACTTATTACATTTTAGCGATTGTTTATTTATATACAGTTTTTTTCTTCAGTTGATAAGAACAATATACTTAAACAATACACAATTAACTTATTCTATTTATGCAGTCCTTCTTAGTTAAGTCACAAAACAGTCTTAGGTTTCACTTTTTCTTTTCACTTTAAGAAGTAATCGAAAGGAAGTTAATAAAAAAATCACAAAAGTCTCCTGGTTCGGTGTGAGTGTGCTGTGGAGGTGGCTGCGCCGTGTACAAGGACGGGGGTGGCGGCGGAGGCGGAGGCGGAGGCGGAGGCGGCGGCGGCGCAGCGGCGAGCAGCGGCGGCGGCGCGGCGTGCGTGCACGCGCCCGTGCTTGGCGAGATGGTCGGAGCGCGCAAAGCGCTTATTGCACTCGCGGCACTCGAACGGTTTATCCCCAGAATGGCTCCGCCGGTGACGCGCTAACTCGTCTGATCGCGCGAACCGCCACGGGCACTCGCCCCAAGTACACCTGTACGGCTTTTCCCCACTGTGTCTCCGTAAGTGTGCCCTTACATGAGACGCTTTTGCGTACAGCTTACCACAGCCCTCCACTGGACAACGGAACGCGCCCAGCTCTGGAGAATACTTGGGCTCGCCCCACGATCGCACTTTCATGTTCGCCTTTTCTATTTCTTCTGCCAAGCTTTCAGCACGATCCCAATGTCTATCAGTAGACGCCACATAGTCGTGTGTCTCTAAAACATACGAAGGATCTATCAAATCACTCGACTCGGATCCAGAGTTTGGAGTATCGTTCGATATGTCGCTACCTAACGCTTCTAACAGATATTCGTCAATGACACTGTTATCCAAATCTGTAAAATCGAATCCAGGTGAACAATCTGAAAAATTAAAATCGTCTTTGCTCACATCAGTGACATCACTCACAAAACTATCACACTGCCAATCCAAGTCACTGTACTGAAATTGCAGAGGTCCCGAATCTAGCGCCGGCAGTTCGAAATTGACGAGACTTTCCGCTGGTGAGTATTCGTAGAGCAGCCTATCATTCAAAAGAGCGTCCTCGATGAGAGGACCACTACTTTCACAGAACATTTTTATTCACGGATGAAAGTATCGTATCTTCACAATGACCTTTTTGGCAGCATAACCCAGCAAATGTTCAAACACTGCTCCGCAAGTATTGTTAGCGTATAACTCTCGTCTCGTTGCACCAAGCTTATCGGAAGCCGAATGTATGAATGGCCGTTTATCTGTTCGGGATGAGGTATGTCAGCGTGCGGCGCGTCCCTTGGCCGGAGTGACGGAGTGGAGTGAGCGTGCGCGCGCGCCGCTGCCGCTGCGGACGCGATAGCGCGATCGCTGATTATCGGCGGATCCGCGCACATGTCCAGGCTGAGATCAATAACGTGCACCCGTACGTATCACAAACAAATTCAATTATCCACTTGCACGGATATATTGATGCATTGTAGCTTTTGGGATATATACTTGTTAGATTTTAAACTTTATTGTTTATTTGAAAGCGAATGCTACATGTATAACTTCACTAATACTTATATTGAGCATTTGTGATAAAATTGTTTTGTTATAATTATTATCCTTGTTTCCAAATTTACTCTGTAACTGATGAGTATGCAACGTCGAGGGTACGTTAACCTCTGATAGAACTAGTGGCTAGTCCTCTGAATGGTCTCTTCCCACTAATCTTTATGTTTTATTTTCCTGTCCATAGGGTGATTGTTGGAGTCGCATAGGTCAAGGCCCCAGTGCCATGCCAAATACGATGTACCGGTCTTTTTTTTTATTTTGTATGTTCTACAGCTCCAAGTTCAAATCTTTCTCCGATTCATTATCACTAAAATAGAAAGTTAGAACAGTGCAATTTAATAAGTTCTTTCGTATCTCTAGCTCTACTTTGTTTTTGTTTAGGTATTTAATATGTAGATACCAGTGAAAATATATCAATTAACGTTACTGTTAATTGCACATAACGTGGATCATTCACTTTCCTAGCCTATCAGTTGTTTGTATGACCTAGCGGATAGGTTCTTTTACCTTTGTAAACTTTCTTTCGATAAATGATAAATTATTCAAATAAGTACAGATAGTACCTATATTTTCGAGTGAAAATATTATATTAAACACTGCGATAAGAATTTACTAGCTCTATATTTACTTAAATTACATAATTAAAAACACATATGCCTTTATTATCTACTAGCTTTTTGCCCGCGGCTTCGCCCGGGTGGATTTCGGTATTGGGTTTATAGAGGGTTAAGGGTCATAGCTTTTGCCCACGGCTACATAGGTTTGTGCGGAAGTCGGTTTATCGCGCTTCCCGTGGAACTATCCGTTTTTCCGAAATAAAACATACCGCAAATCCTTGTTCAAGAATCACTCTATCTATTGATGAAAACCGTATGAAAATCTGTGCAGCAGTTTTGCAGCGAAGCCTTTATTGCGCATCCCGTGGGATCTGTCGATTTTTCTGGGATAAAAAGTAGCCTATTATTTAATCTGGACTTTTATCTTTACGTCTGCAAAATTTCAAAGTAATCGGTTCAGTAGTTACGGCGTGAAAGCGGAACAAACAAACAAACAACTTACTTTCCGATTTATATTAGTAAGGATTACAGTAGTATAAAAGCAAAAATAGCAATTCTTTACTGAACTAAGAATCTAAATGTAACATAAGAAATGTTTTGTTTTAAATTTATATGGAAATACATTAAATGGCATGCTAAAACGGAACTAGGTATTATTTTTTGCAAAGTGGAGATTACAAATACATCCTATAATGATAAAGCGATAATATTCTTGAAAATGGTTCGTGTAAACATAAACTCATGCGGTGCGTCATTTATACATATTACGTACTTTGGACTTTTAGGCGAGGATTTTTAAAATCAGTTGCAATAAAATATATAATAGGTATTTTTGTTGGTTTTTGGTATTCTATGGTGCAATACAGAAGCAGCTTTACAACGTTGAAAAAATATTACATTTCTTGTTCAGCGTCCAGCTGTGTTGCAAAATGTTACTAAACACTTTACAGTCACTAGTCAAGTCGTGAAACATCATAGTTCTTAATTCAAAAATAAATTACATGAACTAATGCTATAAAATACTTAACTGCAAAATCTTTCCTCGTAAATAGAAGACAAGGCACATTTTGTTATTGATTCCCAGGTTAGTTGTCAAATGTTCCTATAATATTATCATAAAATTCAAAAGTGGATAATCTCCACCTCTTTATTCCCGCTAACATGAAATAGAACCAACCATGATTTAAATGCGGACGGTACATATTTTTATTGGTTTCGAACTACGACTCAGAAAGAAGGAAACTTTATATGATCATTTCGATGCCGTCTACCTGGCCGTCTGTCAAGACCTAAAAGAATAAATGCAATTCAACTTTCGAATTTCATTTACGTACAATCAGCAATATGTCAAGCTTGAACTAAAACTCGCCTCTATTACGGGCTACAGAACATGTGTGTTAAGGTTAACGTGTAAAGTCTAACTTGCTATGTGTACATTTAGCCAAAGTTATTAACACGCCTGCGAAGAATCTTCGAGGTATCATATAAAGTCGATTAATCTGCATTGAGTCAGCATGGTCGATTGTGACCTAAATACTCAAATTAGAGTAGGCCTGAGCTCAGGTGGGAAGTAAAAGAGCTGTATTTCTTTAGCTAAAATAATGTCTATTTCTTTATGGTGGATATTGTAAATTAAAAATGAATTACATACTACCTACGTCGTATGTCGCTAGTGTCGGTTACCCTATGCGTCTAGCACTCGCTGATACCAGCGGCGGTGGCTGGCACCGCCACCATCTGGCGCGGCACAATTCTGATCAGATTACAATGGCCTCTCGATATTTGCGTATTATATATTTTAATGGATCACGTTTAGGATAAGTGACAGATCGTTACACATATAGATTATTCCCAAGGGGACATGCTCTGAAAAGGATAAGTATTATTATTAAATGATAATGAATTGTGTAGTGATTTTAAAAAGATATAAATGGATGACCGATATCGAATATTAGCAGTTTGAAAAGTTAGATAAAGTGCAACTTCATTCTGCTACTGTGTACCTCCAATTTGGTAAAAACATCGCGTTGTAAGTTAAAGTTTGTGATAATTAATTATTAAAAATTTAAAGTAGGTATAACTACAATATATGGATTTCAAATATTTGTCATCGAGATTGTTTCGTAGATTTCAAAGTGAGTGAGGTGAGCTTTAGCAATATTTTGAAATATTCTTTCCAAACGATTTCACATATTTGTGATCAAAATCTGTCTAGAAGCTTTGAAAGTTTTACCTATTGGTGAATTCCTAGTTTATATCTAGCATCTTTATATTCTTCTTCTAGTTTATATAGTCATTGATAGGCTTCTATTACTAGGTTAAAATGATTTTTCAGAAGGGAGCTTCTATATCAGAACAATTGCTTTACACTATAGTAGAAACAGTCAAGATAGTAATCTTGACTGGTTCTGCTATAGAGTTTTAGTTGTAAGAACTATAGCTGTATTCTGGTTTAAAGGTAAGACGTGGTATTAAAATCAATGGATACGGTAGTTTTACTCGTAGATTTCAGGTTACAAGTTGGTAACGAACACTCTAGAGGTTGCAGGTTTGTTGCTTTTTGTGTGAATGATACATGTAGATGGATTTTACAACTACACATTGACAACTACACATAGTTTATACATTAGTTCATTAGAGTCACATGTGGCTGTTGCACTTACCAACGAGTGAGCTGTCTTGTTTGCAAACATAGATGCTTATAAAAAAACGTTAAAAGAAAGTTTGTAAGCCTATCTTAAATTCTAAGCGTATGTTTCGTACATTAGCAAAACACCACGATAACGGTGACAGGCAGTGCCAGCTCTGTCCTGCCAGCACTGATTACGCGCATTACAAATTGTATTTTCAGCCGGTTGTGGTACGTCACCAAGGTTGCCAACCGTACGAGGTTCCTTACAAATACGAGATTTGTAGTCTGCCGTACGAGGTACGAGGACGCTATCAACCTCGTACAATTATGTACGAGATTTTGATAACATTAAGGCCATGCGATTTTTTTTAATGGATTATGTAGCTAGTTCCAAATGAGCTTTCGCTACTTCACCGAACTCTAGGCTATACGATCATTTGGGTGAGGTTACTCCTGCAAGAACTAACTTATTTTAATATTTTTGGGTGTTTTGATTCCCTTTGGCGAGTAGGTTATAACACGATTTTGGGAAGCTCTGATGCAACCAAAAATTTTATTTTTGTTTCAGCGATATTAGCCTGACATCTATTGAATCATTATTATTTCATAACGAGCATCCTTCTTTAACATCAGTATTGAATACTGTTATATCGCCATCTGTAGTTATGTTTGCAAGTAAATTTCAATAGTATACTTCATCTTACAGAGTCATGCAAATAATAAAGTTATCATTAATTATGCTGTGACAAGATAATTAATTTCATTCACTACCAAAGAATATTTAATCCGCATCATATAGGTAAATGGTTTTAGTCAAAAGCTGTGAAATCTCCTTCCTGAATTATTTTTAAGAACTCATTATTAATATTATTAATTTCATGTGTTGCAGATTTCTCGCTGATAATAAAACTGTAATTTTAGTTGTTTCCATATATTTTATAGAATACCTACACTAAATTGTAAACTAAATAATCTATCTGTAAAGTTTTGAACGATTATTTTCATTATTATGGCTGAAAACCCGTCAAACAAAATTGTCGGTAATTCTCAGGAGTATTGGCCCTTCATAAATTTCAATGTACGCGGTTTGGAAGTCAATATACGAGATTTTCAGCTACATATGTACGAGGAATCTTTCTTTTTGGTTGGCAACCCTGTAGGTCACAGCCGCCATTATTATGAATGAAAGCGATTACAAGTAGTGTTTTGTTTAGGTTCGTTTCTGTATACTCATGTACGTGATATTAAAAAATACAAACAGGAAGTACAAACTTTGAGATTATGATGATGCTTATGACATTACATTGTCACGTTTATTTTTCACAACATTTTGGATATGTATGTATAGTACTGTAGTATGTTTATACTATCTATCTAAGTTTATATCTATACTAATATTATAAAGAAGTAAAGTTTGTGTGTTTGTAAATTGTAAAGGGTAATCTCGGGGTCTACTGAACCGATTTTAAAATTTTTTTCACCAATAGAAAGACACAATGTTGCTGAGTGTCATAGGTTATATTAAAATCCGAAAAATAAAAAGGCTTTTACGTGGTAGTCCGTTTTGCAAAGTAAATGGGTGAAAAAACGGGTAGCGTACGGAGCGCGATGGCTTCGGGTTTAATTCGGTTCGCGTTCGTGCTCGCTTCGGGGATATTAGTATTATGCCCAACGAAGTGGGCACGGGTTAGCTAGTAATATATGAAGTTATACACAATAATATAAAGTTACTTCATTTTCAAAAAAAAAATCCTAATTTACATACGCCACTCGGAATTTGTTCCAAATGTAAATGACTTATGCAGTGACAATTTTAATTATCACAAGTTTATTGTAAAATTAGTTGCCAGTTTTAGACTTAGTAGACTTTTATCGATAGAAAAATAAATGTTTTACTTACTAGTAATTAAAAGGAGTGTGGGTGTGGGGTAACCATTGGTCGAACGCTCCCAAACCAGCAATTTAATGCATTTTCCTCAGGGGAATAAAAAAAAAGTATCTTGAGTTTGTAGTATTCTAATGAATTAGAAATTAGGAATATGAAGCTCAGATATGATTGATTGTATTGAATACAGTTTAAGTTTCAGTATTTGGTGATTGCAGCAAACAATAAGACAGAATGATTATCAGTCACTGACCTTTCTTAGATGGCAATCAAAGCTTCATGACTGCTCTAATGAAATTTGCTGTTACATTTTTAAAAAGATTTAACTGTCTTAGGAGTTACGTCGATGATTATATCGCTGTTACGATTCAGTTTTTGTGCTTTAGCGGTCTTATTATAGCGGTCTTAGTATGTACTTAACAATTTAATGAAATGATGCGCCTTATCATGAGATGGTGAGTGATAAAGAGAACCGAATCACTGTGATTACATTACTCATATTACCAACATGGTGTGGAACCAAATACAACATTTGAAACTCCCCGTGGCTTGGTATTGATAGGTACAATGAAATTTCGGTTTGTGACAGAAAAAGATTGGCCGTCGTGTTAGTTCGAGAAAGGCAATCAAAGCAGAAAAGGAAGGAATTCGAAGAAATCCTGTTGGTAAGCAAAAAAAATTATCTTACGAAATGAAGATCACCAACTAAAGAAGAAGCTCGAATCATATCGTGTATTATAAAGTTGACTGAGGACTTGCAGCTTACCTATCTTTTGAGGCGTTCTACCTTCAGTTGATAAAACACGGGTGCAATAAATCAACAAATAAAATTACTTTTTCATATAAATTATATTCTGGCTTAAGTTTTAACACGATGACAGCCGTTAGTAGGTTAAATTTATCGTCTATAGACAGGTAGATAACATTCAGAGACACGGACACGACAATGACCCCACTGGTATTTTATTGCCCATTTCACAATGATGAAATGCACGGGGCCTTATAAAATGGCGAATAGTAAAACAAAGTATGCAATAAAATATACTAAATATTTTAATTTTATCACTCGTTAGTGTTTCGATTCCCTTCCACGGGATTAAAACGACCAAAATAAAAACGTGTATAGTATCTTTACTACTAACCCGAACAGTCTGTATCGCTATATTAACGTCGATATTCATTCACTTATCCAATTTATGGTCAGTGACTTAAAACACCGCTTCCGGAAAGGGAATCTTAGACGGTCACATTGCAGCGTGCGATGTGTTTGGTTCGGTGATAACGAGATAAGTAATTGTGAAAGAGTTAAAATTTTACTATTGTTTACTGAAAAATTAAAAGCTGCGTAAAGTATATTTAATTGCAAGACTGCTAAACACATACTATAAAAAGGTTTGATTCTATTCTACCTATATGTTAGGGTGTTAAAACCTTAGTAGACAACATATAATTGTGAATTTCTTTGAAGGTGTATGTATGCAGGTTGTCTCATGATGTTTATAGATACATTGAAATTCGTAGAATGACAAAACATATTGGCAAATGGAAAACTTTTGTTTTTATTTAATTATATCTATTAAGAAAATAACTCTATAAAATAGGCGCCAGAGGAACTAGTTTTTTTTAAATATAGTATCACTGTCACACATAATAAATTGGTAAAAATTATAATAATAAATAAGGGCTCATATGAACAGAGGCCCTTCCCACGGAGCAAACATAAACATTGTTTGCTCCGTGGTCAAAAGGAAGTGAGTTATATAAAGCACTAGCTTTTGCCCGCGACTTCGTTCGCATGGACTTCAGGTTCGTCCCGTCTAGTCTAGTAATAAGTAAGTTGTTTTGATCTATCTTGTAGGATTCAGTCAGCGTTTGCAATGTAAGCGCAAAAAATGTGTTTTTTTTACGACCTCACATTAGAAACCTCAAAAATTGTAGCCTATGTGTTATACTGATGTAAAAGCTATATTGTGGTAAAGTTTCATTCAAATCCATTCAGTAGTTTTTACGTGAAAGAGTAACAAACATCCATACATCCATACTTACAAACTTTCGCCTTTATAATAGTAGTAGGATATAATTTTGCTACTTCATTAAGAATGAAAATCTAAACGGGCAAAATGTTTACAATATCCGACATTATCTAATGTCGTTTGAATAATAGGGACAAATTATGAAATATCAATCTGTGGCATTCAAAGAATTTTAATAGAAACAATTGATCATTATATATAATATTATCATACTGTACTACTTCTCACTAATAAACCTAGCAATTAGTTACTTGAGTTTCAGTTACAATAAGCATATTTCACTGTGGGCTAACAATGGAAAACAATAGTTTTTATTGAGAGAAAAATACATTCCGTTTGCAATTACTTTGGAAAAGCAATTAATTTTTTTTTGTTTTTACTCACGCCGAAATGTTTGAATCATCAGCCATCTGTTATAGCTTAGAGCGGATTGTGTAGGTACCGAAAATAAACAATGAGGCAAATATTAGAACCCAGCTGATAAAACTCTCATTAACTCCATCTGCTATGGTGGCCCGTTGAAAATCCAAATCGTATCAAATATCATCATCAGGAGAATCGATTGTGTGGTTCATTTTTATTATATTCATATTGTACACAGTTATGCTATTTTGGTTAGGAATAACAAAAAGTGTATCTAACACTTTAAATGATTAAGCATTGTGATACTTAATAAATATAAAGTAACTGGGTCTTTATGGTGGCATTAACATTATTGTACCAGAGAGAGATTCTATACCAGGACTGTCTACTTGAATATCTTCGTCTTACTTATTTTAGTCGCAAAATTTCACAAATTATTTAACAAAGCTTTACCGATGACCACTCCCTGTCGTAGCCGTAAGGTCTATTCCTTTCGAAATAGTGTGAAAAAAGGAAAATAAGAAGCGGTACAACACTTCGCTCACTTCTCTCCATCCAACATTTTGTTACCAATGGATGTAGAGTTGGAATCAAAGTTCATGTTGCCTACTTTACTTAGGGGTCATCCATAAATTACGTCACACGAATTTCGTGATGTTTTGCCCCTCCCCCCTTGTCACAACTAGTCACATTTGTGAGACTCCCCCCCCCCCTAGTGTGACGTCACAAATTATGAAATTATTGAATGATAAAAGCGGTTTCGAAATCAGTTTTAAGTAATAAAATTAACATCAAATCAATTAAGTATACACTATATTAAATAAGTATATGGTCATTTCATGATTTTCTTATTATATTTTTCAAAATCACCTACTATAATCAATTAGAAAAATAGTACGTTTCGGGAGTACCCCTATTAATAGATAAAAGAAGATACTATTCCTTTATTTATTTATGAGAGTATACAGACTTTACAATAAAAGTTAATATTTACAGCACTTTTAATACTAATAATAATAATAATTTAAAGTTTGTGTTTTAACAGTTAGCTTATTTGATTTAATAGATTTTGTAATGTGACGTCACGGAATGTAAGATCCCTCCCACTCCCTTGTCACACAATGTCACACTTCGTCAACCCCCTCCCTCCCCCTAACCGTGTGACGTAATTTATGGATGGCCCCTTACCTGCTCGGCATAAATAGTGCAAAGCAAGCTAAGCCATATGTTCCATGACACCGCACGTCACCAACATCGTGAATGCTACAAGAGCAGTGAGAGCCCGACTACGCCCTGTCCTCACAGCGCCCAAGATACCACTGAGGGTGAAGACGGCCATCTTCAAACAATATGTGAGGTCCAGGCTCTGTTACGCAGCGCCTGCGTGTACGCCCTGACCGGCAAAGGCGCGCGCAAGAAGATGGCGGCGCAGCAGTCTTTGACGCTAAGGAGTATCGCAGGAGCCCCCAGGTTTGTCAGAAATGACAGGATCGCGAGTGACCTGAGGGTCGAGCCGCTGGATCGTTTTATCAGGAGAACGGCGACTACCCTGTTTAAGAAAGCGGCCACCTCAGGCCACCCACTCATCGCCGACATCGCGCCATACCACGCCCGTCCCCCGGACAGGCGTCCATACCCAAGGAGCCTCATCCTCCCCTCATCATCGGAAGAGGAGGAAGGATGAAAACAAACAAGGAAGAAAGAAAAACCCCATCAGCCTATCCCCAATTAGTAGAGCGACGAACGCTCCTAACACGGGTCGAGAAGGAAGAAGAAGGGAAAAGAAGCCAAGGCGGCATGACCGCCGACCCAAGGCCCCAGTCATTGTGATGACTGGCGAATGAGACCACCGAAGAGGGTTCAACCCTGACCGGTTACCGTCTCCACTTCAAGAGACGAAGACAATCCACAGGCCATATGTTATTGTTCAGATCTAAAGCAATGGACGCAAGCATTCATGCTGTAGGAAAACGTAAAAATCTGTCATACTAACGTCAAAACAATCTTAAGTGAAGTCTAAGTAGAGGTTAGCAAAAATATATTAGCAGCTTTGACTAAGTTACAAAGTATTCATCACGTATCTCTAATTTCTCTTGGTGTTGTGGGCGGCGGTAATTGCTTACTATTAGGTGATCCATTTGCTCGTTTGGCCCTCATAACATAAAAAATAAACATCTACCCTTACTAGATCCCGAATCAGGACTAATCACAATCAGTTACGGAAGTAGTCAAAACATGATCCTAATAATGTAAAATTAATGAATGGGTAAATGTTTATCATGCCTACAGTTATCAAATCGACTTTCATGCTAGCGGTTAACAATATAGTGCCATAAATTAAATACGTTTATCGGTCGGTAAGTATTTTGCTACAAGTTCTATGCTCGCGCTGCAGATTTCAATACGCCTATACTTAGAAAATGCTGAAAGTTTCTGGATTGTGATAAATAATAACACTAGATATAATACTTACGATATACTCGTACATATTGTTATCAAAGTATATTCCGTCGCAATTAATGTAGTTTTGCATTCACTGAACCATTGTGCAAAGCAGTCGAACAAGTCTAACTTAGGAATCTTTTCAATGGGTTTATTGAACACATTCACTGTTGATGCACGTCTAATAAAACGTGTGCCTCTTAAGTTTGTCTTAAATTTTTGGAAATACATACAATGAAATTCATAGGGTGCGGAAGCGTCATCAGTTCCTCATTTGAAGGCCACTGTTACCTCAGCGGAATATCAGGCTGCCTTACCGTGAAGGAGAACATTGCTTCGGGGAGGGTTTTTCGAGAACTTTTTCAAAAACCCTGGGGAAACTAATGTTGATGTAATGTTGATGTTGAACCTGCAGACTCTGTGCTTTGATCTTCAAGTGATACTCTAGTATGTCCTGTGTGTTTGCCAAAAAAAGGAACAATATTTTTTTTAAAGAATGCTTTGATTTTTCTTTATTTTCATCGGCGAATCTTCAAAAGGCTTTCCTTTTGGATTACAATGTATTTTGAATCACTACTGGTGATAATCTATAAGGCCAACAAAAACGGTGCTTATTACCCAAAATCATTTCACTGCCAATCTTTCTTTCATACCTAACACAGCGAATACAACTGTTTTCCTGCAGAAATAGATACAACAGGGTACCCAAGTAAACGACTTCAGCATAGTCTCCATTTTTATTACAATCTGCCATAACTTTAGAAAAGTACATGCAGGCGTGATTATACGTATGACTGTGTGATTTATATATGTATTATGTTATGTATGTTAATATCGTTGTTGTATATTAAGCAAAATAAAACATACAAATATAATTTGCGCATATTTTCTTTAATACGAGCATTTTACAACAATATTGAAACGAAATCGTCACTTTGAGATCTGCTGCCAACATACACTACGGGCGCTCAACAAATAAACATAAACCGCGCACACTAATCTATATAAACAAGTCGCATAAGTACATACAGGCTTTCAATATAATCTATACATACACTAAAGCTATATCACCACTTGCCACCGTCCGTTGCGGAACGTTCTCACTCACTGTACTTGTCACTTGGCTTAAAGTTTGTTCGATAGTTTTGTTTGTCTCTGTCGCACTAGTAGATCACTTCGTAAACTGTGGCCTTCTTGTCACCTGAGCCCGTCACTATGTATTTGTCGTCAGACGAGATGTCACAGCTAAGCACCGATGATGATTCTTTTGACTGGAACAATTAGATCATTTATTAGAATTTAAAAATAAGTGTGCATCTGTGAAAGTTGTTTGGATTCAGTTTAATGTTTGCTTAATTTATATATTTATGAGTAGCTGCATGTAAGTATGGTAAGAGCTATATTAGTCATATATTGTTTATTTCAACCTATGTTCGTTATTAGGTCTCCAAACTATGCCCATAGCAAACAACATCAAAATTGGTTAAGCCATTGTTACCGGATCTCGAAAAGTAGGGTTAGCTAAAAAAAGTGTTAACACTAAAATATACACTATATAAATCCAAAATTGTTTTATTTTAATGATACTAATTTCGTTATTAACCGGTAAATAAATTAAAAAAAATACTACAGCATATTGAACTTTCCGCTGTTTGTTAACTGGTTCCGAGCTAATGGATTAAAGGACGGCTGATGATTAAACAACATTAGTACGTCGTAGTAATGGTCGTTATTTCAATAACAGATAATATAATGAATTATTTTCCCGTAACGAATAACACATTATTTAACAACGGCTTATACTGTTATCCTGCTGTTGCTGTTGACAAAATTATCGCCTAGTCGCATTGTTGTTGTTGCCACTTGCGTGTGTGCGGCACGGAGCGAGCGAGTACGACTGTGCTACAAGCTACAAGTGTGAGCGAGAGAAAGCAAACCGTTGTGTAGGCGTAGGCGCTCGCTCTGTTGCCTGACTGCTTATTCCTATAATATTAACCTTTCGCACAAGGAAATAAAGTTCCTATTTGTTTATTTCTTATAGTAATTTTACTAATCCCAAATTCACAATTTTGTACCTTCGCTCGTATGACAACTAGACTCATTTTGGTTTCCAGTGTGATTTGAAATAACAATGAGGTATACTGTTGCTGGCTTGCTGGTGCCTAAGCTGTTGTCATTTTTTTAGTCACGTATTATTTGCTGTTGTGCGATCGCGCGTATACAAATTAAAGTATTCGTTGCAATAAGTAAATAACGTAAACATTGAATGTAAATAACAAATTATGTACAGATCAATGAACTTTTAAATATGCCAGAAAATTATATTGATTAGGTAATTAGTTTTAAATTATTTAAATTACTGCCTAATATTCTGACAGTCCTAGGCCATATCATTGTTAAGAATAACTAAGCTAGGTATTATAATAATTGTATTCAACAACATTTGTCAAAACAGCAATATAACAGGATAACAGTTATAGGAAAATAAGATAACAGTGTTATTAATTTTTTTTTTTTTTATATGCTAGGCGCGGAAGATGACCTCCTCCCGCCTGATGTTAAGCGGTGAAAGAGGCCCAAATGAGATGACAGATAGGATAGTGACTTTACTCCACTCTCCTACCTGCCCTATCCCTGCCGGCCCAAAAGATGCCTTTTCACGCCTCTTTTGAAGGAACCCATGTTGTAGAATGTAGAAAACACATACGCAGGCAGAGAATTCCAAGTGCGGGAATTATTACAAAACAGTGGTTATTGCCGTTGCCGTGACCGGTGCGTCGTACCTGGAATATACTAGCGCCGTAGGGCGTGCGCCAGGCGTTGAGCAGGTTGTCCTTGCCGGTGGAGACGAACCACTTGCCGCAGGACGCGAACCGCAGCGACAGCACGCACGACTCGTGCAGGTGCAGCTGGTACTTGTCCGGCTTCACCGCGTGCAGCACTTCCACGTTGCTGTTCTCCATGCCGACTGCGAGCCATTCGCCTGTGGAATACAACGTGCTCGTTTCAATTTTGTATCATCAATACATAGTATAAAACAAAGTCGCTTTCGCTGTATGTCCGTATGTATGCTTAGATCTTTAAAACTACGCAACGGATTTTGACGCGGTTTTTTTTAATAGATAGAGTGATTCTTAAGGAAGGTTTGTATGTATAATAAATGCATAATATAGTAGAGAAACACTGATAAATTTAAAGGTTTCTAATGTGATGTCGTAAATAAGCATGTTTTTTTGTGCTTATATTGCAAACGCTGGCTGAACCCTACGAGATAGACCAAAATAATGTACTACAGTATTGTACAACTTACAAAAATCCACAAAAAAGTCCGCGATGGTATATGTCTATCTCTTAGAGATAACCCACCATAACCATTTTTTCACTGCACCCGTGCGAAGCCGGGGCGGGTCGCTAGTTTGTATATAAAACAAAAACTTACAATACACTCTTACTTTAACTATGCTTCTGTAGGTAACTTATATAATAATCATTTCAACATAAAACGAACTATAACAAACATTACATAAAACTAAATAATCAAAAATCTAATACTTATTTATATACATAAAATAAACATTTATAGCTATCTTAAATTATCAGATGCTACGGCGCGTTCACTTATTAACATCGCAGTTAGGGAATCAGATTTCTCGATGCTGCTTCTACGCTCAGGTGCGTGCAGCCCGCTCGTTTGTACCTGGCCAGTCGAGATCTTATGCACTAGGCAAAATGTTTTTTTGTTAAAAAACCATTGCCATCAATAAAATTACTTACTTACTCACTTATGCACTACGCGAGCCCGTATGTCTCGGCGCTCCCCATATCATTACGATAAATTGTTAACGAATTATTCTTTTTGTCTTAAGTAATTGTATTAATATCTATTGTGATTATACTGTGTTGTGCTTTATTGTGAACACTTGTTATCTGTGCCAAATTCCTGTAGTCCTTCTGATTATTGATATATGTTAATTATATTTGGAATCATACATCAACACAACCACACTTCTACACGTGAAAACTCATTATTCAAAGATGTATTTTGTTT
Organism: Scirpophaga incertulas; assembly: GCA_036419045.1. Classification (NCBI taxonomy): domain Eukaryota; kingdom Metazoa; phylum Arthropoda; class Insecta; order Lepidoptera; family Crambidae; genus Scirpophaga; species Scirpophaga incertulas. The sequence goes on from CM071628.1 coordinate 32,288,430, forward strand.
ATACGTTGTTGATCTTCCGAATATTGGGCACCGTTACTCAAATAATTAATCGTTTATTGATATTCTGTTATTAAACAGTTAACTTCGTGAAACTTAATTTTTCGGAATATTTAATGTTAGTCGACTAACGATTAACATTATCGTTAGTCCTATCGACTTAAAAACTGGTGGTTATTCTTCTGAAAGTCGTCAAGTCGTGTTGTCAGAACTTGTTAGAACGCATATTTCAAGGCATTTTTTGTAAGTGATAGGCATTGGGAAGCGGACTTTACCATATCGTGTTTCGGCGGTCATGCTATGCAGATAGATTTACACATGTCAAAAACGAAACGTGAATTAGGACCCTACCACAACAAATATTACATCTGTCAGGTTTTGGAAAATTCATATTACTTGTATATTTATGCACCAGTAAATAAAGTTTACTTTGCAATATATACATAAACAATACTTAAATAGAAAATCAAGTGTGAACTATACTTCAATGACGTCACAAACAATATCAACAAACGACCATTTTGATCCTCATTATTAGAAAAAAATCAGAACCGTAGGGCATGATTTTTCATGAGTATGGTGTATTAAATAACGGGAAGATACGCGAGATAATATAGTAAATAAGCCTGCTACTGAGATCTTGGCTGGAAAGAATTGGCTGAGGACGTTTTAGACTATCGTTTCGTCAGAGTGCATTGGTCAACTTTCTAACTCACACGGTAGTCGATCGCCACAGATGTTGTACTAAATATTGCCAAAGAAGTTTAATTGGATTGAATTTTTAGAGTATTTATCGACTGTCATAAATCCTAATATACATAAGGTATAATTTTATAAAACATTGAGCTAAGTCGACATCTAGATCACATAAATCTAAACTTACCCGTCGGACAGTAGCCTAGCGAGAATATTTGTGAGCTGAAATCATGTTGCTGTAATTGTCTGCCTTCTCTTAAGTCCCAAGACCTGGAAAAATAAGAAGTGTTATTTTATATCATAATGTTTTATAACAGAAATGTTAACATTATAATTGTGACTGTCACATTAAAGCATTAATTAGCTTATTATATAGGTATACTGTTTATTTTATATCAAGATTTTTTTAGTTAGATGTAGGTACATACAACAAAATTAGTACTAATATCTATGTATTTTGTTTTCCAGTACTTTGTGCTTGTACATGTACTTCGAGAATATTTGTGTCCTTTGTTGTATTCTATTATATGTACAGTTAAGCAATAGTAGCCATTACTCACTCCGGCCTAAATAGATCTATTATGTATGATTCTCGCGCTATTTATGATTATACCATAATTCTTAAATCTTTAATATATCGGAGGATTTTCTGAACATGTAAGAGTTTTGTTCACAGGATTCATGATTTTTGCCTGGATGACAATTTTATCTATATAATAATGTTTCGCAGTCGCATAAGATGTTTTTGATGGGTTTCACACTCTTTACAGAATTTTGCAAAATTTGCAATAGACCATATCTCCCTGTGGCCGCACACTATGGTGGTTTAACAGTTGCAATCCTCACCTAACTGTGTTGTCCAAGCCACCAGTCCAGAGCTTAGTGCCGTCGGCGGAGATGTCAATACAAGAAGCACCATCTGTATGTCCCTGGAACTGCCGCACCAGCGTTTGGTTGTGCAGATCCCACACCGCTATGTTGCCGTCTGAACAGCAGCTAAAACACACCTGCAGAAGGAAATAACCATAGGGTTATAACTTTAATATATATTTTTTAGAATTTTGCAGTTAAAACCTCATTGCTTCTTTTATCTACTTGAGCACATGAGTTCCACAATTAGTTTTCGTCAATATTAATTTAAAGGGTAATAAATTTAAGGTTCCAAAACTACATATTACATTTATAAATATCGTGACGAAATTAGGACCTTTTCGAAAATGTCAAACTTTGTCACCCCATCTCTCTTTGCGTACGTAATCACAGAGGTCCCAACCTGGTAATTAAACTTTAGCTCTTATGATTATTTTTTATTTTATTATTATCGACTAGCTTGATACAGCTCTAATGCCGCATAATAACGATGGATTCACGGTGCAAGCGTAAAATGTTACTTGTTGCTGGCTGTACATGTTTTTGTAATAGTTTCACCCGTCGATAGCCATTATTTTCATAGTTTTACAACCGTATGATTTCAAACTTGTCTTTACATGACAATTATTATATTTCCAAATTGTAAAATTATGTACTTGTAATTTGACTTATTTTACATTTAACTAGCTGACCCGACAGATGTTGTCCTGTCTCACGTCTCAAATGTCAGAAAACAATATCTAGATGACCGTATTGTGAATCTAAACCCCCTGGAATACACACAAAAAATTTCATCAAAAACGGTCCAGCTGTTTAGGAGTTCAATGACTAACACAAGTACAGAAGATTTCTATATATAAAGATTACAAATTGATCGACATAATCTTCTGACGGTCTAGTTACAAAAACAATAGGTAAAAATTGCCATAAAGAAACAGATTTTTACTACTTAGTTTAATTAAATTTCTAAATCAAAGTTGACTCTCGTTTATGTTGTTCGCAGGAAAACTAGTCTTTGTGTATTTTAGTAATGGATTGTGTGCTCACTGATCAAATGTCCTATCGGGTCATTATTGCTTTTTACTAAGTCCCCCATACTTGTGTACAATACCCCTTTGTTGATATTAGCAAGATAAACGAAGTGCCAATTAGAACTGTTGACCGATAATTAGTAGTGGCACGTGGGCTGCAGGCGTTGCGACTTTTTTTAGCATTGACTTTGATTATTGACAAAAGAACATTTCTTGTATTTTTGTCTTTTATAAGTTTTCAGATGTAAATAAATTCTATTAACAGACTATATTTAATTTGGTAGTTATTAAAAAAATGTTGCTTTTTTAGAACAAAATAACACAATTTATACAACGATGTTAAGCAAAGAGGTTATTGGGGTCTCCAAGTAAATCTCTCTTCCTTACCTTAGAGTCGGGACTAATGGCGAGCGCATAGCAAGCGGGCGCAGAAGACGTAAGTTCAGCCTTGATTCTTGGTGTGGGCGACGCTAAGTCCCAGATGGACAGGTTGGAAGCTTCGCCACCGACAATAAGCGTACGGCCATCAGGTAGTAACTTCACCGATCTTATGTAGTTGTCGCGTTGCTGCAAGTTAAGGTTCCATTAGTAAATAGAGTTGTATATAAGCTACGTATTTGGTACACAATTTAATGAATGTCTTAATATAAACGGTAAATAATAGAATTAACATAATTCTCCATTATCAATATTACTTTAGAGTTTGCGATTTGGTTAATAATTTGGTTTTAATTCTTGTGATATTGCATAAATAAGTGTTTTAAGTTGATAATAGGATGAAGTCTAGCACTAGGTATGAGTGAACAAAACAAACTCAACAATGTTTTAAAATTTCATACTAGTGGTAGCAATGCCCGTAGCAATCGCAAATATAACAAATGCCATTATAAGTAAAAAGGTATCCCACCAAAATTCTAAAATACATTTCTACAACATATTTCCTTGTATACCTTGCGATAGCTACAAGTGCAATGACTATATATAAACTCGGAATTTGGTATTTTCATATAACATGCACAAATTCAGCTTCATAAATTAAGAAATTATGTGCACCTCAGTGCACTCATCTCACCACTTCATCTTTTAATAAAATCAACGAATCAGTTCTTGGTATTCCTTGGTATTATGAGGCGGTAAAGTTTACGTTTAGATTTATAAATTTGATTAATATTTTAGAAGGAATCCATGTTTTTTGAGTATAATATAGTTATTATTATATAATCTCGTCTTAACGTCTTGTTTGGAGTTTTTTAAATATTTACTTTTTTCCCATATGAATATTATCCTTATTGTACTTTTATAACTTTGTGAAGCTTTAATGCCATGTCAAAAGATATTAAACTAATTAGCACTGTAAATTTGATAGTCAAAAAATTGTTTTCATATACATAGTTTCCGCCTACAAAGTACATATAGTAGTAACGCGTCAAGTTTTAGATGTTGATCTCGAGACAGCTATTATATCGCTCGTAATAGCGACGCTTTTTTTAGTAGGGAAAGCTTTTTTAAAGTTTTTTTTAATGTAAATAAACAAAGTGTGAGATTCACACGTTATTAAATATTGCACGCTAAGGTTAAAATGTTGTGAAAAATTAATAGTTTCTATGAGTCTTAATTTAAAACAATTTTTGAATATGTATTAATGGATAGGTTGAAATATTTATCAGTCTATTCATTAACAGTTACGCGGCATGCATTTCGCTGAGCAGCAGTCATTAATGAAAGTAACACGACAGCAATGAAAAACCAAATGCGCGGACAGTTACCGACTCACCAAGCAGTCGAGCTGGCTGACGGGCGCCTTGGCGGGCTGGCTGATGTCCCACACCTTGACGCAGCCCTTGCCGCCCGTGTACACGTACTTGGTGGGCGAGGACACGGTCACCGCGCACACCACCTCGCCGTGCGCCAGCGCCGACACCTGCCGCGCGTGCCGCGGGATGCCCGGGCCCATCAGCGCGTCCGGCGGGAACGGCACCGGCTGCATCTGCCCCTCCGCTGACACGTGGAACGAGTACGCACTGCCAACCAACATTAAACATTTATTCTTCCAATTGAATATTACACTACAATATCTATCCGGTATAATAATGGTTTCAGTGTGATAATAGGGATCTTCGCTAAATGCTGTGTGGATTGTTTTAACCTGATTATAAGACAAAAAGGGGGTGTGGCTGTGTTATGGACACGACCGTTTGTTGTACGTGAATACCTACGTCTCGTAACGGGTAATAAGTACGCAGCAAAATGGCCTTCAAATTGGCGGGGCTCCCCCTGCACCGCGCGCGATGTGTTACAGTCTTTACTGGGCGTAATAAATTCTTTGATCCTTTTGCTATCCAGTGGTGTGATTGGAATTTGGATGGGGATGATAGATATGTAGCTACAACACTAAACTGTATCCCCCGATTTTGTTATCATTCGATTTTTTGATTTGCGTCCCTATGGAAGCAATTTTAAAGACGTATTCACGTCAAAAATAGAATGCGGTGCACATTCTTGATGCGCATAGTCATCTGTAGTTTGAGAAATTGTCAATTATCTGAGCCACTGCTATCGGGTTATATACTGACCAATCAAAATTATTAATATTCTACTATTTGCCTTTTTATTTTTATTATTTATATTTATTATTAAATTGATGATTTTTCGTTCGGACATAATCCATTTATTTTTAAAGCCAGCCTTTTTAAAGGCTCTAAACCTTTGATTGCAAAATATTTATTTTTATATTTCATTTTAACTCTACAATGAACAATTTGTTGTCTAATTATAAAAGGCAACATATTTTGCTCTCAATACCGGTCATAAATTATTTTATTGCCAAATGTTTAGACATGTAAAGGGGACATGCACTATTTACGTTTCGTTTTTCTGCACAGTCGCTGAACGGAAATTAGTACAATGCACTTCGTTGTGGACGGAAAACTTAAAAATGTCGGACAGGCTAACACATGATTTCACCCGAAAACTACTGACAAAGACCGTACAGCTGACAACCTACGCTAGGGCCGTATGGTCTCGACCTGACCGCACCTAACGGCAGGGTATCGTCGATCCATGTACCAATTTGTTATAATTTGTATATCTAATATCTCTCAAACGACAAATGCATGAGAGACAGAGAAAAATAATACATAAATTTTCCAAACGTTACTTTTACTCTCAACTGAACGAACTAGAGTGTCAAATCAATAGAAGACAGAAACCGCAAAAAGGAACCGCAAAAAGCGTGGGTTATGGCACTCTCTTTTCTTTCTTATTCAGTAAGTTCGCGATGTATATATACCCAAATCAATTCATACGATAAATAGCATGGATACTTGTTTAACATTTCTGGATTATGACAAGTTACAATTGTCCTAAAATATGTTTAAATATGGGTTAGACCTTAGTACAATTGCGCACACAACTTATGAATTTTGTATTAACTAGCTTCCATCAGGCGGTTTGTCGTTATCAGAAACTGGTTTTTCTACTGGCTCTCAGCCAGTGGAAGCCGTATTGTATTTGCACCGCTGATATTTACCGGACATACGGAAGAAAAATAACTGAAGATAGGAAAGGAAGGAAACTCAACTAAATAAAAAAAATATTATAAACGTTTTCCACCGTGAGCTAGCGAGAACCTTTGGGACTTATATCGGGAGATTACAATAGAGCATAGTGTCGGGATAGATGTGATTGCGTCTGATCTTCTACTGACACGTGGAACGAGTAGGAGTTACAATGAACAGGAAATAAAGCTTTATAATGTCATAAAAACCCGAAGAAATCGGGATACAAACGGTCTAAGTTCATGCAGTTATTTTCTAGCAAATAGATTATTTGTAAGTGTATTAAATGACGGGCGCGAAAGTAACGTCGCGGTACGTTATATAGTATAGTGTACGGTATATTGGATATCTCTGTCTACTGACAGATTTAATAGTTAGTCGCGGTGCAGACGGTAGGATATTGGAAGGCACAAAATAGCTAAGTTTACGATTTTTCATAATTATTATATTTGACTGTTCCTTAATAATTTGTTAAGGTTTTTATTGAATTATACTAGTTTACTAATAGAATACGAATGTCGCTTCATAACACAAAATATATAAATTCCTAAATTCGGACAGCTTATAATGTAATTTTGAAAGGCTAAGATAGTTTTGACTTACGGCTTGCCACCAGGTATTGGCGCGAGCGATGTAGGCCCGATTGGCGGGCGTAGGGGTTCATACGCCAACGCCGCTCTTGCTGAATAGCCCGCTAACCCGTACGCATCATGAGCACCATTACCCAGATAAGGGTACTGTAACGCTGGGGGTTTGACCGCCGCCTTTAGGGGAGCTCCTGCCGATCCAGCCCCACTTGCTCCTGATGTGGGGGTAACGGGTTTTGAAATAGGGGTGCTAGGTTTCTCGTCCAACTTTTTCGCTGACGGCGTTGAGGCGTTACTGGAGGTGCCCGATCTGGAATTAGAATGAATTATTATTTTTAACATACACACTGCATTATACAAAGAATAAAAAAGAACATTAAAGTAAGTTAACAATGGTTAAAACCTAACTAAAAGAAAAATATAAAATATATATAATACTAGCGGACCCGACAGACTTCGTCCTATCAAAAAGATTTATAAAGTGGCAGTTTATTGTTCCTACTTATTTTATATTCAGGGCAAAAAATTCGCCTGTACAGAACCGTCACCCTGGTGGTAGGGCATTGTAAACATAAAATAATTAATTGCAAAAAAGGTCCAAATGAACTATTACATTTTCTGACTATTCAATTTTGGTACGTGACATTCAATCCTCCAACGATGTATTCTGTGTTCCAACGCACACACGCACACTGTTTTAATAGATGTGATTAAATTTCAACTTTATACAGCGTTAATAAAGACAACAATGAGTGATTGCAATATAAATTTTATACAAAAACAATAATGCTCAAATTGACTGTACGTTTTGGTTAGAAAACGGTTGTATGGGGAAAAAGGGTTGTTTTTAAGTTTTTCCGATAATTAGGTCGAATTCCGTAAAAACCATCCTTGAACTTCAACAAACATTAAAAACAAATAATTGGCCAAATTAGTCCAGGCGTTGTTGAGTTATGCGCTTACCAACACATTTTGCGATTCATTTTTATATATAAGAAGATAATCAATATAACTAATCATTAATAAAATTTATAGTCATGACAACGAACTTCTGTAGAATGTAAAAGTATTTTAAAACTATTGCGAACTAATGATTGTAATGGTACTGTAATATGTATGAATTTCATAAACAGGAAGATCCATTCTTGTGTGTGATTTCAATTATAACAGTTAATGTTGTGACTTATATTTAGATAGCACCAGCACAAAACATTTCTGAAAATAAATATGTTCGAAAAATAAAGTCTGCAAATGATACAGTGAGTGCTACACACATCTCCCTAGTTACATTAACGACGACGAGGAAAAATCACAAATTATTTCTCGAAGTTGTTAACAACTTTGTAATTAGCACGTCAGTATTACAGTGGCTTCCGAGTTAATGTTAGGTTAGATGCTCAATTTGTTGAAGTTTGCGTGGAGATTACCGTCATTTATCCGTGAAGGCGCGTCTAATCTTATTGTCAGTAATAGGACTAGTCTCCGGCATCAGTATTGGGTAATTGATTTAGTGTCTAGAGGATTAACTTTAATGTAGTGTCGCACCAGCCTTCGGACAACATGTTGCCAGTACGGCTTCTAATAAACGCACAGGCGGATTATTCTAGCCTGTACAATGAACTTAAGCCTAACGTTGCGTGGGTGTTAAATGGCTTCCATATTTCATTATTACGTCGAGTAGTCGTATGAATATGTTTACAAATTGGAAAAGTTTACTTAAGTGAACCTTGGCTGACCCAGGCTTTGATTACAGGTATTAAGTAAAGTACTGTTCTATCAACATTTTTGGTTTTGATACTTGATTGCTTTTTTTTGTTATTAATGATGATTTTGTTATTTTTGATGATTACATAGTACTTTCTAGAGCAGGTATCGGTGTAATGAATTTTCACAAATAATGACATGCAGAAAATAGGTGCTAGAAGTTAGAATCTGCGTATTAAGTTTAAAATGCGTTACATTAACCATAAAACTGACACTGCGATAAGGTTAAGGGCACGCATACTATTTGTCTAAAATGAACGAAAATTTCTCAATTATGATAGGTATCTTTAGAAGCGATCTCAGTAGGTTATCTCACACAACATATCTTAGGCTATATAGGTATGTATATTATAAATGAGAATATTTATGGGGGTAGATGAGTAGATTTGTTACTATTTGACGCAAAAATCAAATGGAAATGAAATTTGATCTAATCGGATCTGGGGAAAACATAGAAATCTGTTTTCGATTCGGTATAATGCGGACGGAAAGCTAGTAATTATATAATGATACCTGATCTACTTAAAAGGTTAGATGGGTATCAGGGGAGCACTATTTTTTGTTTATTTCGCAGAGATCTTTAGTCTTAAGTCAAGATCAGAGACTTAAGTCAGTTATTTTTATCTTACTATCTATGTAGGCAGTGTTCCTACCTTGGACTGTGGGGCGGGTGTTCTTTCTTGGGCTGTAATTTATCCAGTCCGTTCTCCCTTGGCGAGGGCGCGCCGTTGTGCGGTGACGTCGGCTCTTCGCTCGCGTCATCTACCACCAATTCCTGGAACATTTAAAGTGGATTATGAATAACTAATTCATTGTATAACTTAGAAAGATGCAGTTAATGAATATGGTCGATGTTACTGATTTCAACAAATGTAATGGCGCATTACTTGCATGTAGATTTCTATATCTTTTCTCAATTGGTTAGCCTGCCCTAGTAGCGACAGCGACGAAACAAGCCTAATACAGCGTTTATCGTGCAATATTACTGCCATCTTGAAATGTATCTTTTGTATTATGATAGTCCAAAGAATTAAAACGCTCTATCATATCGCGTTTTGGTGGTTATGCTACGGGAGAGGACTAACTAGCGAAGTTCTATGTCATCTATTCACGTATTTCATAATACCAAAACCCGGTATGACAAATTATTGTTTAGTTTATTGACAGTTTAGCGTGATACGCGGCTTTATCATATCATGTTTTGGTGTTCATGCTACCCGGTTAGGATACAGTAGAAGGAAATAACTAGAGCAATTCAATTAAAGATGATGCGTGCTTATAACAGTACTTACGTGACCCATGTCTTTTTCCTCTTTCTTCAGTTTCTTGTGGTCTGGTTCCGCCGGACTTCGCGTCCTGTACTTTTCCCTTTCGCCGGGCGATATTGAGTTTCTCTGCAACAACAAAAGGAAATCTAGAATAACAAACGGCCCGCTCCAAACAAACTGGTATTGGGATTTGTTAGCTCCGCAAATACGAGTAAGTAAACATAATCAAAACGTTTATGGCCAGGCTTACGTACCTATAGCAATCAATCGATCATTGTTCGCAAATAAATCGGTGCGCAGCGAGGCGAGTGCTACAGTCAATATCGATATCAAAACACGCTGAGGCAGAACAAACTGACCGCATGATTAGCTCGGGAGTGGTCATCGCCCCCTCGCAGGGAGGCGGCCGCAACGTTGGATGGACGTGCAAATACGGACTAATGAAATAATCATATACGTGACGAACGACCACCGCGCTCACTGATTCAGTTAGTGTTGACGTTTCAATACGATATATGCTGTTAGGTATCGAGCTGTTCCGAATTCCCACCAGTCTATATATGATTATCGAGATTTTGCACAAATTAACACACACGTATGTACAAAAGTACTCGCATTTGCAGTATACATACTGTACAAAACAGAATTTAATTCGGGGCAATTTAAGAACCTCATTCATTTTTTACGTTTCCGTCTGGCCGAACGAGGTTCCTTTTTATTAGGGAGCGAGTAAATTATTTTCGCTGTCGGCGTTATATTAGAGAACAAGAGGGCAGTAAACGCGGGGAATGGTTGGAGATGAATGAGATGGTCTTGAGTCGACGTAATCCGCAATCGTGGCCGTCGGGAGCAGAGGGCTACTATCTAAGCCAATAATGGAATGGTTCGTGCTCAAGTTTGCCGTACATCGCCGTGAGAGCGCGTGAATTTGAAATGTAGGATACAACAGGAAGAAATGTACGGTGTTTTTCGTACTCGAATATTGGTATCTGACTTAGAGAGTTAGCTTGCAGGTCACGGAGGCCTGAGGAGTTTAACGGGGCCTAATTTTACGAGGCACTAATTCAGCGGCGAGCGGGAAGCGCCTGTTAATTTGCTCTGCGCCATCGGCCTGTCGCCGCCCGCTGTGACTTACTGCCCCACACAATAACACTAACTTCAGATCCACGTTTATTTACTGCGACCGAGATACGACACAATACACCGCAGCTATTTAATGATCTTCCATGAGCTAGCGCACACCACTTTCGTACACGAAGACACTGATTTTATGATCAAGAAATTAGATAATAAAATCGAGGCCAGAATTGTCTGAGAAATAAACTACGGCGTGGCGTAGCTTATTGCCACAGTATTATTGGATATTTGATACGCGAGATGTAAGCAATAAAGTTTTATTATTGGTGTGGTGAGGAATGTAATAAATATAGCGCACCAACAGACCGTATGTGCAGCGTGCGAGCAAAGTTACGCATATGTTTTATATCGAACGTCGTTCGTCACGGTAATTCTACTTAGGTAATGTACATTACGTTTGAGTGGGGGTCGACAGATTATTTGAGCACTAGTTTTACGATCTCTACTGAGACTGGAGATCGAGTTTCGACATCTATTTCAAGAGCCCCCCGCAACGCTGCTTTCCGTAATGTATACAGCTAACGTGTTGGAGTCGATAGCAAGGATTTTATGTCTCTGCCATGAATTAGTAACGATCCCGCCATTGCAGCAAAGTCCATTAATTAAGTGACGATTTTTGATAACAATCTATCTATTAAAATAATCAAGTGTGTTGTAAAACTAATGTCAAATTGAAGCCGGCGTAAGTACCTAATTGTTATAATAAAACGGGATAAAAATACTGTCAAAGTATCACCTCCATGGACTTATGTTAGGCTAGTTTTTTATATATATGTCATAATTAAAATATGATGTTCTACACAGTTACCTAGATACAGTTTGTTTATTAATGATTAATGTCGTGCTTTACTTTGTAAAATATTTATATATATTATTGCTTTGTATGCTGAGTTTTATGATCTACGAAACCTCCCTAACAAAGGTTATGGGCCATTAATGCGAAAAACAAGCAAGAAAAGTTTTAATAAATAGGAAAGTACAGACGAACACAAAATGTCGAACGTACGTATCGAATTGTTGAATAAAGATAATTACGATAGCTGGAAAGTACAAGTAGAGGCATTATTAATAAAAAACGATTATTGGGAATATGTGAGTGGAGAAAAGCCAAAACCCAGTAATGATGATAACGTTGCGAAATTAACATGGGAGACCACCGATAGAAAGGCGAGATCTGAGTTGATTTTGACGTTGGATCCGAGTGTAGTTCGTCACGTTAAAAAGGTGACTACTGCACGAGAACTGTGGCTAAAATTGGAAAGTTTATTCGCATCTCGAGGTCCTGCTAAGAAAGCCACCTTGATGAAAAGGCTCATGTTACAAAAAATGAGCGAAGATCAAAAGGTGAGCGAGCATCTTGATTCTTTTTTCGAAGCTGTCGACAAACTCGAAGAGATGGACATAAAGATTCATGACGACTTATTAGCAATTATGCTTTTATATAGCTTGCCAGCTAGTTATGATAATTTTAGATGCGCCATAGAATCCCGAGATGAGCTTCCAAATCCTGAACAACTACGAGTAAAAATAATTGAAGAACATGATTCAAGGGGAAATACTCAAGTTGTGAATACAGAAGGTGTTTTACTTATCAATAAGTTCCAAAAGAAAGGGCAAAGGACAGGAGACATAAGAAAATTCAAATATAAATGCTTCAAATGCCATATGCTTGGACACAAAGCATCGGAGTGCAAAAAGAAGAAGGAGAGTACTCCTGAAACCAGATGTGTAGAGTCGTGTACTGATATGAAGTGTGATGATGTTGAAGTTTTAACAACTATTGAAGTTTCAGATGACTGCCGTGTTGTAGATGTCAAAAGTCGACATGAGTGGATTTTCGACAGCGGCTGCACTTCCCATATGTGCAACGATGAGACGAGGTTTGATGAAATACTGCCTTCGAGTCACAAACTCAAATTAGCCACTGACTCAATGACGACTGTTCAAGGTAAGGGTACGGTTAAGGTATTAGCATGCAACAATGACGGTACACGCAAACTTAAGTTTGAAGGTACGCTATTGGTTCCTGATTTACGTAATAGTCTTATTTCAATCGCTAAACTCACTGAACGAGGCTGTGAAGTCACTTTTAAGCGTGATGTTGCTTATGCTGTTAAAAACGGTGAGGTAAAGCTAACTGCTGATCGGCGAGGGGACTTATATTACTTAAGGGAATCACAATCTTCAGCCTCTATGGTATCAGAAAATGATTTGTATAGATGGCACGAGCGTATGGGTCATTTAAATGTTAGGGATCTAATAAAAGTACTGAAAAAGTCAGGTATAGGGTCATTCAAGGCTGAACAGGAATTGTATGATTGTGATGTGTGTGCTAAAGCAAAAATGATTTCATTGCCTTTTGTGAAGTCTAAAAGAGAGCCCTGCAGAGAAAAATTGGGAATAGTTTATTCCGATGTTGTAGGTCCGATGAGAGTTCAATCGAATGGGGGTAACAAATATTTCGTTACTTTTATTGACGATTGCACTCGATGGTGTGAAACTTTTATGATTAAAAATAAAAGTGACGTATTGTCTAAATTCAAAATATACAAATGTCAGGTTGAAAATATGACAGGTATTAGAATAAAAACATTCCAAAGCGACAATGGCACGGAATATAAAAATAAGTTTTTTGATAGTTATTTACAAGAAAATGGAATCAAAAGGAGATTCACTACACCCTACACGCCACAAAGTAATGGTATTGCCGAGCGAATGAATCGCACATTATTGGAAATGGCCAGGTGCATGTTGTTATCTTCAGGGATGTCAGCGTCTTTTTGGGCAGAAGCAGTTAAAACGGCATGTTACTTACGTAATAGATGCCCATCAAGCAGCTTGAATGGGGAAATTCCATATGAAAAATGGTTTGGGAAACCGCTGAACGTTAGTAACTTAAGAAAATTTGGTACAATGGTTCATGTTTTGGATAAAGAACCAGGTAAAGATAAATTTGCACCACGAAGTATAGTTGGTTATTTCGTAGGTTATCCAACTCAGTCCACTGGATATAAGATTTGGATACCCGAGTGTAGAAAGTTCGTAGTGTCAAGGGATGTAAGGTTCCAAGAAAATAAATTTATAGAGAATAAAGAAAAGAGCTTGAACGATTCACTTCTTGATTCACAGTGTGAAAACAATGCTGTGAGAAAGACTGTTGAGATTGAAGTTCCATCAACTCGGAACGAATCGAATATACCGTGTACATTGAGAACATTGAATGAAGTACCTAGTACAATAGAAATATTAAATGAGGAGCCGATCATATCAAGTGCTGATAGTACTGATGTTCACGAAGGAATATCAAGTACAGAAAACACTGATATTGGTGAAAGAAGTGTTATTCTTAAAAGAGGTCCTGGAAGACCTAGAATTGAAAGAGAACATGTTGGACGACCTCGAAAAATCTACAATATGATAGAAGTACAAGACAATAGCGAGTACGAATCAGTGACAAATGATTTGGCGGATACTGACTATTTTACCGGTGCTATTGAAACGTCATTAAAGGATGTTATGTTGAACGACGAAAAGAGTCAGTGGAAGGATGCGATCCTATCAGAAATAAGAAGCTTAGTCAAAAATGATACATGGCAAATAGTGAAGAAGCCGCTTAATTGTAATATTGTAGGTAGTAGATACGTATTGACAACAAAGTTAAATATTGACAAATCAGAGAAAAAGAAAGCTAGACTTGTCGCAAAAGGATACAATCAAAAGCCGGGACTGGACTATCACCGAACATTTGCACCAGTTGCGAGGATAGCTACAATACGCCTGTTGGTCGGATTGGCAGTTGAGATGAACATGGATATAGACCAAATAGATATTAATACAGCATATTTGAATGGAGATCTCAACGAAACCATTTATATGCAGATGCCAGATTTACTGACGGAAAGTTTAGAAAAATTGATAAAAATTGATGGACCTAAGAGTGTAACTGGAAAGAAAGCTGCGAAGATGCTTGAAGATCTAAAAGGGGGTGGTGATACATGTCTGTTAAAGAAATCTCTTTATGGACTCAAGCAAGCAGGACGACAGTGGAACATAAAGTTGGATATGAAATTGAAAGAATTAGGTCTATGTCCAACTGTGAATGAGCCCTGTTTGTACCACAAACGCAGTAAAGATGGTTCTGATCTTTTTGTGGTGGTATATGTCGATGACATCCTTATCGCGTCACAGAAGAGGGATACCATAGACAATTTCAAGCACCAACTAGGAAAAAGATTCGAATTGAAGGATTACGGTAAAGTAAAATTTTGTCTTGGTATTGATATAAAGAAAAATGGTAAGGAATATCATTTATCGCAGGAAAAGTATATAAATGATTTACTAAAGAGATTTTCGATGGAAAACTGCAAACCTGTAGGAACTCCTATGGAATTAGGCAAGGCAGTAATGAGTGAGAAAAAGGAAAATGTACCGGAAAATAAATATCCCTACAGAGAGCTTATTGGATCGCTCATGTATTTAAGCGTGGCAACAAGACCAGATATAGCTTTCGTGAGTTTGGCGGAAGCTATGAAAGAGGCTATGTATCTAAATAGTCTATTAAATGAACTTAGGCCTACATAATTTATCTAAAGTTAAAATGCATGCTGATAACTTGAGTGCCATTTGCCTAGCCGAAGATAGTGGTATTTATCACAGCAAAAGCAAGCACATTGATATTCGTTACTTCTTTATCAGAGATGTGCTTCGCGAAAACAAAACTATATCTTTAGAACATCTGACGACTGAAAAGATGTTGGCAGATATTCTCACCAAGCCTCTATCACGTGTAAGGCACGAAACTCTGACCTATGAGTTAGGTTTGTGCAAACAGAAGTGTTTATAGGTGTTAAGCCCATGAGTTGAAGGGGGTGTGTCAAAGTATCACCTCCATGGACTTATGTTAGGCTAGTTTTTATATATATGTCATAATTAAAATATGATGTTCTACACAGTTACCTAGATACAGTTTGTTTATTAATGATTAATGTCGTGCTTTACTTTGTAAAATATTTATTATATATTATTGCTTTGTATGCTGAGTTTTATGATCTACGAAACCTCCCTAACAAATACTGTAACCATATTCGGTACATACAATGTATATTTCATTGCTTCATTACAAAATAATATTATAAAAAAGAATGGGCTCCGTAAGTCCTGAGGGATCAAAGCTAATATTTATATCTACTCAGACAGAAATACACTATATTGAGTACTCACTCGCAACCTTTTCCATTTTCAACAGAAAAGCGAACAGAGCTAATCTTTACTTTATCCCATTACGCGGGTCGACCTCAAGAAAAAGGCAATTGAGCCGGGAAGGGTCGGCGGGCGGGGCGCTAAACAAGTACCAGTCGAGCTACAAGCTTCGACAACACGACTTATCGACTACCGTTCGTTCGAAAAGCGACTCGCACACACGTGTTAATGGTAGGGTTACCAGCCTCGGGAATGTGAAATTGTATAAAAATTATAAATGCACGCATCTTTACAATTACCTTACGCATGTCGCAAAAAGATAAATTAAGAGTGATGATGAGTTTTTAATATGTTATTTGCTGTACCCGTGCATGGTGGTGGGTGGGGAGGCACTCCAACGTAACGTATAAAGTGGCAACACACAGGCGCGCTGTTAACGCCGCCCGGGCTTATTGTCTGCGGTCACGCGACGAGCCGTTTAGCCGCGCGCGCCGCCGCCCGGTTAGCCGGAAGGGGGGCGGTTAACCGGACGCTCGGGGGCGGAAACGGGGGAAATAGATAAATAGACCGCCCGCTGCTCGGAAATGTTCGGATTGAGTTCCAACTATATTTCAAGCATTATAGTTTTGAAAAGTTTGATGATTTACACGCGACATTCGCGTCTTTGATCGGTGCCATAAAGACACGACTCGATAAAAACTTTTCAGACAATACAACGTCTCGAGTTGAATGGAAAACAAATTAGCACATTACATGGAAATCGGTTTTTGTATAGCGTTTGTCTCTAAAAGAGTTTACTTCAAAAAGTTATAATAGCACGCATAAAAAGATAATGTTAGTAACTCTGAATCCTTAATAAGAAATTAAGCGCGCGTAGATGAAAGAAAAGCAAAACGATCCAACCTCATGGCCCTGGGTGACTTTAAAATTAATTTTACTGGTTCATTCGTATACATAAATAATGGAGGAATTTCTGAATACACATTAAACTCCTATAAAGAATACATTAGCATAAATTTATGGAAGCGAGTCGGCGTTTGGAGCGCGGTTTTTACGTGACTCGTAAAGTTTATAGTCGCGAGTGGAGGATTGCGTTTACTGCTCGCTATCGGTTTACGGCCGACCCCAAATAACCAAATTGCCTGGTACTCGTCGCTCGGTGCTCCCCGTCCCGGCGACTGGCGATGCACTTGGAAACTTGCCCGGTGCATTTTGCGACCATTACCACCGTCCGTTATCCGAAATCAGTCGAGTGCCGCCTGTTGCCGAAACGTTATTTCGTCGAGGCCCATTAATCATAAGATTACAAACTGTGAGTCAATAGTTGCCCAAATCAAATTAACGTCGCGGCCGGGCAGATGTAACACAAAGTAAATTCCGGGGAAGCCGTCGATAAGCAATCTCACCCCGCCCCTTGCTCCATTACAGGAGTAATTAGCACAATTAACAGGAGCAAGCACGAGGGTGGCAAGGGCGCGGGCTGCGGGTTGCGGGGCGCGATCGCTTGCACGCACGCAAACAAATGTCACGTGGCACGGCGCCTTAATTAAAACGATAATTGAGTTGACTTGCGAAATTCATCCGCCATTTCAACATTCCGAGAGAAATTTCACGGAAACTCCCCCCGACACTACGAAGCCCTTAAGTGTCGACGGCTTTAATTTTGTGTTAGCGTCTACTTTGCGGTCTCCAGGCAAATTTTAATATGGTGTACGGGATCGTGCTATCGCTAAATTACTTAAATAAATTATCATGGAGCGGGTTTGTTTGCATTGGAAGCTGTTCCGAAACTTGTAGTTTAAGTACTTAATTATTATGAGTACAGTGTACTGTGTATATTATGTATAGAATAACATACAACTACTAATAAATAAATAATAACATCATTATTCGCTACTAATTCTGTTTTCGAATTAAATGACGCTATATTGTATAAATCTCACAATACCTGATTAGGTATATATATCAACTAAAAGTCTTCAAAATTTTAAAATAAGTTTAGAGAGGTGTCTCATAGCTATCAAAAAATCATAGATCTTTCTGAAGAAATTTGGAATCAGAATATATCTCTGTAAGAAGCGTATTTGTTATAATGCAGAGTATGTGAATAATTTATGAAATACGAGTTCACTATTCAATAAAATGACGACACGTGTGCCGTATAATAGTGAGACGGTGTTGACAATGACGCCTCCTTTAATTGTGATCCCTGCGTTCGGCTTAAATCACAGAGGCGGAGGGTCGCGGTCCCTCAAGGATCCCCGGTCCCAGCCTGCAATATGTGCGCCGGCACTCCCGCCACGCTTTAATAACGGTGATAAACAATTCGTTCCGCCCAAACGAACAACTCACTCCGACGACATAATAGCACTCAAAATTAATTCGAAAAGGTCACCGGCCAACATTTTTGGAATAACGACCAATAAAGGTTATTTACTGGCCGTCTTCTGTGTTACACAACAATGACTCGGTTTTAAATATAATGTTGCAGTGCAAAAAGAAGGATTGACTGTAAGATTTATTACACTTTATTGTTAACAGTATAAATGGAAAATATTGAGATGCGTAGTTTTAGATTTGTGTCAGCGAATAATAATTTTGCTTTGAATATTATGCAGTCTATTTTTATGCACAGAATATGTCAATGTGATGGTTAATTACAGCAGCGTGCGTATTCTATAAGCTGCGTGATCAGATCACATGACACGATGAGAAGTGGCAACGTGCGTCAAGGGTCCAGGCGAGGTACGGTTGTTTAAACGAGCGCTCCCTCACCACCCGTCAATAAAACATTAAACACGTAACAAGTTTATGCGTAGCGACAACCCTAGCGGATTCCGCCACTTCGTTAATCCGGGGCGGGGGCAGCCCTAAATTAGGGTCGAGACAAGCCGTAATCCCCCGCTCGGCGCGACGGGGGATTTATATTGTTATTGCTCCGCGTCCGGAATTATACGAGGGTTGAGGGACTAATGAAAGGGGAAATTTAATTCCTAATGATTCCCGTCTTAGTCCGTAACGAGGAAACTCGAAAAAGGGCTGCGACCCGCACACTTTTTATGATTAATCGCCATGAGTTCACCGAAGATTATTCGTTTCTATCCCCTCTGTTTAGTGACTAATTCTGTATAGTGTTTGTTTTAGTGAGGGCAATGCGTCCTGTTTGTTTGTTGAGTCGAAACCTCGAAAGCCGCGGCGAAATTGGATAACAAATTTATTCATGAAACATTTTCAATGCCGGTACACGAGCAGCGAGGAGGCGAAGCATATGTAAATGCGTGCTATAAGCACGAAGGGACTGACGTGCGGTGCATAGTGCAGCGTGTTGGCGTCGGAGCAAGTCGTGTCGGCCACGAAACAGGCCGCACGCCCGCCGCATTGTTAAACACGCCGACAACATAACGACACGCCGTTCTATGAACCTGCATACCGACTGCATATGGATGTAGCTCGCCGGCTACGCTTAACCACGAACACAAACGATACACTGTTCCAGCTAAATTGGCCGCAATGTTAGCTACTTTCTTTGCATAACAATCATTTCAATTGTTTGTACTATACAACCCTAGTGTTAGGGCATCATAATAAATTCACAAACAGTCTGACCTTTTTCAGTTTTACATAATATTACATTCTCCACAAATTCATTCAAACGCTTTTTTGAATGAAAGCTCTATAGAAAAGGGATAATTGTGAGACTACATCATTTAATAATTTGCACATCCAACACTTGCAAAATAAGAGCCACTCGTTAATCAATCAAATCAAATCAAAAATTTATTCTTCAAATAGGATTTTACAATCACTTTTGAATGTCAAAGATGCTACGCCATTGTAATGTCTGTTAATGATTCAATAATTTTCAAACGTTGAGTAGTAGAGTTATTATTATATTTTTATGGTGCTTTCTTGCGTGTTTTTATACTACATGAATATCAACACTAATGTTACCTCTTATTTTTTGAGTAGTACAAAATTATATTACTGACTAGCTGTTGCCCGCGACTTCGTCTGCGTAAATTTCGAGTTGAATGTTATTGATACACAAATCATATTAATATACGATTTTACCGATTAAAATATTTTTGGTATAAAGCAATTCCTTGAGGTAAAGTAAACTCAAAGAAAAAAACTACAATAGCGCGTTGTAGAAATTGATTAAATGAAACAGCGCCATCTAGTGATTTATGAAAAAATTATTTGAAAAAACTACAATAGCGCGTTGTAGAAATTGATTAAATGAAACAGCGCCATCTAGTGATTTATGAAAAAACTAACATGCGTAATGAAACTGATTTACACTTAAATATTTTTTCTGTTCTATTATATGTATAGATTAAGCGTGAAGAGGTAATAAACAAACAAACTTTCGCATTTATCATATTATTTTGATAAAAACTGGTTTCGTTTCATCGTATTTTGGTTCCCTGTTCCATCTCACTGCCCACGAACATGCTAAACGTGGCCTTTGGGGTCTTATAACCTGTGGCTCTGTCTACCCGCAGGGGATAAAGACGTTATCTTATGTATGTATTGTATCATGATGATGAATTGTCTTTAGATTTTAAATTTCCCATGTAACTTATGTAAGAATGGTGTACATTATAATTCGCAATATTATCATGCCTTGAGTTCATTAAAATGACGATAACTTTTTTTTTAATGAACCGATTTTAATGAAACAAAGTTTAGATATTATTCTGAGTTAAAACAAAGCAAATAGTGAAAGTTTCAAGCAAATCGGTTCAGTACTTTCGGAGATAAACGTGAACAAACATACAGACAGACAGACAAAAAATTCCAAAAATTTTTTTTTGCTTTCTAATAATCTATTTAAGTGCCCCTCTATCCATTTCAGTCAAAAATACTAAATGTACAGACAAAATATTTTTACTGTCTTATTATATGTATAGATGAAGACAACCCTACGTGACGAAATTAAATCGACGGAAACAATATGCTTTTTAACAATTACATTTTCGAGTACACAACATTTATTTTATAAATTTGTGGACCGCAAATTTGTGAAACTTACTAACTAATTGTAGGTCTTTGTCGATTGCCATTTTTTTCGACGATAAGTACAATAAATAGTCTATTAAAGATTATTATTTATATATAAAAAAGTTTTTATTTTCTTTAGAGGCTTTGCATTTATTTACTGTAGCTTTGCGACAACAGATACTCTTGCCGTTATAATGGTGTTATTAACAATTTAATGTCAAGTTATCAAGTCAATGTAAAGTGAGCTATCCTGGTTGTTAAATAAATATTAGTAAAAATATCTACACAAAATAGCAAATTATAGGAAAATAGAAATAATTGTCATAACAATAACTTTAAAATGAACAATACAATTTAAATAGAAACAGGTTTAACAAACTATTATTAACTTTGAAAACCACGGCCATAAACCGAACTTTTTAATTATTCCTGCTGCTACAGACCACAAATACTATACGTAAGATATTCAAAAATACATGGTTCAAACCTGCACTCTCCTACTCCTTAACAGCTCGAGCATAATTTCAATTTATTGTCGCAAGTTTGCGAGGCTAAGTGCATTGCTGGAGCCGAATAGAGCAACACGGTAGCGTCCTTCCGCTCATTAGACGCGGCTAATTGAGATAAATTATGAAGACGCACCGAGCCGCGAGCATCGCACACCTACCCGCTAATTACACGGTGATTACAATTAGGCTACTATTGTGTAACTTGTTTTTTTCTTTAGATTTTAATTTTGTTTTCTATTTTCTTCCATACATTAATTAGTATCAATAAACTTTATATAAATCTTATCAAAACGTATATTATCGTATATATCATTAATGAATTAATCTATGTATGACTTCGATTGCTAGAATATATTATAGTTGAAGTAATAGAATCTATGTACATAGACGGTCTATTCTTGCTCAAGCTACCATTAAGGAGGTCCCTTAAGCCAAGTTATAGTGCATGTGAGGTGTAAATAATATTCATTTAAGCATAATTGAGTGATACTATGAGTATTTATATATACAAAGTGAGCACAGAGCAGTCATTAGAAATTTAACTCTTCTAGATTTTTCTTAATAAGGACCAATTATGGTTTTGTCTAAGAAAAATCTAAGGTTCACAAATAAGATGTAGCGTACTTGCTCACCACCAAAGTTGTATATAAGATATGACGCAATCAAACGTCAGCGGTTATGGCGTGTCGTAAACGAATGGGGGTGCAATAATCGAGCTGGGATGTGTCAGTAGCGATGCGGGCGGCCACACACGTCGCGACCGCAACAGCTGACCACGTCACTGAGATACCCACTGTGTCGTTATTCTCTTGCATTTTAATGTTCTTGAAATACGTAGCATCTACAATTAGTGTTTTTTTTATTACAAGTAGCGATGTATGTATTGATAGGAGTAACACAGATTAATGGCAAGCAATACGTCGTGAGTTAATTCCGTTCCCTATGACCTAAGACTGAAATATATAAGAAAATTCTACTCTATGTGTATGATAATAGGTGAAAACACTAATAAATAATTGCACTGAATCTGTGCTAAAATTGAAACTTTGCATTGTTTTCAATGCGGTGCTGCCATGTTACCCTTTACTAATGTTATACCGTTATGCCCGTAATAGAGGGATTTACAAGCAATATTCCTATATATTCCTGCAAATTGCTAAAGCACTTTACCTAGATGTATACCTATATGACTAGGATTTCAGTCGTAGTAAACATTAGGTAGCACGAATAACTATGCATAAGTCCAAAACTACAGCATACACTGTAACATGAAATATTAAATTAAATTTAAAAATCAAGTCGTTATAAATTCCCGAGAAATAATATTCAATAGATTGCCTTATGAATATAATAAAACAAGAAAGTAGTAGGGCAAACAAAACTCTCATTGTATGCATCAAAGGCAGCATTTCGATAGATACAGATATATTAGTCTCCAGGGATCGGGGTAGCGATTCGATCAGCTGCATAAATCGAAGCGATACGGAGTACGAACCCATCGAGAACAAAAGCCGCAGCGCAGTGTCTCGAGACGAGCAATACTCTGATCGCGTCGCTTACCATCTCAACAGGGTTGACACTTGCCAGATTCTAAAATAAAACAGTCTAAAAAGTCAAAAGGACAGAAAACGAACGGATTTTTATAGAAACGGGGCTCAGATTACAGTCACGCATGAGGTAAAATCAGTCTTTTTCCTGGCTTTTAACTCGCCTGACGGTGAGCGACGCTATGCTCAAAGCGAGAATTACTTAGACTATATAATAGCTAAATATGAGGTTAAATATACGCAATTACGCTTTGTTTTTCTCATAAAAGCATAGACTATCAAAATTCTGTTTTGTTTTAATTAAAATATGGTTGCTTTTACACTTAAAATTTAAAGGAGAAGCGATAATAATTCAATAGTATATTAATGTCTCTTAAAAATTAAAAACAACTGAGAAAGAATACTACAACTAAAACTAGCTTGCTAGCCCTATTTATGAATCGATATTGGCAATTCTGAGAAGGAAGCGGTTGAAAGGTATTCTTTGATTCGATTGTTGAATTCCAGTTTAGAATGTGTAAAATGTTCTACCACATTAAGTATACCAGGAAAAGGTGGCGGTTTATATATTTTATTTAATGTGATCATTATAGATTTCTGCTTAACGATCCAGATGTTTAGTAAGCCGTTTACCCGCTATTAAATAACGCTTAACTGCGTGCCATATAACATTATTCATTTACATTCGATTATAAAATTACAAAGTGAAGTGCACTGACAGTTCCCTAAAAACTAATAGCTTTTTTTGTAACTGCTTTGCTCACGTTGTATCGGATTTCCCCACAAAAATAAATATTTTCCAACGTAGCTAACAGTTATCCTGTCTTATTTTAAGGTAAGACAGGATAACAGCAACAACTTTAGTCTAATAATAAAGCAACGTAATATAGCATAAACTTAAATAGTTTTATTAACTAATTATAATAAATCGGTTAACTTTATTCAAAAGTGTAACTATGTATAAATACAGAATAACGAACAATTACGAAAATGTAACAAATCCGTCTTATAAAAGAATAAATAAATGATTATGCCTTTCTCTATAAAGAATGACGCTACAAAAAGAAACTTGATAAAATTTCGACAGTAAAAATGGGCAAGAAACGAGTACCGCGCAATCTGTTTCACTTTAGGCCGTCTTAATAATTACAAGTGGCCATTCCTTCCAATTAAGAAAAGTCTCGGGCGATAAATTGTGAAGAGTGTCGCGGCGCGCTTCGGGCGGCTGTTGTTACACCGGGCGTAAACACGCTGCCGCGCCGCGCTAGGGCTGCCAGCGACCATGTTTGGAAAAAGTGAACGATCGTTTCTTGGCGAACTCGATCCGATGAAATACTCATTTCTCACTTCTTCAAATAAGAATTTACACGCGCCGCTGCCACCTTAATTAAAGGAACGCACCTTTAAACACCAACCGACTGGAGCGTATCGAAGAACAAACGTAAATTTATTCTGAAGGGAGTTTTTTCGGCATCTATTAAATAAAGAAGTCGAGGAGAATGCTAAACAAGGTTGAGCGGCCCTCGCCCTGCGAGTTTTCCACTTGAAGTGGTGAGAGGGCGGCGGGCGACCCCGGAGTCGGGGGCCACAGGGGGTGTTATTCAGAGTGGCTTAGATAAGGTAAGGAGGATGAAGAGGCGAGATGCGCGGCGTAATGAACCGGCTCCGAGCAGTTTTTGTGTGGTTCGGGCGCCCAAATTGAATATTAGGCGCGATTTGAGAGCGAATGAGCGGGCGGCCGAAATAAATCCGCGGTTATTATGTTACCCAAATGAGATTGTGGAAAGGCTCGCCCTGTTAGGCTTAGGGACGCTGCTCAATTTCGTGTTGGTGTAAATTACCAGTCATAAACTTTGTTATATTTAGCGGGAAATTGAGATGCTTTTACCGTAGAGGTAATAATCAAATTGGTGAAATGGAACAATAACGATTTAATATTGCGACAAAACTCTAGATAATGTTTTATTTAAACGTAATATATTTATATTTGCAATAAACGTTAACCGCGGGTGATGTTCAAATTATGAGTCTTCACAAAGATAAAATAAACACGAGCAACTCAAATACGGTGTTACAGTTGCATGTTTACAAATAAACAGCAAGCGGTGTGCAACAGTGTAGCGCGTTCGTGATTCGCAGTAAAAACATCGGCCGGACAAACGGGCGAGGCACGAACTCAGTGTAACCTGACGCTCCCTCGAGCTGCCACAGCCAAGACGCGCTCGGTTTATGTAAACTTTATTACGGCGTGCACTTCTCCATGAGCCCCCTAACTCCCCTGACTCAAATTGTAAGGCGCGTCCGTGCATTACTGAGCTCGCCGCGTGTTTGCACAGATCGACAGCTCCGTGAGCTGACTGCCAACATGCCGGATTGAGGTCACAGTGCAAGATAAACTCTTCACGTGCTATCCTCAATTTTGAAACTTGCGTGCCTCGGAACGGATAACTTTTGACGGAGCATTATAGCTTGAATATATGCGCGAATGTCATTATGATTTATAAAACGGGTGGATTTTTAAAAACACATATATTTTACGAAGCTCATAAATCATACTATAAGTTTCAGAATCTTGAAAAGCTCAGTTCATTTGCAGTTATCATCTACAACTTGCGCATTCTACTTTAGTCGGCTTTCAGCAATACGGATTTACGAGTCACTTCACATGCCTAACGAGCTCTTGGTATGGCTCAAACAGAAGTAGGTTAGTGCAACAAAGACTTACGAAGCAGCGGGTGAGTTATCGATTCGCATGCATTCTGTGAGGTGGTGACGGGTGTGAGGCTCGGTATTGCTTTACAAGAGCATGACAAAACGACAGTATATCTATAGATACAGATTCAGGTAACAGGTTACTATACTAATATTACAAACGCGAAAATTTGTAAGGATAGATGTTTGTTATAGTTTCACGTAAACTCACTAAATTGATTTTAATGAAACATTACAATAATATAGCTTAAACATACATTAGAATAACACATAGACGATTTTTCAATAATTGTATTATTATATTTCTCACAATCACAAATACGTGCATAAAACACTATTATTTGAGCGTCAAAACATGAAAAGAGCTTAGATTTGAAGTTCTCTCTGAAATCTCACATCACACCTTGACAATATTCAACTAAATACGTAAATGAAACTAAACAGAAAATGTAAGTAAATATTAATATGATCTGATTAATATTATGCTAAGTTTTAAAGATATGTAAGTAGTTTGTTGTTTGTATGCTCTGCAAACCTAATGTTAATTAAATAAATATTTTCTTTCAGCTTTGCTATTCTGATTTTCATGTTCTATTTTTCAATATCAATTGATATTAAAGAATAATAATTTGAAACGTTACTGTAGAATTGGAGCGATTAACGAAAACCGGTCTCAGTTCTCCGGATGCAAAATCGTCTCTAGTGCAAAGCCCTAGCGAGCAGCACATCTGTGCGGTGCGCCGCTGTGTTCATCCGAGCACAACAAGGGGGCCACCCTCTCCCTGTAGTGCGATAGCCGACATTCGCAACACCTCGCGAACGACGCACTCGGTTGCGATGCGAGCTCTTTTCACTTCAGGGTTGAATATAGTTTTGATATAGTTCCTAAGGCGAACTTAAAATCCACCGACCTATTTAATAAACTATATATATTTTTAACTCTCCGTAAGTCGATTGACTTGTTACAATGTCTTTTTATTTTGGTGGTGTCTAAGTGATGTATAATTAACTATTACAAATTAATAAAGTCAAATATTATGTTATACCCTGGAATTTTATTTTTTTTAGATTTAAACATTTTTTAGGTTATTTATTATATGACTTAAAAAGATTCACTATTTAGTTTTTGTGAAGTTTTATTTGCCATCTTATTTATATTTTTTATTTAATTGTGACTATTTTATCTAACAATAAGGTTAAATATAATTGTTAATAGATCTATAAAAAAATTCGTACGAGGTGCCTATTGGAAAGATAAATAGAACCATGCGCACGCAACCTCACATTTAGTATAAAATTAAATAAATAAAAAGTATGATTCCTGTTATTCAGTTTTTTAAATATTTTTTTAATAATAAGTGTGGCGATATAACTATTTTTATAATAATGGCACTAAATTATTAGCTTGCATTCTGCGACGACAAACAAAACGATTATTATATCAACCGTAACACGATTTTCTTATTGGACGATATCCTTAAACGTAAAATAATACGAGATATTGACATATATGTATTTAAAAAAGATGAGAAGGGAATGATTAGCACTTTTTATATATTCTTATATATCCACTGTAGTACGCATATTACGCTCCAATTAATTTCATAAGTTATCATAGAAAAAAAAGCATACTAAGAATTTCAACACAAAACAACCGTTGGCAACCCTACAATACGGGGTGCGCCACTTGCACCACCCACTTGTTTCAGTCAGGGCCGTGTTATGAAATCAACGTGTTCGAGCGCAACACTCCTCTCCACATTCGCATTCCCAAATGGAAAAGGCAATATGACGCTTGTTGGAAATTTTCAAAGCGAAATTTCGTTTCTGTTTTAACAACCTGCAACGGAAATAAGGAAACAGTAGGTACTCACATGTCTCTCCTCCGCTGAGCTGATACCTGCAGGAAATAAGATGTCTTTTAATATTTACAAGTTGTGAACTGTATTATATAATACGGGTGGTGCACATCAAAGTTCAGCGGGAACTTTCGCTCTACTAAACTTAATTGTGCAAAGCTCATTTCAGCATAATTCAAACAATGTTTGCACTTTGAGCTCTTTATTCTTTATGCATTAAAGTTTACTATGCAAAGTGAGGTCCTAAAGCATATTTGTATACGAAATTCCTAGATATTAATTCGTTATGACGTTTTTATTTTATTATTGCTTCGTAAGTTAAGCGTTTGATGAAACAACATGGTAATACATTTGCTATTTTTTTATAATGTCTGAAAGCACTTTGCTCAAATACATGTAATATGTGTCGTTGTTTGTCAAGTAACAAAAAAAGAAACTTATTATCATCAATTTGTGTAGTTTTACACTCACGATCTCTAATGCGTAGATGTCAAAGCCCCCAGAACGCGATACTCAACGAGTTCAAGTAAATGATCACAGTTATTGAGTTTAAATATCATTGCCTACTGAGGGAGCTCACTCAGTACTGCACTTGTTTATATAAGGGATAATTAGCAAGCCGAAACCAGGCATAAATAGTTAATGGTTCCACGCCAGGGTATCCATTTGGGCGTGAAACGCATCGGTAGAGCTCGATGAATTTTGTAGCGACTGTCGGCGGCATCAATACGCACCGAGCTAGGTAACACGTCACGTCACACCCCTATATTCTATTCTTGTACCAGTACTTCGACTGTTCTTCTATGCAATATACACATGGAGGTGGCTATTTTCAATGAACGAGAATAATCTAAGAGCTTTGAGCATGGATCTAATAGCAGTAACACCAATTAAGTAAATGACCATATATGTATTTCATCAATTGAACATTCATTATTAAGTCTAAAACTATTATCAAAACCGGAAATGTAACAACTAATGACTGAAATGATATATCCAAGTACATTCTACAATGTAGTATGGACTATGCTTCCAAAATTAATATAAAAGCTCTTGTGTTAAATATATATAGTGAGACGTGAGTAACTTTTCCCGCAAGGGCAGGTAGAGATCGCAGTTTTCTATTTGTCCTGTACTTGTACTTTTCTAGCTTTCTCAACTTTCTTGACCTTGCCTTTCTTCAAAATATCTCACATTTGGTCCAGGTAAGTTCGTCTATGTCGCATTAAATTGCCTTAAAATATTTTCATTCGTCAATCGTTCGTTCTTTTGTGTGTGACCAATTAACACATAACATGTTTCTATAGTAAAACTCATGACAATAAGACATAGTAAATTTGCTACATGTAAAGTACTACTCTATATATTAAAACGTATATATATAATACATCCAAACAATAAGTTCATGTTGTTTTGCTTAGCATCGCCATAAACGCATGTATAACTTATTACATGTTACTTAGATAGTATTCGAATAAGCTTAGAAGTTAGGTGTGTGCAAATTACGCGCCAACCGCACGTCGGCCGTCCCCAGAGCAGCACTTACCCAACCCGAATTAGACCCGTCTCGTCTGACACATCAATCAATGTAGAGCAGTACATAGAGACAGTAGAGCTTTATATCGCGTCAGACAATGCCGGCACTTTGCTACCTATTAACACTAACTTTACCCGAGATTTGGAGAAATAATTTTATATACGTGTTTTATCAGATTTCTATGAGATATTCTATTTGATTACGTAATGTAGTTTTTCCAGTGAAACATTTCATTGAGTTTTGTTGTTTCACTTAATATTGAGAAGTAAGAAATGTTGTTTAGTTTTTTATTACATAATCGAAAGTAAGCTTTTAGTGAACATTTTAAATATTTTGTTTTTAAGACTAGACAATTTCGTATACTTTCTATTCCACATTATTCACTTCAATAAAGTCTACCCATATCACACCTACACAATAAAACATAAATTCAAAAAATGAAATTTAAGCTAAATACTTATAGTCATTGATATTTCCAATCAATAAAAATATACAGTGTTCAAAAGAATATAAATAACATAATGTTATGGACTATTTCAATTAGTCATTCAATAATATGGGAAGCCTCAAAGGCAATTTATCCACGGTTGATACGCCGCAAGTCCGCGAGAATTGCCCATGCAATCCCATTACTGTGCGCAGTCAGCACATATTGCACGCACATGTATGGTCGGCCGCTGCATTAGCACCGCATGTATTGCTGCAATTAATTCAAACGCAATAGCCTCAATAATTGATACCTATTCGACCATTTCACCGACCTACGCATGGACGACTCGAATGTTGGGATAATTTGACTACACACGCGTGTTAGAATAACGTGGAACAGCGTCGACGTAATCAAGCTACAACGCTACAACGAGCAGGTAATCAGTCGTACGTTACATCCTAATTGCATGGTTTGGTCTAAACGTCATGGGAAGTTCCGAGCGAACTTAAGAAGCGTGTCGTGTATTGTTCAGCGAGCGCCAGAGCACGCGCCACTCGGTCTGCGGCCACATACGCTCAAGTCACCCGCAAAATTACGTTACTAATTGACTAAAACACGCGACGCTCACACCAGCAAGGAATAATTAATTGAGCGCGGGCAAGGTGAGGGCTAGATGGGGAGTGGGGGGGCATCTGCGCGGTAACTCTTACATCAGTACACCGATAATGGCACAAATTAGCCAGGGAAGTGGCGGCGGAGGAGCAGGGGTCGCGGGAGCAGAGGGGAGGGGGGCGTTAAGCCGGAACATCCCGGAGCGCAGATTACCGCTTGCTTTTGTAATTAACCGGAGCGACGGGCGGCTTCCAAATCCATTTCTGTGTTACATTTTCATTTGCGGCGCGCGTTCGTCCCCGCCGCGCGGGGATTACTTGCGCATCGCTGAAAACTGAAAATCCCGCTCGTACGCCGTTCACCATGATTTCCAACGTACGAAATTTTATGAATGCCCAAATTTGTTCCCAGTCGAGAGCGCTTGATAAAAAAATGTTTCCCCAATCTGTTCCACATCTGTTTACATATTCTGTCCAAACACACGCATAGACAGACACCGATTCGGAGAAGTGACTTATTCATACTCTCAAAGCAATATCGGGCTCACCGTAGCCGTCAGCGATCCGAAAACACGCAAACAGTGAGTTCAAAAAGCCTCTCGAAGCTGGTAAATATTGAAACAGAAGTGGGATCGGAGACGACTGCGGGCGCGCGGCGCAGGGTGCGCGGAGGCGGGCACTAATAGTCTCCAGTGGCACACAGCAAACACCGCGAGCATACAAACAGACAGCTCTTAAAATATTCATGCTATGTACTTATAGAACCGTTATATCAATCTATGCTTTATTTCTTCCTTCTAGGACGACATTATCACCATACGCTTAAGCAATTGAGCAGTTATTGTACATGCTCACGCTATCAATTTTTTTACGAGCTATGTACGAGTACGAGTGTAAACTATTGTATTTGATTCTGTGAGAATAATTTTTCTTTACCATTTCCTTTATCGTCTGGTCGATGTAGATCTGGAGGTTTTGCTAAGACTGAGAGGGGATGATGAGGTACACCGAGACCCAGAAGCCCAGCAGGGGGGAGGGCTCCCTGGCCTAGAAGTGGTAGTGGCGGCGCGCCATGTGCTGGCAGGTGGGCGGCGTGCATTTGTTGTAATAATCGCGGCAAGTCCGGCCTTTGTTGCTGAAACAAAACAAACGATGAATATTACAATTGTTAAGAGGTGATAAAACAAAGTCACAGTGGCATCAGTTAATTTCTTGCCATATTTACTGTCAAATGGATTCATTCTATTTGAGGGTTCGAGTGCCGACAGTCAAAGTGAATTGATGTGTCGCCGCAAAGCTTCGTGCATTTTTAAACCGAAGTCGAGCCAAATTAAAAAGTCCTCCACGAGCCCCCTCCGCGCCGCGTTATTTTAAATTTTAAATGAGAGTTTCGCCGCCGGAGCCGACTGAGCGAAATTGATTACTCCTTCTCCATTATTCCCCTTTTTCCACTTTTCCGCGCTTCTCATCTATCTCGTTTCGTTTAAAGTTATTATTATAAGCCGTGACGATGGCGCGCGTTCGCGTCCGCTTCCGCGACCGCTACGCCCGTCGCTTGCGCCCGCACACAAAGCTTTTTCCAGTCGGCCGGGCACGTTCTTTTTTTCCCCGCCGAAAATTAATTGGATTTTCGCCGAGGGTGGAACATATTTTTTATTGGCCGCTCACGGCTGTGATTTATTGTGTGTCAAAAGGTGGCGAGCGCCACTTAGCTGCGAGTGCTTTTTTACAAAGGGGGAATTTTTAATTCAAATTAGTTCTAAAGAGCCGTCGGTGTATACGGTAGGAATTTTAAAATGTAATTAACAACACGGAGGATCGTAAACAAATTAATAAACTCATAAAATATATATTCGTAGCAAACATTTACCCGGAGAAATTCCGTTTGTAAATCGAGGTCGTGTCAAAAGTTATTAGCGTAACGAATAAATAGACTTTTTGGTTTTTTTTTTCAGTACTACTCATACATATATATTAGTAGAAGATTAGCTTAGCGACCTACAGATACTTCGTATGATACGCCATTAAAATTTTTGTTTATTTCACAATATGGCATCTAATTGTTGCCATATTGAATTTTGATAGCTGAATAATCAAAATGTCTACGCGTTTGGTATATTAATGAAACATAACTGCATAAACGCAGTCGTTCAAAATAGTTTAGGATTACCTTGAAAAGATATGACCATTTTGAAATAATTTATACACTAAGCATTCTGAAAATGACATAATTTCGAAATCAAATTTATATATGTATCAAACCGTAAATAGTTTTAGTTCCACATTCTATAAGCAAATAACTTAAGAAAACTTTTTACATCCCTCGAAAGTTTCTTTTCATCCATAAATAAACATTAATAAGTAGTCATAAAAAAGGAACACTATATGAGCGGCGAAGTAGGTACAAAATTCAAAATGCCGTTATTACTAAACATTTTCTTTGTTGACCTAAAAGTTATCCAAACGTGCGGCTGCCGCCATCACAGCGGGGCCGTGATCCCACAGTATCGCTAGCTGTACAGGGAGCACTCGCGATTGCTAAACACCCACATCTAGGGTTGTTGCTTGTTAATTTTATAGTAATGTGAGTTTTAGAAAACGGTATGTAAGCTATAATCATACACTTAATAAGCCGTATATATCATACACTTTCTAAGCAAACCTCACTTGCTCGTGGTGAAAATTGCTGATAAATAGAAGACATTCTGGTGTCAAGAGGCTGTGGTGTAGTAGAAATCAGTCATAGCTTGAGAGCTGGCACCCGTCAGTCAGCATATTGTAACTTACCTGTGATAATAAGTGTGTAAGCATTATTACAGCTAAGGAAGTGGTAGAATTACTGGCAATTTGCATTTGTACGCATTCGATAATATTTTAAAATTTACAAATGTTATTGATTATTTACACTACTATACTATTACTATTGAAAGTGTAGTAGATTTGTTTACAAACATCATAACTAAGTAATATAATTAGGCGTTTTTAGCATTTATGAAGTTTCCTACGCTGACTATTTTATCCTTATTGTTATTCAAATTTAGGTACATTTATTTAACAATTAGCATTTTTAGGTAACATTTATTTGCAGTATGCTACTTCTTGTGCTAGAAATATTTGCTTCATATTAATAATGTCAAAATGTTAGAATGTCTACCACAAGTATACTAGAACCACAAACAAAAATGTAAAGACAAAACAGACTAAAAAGTTACGGGCCAAGGAAATTATCTTGAACGATTTTGACTCTGGCTCGTGGAATTTACATTGAAGGATTTTGAATCTGATTTTCAAAATAAATTTAATTAATAGATTTATTTGAGAGGAGACATTGTTAATCACCATGATATTATTACGAGTAGAATAGTTCAGTCTTGTAGATCTGTAATATAGCCTAATAATGACAATGTAATAGTTGGCAGCCCTGGCCCCTGGAGGGCAAGGCGGCTCCCGCTGCCTGTTATGAATGACAATAACGTGGTGTCATACCTCATCGTTGTGTTTTTTCCACCTCGCATATTTAGAGACGTGATTAAATGGCACCAATATTCCCCCGGGATTAGGGCTCGTTCCCCTAACGACTTCGCCGTTTACTTATCACTTGCGAACTTTGTTGTTTGAATTATCAACCAAATTAAAGTTTGATTAAGTTTCGCTTGAGACAACAATAGGGCCGGGGGATTTTCAATGCTAGCGACAGCTCAGAACCGCTGCTATGCTTTTAATTACGCCGCTTCACGAGAAATTTGACAGCCGTTTTAAGAAATTGTGTCCAAGTTGTCTGTTTCGAAATTTTTTGGCTCAAGCTTTTTTAGGTGTTGGCGATGCTATTGTTATTTGCGAATTTTCGTAGTAACATATAATTATCTTTCCTCTTACTCCTATGTTTGTATTAGAAGATAGAGTTATATCGTTTCAGACATTATCAGCTGCTGACGTATACTGCTGCAGTATACGTATGTATAAGATTAAGATCCTATTTAAGACCATAATGTACCAAAAATCACACTAATAAAATGTTTTATGATTTATACGTCCCCAACGGGCCCATACGTACCCTAACCAAGATAGGATTCTATAGGCAACAACTACGTTGGCCCAGTGCGGATTTATCTATTTTACATATCATTAAGTTTCTTTATAAGTGCATGGAGATTGTATTACGATGTTATCCAATTACACATACAATTCTATCAAAACACATTGGTACGCGGTGATTTCAAAGCTCGGTCCTCCAGATTAAAAGGCATCAAAATATTTAGGCAATGAATAAAGCAGAAATAAGCAGCAATCGAATATTTCAGTATATTTTAACAGACATGGGTAGTATCATTTATTATTTGAAAGTTGTTAATTAATTTAATTAAGTAAAAAATACGCTTTTTTAAAAATAATTTTTTAAATTTGACTTAGGTAAATTTTTTATTGTATGAAATCGACGCTCGACTTTGCGAATAATCACAACTGATCTCACAGCAGAATATATTAAAATAAAAAGGAATAAGGGGTGAGATCCGCAAGGAACCTCGGTGAGCACTAGACGAGGGTTGTCTCAGAGGCCATTGTTACTAGAAAAATGTTCCGTTGCGTTCGGGTATTCACGGCACATTTAGCACTGTCTATGCCCAGGATTGTTCACCATTTATAAATGGATAGCGCACGCCGGTTGCACACACTCTTGTACACATATTTGTTTATTATGCATATGTGCTTCACACGGTTCAAAGATAGGTAATACACGATAAATATCTAAATGTAAAATTGCACAAACGCAGACAGACGAAAAAATCCTACTACTATTATAAAGGCGAAAGTTTGTAAGTATGGATGTATGGATGTTTGTTACTCTTTCACGTAAAAACTACTGAATGGATTTGAATGAAACTTTACCACAATATAGCTTATACATCAGAATAACACATAGGCTACAATTTTTGAGGTTTCTAATGTGAGGTCGTAAAAAAAACACATTTTTTGCGCTTACTGCAGGAGGAGCATACTGCAGTAGCTACCTATAGGCCTATGATTAGGGCTCTGCAGTGCTTAGTTACCGTATTTCTTACTTATTACTAGACTAGACGGGACGAACCTGAAGTCCACGCGAACGAAGTCGCGGGCAAAAGCTAGTACGTTTATAAATTATAAACAGGAACAAAAGAACATTAATAAAATAAACGATTATTATCTCTGGTTCGCTAGATAAAAATTTATCAGTTTTGGAAAGTTTAATAAAAATAACATCTAAGTAACATCAGAATAGTCCTTACTTTTTGTTATTTTACAGATTTTTATGTATAAAGTAGATGTTGTGACAAAAGCTGCTGAAAATTGAACACGTACGAGTAGAAAGGATGACCGAAGATCACTGACGAAAAACGTTTATAACACAAGTGCGAATTGTGGACAAGTTGGTGAAGGCCGACTTAGATGAATTTACATAGATAGACCACATAGGAGATATCCTGAAGAAACTCCAGATCAAGAGTATCTAAAAGTGTGCTTTGAGCGTTGCAAGTAAAAAACTGTGATCTCGGCTTACCCCCATAGGAAAGAGGCGTGGGAATATGTATGTATTTAAAAGTTATCAACCAAAAAAAAGAACAACAAAGTTGACCGCACAATAATAAAGTCTAAATCAGGGAAAGCTCACAAGTTACAAACGAGGTCGACATAAAACCAACTTGTGGCCTAACGCAAAGAGTAATTTAAATATCATTACGGTAATAAAGAGAAAGATTATCAGTGCGCCGTGCGATGTTTAAAAATAAATTACCCGAGCTATTTCAACAAATAAGTGGCCGTGTAATCTATACGATTAGACCACAATTAGTTGCGTTTTAATGGGAGCTATTGAGAGGAGGAAAGTTTCCACTCTAACACACTTAAATAATTAAGAGCAGTTTAGTCGGCGGCCAAAGTCGCTTTAGTGTTATTACAGCGATTGCTTTCGAACGTACCTCTTGGGGATTAAGTTGTTGCATAATGTGTGTGTTATAATGGCATAATTGATTTACTGTAAGCCGCTCGTTGAGTCTTGGCTATCGTTGATAATATATACCAGTAACCAGTTTAAATGTTCTTCAGTTAGAATTCGAGTTATACTAAATTAGTATCGAAATTGGCTTTTACATTCTCATATCATCGCTATAAAATACTAATTTTTCTCTATATTTGAATTATACGATATAATAATGTATGATTAATAATGAACTAATGAAATTAGTATGTCGTATGTAAACCGATGTGTACTTGATGAATATGCAACCAATTTTCCTGTTTATTATTCAATGCATACATTATTTATGATAACATTACTAGACAATATTCTGTGAATAATAAACCTGATTGGAAAGTGTACGGTTCGATCATGCAATGCGATAAATATCTATTACAGAGGTCTAGAGAACCCTTGTAGGAGCAGATGAAGGCATAAAGCGACGTACGTAAAGAGGGTAGTTTACAGAAACAAGGGTGCGCGGGTCGCCTCGCCGCGCGCCATTAGACGCCCCGCCACGTGTTCTACACTGCCGACGTAATTGCCTCTAATCGTACATTATCTGTGTTAGCTCATACACATCAAATATAATATATTTTCAATAACCATGTCTATTAAAAATATTAAATACACTTAAATGGTATCTTGATGAGCCAAAAGCTTTTTCATTTTCATACACACCACACCTTCTAGTCAACTTTCATCTAAAATACATAGACATTTTTAACTTCTCAATTAAAATTTTAGATAATTCGTATATTAAAAAGTAATGCTATTTATTTCAAAAGCATATTATTGAGCGAACGATTTGAAAGTATCTCATAAATTAATAAGTTAATGCCACAACACGAAGTTTCAACTTGACAAACAACATCAAACAAAAAAAACATACGAAAAAAGCACCCGGGGCGGATGAGTCGTAAAACTGATTACATAATTTCATTGGAAGCGTCGACAGAAAGGGCCCTAACTCACTTCCGCACTCTGAAAAACAAGGATCTACGCGTAAGCGACAGGGGAAGTTAATGCGGGCCGCGACCGGCGCGACGATGCGCAAGAAACGCCAAGGGCCTGCAATGCAATATTTATCACCCGCCCGCGAACGTGCCTGGGAAAAAATGACAAATTCATGTTTCGCGCTTGGCCCAGCCGCCCGCGCCCCGATTTATTCCCATCGTAATTTTTATCAGAGGGTGTGAGACTCGCAAACTAGATAGAGATGTTTTCACGAGCTTTTGTTTATACAGACACCAACACATATAGCCACTTTAGAGCTCTCGTATTTTGTACAATCTCGTATAGATAATGTCACGTTTGTGACAATACGCCTGTGTTTGTACACACTCGTATCGATGGCTGATTTCAATTACGAATGTACAAGTATGTAGTCAATATTAGAATAAGATTTCTTATCGGATTGGAGACTCGTATTAGTAATACGAGGCCGCACGTCGCTGTATCGATCTGGAGAAGTTACGTGAATATTGTTTCAATGTGAACATTTGTGTCATGTAGGTGAGCAGGGAGGGATCTGGAAGCTATTACCACGGCGACGACGGCAGGCGGCGACGCGGAATAAAGCCGGAACGAGAAATGA
Source organism: Scirpophaga incertulas (assembly GCA_036419045.1). NCBI lineage: Eukaryota > Metazoa > Arthropoda > Insecta > Lepidoptera > Crambidae > Scirpophaga > Scirpophaga incertulas. The sequence goes on from CM071628.1 coordinate 32,326,334, forward strand.
TTTACCCGACGATAGCGGCAAGAATTCGCTTTATTGATAATGACTTCACGCACATTGCGTAAACACAATAGGGTATAGCTCTACCGCGTTCTGTCACCCCAAAAATTCCCATTCACGCCATTCGGCGTGTGTAATCCATCTGCTCGTAAGCTAATTGTTTGTCTATTGACAATAACGAGACATTATAATAGCGTTTCTAATAAATCTCTTTGTAGTCGTCTATCAATTGAAAGAGCTCGTCGAAGGGGATGCGAGTACGAGATTGCACAAAAAACGATACAAATATAAGCACTTGAGACGGTAAGTGATTTTAATAGTCGAACAAACAATCCTCAATTTAAGGACTATTCCCAATTCACAAATCGACGCGCGGCGGAATCGTTGCAAATCAGACAGAGACGAGAGCGGCGGGCGGGCACTCTCCGGGGAGAGCCCCTTTGATCCCTAGCTGACCCGAAAATAAAAAAGGTTCGTAATAAAAAAGGACCGACATACGGAAGGTGGTGCCGCTTTTTTATTTAAATTAGAGTGTTTTATAGGGGGAGAGCGATATTGCGTTTTGCCGGTGTCTCGGAGACTGTTCAGTAATCTATAAACGTAGGTAAATCCTCACCGCCACCGCCCGGAGCGAATAACTTTCACCGAATATTTGGGATCTTCAAACGTTTTCTTTATTTTATAGGGAACACTCCTAACGCAAATGAAATTATATTCCTAGTACGGAGTAGCGTGCTTGCGTCATTGTCTACAACATTAAACATTTTACCGAGCGAGTTTATCATGTCATTATTTCAAATGCGCATGCGAGACATTAAGTAATTAGGGACAGTTATTAGCGAGCGACTTGAACGGGCGTAAATAATTCATGAGATTGTTGACTCGCCGCCAAAAGTTACGACCCACATTTAGGTGTTAACGTTGCTAATTTTCGACGGCAATAACATTTGCCAAGTTGGTATTCTACTAATAAACAGAGCTGACAAAAATACATTAGGCAGGCGGAATGTTTACTATTTGTCTTAAGCGGAAAAGATGTTCGACGTCGGCCGGAGGTGGGAACACGTTGGTACGTTACGTGTGACGGAGCTGGCGGCGCGCCAAGGTTTCCGATCCACAAGAGTCTATCAGCCGCAGACAGACGAGCGACGAGTGAGTTCCTACACTCCACTTTATTTTCGCCCTCATTATCTTTAAAGTGATTTATTTCGAGCTCGGTGGATGTATTCGCGTGTTCGGCTGCCAGGCGATAATATGCCGCGAGAATAGGTCGCACTAACTACTTGGCACGGGTCCGTGAATGTGCCTATTGAAATTTATAATAGACGGCAATGAAATCATCACGACTCTGGCCAGGTGAAAAAATACAATTAGTACGTTGTGAAATCAATTTGGAGGAGCGTTGTTGAGGACAGATTGCGCGGCGTGAGCGGTCAGCGCATGTTAATTGATTTGAATACTAATACACGGTCCGGTGCCGGTCGAGTCGGCGGTGCACCCACGCGACAACAGACTGAATAATTGTCTCGCGATCACCTACGTAAGCAAAGCATGCTAAATTGCGGCGAACCCGCCAGGCGTCCACCCGATAAAATTCTTTATTCTGTGCATTAAACGGTTCTGGTTTGTAACAATTTTATCAATTCCTCGTTGTCGGTTGTTGGATCGCAGCCAACCTCGTCTTGCGGCTTAGATCGTTTAATTAACGACCGCCGAACTTTCGACCTGTTGAAAGCGTGCGCGCTTTTACACAATTTAGCTTTGCACTTGGTTACCGAGTTTGTGAGAAACATCCAACTTGATATTTTCAGCGTACATGTACATCGTGTAAATATTTTTTAGCTTTTGTGTGGATGTTAATGGTTTATTTGCAATTCACGTTATATTTTTTTAGTATTGAGATCGTTTGTTATCAGTAAAGTTGACCGTTTTCATCACGAAGTTAATATCAAAAAGATATCATTTTTATGTCATGTTTTTACTAGGCTATTTAAAAATTAAGTGAAATTCTGAACCTGAGATAAACGACACAGATTGCCTGTAAAGGTTCCGTTTAATATCGGTATGAGGAAAGAAAGGCGAGTGCAGTGACAGTAACCACTGTTTGGACAGATGCCACGCGGCCGCTGACCGCCCCACATAGACGCCCGCCCGCCCGCAGTTATACAAACAGCACACGTGTTGTTATAATCGGTTTCGCATGAAATGTTACGCCCATACAATAAATTTTCTTGGAATTATTAACACTAATTTATAATGGAACTGAGTTATGCCTAATCCAATCAGACATCTAATAACGTATTCAATTGGTTGAGCGTAGTAGCTTTGTACATTGTGTTTGGTAATGTCTTGTATTGTTGCCAATACTAAACTAAAAACTGAACTTTGATGCTTATTGCTTATAAGCTGTTCTGTTTAAGCTTTAATAGATCGCATTTGACGCAAGGAAATTTGATTTTATAAGCACTAAATTAACATTGTTAAATTGCCTTCTTTGCCTTCTTTGTGACAAAGAGTGGTACTAGAAGATCGCAAAAAGATTAACGCTGACTGGTATACCACTGTTTCTTTGGCACAAGTCGTCACCGAATTTAAAAAAAAAACAATCCAAGATGTCGTATGATACTGCCATGACAATGCAAGTTCGCAGCCATACAAAGATGTTTTCGAGCACCCAAAATGTCCAAATTTTAGACCATACGCCTTACAGTCGTGACTTAAGCCCTAACAATTATTTTACATTCCTCAAAATTAAGCAGTCTTTGTGGTCAACGTTTCAGCTCACCCGAAGAAGCTGTTGATGCATACAAATAGGCCATTTTGTCTACCCCCACTTCGGAGTGGAATAAATGTTTTAATAACTGGTTGAACGCATGCAAAAGTGTGTTAAATATCGCGGAGAAGTCTTTGAAAAACAATATATATGGTAATAGTCTATTAGATTGTCTATACTCATTTCAAACGACACAACTTAAAAGGCAGCCCTCATTACATGCTCTTTCTATTTGAATAAATATAGTGAACTATATTTGAAGTGGTGTTTTTTTTAGTTTGTCCTTGCACATTCCATTTGTTTTTTAAATTTAAATACGCGCTCTCATACACACTCAAATTATTAGTCCGGGACGAACGACACAAGGGCATTGGGTCTTCTATGCACTATAAGGGAGTAACATAAAAAATATAATCTAAAAAGCTTTTACGGTTCCAATATCTGTCATTCACACCAGGCTACAACGTAAAGTATGAATCAGCATTTTTTTCCTTTCTATACCATGGGGATTATAGTTCGCTGCCAAATTGGATGAAAACATAATTTGTCTAATCACTCACCCCTATTATTGCGTTGAGTTCCGTCATTGTGACCTGTTTCGCCCTTTCTACAGCTGAAGCCACCTGCTGCTGATGCTCTTGCGATAGGAACGGTAAGATTTGTGCTATTATAGCATTTAACCGTTTCGCTATTTCTGTCTGAAATGCATACAATTCTGGTTAATTTATTATTGACTAGTAATCAAACACTCCCACTATTCTATTGTTTATTACATCAATCTGTTAGATTTTTTTTTTTATTTATTGATCCACGGCTCTCAAGTAAATGACAAACGATTCATTTGAAATCTATACCCAAAGCCTATAACGGATTTTTGTTCATTAAATATTGTATTAAATGTAGTCATCTATATATAACAACAAACTCTAAATTAAATCTGATATTAAGTCGCTTCTAAATATGTATATAAAATGTTATCATAATTCTTATCTCAGAGTAAGTAACTACGAGTATGAATCTCGACAATTAAGACGTTAAAAGATAAATAAAGTTCAAATTCCAATTAGTATGTGTCTTAAAATATTGATCTGAATATAGGTAATTAGAAGTTTCTAGAGTCCAGTATTTTTCGACATAACAAAAATAATTACTTTCTACTAGTTAGTACTAGCTAATAGTTTATTGGCATTATATAATAAACATGCAAATACATAAATTAACTAAATTCAAACAGTTTCTGCAGATTCCTTCGCGCCATTAATTTATCTACTAGATTATTATTAATGAATCTCTCTAGCATCACAAATTAACCCGACGTAACAAAGGAAAGGCACCAAAATATCCACATTCCAACACTGCCTGTTTGGATTCAATAAAACGTATAATTAGCCGATAAGCTGTTCGACGTTCGGGCTACAAATAAAATTAACACAATAAACAATAATGCGCGGTCGAACGAAATGATAAATTGGCGCGTTACAGAGCTCGCGTTTATTGGCTTTGTTCGTATTTTCCGTTTAAATGCACATTAATTTTGTTCACAGATTCCGAGTGAATTGCGGACGAATTAACATAATTGAGTTTATAGCAAAAATATAACGCACATTATTAACGATGAGAAGTCTTGAGTATTATAATACTAATATAAATACAATGAAAAGATTTCTGAAAACACTTACACTCTAGACAATTGCACCTTTTATATGTCATCATAATTAACTTGCTAATTGACGAAGTTAAAATCTATTAACGGATAAACTTTTAAGTTACTTCACAAAAATGTTACGGCTCAATTAACTTCCGTATAATTTCCCTAAATCCGGTAACTGTTATTCTAGTACGTACTGTTTACTAAAATCTACCAGCGACGCCCTGTAAAATATACTTTCTGATAAATAAATGTACTACTTTTACTTATATGTGAATTCCGGCCGTCTGCCAACTTCACTGTTTTATTATGTGTCAATATATTAATTATTAACTTGTGTTAAATCTTTTGAATTGAACGCTTTGCTTGTAACGGGTTAATACGAGTAACGAAGTTAACTAATTGATTGACGGTGGCGAGCCTGGCTTTTTTTGAAATTATTTCTTTTGATAAGATTAAAGATGTGGTAGATAGCTATAAGACTACGCCCGCTGTTTAGTATTAAATATTTACAAGGCTCCATTCATATAAATTATGAAGAAAAAACAGTATTCTACAAACCTTCGAATTCACAATAAATTGATTAGTTAGGCGAGGCGTACATTTTCCTCCTCAATATATGGGCACAACGTGCACTTAACTGGCGAACGCTGATAAATATCTTCGCGTTGAGTCGTGACTGAGTATAATCAAACATTCGTAATTGTGATTTCCTAAACGCTAATAGAACGTATCGATAGGTCATCGGATAATCACTGGCCATATTGTGTGAAATAATATCGCAGGAAACAATCAATTTAGACAGACTTTCGTTTAAGCGTTTCCAGATTCAAAGCGCTTTTCCTTATCTTATTACCGTCTAGGAAATTAATTAAGTATATAAATGTCTGTGGGGTGATGGAATATACTTGTCTTTGCTCCCTTTTTCCTTTTTTTTATATATGCCTGTGAAGTACCTCAATTGCAATAGACTTACCACTATACTAAGATATGACGAAATGGGTGTGATTTTTATCCCTCTACTTAGCGTTTCGGGGAGAACAGGCGTCATTATCTGTATGTATGTAATAGTAATGTTTTTTATTATTTAAACATATGGTAATAGTCCTTAATCTGGCTTAATTAACGTGTTACAATATCAAAAAAAAATATTTTCATTTCAATCGAGGGGCCTTAATCTTGTCAGTCACTATAAGCTGTTCCAGGTTATACGCCTCTCCTCGAGCTATCTTGCCATAATGTTCTAGTATCCGATGCAAATTATTAGTGGAGACTAAGTACTCATGATCTTTAGCTCTCGAAGGATATATACGTTTCGTGTGAAACTTAGTCCACGGAATCTTCCTCCAGCACCACATCTCAAAGACGTCAATGCGATCACGATCGGCCTTTTTTATTGCTCACGGTTCCGAACTGTAGCCTAATACGGACAATACTATAAGTTCACATGATCACATGTTTCAACCTTTATTCTTTATGAAATATTAAGTTCCTTCCAGATTCTCTGCAGTTGGGACATTGCGCTTTTGCCATTCCACATTCTTCGCCGTTTCGCTCCATTATAGTTCTAGGAGATTTCGTCCTTTGCCACTTATTTGCAGCCACGAGCGTTGTGTCAACAGCGTAGCGGAGATTTGATGATTGATTAAGTCACACCTATAGAGACACCACCTTCCTAACTTTTAAATATTCGTCTGATATGTTCGGCGTATATGTTGAATAAAATAGGTGAGTCTATGCACATATGAGAGGTGCCACACAATCTATAGAAAAACTCTATACAAAAAAATCTATAAAGAAAAAATATTAATTCAACTGCAGAATGACACAACTATTAGCACCTTTTAAAGCAATGACTTACCTATTCTCTTCCAAAAATCTATATATATAAAAATCAATTGCTGTTCGTTAGTCTCGCTAAAACTCGAGAACGGCTGGGCCGATTGAGCTGATTTTGGTTTTAAAATGTTTGTCGTAGTCCAGGGTAGGTCTAAACGGTGAGCAAATAAGGAAAAATTGCGAGTAAGATAGAGTAAGACGACAATTTCATTTTCCCATATAAAAGTTGATCACTTACTTTCTGTCAAACATTTGACGGTATTTGTACTCTCAGTTCCACTCGAATTGAAGAACGCATTAAAACAAGACTTTTGAATCGACAACATAATATCAACTTTGCTTATAACATCGAGTATTTAAATTTCAAAATATAAAAATAATTAATGTGTTGACATATTTGATGGGTGCCAACCTATTGTCTATGGTAAAATGTCACTTGAAATGTAAACGCCTCTTTGCTGTGCACCTATACTATAATTCTTTAATATTCCTAAAAATCTAAAAGCAACAAATTTCAATAAAATTAAAAAAGTATTGTGTCGTGTGTTTGTGACTTACTAAATATGCCTCCAATAATAAGGCGGTACGAAGTTCACCGGGTCAGCTATCTTATATATAAAAATGAATAAAAAAGAAAAAAGTGACGTTAGTTCTGTCAAACAAATTTAATGTCATCATATGTCATTTCAAGTAGGAACAAAAAACTGCCACTTTACAAATCTTTTTGACAGGACGAAGTCTGTCGGGTCCGCTAGTATGAAATAGATATATTTAATAAATTACTACAAAGGCTGCAAAGGCAAGGATTTTCTCAGAACATTTGAGGAGTAATGAATGAATGAAAAGTATATTATCGCGCACCTACTCGCCTTTCAACAAAATATTTATCGTTGGGAGCGTTCTTCAGCGTCGTAAAGTTTTAATGCTTTCCAACATCAAAGAGCAGCTACATTTTGTGTGAACGACGACGCCAACAAATACTTAAGTATAAATTGCCAAATTATTATGTCGTAACTACTTTAACGTAGTTTTCTTGTTGATCGTTTTATGCATTTCGATATAAGGAAGTTGCGAAGAATTCGTATTTATTGATATTTTTTCGTGTATTCTGATTAATTATAAAATACAAATTTCGGGGCTCGTCAATATGTATTATTTATATATTGTATCAAAAATTAAAATGTTGTTCCCGGTTAAAAAAAGTATTATTCGTATAGTACATTATTTGCGTGCGCTAGTAAAATAAAATACCATAGCAATCATATTTGTAGCCACAACATAATAACTCCTGGTTTCCGCCTTTGAATTTCTAAGTTCATTATAAAATAGTCTTCACTTAATCTATGAGTTTATGACATAATTATATATTAGGTTACAACACAAGTTTTATCCAATTTTTAGGAGAAAATCACCATATTAGATGTTTATCTACTATTAACTGAAAATTAAATATACATTTAAAATTATATTAATTCTTGATAATTCATAAATAATAAATTCATTTAGAGAATTAATTAATTCTTGACAATTCATAAATTTCATTCAATATAATGTATTTATATCGGTGGATTAACCACCATTTTCCTTTATACTATATTTTCCATCAACTTGTTCATATATCCTTGGTCACTAAACCAAATACTACATAAGTATGCCAATTGCGAAGACTTCAGAACTGATTAACAACAAAGCCTTGAAAATGCAATATACATGTGCCATAAAAATACGTCACCACAGCGAATGTAAATAACCGTATTTGTAGGTTGTAACCCAGCGATGCGGACAAGCCGCGCGGCCGCAGTCGCGCCGTATTACCGCAAATTACATTTTCATTCGCCGCCCGCCCCCGCCCGACGGTTATTGTGGAAATTCACTAGTTAAACGAACGAAATATCCGTTCAACATTTTTATTTTACGACGAAATCTCTGTTAGCTTGTTGCTTGCTTGTTCCCTGACACGAATTTCGGTGTATTCGAACGTTCGCACATTATATTGTTGAACGACGACATGTAAACAGTTTGAAGTACTTAACTCTTTCGTACTTATTCATTACAGTGCAGGTAATTAATATCTATTTCCCTACTTTGTTATCTTTCCCTCACATCAAACGTCAAAGGCAACATAGTATTGAATGTTATGCATAATGAACGACCTTACCGCTGGGGCAAGAAATGTTGTTCAGGGTCACACCTCGTGTCCTCTTTAATTTTCCTCTATTTTATATCTTTCGTCGCCGCCTTCAAGTTCCTGACATCATCACAATTTATTGATCTTTCTACAGACCTAACAACCTGTCATATACATAATTCGTATTGGATGTTTAGTAATTCCGTTCCAATAGAACCTTGTGAAAGAATTCCTTTGTTTTGATCATCACATCAGAGCTTATTAAATAGATAAATATAAAAATGTATACACACATCTCATTCTATGCTTCTGTTAAGATTGTTTTTATCTAATTTTGCATATTTGCTTTAGCATTTAATTTTGTTGTTGCGATGTTTGTTGTAACTTTGTCGGCTTCGGCTGTTAATGTAGTAAAAAAAAACTCGTTTCTAATTCAGAGCACCCGACGAACTCTTTCGGTCCGAAATCGAAAAAATTCGGCGTTGAAAATTACAAATTTAATTAAAGAGAATCACCCGACCTATCGAAATGTCGATGAAGGGTTTCGGATTGGAACGGTTTTTCTATTGACATCGACAGTCGAATAGAATCTGCATCTCGTATAGCTACAGGCGACGGGGCGCGAATAAAAAGCGGGAGCACAAAGGGGCCACAAAATACGTACTTTTGCGAGTTCTCCACAAAAGATATAGTACGGTTTGTCATTAAGGAGTTCATCCCCGCGCGAGAAATAAAAGAGGAACGCCGGGTTTCGGGGTGAATGGGTGCCGGGTGTGGGCGGGGGGCACTAATGGCTCCGACACTCATCCGCTAATGCCGCGGGTGACTCCTCTTTTTGCGCGATTTTCACGTGGTTTAGTCGCCGGAGCTTTTAATCTGAAGCTGCATCTTCCCGCGCTGACGCTCCATTTGTTTCCTATCCCAACAGTGACGTAACCTGTTCTCAGTTTTCTGTGTCACATGTACTGTTTCGTGTACCGAATGCACTTTTTAGTTAACATTTTTGATTCGTCTTTTTAGCATTACCTACACTAACAACTCAAATTCTGCGGACAATTGTAAGTTATTCTATTTTAAGTAATGCAATTAATTTTGATAGTGACATGAAGCCTTGCATACATTGTAGATATTCACAGATTGTATGATGCATACTAAAATTTAGACGTAAACTTTTGTAGAGACTGAGATGACATAGATAATTATTACTATTATTATTAGATATTATTATTTACTAAAAATACATATGCTTTTACTATTTGCACGTGAACGACACGTTTCTAGGCGAGATGCTAATAACTGTTCCATGGAAAATGGAGGAGCTGTCTTTGTTTCGTAGAATGCACAACGTGTGGAGTGCTGTGACGTGACCCAGTTGCGACTATGGGCGCTGTTTGCTGTCTCTGAGCTTTGCGCCGAAACACATGAAACCCATTAAAATCAGAATCGCAAATACAACTTCATAAAATTTTATTATCTTAATATTTAAACGCTATTGTTTGGTCGACTTTCAAGTGGTTAGTACACTGGTTTTAAGGTGTTCATTTTCTAAAGTCCCGGGTTCAAATTCCGGTGGGGGCAGATGTCTGTGTGACGAATGCGATTTAAAATATATATAGGTATATATATTCTAAATGTCATAAACACAAGCCCTATAGTGCTTACTTTGGGTTAATTGGTTTGAGTGTAAGAAATATTTATTTATTATTAAAAATAATGTAAAGATTTGTTTCGGATTAAAAGTTATTAATTAAGAATTTCGAAATATTCACAATGCGGGTACTTGCAATGTTGGCGTGTCTCTATTATTTTATGCATTATTAATGCACACATTTTGCTTATCCTCTCAGCGTTTGTGAAACTTGTGCACTTTATTCAACGCGATTCAGTTGCGATCGAACTGCCCGCTCATAAAGCGACACGGCTCCGCAATAAATAATTCCTGCGGCGAAATGGCAGTTTAGTCGATAAACGGGCTATTATTGCAACAGACAGAGGGAGCATTATCGTCGATTCGTACTCGCGGGCAGTAATTGTTTAAACATAGCCTGCCGTGGAACATTAGCGACTGGCGCATCGATAATGCAAAGCAAAGCGTTCAGACCGATGTTACTCGTTAGCTTTCTAATTGCCGCCGTGTTCCATGAGAAAAACCTGTTCGCGAGCAGTCGACACGCGTGTAAAATAGGGCAGGGTTATACAGCTCACAACTAAATATTAAAACGCTCTCCAATTAGTAGTTAAGTGAAGACGTAATTGCCTTTACTCAAAATAATTGCTGGCGTAGGTAGATTCTGGATAGGTACTTAAAATAAACAAAATATGTGGCGAGAGGCGGGTCAGCGTGCCATTAATATTCATTATAAACAAATGGGTATAATTACGGGGCAAGAACAAGTTGATTTGAGAGCCGTCGAGTGGGCGGGTGAGTGTGGAGTAGACTGTAGAGTGCTAGACACCTCATTATCTCGATACCGAGTATCGAGTGCGGCTGTCGGCCCGGTATCACCTTGTAATCAGATTATAATTGCGCTTTAAATTATCTACATCTTATACAAAGAGTAATAGTAAATTATGTTTTTTGCTTTAATAAGAATATATAATTTATAAAATTGTAATTGCCATTTCTGTATATTTCGTATTAAATTAAAACGTGCATTAATCTTTATAAATCAAAATCAAAATAATCTTTATTCAACATAGACCTTTACAGGCACTTATTGACGTCAACAGACAAAACAAAAAAAAACAAAGCTTAAAAAAAAAAATCCTTGCCCGTACGTACGATAAGGAAAAAAGAAAAAAATAAAAAAATTGACTCGACACCTGTTCGGAAATTGGGAGAGCCTTCTCGAGAAGAACAGGCAAGAAACTCTGAAGGTCTATTTTTTATCTCCTCTTTACAATGATAATAATTATAAAATAATATAGTGAAATAACATCCCTCAAATGAAGAAATGATAAATTAGTGGTAACATTCCTACTGCTGTTACATAATTAATAGACTGTATTCATTTCATTAACTGTGATCGCCCGCGTTGATAGCAATTAATTAATTAAATCGATAACTAATAGGAGTCGTAACGGTCCATTAAAGTTGCGTATGACATCCTTGGGCATCGGTCACGTAAGTACTTAATCCCCGATATGATGCGTATCTCGTGAAGTTGTCGAAGTTATAAATTGACTCTATATTAGAGTGGGTTCACGTCACATGGACGGATTAGAGGCGAAGTGTCACGGCGTCGGCGACACGGTGCCACAAAAGCTGCGGAGCGGCCGTGTTGACTCCAATGTTCTCGCCAAACAAAGAGGCAGCTTCCTAGCTACCCTTGTTTGTTTAGGTCCACGCCAAACGTTTATTGCCCTTTGTGTATCTTACCTCTCGCTAAAACGTGAAGCCTTTTTGACTCGGCACTTTTTACGAGTGCTTATAAGCGTGTTGATTGCTCAACACCGAAAAACGAATCAGTCAGATGTTTGCACAAGGTATACATCGATCGTGCGTTTACAGCGATTGCATAAAAGCTGTTAACGAGAGAGGGCGATATAAGTACAACTCTCAGCGGGACGGAAGAAACCGTGGTGCTTACGTGATAATAAAACAAAAACAAGTTTCTCGACATGAATTGACCAATTTGTAGACGTTGGATAGCCGAGGCGTTTGTATGGACGAATCAATCATAGCGGGCATGCGGGAGCTTTTTTGCCGGCATTAACGAGCCGACTGGTAATGACTGTGCGTTTCCGTCCCGGCGCCTCGCTCACATCGCTCGCCTCGCCGTACAATGGTGCATGTTAACATAACTATCAGCTCTGTTTAGCAGTATTATAGCGCAATAATTAGTGCCACTAATGCGCTGCTTGTAATTTATGTTCTAACAAAGTTCCGTTTCACACGTAAGCCGAAAGGTTCAGAATAGAATCGTTTGTTTTCGTGTACGCATAGAATTATTCACGCTCGGCTGCGAGCCTATTATTTTTAATTTCGAAACGGCGATTATCTGCATGCACAGCGTACTATTATCGCGCCTCATATCAGCGGGTTATTTGGAATAACAACGTAAAGCCTTCGCAATATGAGCTTAATTGTAAAAATATAATTTATCTACTTGCAATCTCCCTTATTCATCAACCGCTTTGCTTTACGGGCAAGATAGTGAGTTTATCGTAAAGTGATTCTGGGCTTGATTAGACTGATATCGCGAATTATCGATTGCGTTAGATAAAACTGGTTTTACGTAGACCTTTAGTTTGTGCGATCAATACAGTTTTTTTAAACAAATATTTCTGACATTTCACCAATTGGCCTAGTAGCCCAAAATAAGCTATGTAAGGAATGTGGTATAGGATGTAGGGTACCGGATAGACATTTATATATATATATTTTTGATAGAAATATATATAAACAACCATGACTAAGGTACAACGCTCGCATTCATCACATAAACATCTTCCACCACCAGGATTCGAACCGGAAACCTCAAAGATGACACGGTAAACAGGTGTACCTACTAAACACAACGACTACATAGGTCGTCAAGTTGTACATCTGCAATTAGATTGATTGAGACAGCTCGTATGTTGCTCGTAGATAATATTTGCGGTTCTTATAGCTTGACGTGTTGCTCGACATACATAGTATGTAGTGGAGGATGCCTGTCTACTTTAGAACTTATCGACCTTCCAGTCATATATTTTTCAATATGAATTGAAAAATAGGTGTGTATGAACACCCTTATTAATTAAGATTTTATTGGTATTACATAATATTTTCTATATAATTTACTATGTCCTAAATGCATATTAAACAGGCCCAACCGTTTATTACATTACTTTAATTACAAAACGTCTTTAAATTTCAATCCATCCAAATTAAATTACTTCTCTACTGTTAGCTAAAGACGCTTGTGACAAGTGGTTGTTAACAAGGAAAAAGTTACTCAGATGCGAAATACCAGGCAACTCTCTAAAAGGATAACGGAAACACAAAAGTAGAAGGAAAATCTTTGATATAATATCACCATGTATATTAAAAGTGTAAGACCGGATAGTTTACATTTGAAATCTTATATTTTATCTACGCGTAATATGTTGTTAGTATGTACAAATAATTTGTTAGAATCAGAGCTTATTTTCCATAAGCGGTAAAATTTTAACCGATTAATATATACAAGTAATTTTGACAGCTTTCGTATAGGAAATTCACAGTTATAGAGATACATTTTATAAGAGGGTGAGTGAGTGCTAAGTGAGAGTGCTAAGCAAAATGGTCGTATTTCTGTTCCGCAACATATAAACATTTCTATATTTGGAAACTCTTACAAAACCACGATACGATATAGGAGACTTAAACCAATTACCACCATATGTGTAGTCTGATTGTTAAATGCAGCTGTAAAAAGCTTAGTTTTGCTATCAACAATAAAGCAAAGTGTAGTTCTAATAAAAAGCAAATGAAGTAATACGATCCTTCAAAAGAAGCTTAATTGTTTACTTGTCACTACGTTTACGTGTCACTTCCTTGGTATGGAGAAACTAGGTAATGTATTGATATATTGTGGCCGAGCATGCAATATTGGGTGGATGCTTTTCCCAAGTATGTAGGAATGTTTGGTTTCGCCTACGATCATACAAGAAAGATGACGCTCTGGTACTGTTTGCTTGGGAAGGGGAAGCCTTATTTACGGAGACCGTTTGCAGTGCAGCTGTTTACCATCTCGTTGCGCTGTGTCGACTGCTGTGATAGCTAATCCTTCTCGTGCAACGTACAGTAACGAATTTAACCAGTTCCCTAACTACCCTTAGTTACGATAAGTGTATCGGAAGACCGACAACATCTAATATTATGAAATTAAAAATATTTACTTAAATATGTATTCTAACGATAGTATCGATTATACACATAAAACGGAAGGTGTGACGAAATTCGGACAACTTCATAGGAAGTGAAATAAATTCTAACAGTACATTAAAATCTTTTTCTAAAGTTTTACATTTACAAAAAATTATTACATCTCTTCTTGAGCCAACTCTATTAATCCTACCAAATAACTAAGATTGAATTTTCTATATGTATATAAATTTAGTGCAGCGCTTGCCTACATTATATGCCGGATGTTTAAACACATTTCAAAACATTGTAAACGAGACAATATTTGTTTTTATTGCGTGTGCGTGCCAGAAACAATAATTAATGTGATGTAACACCGCTGGCCCATTAGAATGTACTGACAAAGCGTAACTATTGTAAGTATGAATAGATAAGGCATACCCGAGTAGATGGATATGATAAGCTTTCGTTTAGTCAGAGACTGTCGCTCAATTTGTCACTATTTATAACCACCACAATAGTAATAAAATATTGTATTCTTGTGTTATATATATATATGCAGACGATATTCGTTTAACGAAGTCGCTTAATCTATGCAAGCGCTATGCTCGTACGCATATTAAAGTTATGAGGCAATATTTTATTAATCCGACAGAAATACGCGATATATTTTGTATAAATAAACACCATGAATAGTTCCCGTCGTTCATGGTGTTTGTACAGGGAGCCCCGACGCATGATTTAATCAGGCCCGTAATCCTGGCACTCCCGCCGCGAGTACAGATAGGGAATTAAATATCGAACAGCGGGTGGATTGCATGCAGACTTTGTACAGTGTGTAGATGCTGGGCCGTGTGAGGGGACGAGAAGGGTCGGGTTTACACAGCCCGTGTTTACGCTCTCTGTTTGGGCGGCCATGCTTATTGTGAGCGAGTGCGGAATAGACGACCCCGTATGCAGCACAGGATACTGTTTATTTCGACAAAAGTTGTACTAGCAGGTACAATTTTTGTACCTGCTAGGTAGGTACAAAAATTGAAAATTAATTAGAGAATTAAAAAACTGGAAAATTATCATCTGACAGTTATTATATTTAAATTACTTGTAATTACGATTTGTAAAAGTTTGTAAACATTTTAAGCTCCCCTGTTTTGTTTTGAGTATTCAAAACTATCAGATAGGTAATTTCTATAATATTTATTGGACAGTCCATTACTTTTAAGTGGATTTTTTAAATAAAATGCTTAACAGTATAAAAATGACGTTTATTTAATACATAAAGCTTGTCGTTAGAGATGGCTATGGGGGTTTATTGCAATTATATCTTCGACAAGTGCCCGGGTAGTTGCCCATATACAATATATACGTATATATAATACTACCATAGATATATTATCATCATATTTATAATATTAGTTCAGCCTAATTACTAGAGTAAAACACGCGTGATTATATACATTTATGTATATTAAATACAAAGCGAAGTGAAAGTAAATATATATTTCATCATCATCTGCATTTCAGCCGAGTGACTGCTGGACATAGGTCAGTCCTAATGATCTAAACAACGATTGGTCGTTGCTAGTATCTAGCTTTCTAGCTATGTGCAAGAAATTGTCGTGACCACTTAACCTTTCAATGATCTTTCGGCCCCAATGGTCGCTAACGAAAAAAAATTATTTTATACGTAATAAATCTAGTAGAGCTTTGTTTTTAGTTTTCTAAATAATTGGTTTCAATTTCAATACTACAATGCGATGTTGAGATATGTTCAATGTTACCTACTATGTTAAAGGCTTTACCAGCAGTTTTAACATGAAAGCGTTATTGGTAATGTGGAACGGAACGGAACCTTTCGGCTGCGGGTTGCGGCCTGTGGGCTGCGGGCTGCGGGCTGCGGAGCACCGCGACCGCCTGCCTACCCCGACCCGTTGTTAAGCCGAACCTGTCCTTACTCACAAATTAACTGCCCTCATTTACTATAGTTATAGATACTATTACATTATATATACGAGTTCGGTGATAGCCGAAGTATCTCTAGTTCTATTATATCATAACTGTTACGATTTAACGTATAATTATGGCTAATTGCAGATGCTATTAACAATAATAAGTGAAGCATTACTCATAATTGAACAATGAATTAATAATTGAAGTTGAACTTTAATTACACAAGTTTTCTAAATGTTTAAACATATTATTAAGTCATATAAAAATTTGTCATGCCATTTAATTTGTGTCGTCTTACTTAAGTAGATAGGTATAGTGAGTAAGTACTCGTATTACAACATTTTAAGACGTATGTTTTATAATATTTTGTTTAAGAAATCTAATTTTATTTGCATTCAATTTAAATATATTAGTTTAAATTTTATTTCTTCAATTCAACACAATTATTGTTAGTACAAAAACAATACTGCATATCGCACTAATAATACAATAGTGTATCAACTCAAAACGTCGTACTTGATATAACACTATAAACACACGCAAAATTTGATTCCTCACGCGTGATCAAGACCGTCGTTCGATTAGTGCAAAAACAGAATAAGGATAAATTAAAAAACTTATGTGACAGTTATTCAATTTGCAACTATTACATGAAGTGAGTAATAAGTTTTTTGTTGATTCTGAAAAATGTTCGATTTTGAGTTGACACACTATTGTATTATTAGTACGATATGTATTGTTCTATTGATTGTAACAAAATATAAGCAACAACCACTTCTATATGTATAAAAAATATAGAGATTTTAAATACATATTTCATATCATAATAGTTCTTGGAAGATTACATTGCCATACAATCTTGTTAATTAATACAGCTGGCAATGTTTGGGATTGCCACACGTTGCCGCACGGAAACTAAACAATGTCAACTAAGCTCACCTATCTACACAAAGATCTCGTAAGCGGCTGCTTTGGGAACAGCAGTACCTAAGTTTTACTATTAGTTATTCCGTTAAAACCCCCAAGGAAAAGCTATTAACCTTCTACAATAAAATACACTTTTTGTAGATTAAAGTTCGCACCGTAATAGAGTATGGCAGATAAAATTATCTTGAGTTCATATGATTGCAGCGTGTGTATTAAACACACGCTGCAACACAGGCGCCGATGCAAATTAAACGCTACAAATAAATATACAAAAGCCTACTACTGCATCCGAGGTAGTTTCAAGTGTCAAACCACAAAGTGCTGAAATAACCTCTCACCACCAATCAAAATTAGTAACCTTGTCGACTTTTAAACATAAATACAAAAGTATTTATTATACATATGTACAAATCCAGACTGATGGTTAAGTAATTCTATTTTTATTTATTGCATCCGGTGCGATCATTGAGCCTCATGCATTTAGTTGTTTTCTATGTTGTTATGTATATTCTGTTATTTTTGGAGACAAGATTAAAGATTTTTCTGTCTTGTGTTTGGTATATTATGCTGTTGGGAAAAGAACAACTTCTAAAAAATGTGTCGGTAGAAAGCTAAGTGGGACCTTTTTCACATGTTTCAGCAGTAGGCACGGTCTATTTTTATATAAAAAATGTTGGTATTGTATAATTCTTTTTGTAAAATGTGCTGTAGTAATGTGAATAAATATAGTTATTATTCTTAAATAAAAAAATATATTGTCTCCACCTTAAAGTTGTTTTGTTTGTGAAATAATGTTTTACTAATTATATAGTTAATTAAGAAAACACAAGGCAATGTAGCATACTCGCAACA
This sequence comes from Scirpophaga incertulas, assembly GCA_036419045.1. Taxonomy (NCBI): domain Eukaryota; kingdom Metazoa; phylum Arthropoda; class Insecta; order Lepidoptera; family Crambidae; genus Scirpophaga; species Scirpophaga incertulas. The sequence continues at coordinate 32,344,278 of CM071628.1, forward strand.
CGGAGTTAAACTTACTAGGTTTCCAGTTTTAAGTTTACACGAAAACCTCATAAACGGTTACTTCGAAAGTTGCATTATTCACCAGCATAGCTGCTGTTTGATTAAAACCCCTCGCGTGGTATGCGCTTTATATTAATTATATAAAGACACCTTTGTTTCCGCGAGGATTTTGAATGCAACATGTAACATTTTTTACTTTTAACATTGTAAGGTATTCAAATTATGTAAAAAGTGTCATCATGTAATCGTATTCTAGTTCTATATCTTAATCATCACTAAGTTTAATTGTGCAAAATAAATTTTTGTATTTATTTATTATTGTACAGTTCAAGAGTACGATTTCACGGTAAGTAATTTTATGACTTTACAAAAGTCTCATTTAACATAAAATGCGGTAGGTATTTAAAGCACTTACAATTCGATCAAATCATTATGAATCCATGATTCGATAAGAGATTAAGATATTAATATGTTATGCACCAAAAGGTTGTTTTAACTTTGTTGTTTGTAACTTACAAGACGTTTACGATTCAGGAGCAATGTATAAATATAGAAACATTAAAGGTTATATAATAGTATTGTTGTTGATACTGAAGGTCAGATTTAAAGATCAAACGACAAATATTTCGGTTTATTTGCATCACATCCAGAAATGGTCATTTCCAAAAGAAATCAGTAACATTGGATATTACATTTGGCATTCCTAGAATAAACATTTGTTCAAATAAACTGACTTTAATTCTCGGCAATGAATCGATCGATGACGACATTGGACGCTATCCTTGCAGTAATAGGTAGTATTTTAATCAATGTTTGGGCTGTGTCGGGGTGTGACAAGTTAGTTTAGCAAATTGAACGGCTGCGGCGTCGTGTTTCCGTGCGATAACGATCTCCAGTAAACACCTGGGGACGCGCCTGTCAACTAGGATAACACTAAAGTACCCGAGACAAAGGAATCCCGCACAATGGGAGTACATGTCAACCGCGGCTTAGAGATCCCGGATAATAGCGCGTCTGACTTCTCTTTCAATAAATTGCGATTTCGACCCGGCAATGTTATGTTGGGATATTAAAAGGTGTATCAGATGCCAAACGCACATATATATAAATGTTTTGATTTAGACTAAGAAGTTTCGGTTATTTTGGCGTATTGTTTTTGTACTTAATTAAATAAAGGTAATCAAGCATTGGTTATAAATAGAGATCGGATAATCGGATGCATATTTACCTAAAGTTAGTTTAAGACAAAGTATGGAAACGGCTTTTTATTGTTTTGTTAAATAAAATTTTTCACCATTTCTGTTTTTTTTATTCAATTATTTAATTGATTATTGTTTTAGTCAAACTAGCTCACTACTTTCGTATAACACTCTTCATGTTATAAATCGTACATTCATAAATCGCACGGGGAACTGAAACTAAACTTCATGTAAATACGTATGCAAAGTTGTATAAATGAAATTTTCAAAAGACCGAGACTCCGAGGTCTCGGTCTTTTGAAAATAAATACCACGTGCTAATTTAGTAATTTTCAAACAATATCGTTAAATTTGCAGTCCCGTATTTTCCCGGGATTTTTATTTAACAAAATGTATTTTAAAAAGCCGCTTCCATAATTTGTGAGCCAAAAATTAACTTTAGGTAAATATGCATCCGATTATCCGATCTCTAGTTATAAAACACGAATGAAGTAATGACGGACGCTTATAAAATATTTAATAGAGTACTGCTTGCATTATCTAACGAGTACTATGATCAAACAGGCAATGATATAAAGTTATTGGTCAAAGAGCGCCACTTAATATGTAATTTGTATGGCGGCGGCGGCCGTCCTAGTGTACATTAATACTAATAAACTTCTATTAAGCCTGCCGCTGTATTTAGGGTTGCCAACTAGTGAAGTACAGAAGCAGGATATTTGTTTACCAAGGCCGAGGTATGAGTAAAAATAAGCAGAGACCACACATGCTAAGGTCGAATTAGAACACATTACGCAGACATGACGCCTTAACGCGTTCAATCAAAGATCAAAAACCTGACAAATTATTATTTGGATATATAACAACCCTGCGTTGCCAGATTTGCGCTTATTGCACTTACATACTATACCCGCTAGTATTAATCTATTCGTATTGTTCGCTATGCTTAGAACTGCACAATTATATTATATTGTACTTTATTCTTATGCAACCCTGAATACATAATCTCGCCCCTCAAATATTTTAATAGTTGCAGAGTACAAAGAAACGTCCCCCTTGGATTAACATTATGGCAGTACGAAGAGTTGAGTAATTCGGTGTCAATGTGTCGCAGGCAGTAAACTCCCTTTATGGGACTTTATTCGTTGATAACAATCTTGGAGCGATAACATCGGATTATGCGTAATAACACCTATAGGCGAGTACGCGCAATTATCTATTTGTATATTGGTTCTGTGCTCGTTGATTGTGTGTTTACGAAATGCTTTTTTTTATTAAAACGGAGTCAACTCAACTTCGTAATATAATATTGAGAAATTATATCCAACACGTTAAATGGTTTACGTAAAAAAATAAGTAGATCAATAAGTGGGCGTGGAATAGTGGAAATCTTAAGAGGCTTATATTGATATTTCGGAGTACACTGTACACGAAAATTTTTGTAATTCAAAGTATTATGTAATTATATTTTTGACGTGACAACGTCTATTAAATTGGTACGGCGTGGAGTCATTCTCGAAAACACCGTAACGGCCGAATCTGACGCCACACGGAGTCCACGCTTAATTTTATTGTAACTATAAACTTCTGTATGAAGATGAATGAATGTATGTTCATATGTATGTGCAATCATATGCTTATTGTATTTAGTGTGCAAGTGCACATTACTCATAATAATTAATTTATGTATAACTTCAGCAGCAGAAAATTTAAACAAACTATTAAATAAAAATATAAATGTTATACATTACTTTATTTTAAATAATTTCATTGCACCTAGAAAAACATACCATGTAATAGACGTTGTCACGTTCAAATATCGGCAGTAGACGGAGTTCTACAGACAACCAATTTTTTTCCTTATTTATCTCTAGACCTTATTTTTTAATTTTATCCCCTGCTTAAAAGTAACTCCGTGTGTTAATCGTGCCGCATCGTGCCTTTTAATATGTTATCAACTACCTACCCTAGTTTCCAGAATAATCAACAGAGGATAAAGAAATTCTTAGATTTTAAGCACAACGATAATAAACTACAGAGTTTGTAGGCATGAATACAAGGGCTTAGAGAAAAATCCCTTCTTACCCTCGAACGAGATTTACTAAAACAAGACTTTCCCGGCCGTAATTTTTATGGCTCAACCAAACGAGTATGTTTTATTCCTTATCGGGTAATAACGCTTTTATCCGCACACATTCTATTAAGCGGGATGAATCGTGCTCGGCCATAAATTAATAACAGTACATTGAGCGTGTTTAGAGGGGCATCCTTTCGTTCCGATATTACATTGTGAGTCGTAAAGTGCACTTCAATGGGTGACAAACTGTGTCGTGGAATCGGGGAGCGGTTGACAGGTGCCGGGGCTCGATACATCGTGCTTAGGGCTGCCACTATACTCCATAGCGTGAGCAATGGTACTCGTAAGTGCATCTCTATTGCTGTACTCTATTAACGTTTTCAAGATTTCTAAATATTCATACTCTATAACAAAACGTACATACTCGTATGACAGTTACCAATAAAATTTGAATGATTCATTTACCAGTACACAAAACAAAAGTTAATTATAAAAAGTAATAACAACAGTGGCGTTAAAAAATTAACCTACAAAAATACATATGATTTAATTGTGTGTAGGTATATGCTAAGTATGTAAATATGCTGTATTGCAGTGTGAAATATGACACATCTCTGCACATGTGCTGGGTCGGAACCACAGCGGTGGTTTTCAGCTGCGGCTTGATAGAATATAGAATAGGCTCCACATTATTCGCTTGAAAGCTGATTTATTAGTGAGCAAAACATTTGGAACGGACCATATCAAAGATCTGATGCACATAGCATTAAAATAAAATTTACCTCTATTATTCCTTTCTTAAGTCAATAGTTAATTTTAAATACAAACATATAAATAATGAAATAATCATAACTTTTATTTTTTAAAACACAGCGAATTTAAGAACACTGTATAACGTGAACGCTGGCTGCTATAACATAAAAATATTTTCAAAATTTGTTACTTCTAACTTAATCAGTAAAAATCTTTTCACCTTAGCAGCTCAAACATACCTACTGTGTTCCCTGCTTAAAAAGAGTGAGGGAAATGCGTTTTCCCTCACTGAGTGAGGAAAATTGATTTGAATTTAGAATGCTTTCGTACATAATTATCATTATGTACGAAACACGTCATTCGAAATTCGATTTATTAAATGTAACTTTTAATAGCTGTAATTTTAAATTTTAATAGATACGTAGTTTTTGCATTATATGTTTTGCAATATATGTGGTTTCATTTTAATTCATATTGTTTCATTTATATCTCTAATAATGTTCTCACTGCTAAGGTGAAGTTGTATGTGTCACGCGAGAGAAAAGTTACTTCCATCTCGTGCCTTTGAATCCCTCGCGACGCTCAGGATTCTAATGTAGAATCACTCGCTGACGCTCGTGATTCAATTATTAGAATCCTTCGCTTACTCGGGATTCCAAATTAGCACTCGCTTGAAAAAACCAACTTTCCTCTCTAGTTGAACAAATAACTATTTCTTTTAAATAAGACTAATAATACAAAGTACAATATAATAATCGATGTTGACAACCCTGAGCAATTGGTTTGAGGGTCGACTCCCCTTGTATTTGTGCTTACCCCTTCGCCCTGTTTGCATTGTTTCACTCTATTTGTATAGACTACCCGTCATACAACTGTTACCGTTTTCGTTATAATGCCAGAGATTTAATGATGCTATCTATGTTAATAATGTAGGCAAAACCCAAGTACACAGATGGGAGTATTACGACTGACAACAAAAAAGGAACGATTCACAATAGAGGGGACACATTTCATCTGACGCGTTAAAACGCATGTCATGTGTAACTGAAGAAAAATTTCTTTTACAAAATTTATTCACAGCCTACAACGAAATATGTAAAACTTGTTTCACACTAAGAATTCCGATTCAATTTCCTTCGACGCCAGTATATGCCGCTTCTTAAAATTCTTACACCAACCTCGCTGCAGTTTTACGGGCTATTACCGCGAATGGAGAATGAATGAGTCATAGGCGTGTAGTTTACGACTCGAATAGAAATCGTCCGTTTTAAACGAAGAGTCAAGGAGCGGACAGCGCGTACATTATTCATGAGAGCCGTTTCACGCCCGAATGAGTGTCCGAGCTGGCGTAGACGCGAACGGTTTCAAAATCAATATCCGTGTCTCAATCAGTGCAATTAAGGTTGCCCGGGTGCAGGGGCCGTATTCGACGTAATTAGTTTCGCGGCGACAGCGAGGGTGATAAATAAGAGTGTAACAAGCAGAATAACGTTGAATGAGACGGAGTCGAACTCTCGGTAGCTCGCTAGCCGACCCTGCCCAGATACAGAGTGCTCCATAAATTATCTTATCAACACACATTAACCACTACTGATAAACTTTGGGAGGGTTTTGTTTCGTTTTAAGTGTAACAAAAAGAAACCGTTTGTTTTCGTATTGAATGTAACAAGCAATAATCAAGTAACATTTACTACGATAACCGTTGACTTTTAAGTGGATACTTTATCGTGACGAAATTGTAATAATATGAAACATGTTTACGATACTTGCTAGAGAGAAAGCGATATTTTTTAGAGATATTATCGGTATCGTTTGGTGGAATGGAAGATGTAGCGCATCAGTACACCACATCATTGCGTGGTTGAAGCACGCAATAAGTGTTTATTAGTCACGAGCATTCACGGCTACATTACACGGGCTAATTTCACGAGCACGATCATTTAATTGCTAGCGACGTCACTGGAACATTTTGTAACGCGAGACTGGTTGTATCCCAACAAGTTAATTAAGCAACAGCGAAAATCCTTTCTCAATGAAGTATGGATTATTTAAAGTAAATATTGTTTTATATAACTGACTATATAAAACAATTATTAGTTTCAACTCATTATATTGATGCTAAAGCTAATATGATTAATTAATTATATTTGATGTCCAAATTAATATATTATAAGATATCTATTTATTTGTATGTAATATTTTACTACTAACTATAATAACATCCTATTGCCGATTTTTACTAGAGAATATATATATTTTTATTGCATAAACAATGAAAATATTAAATATTTGTCCTTCTCTCTTTTCGTCTGGTTACAACAGCTTAAAAAGGCATAATATGTAAATCCATCTCCGGAGATTGTAACGAAAAAATAATAAAGCAGTCTTCTATCTTATTATAAATGATTTTTGACGGTTTTTGTTGATACTTAGATCAAACACTTAAGTTACTAATGTTTATAGGGAACTATTTTATGTAACAATTAGATAGAACCCCATCATTTTGAAATATCAATCGTGTAAAACAAATTACAAAACGTTTCAATCATAAACATCAGCAATACCTACATCACACGAATTCAGAATACACGCTGTATACAACATTCAATACAGCTCAGCGCGCCCTATTTTTTCACTTCCCCGGCCTGCTAGGGCCGAATTTGAAAACACAATTAGACTTAATACAGAGGTGATTGTTGACGGGCGAGGGTCGCAGGCGAGGGGTTACGGCAAATCCTTTAATTTGGCTCCGCGATCAAATAATAAAGCGAGGGGCAGCGGCGATATCGCGTTTAGCGGTTTTATTGCAAGTACCATCTGCCGCTGCGCCCTCGAGATGGGGAGATAATTTTGCTTTTAAAGCAAACGCAAGGGGCGAAGCGACAGCGCGTTCACAGGCATTCGCTATAATAACACTCTCGTCTGTATGTGGGTAAAATATTCCTTATGCATTCGAATTAAAATGAAGTATACGTTTTCCAAATTTGCTTGAAGATAATTTTTGAAGACAAACAATGAAACAGCAAAAGCAGACAGCTGCTAAAATACTACCTACATTTATTATAGGATTACTGAACATCTGTCGCGTGAATACGTTGTGTGGATAAGTAAGTTGAAGTAAAAAGAAGGAAAAATAACTACTGAGAAACTATAAATTAATAAATGTTTATGCATTAAATGATAATGCATTTTAATGTTAGTAACGAGATATTTTAGTATTAATTTATCGATAAGATAATAAAAGTAATCGTTTTACTATTAACTTTGTAATTGAATTCTATTTACTGTAATTATTCGAATGATGTCATTTCTGACTTTATCAATACCGAAACCGAAGACTCAACTAATGTAATCAACATATCATATGATTGAACATTGTTTCATACTTTATCAGCCGTATGACAAAAACCCTTCAGATTACGACATCAATACGAAAGAAAAATGGCATGAGAATACTTAAGATTAATAACCACACTGATATATCCTTATCACACTAAAATCAAATAAACCTGGCGAATAATTTACTAATTAGTCGACAAGAATTGTAATGAATGATTTTATGTATTAAGGAAATCTTATAAGAGGATTACATCGAATTTCATAAAAGTATAAACCTTTAATATAATTTACCTTCGAAATATAGAGATCGGTACATGCATCGACAGGTTACAGAAGTAGATTATTCTGCGAAATCCCCATTTGAAATGAACAGTATGAGAGCAGATTGGGCACGTGCAGTGTTTTTATCAATGAGTCCCGGAGGGTGCAATGTGGACGTGCCCTAATGCGGGGTATCAACGCGCGGTGGCCGCGCATTCGGATTTCAAACGAGACAACCCCAATTTCAAAGTTAATCTGTTAGAAATTAAATCATAATTTGCATATCTCTTCAAGTTGTTACAACTCATGTTTTATGTGTCACTAGCGTATTTGACACGTATTAAAAAGAGCTAAACTACTAAAAAATAAAAAGAAAAGAACCACGATAGATATGACAGATAATGATACAAATGCTTATTAAGAATTGTGGTTTTATGCTGGGAGCAAGTAGAATAATATGCGATTGTTACAGTTATTTTCATCAATTAGTTAATTTTCAGCCATCAGTTTGAATTTTTCAAGCCAAATATGTTTATCTCTTATATATAAAGGTATGGTAGGGTAATTAGGGTGGTTTAACAAGTAATCATCATCACTCTTTCCTTATCCCACAGTTAGGTGGGGTCAGCGCAAGACGTTATCATCATTTAGTACTGTCTGTCATACGTCATCTTCGGACTTAGCTTGCTTTCTTCACGCTACCCATTCATACTTTCTCCTTCTTGTCCTATACTTTTTTCACCCGCCATCATTTTCATGACTCTTCTAGGAATATGATCAGCATCTTTTCTCATCGCATACTCATGCCACGTTAGTCAAATGTCGATATTCCTCTTATAGTTGCTTTATCTATATATTATATCAACAAAAATTGGCGGGGCTCCCCCTCCACCGCGCGCGATGTGTTACAGTCTTTACTGGGCGTAATAAATTCTTTGATCCTTTAGCTATCCAGTGGTGTAATTGGAATTTGGATGGGGATGATAGATATGTAGCTACAACACTAAACTGTATCCCCCGATTTTGTTATCATTCGATTTTTTGATTTGCGTCCGTCGTATTCACGTCAAAACGTATTTAGTCTACAAACAAAAATCTAAATCATTCCAATAAATATTTAGTTGCAACATATATTTAAAAAACGAGACAGTCCCACAAACTCAGCGTCCAAATGGTGACACGATGCGTGCGTATGAATAATTTGAGCGCGCAACGGGGCGAGGCGAGGGCAGCGTGCACGGAATCGCAATAACCCCTAAATGATTAAATTATACGCCCGTGCTCTGTCGACGAAAGTGCCTGCCTTTTTTCCTACCCCACTATTATTCTAATTGACGTGTACGTGATAGGTTTACATTAGAACAGAAACACTCTTTGTTACAATGTAATTGTGTTACCACATAGTGTAACACATACGGAATTATAGAACGTGTACGTTTTACCCGTCGCGTTATTCACGTGGAAGCTTTATTGTAACGTTGACAAACGTCGCGTACGTTACCACAGGAACGATAACAGTAAAATACTGTACGGCTGAAATAAATAATACGTGGAGGTATGTAGGTATGATATATCGATGCTACGCGACACCGCGTCATTGATATAACATGTCAGCCGGGGCGGCGCCCGGCGCGTGACGTCATGGCGTGTACATCGACCAAGTTATTATTCTATAACCGATACAGAAGACATCCCTATCGCGTCTCTATCGCAATGCAACTTCACAAACACCGCTCAGATTTTCTCGATAATCGACTAAATTACGATCGTAGATAACAGTTCGCGTCAAAGCCCATTCTAAATACGGAAACCGTTGCAATAATCGGCAGCGTGAAAGTCAGCTCGGGCGTGAATAATAGCTCGAAGTTCAGAACAATAAGTCTCCGTGTCGATACAGCAACACAAAGACGAAACAATCAATTCACGGCGTAAGTAGGTGCGATTCGGCACGGTCTGGCCCCGAGACTAACAAAAGAAAATCTAAGCAATTAGTCGTCGTCAGAAAGAGCGGAAAACTCGCGTTAGACGCGGTCACGACGTGCCGCCGGCCGGACGCCGGACCGACCTCACCAGCATATTTTACAAGCCAGTATTAAATGATTCAAACAGTCAATTCATTGTACGATGCTAGCAGCGACGCTTGTATTTAGAAGGAAAGTGAAGCGTCCGCAGCAATGTACGTCGAGCTACGTTTACGAAACTTCAGCATGCGCTTGCTCGGCCGAACCAAACGTAAATGCTAATATAATTTTATATTACATCGAGTCCACCTCGACCTTGAGGTGTTAAAGTTCAATGATCTTCGTAAAAAATTTGATATAGTAGTTACCATCACTACCACACGATTATGACATTGAATAAGTATCACCTAAAATTATAATGTTTTTAAAAGATAAGGTTAAATTGGCATAAGATTACATCAATGCATACTACCTATAGATATTTCTTCTTAAAGATCACATGGAACCTCGGGTGTTTTAACGGCAAATGTAAGTAAACAAACTTCTCATACTTAACCAAATAATAACTTTGATGGTACGCCGCACCCTTCGGGAAAACAAAAATGTTGCAAATATGAAAAGCTGTATCTTGATGTTTGAAGTTTGTTACTACTAATTGGCAACCTAGCCGATAATAGAATGACAACTATTTTTTATTGCTCAGTCGTTTTTTTAATGCAAATAATATAATGAATATCTAAACTAAAAAAAATGGTTGCCTGTAAAGTCGGTTTTACGGGCGAAGTTTTTACGTGACAACGTCTTTTTCTCGGTAGAAATTTATTGATATGAATATAATTAAATTGCACAATAGGAACAAGGAATTGAATGAAAATAAGAATTGCACAAATTTTAACTATAGAAATATATTTTGTTTACTAAAACATTGTACATGTAAACTTAAACTTAACTAATTTAATTAATTAATTAATTTTAAACTAATAATTTACTTAACACTATCAACATTTATCAATAGTATGACATAACCTATAAACTCAGTTTTCTCAACTTTTGTGTCAATCTAACAATTAATCAACAATCATAGTTTACGATAATGAAATATCAGTGTACAATTATTTACCTTTATTGTTGTAGTTGTTGTAAATGACGAATCTAAGCACTCCACATTTTCACTACAGACACAGCTGACGATACTTTAACCACACGTGTGAACTTGTATTATGACGCTTTCTTGTTTTTCCAACGCCAAGAACGTTCGAGAAAGACAAAGACAGAGACACAAGCATGCGCCGATTCAATGCGCCTAATTTCTCTAGTGCTGCGCGCGCGGCAGACCGATCATAGTTGAGTGGGAGAGAGACGCAAGGCATTCGGCGGGCCTCTCTCTCCTTCGGTGACTCATCGTAACGTTACCGAGCGTTACACTTTTTCATAAGTGACTCCCAGCCGCAACCTAATTTAAGACGTTGTCACGTCAAAACGTCCGACGTAAACTATATGGTGTTAAGATGAATATTATTTTATTTTTAAAACCAAAATACACTTTAACGTCGTATACAAAAGACGCAATATAAAAAAACAGCAACAAACATTGCTTGTTATTCTATTACGCTCGCATGCATCACAAAAGCAAGGGCCGTAGGAGGGCAGAATTCTGGTACTCGCTCGACTGAGCATGTTAAGTGCTAATGTAATAATCCATTACAATGAAGCGCGGCAGTGTACGCTAAATAGCGTATTCAAGCGAGCCGGCCGCCATCTGTCCGCCGCAGTGGCAAACAATGCGACCCTATCTAATCACCCTCCCTGTTGGCAGACCCTAGGCAAATATTGCTCCTCGCTTTCAACTTCACGATATTATAGCTGAACTTTCCAACTATTACCCGCATCGTTCTATTGAGCGATTTCAGCGGTTTATCGCTGACTGGTTTATTTGAGTTTCATTTTATGTGACAGTCTATTAATGTATTTTTAGATATGACAGTTACACATGCTACAGTAAAATAATAAAGAAAAATTTCAAATAAAGCTATTGACATGAACTGTGCTACCCTGAGTTTACATTCATTTGCAGTAGATACCGACAGCATAATTTTTTATATGGAATCTGTGTACCGCGCCCCTAATATTAAAACGTTATTCTATTATTTTTTCATATTAGATTGACATGGCTTCTATCGTAAACTCTTGGTAGTCACAGGTTCTTAATTTTTTGCCCGCGGCAGAACTCAATGTATTAAAATTTCGAGATCGGCCAGGTAATTGGAATTCAACACAATTCGAGTTAATTGATCAATGAGAATATTTTAGATAAATAGTTGTTCTAGTTTCAAATCAATTCTGACATCATCGAGTGCTTAGGTAATACCTATATGAATGAATTATATGCAATTGTGTTGAATAAATAGGTATGAAAAAATCACACAAAAAACTAATAACAATGAGTATTTTCTACGAATAGAACGGTTTCCTTATTAGTAAATTGAAGAGTTTCAAATTGCTTTTGTTCCGTTTTGAAAACGTGTTAAGGCCGGGCTATTATTAAAAGTCGGGTTCGCTTATAGCCGGCGGGTCGCTGAGCGTAAAATCAACAGATTACTACGGAACCCCGCGGATCAGCCGCCGGTGTGCGAGCCCCTGGTGTATAATATCTATCCGTTGTGATAACCATTGTTCAACTGAGCCGAGGGCTGTCAATCCCGCAACATGAAAATAAAGTGTGATTTATTTAATATTTAGAATAACAATTATACCATTTTGTGGAGTTCATAATATGATTTACTAAAACTAAATGCTTAAGAGAAGACACAATTAACTACACTTCTGTTTTGTTAAACTATCTACTTATTAATTACAAGTGACATCATTATTTGATCATCCGATTTAATTATTGTCTTTTTCATAATCAGCTTTTATAAGCGTATGTATTTGATTACAAAATATAGGTATTAATGTTAATATTAAACAGTCCTATTTGCTCTCGTAGTTATTAATTAGCATATTTAACATACCGAGCCTTAATACCTTCGATTGTCATCTACTGATTAACTTATTAGGCTGATTAAAAAAAATTGTGGTAGAAAAATGAAACCAAAAAAACATCCAAATATTAAACAAATAATATATCGTATAAGTTATTATGATAATTTGTATGATATCTAGACAGCCCTACAAACCATTCCCCTTTTGATTTCCACTAAGCGCCTGTAACTCACAAGGCTACGGTCCACGTTTAGTCGCACGCATTATTTAGGGGAGTTGCTCTGAACAACTCCCCGTACTCCCCTGACAATATTTCCATCATAATGTATTGAAATAAACGCCGTCACAACATTACTCTAACCGCGCCGCGACTGCGATTGTTAGACAAATTATTATTTTCCCCGCTCTCGAAGGGTAGGAACGCCCGCCGGGGGCGACTTGAAAACTCGTCCATTATTTTGCACGGCTCGGTAGATAATGTTCCGGGAAACGCGAGCGGTAATTAAAAACCTAAACGTCAACATTTGCCGAGTTGACCCTGCGACACCCCAGGGCTGTGTTAACAGCTTCCGAAATGTCTCGAAGTAATAACACTTTTTTAGCAGCGCAATTAGTCTGACGGTTTACTTGTATATATCTAATATAAAATAGCGTTGTTGGAATGTGGTTATTATTCAAGCCGTAAATAATTCACAATCAAAGTAACCTATTCGCGCTACATATGTATTGGAAACTGCTTTAACACATACCTGCTTGTGCATTTCCACGTTGAGTCCGTACGACATTTCATAGTACTGAAACAAAGACACATATTAGTGGATCTATTACAATATTATGTGCGAGATCCGCGAGGAGTGTGACACGGAAAGCTGTTGGCACAGATTGGTTTCCTCAAATTATTGGAGTCGAGTGACCAAACATCCGCAGAGCAGTTTGGACGTCCGCCAGAACTGTTTCCGACACATAAAAATTCTCGGAGAGAATCTCCTCGCGGGCGTATTAAAATAAACTGCTAGCGATTTGGCAACACTTAATTGTGATTCATATCTGAATACGGGGAACGTCCAGAGATTAAAGAGTGTCAAAATATTTAAAGATGACAAATTTAACGTTGTTTATTATTGTTGTAAAGCAGAGAATACCAAAGAAATTAATACTTGAATGATTTCGCACTTTACAAAATCAAAAGATGTTTTCTTTTATTGAAGATGTCTTGAAATAGAGAAGATATATAGATATATTTCATTTATGTGGAGGCCGGTGGAACTTTGGATTAATGTATGATCACGATTGATGTATGATCAAATACGTAAACAAAAAATGTCATATACGCAATAAAAGTTCATCAAAAGGGCATTGAATTTAGTTATTACAGTACTCAGGTTGGAGCAACGATGTCAATATATACGGGCGATCGGATAAAAGGATTTCTTTTATTGATTTTACACGCCATAATAACTGTTACATTCGATAAATATCTCCATCCGACCGGTAAATTAAGCGGCCCCTACGTAGCCCTTCACTAATAAATTGATAGCGACCCTACTCCATTCAGCTATGGTCGCATGAAATTTAAAATTATACTCACCATAACATAATGCCTTTGTATTTCGATTTTTTCACTAGCCAGTTTTTCACATTCTAATTTTAAACTGAAACAAAAGAAGAAGTCAGTAAGCCGAGTAATAATTGAATCAATTTTCATAAGCCCCGCCGCTGCGGGATAATTGGTATACGGTGCGGTGCCATCGTCGTCATAAATTATCTGACAATGAACGCTTTTGGACTCGATAAAAGTTTTAAAAAGACCAACGTATTGTTCAGTCTTTAAATTTAACAACATAATTATTAAATGAAAAAGATTTTTATTAATTATTCGGTTAATATGTAGGTATTGTAATTTTAAATGAAAATTACTATACATATTATATAGTTCTCAAACAGATTGTCAACAAGAACTCAACCACATACAAATAGACATTGTTCTGGTATGATCTTATATCATTAATTCAAATGTAAAACAACTGTATTTTTTGTTTTGCTAACGATTCCACGTATCAATGAGCAGTCCAGTAAAAACTCGATGACTAATTGTAGTAAGAGGATAACGCTTTTTCTTGGCGTCGTAAATTAAAAAAATAAAATATATTTGTTCGGCGTTAGTACCAACGCCAAAACAAACTGCAACATTTTTTCCCGCGAATCACAAAAGAACAGAATGAATGGCGACGTAAAAAGCCAGCCTCAAAGGGCCAGCCAGGTAGGGGATTAGTTCTGGGACACATCTGATCCCTTCAGATCTTAAACTTATTATACTTATAAAGAAAATCAACTGCTGCCTCATTTTTTTAGGTTTTTTTTTGTAATATTAATACCTATATAGTAGGTATTTGTTATATATGTTTGACATTAATGTCTCACGATTCTCTCGTAAAGGTTAGTGTTATAATACAGCGATTGAACACAATATTTGAAAATAAATATTAAAACTAACAAAACCAGAATTTCCATATACTATTTAACTAAAAAAACAACAGGTATGTTCGTAACAGTGCTTTATCAAATCATCATCAAATCGCCACAGTTGATCGCTAAATAATACTCACTTATGATATTGTGCTTGTAAAAAGTTGAATTCTTCTTTAATTCTATCACATGATTCTCCCACTGTGAATTTGATGGGCTGCCCCGGCTGAGGTGGACCCTGTTGACAAAAAATACATTTTATAAGTAATTTGTTTAAACACCCCACTTACTTTATTTTTCTTGATTTCAACTATTTGAAAATGAATCTTGCTGTCAAACTATTCTAAAAGTATTTATAAATAAATGTTACGAAATAATATTCTGGGTTTCATTATAATGGCTCCACTAAACTTACCGCGCGAACGTGATATAAACTAGCAAATAGAGGTAAATAATCTTTCATTAAACGTGTCGATTTTAATAAGTGTAAAAAATTCATCGCATTTCGTATTCAAAGTGAGTAAGACAAACTCATTAATCTTGGCCCCTCATAAAAACATTCCTATCACGAAACAAAAATTACACGCATCCCAAATTACAATAATACAAATTATCCTTTAATGACCATAATTCGGTGCGAGCCTCGATTAATAAAAAAAAGAGTCGACCGCCTCTTAACACAAAAATAAAGTAACGCGAACACGCGAGCATGTAATAATAAAGTAAAAAAACTAACTTCATAATAAGAAGCACGAAAATAAAAATAAAGCAAGGGACACAACAACACACGGTCGCCGGGAGGCCGACGGCAAAAAATAAATAACCGCCGCTCGGAGCCGGCGCGAGGAACAAACGGACTTTAAAAATAATAAAAGGAGCGTAAATAAAAGCGTAAAAGGAACTGGCCCGGCGTGTAGACGTTGTAAATGGAGCCGCGGACAATCGGGCCCGGGAAAAATGTGGCCGGGAATTTAGTGAATGTAACCACCGGGAGATAGCCTTGCGGTCGCGCCTCGACACCGGTGTCTCGATGCTTGATCGCACTTAATAACGTAATGGGGCCCGCCAACCGCAGGTAACTTCGTTTTGTATTACTACTTATTTGCTATTATGAAAGGAGAGTACGATGCTCATTTATATTATCACGGAGATAACTACAAAATATGACAATTACACGTATAATAACTAAATATAGTGAAAAAGTAAACTAAACATATGTATATGATTTAAAAAAGATAATTTTTTTGGTGCAATAAATTATATTATTAAACTATTGAATAAAAACATTGACATTAATAAGTTCTCCTCGCCGCCTAGTAAGCGATGATAAGACCGAAGGTAGAAGCGAGCTTCACCTAGTCTGGTCAATAACGGAGGAACAATATTATTAATCCGATCAACCACGGACGCAGGATACATAAACTATGAAATTAACAAACTAAAAAAGAAACGAATTTACTACCAAAAATAAACTCTTTATTGCTATCTTAAAATCTCTGTTATAAAGTTGAAACCAGTTAAAAAGTGTGAAGCGCGCCAGCCAATTACCCGGCCATGTTAAGCGTTCGGTTCGTCGGATAATAAAAAGCAAATTGAAAGTTACAGACTAATGTATTTGAAAGGCAAAACAAAACTATACTGACAGTAGCCGCCTGGGGCGGGCAGCGACCCGGCCTGGCGTGCGTGTGGCATATCCTTTGGTGTTATTGGGGTATTGTGTACGATATGTTTAGTGTTCATTAAGTCATATCAAACATTAAATGTTAATTTGAGCAATCAAAACAGAACCCAAAATGATTCACTTTTTCAAAAGACTTAAAACAAAGTTACTGTGGAACACGAGAGAACGTGTGATAGCAGATTTAAAACACGGCCGTCGAAATAATACATCAAGGTATTTTATTTCATCACTGGCCATATGTAACACAGTTTAATTATTTGTTTTATTCAGTGCTATCTCGGTTTTACCTGCGGTCGCTAATGTGACCGAGTGTTATTTTCGCTCACCAACAACTCGCGGGCTTACTAATGGGCAGGTGTTTTATAACCGCATGAAATACGAATGTAACTCTCGAAATTAAATGAATTCCACAGAGCACAGTAATGGAATGTCTCCGATTTGCATCTATTACTAGTTACTATTGAATGTCGATTATTATACTCAATTTAGTTATGAGCCAAGTCCCATGACAATACATGAAATCAATCACAAAAGAATCGAGTATAATCCACAGCAATAATAGGCTGAGTAAACGTTCCCCTCGACAGAAAAAAGATTCCCATAAATTATCGCCGAAAAGGTCAAATTAAAATACAATGAACAGTTTTTGAGTGGCAGTATTGTGTCCGGATGAAAGGCCCGCATCCACCTTATACAGGCGACTCACAAAAACAAAACTAAACAGAATGCGCTTAATGCGCTTAAACGGATATAAAAAGAAATAAACGTGTTCTTATTTCAAATTATTGAATAAGTCCGTCTGTCTGGCATGGCCAGTCTACCTGTGCCAGCCATTTTGCTTTCATTGGAATTGAAATTGAACGATTGCTTCAGCTATGCCTGGCAGAATACATTAACTCGATTAAGATACATCTCGATTGAACTGCAATAATGTTCAAATTAATATATAAATAAGTCTATGAAGTAAAGTAAAGTAAGTAAATATATTAATTTGTAAGAACAAATGTCCTTAATTCAGTATTTAAAAAAATATATTTGATGTTGTGTCATTTATTTATTATGATTATTAGAATCTCGCCTGTTCTACGGAGAGTATACACAAGTTCAGCGGCTCAGTAAACATCTAAACACCATTCGCACTTACAAACCAAACAGGCATAAACAAATATTTGAACACCGAGATTGGCTTTGAAGCATAATGTTATAACAATAAACTCGCTCCAATGTATTTTACTCCTTAATTATACTTAAGCTTTGTCCTCGATATTAGAAACATAGACACACGTAGTATCACATATGGTGATGCCAGATACGCACTTTAGTTTGGGATAGCTACCCCAATTTTTTATTTTAATTTTTGATGTGGGTAGGTCTACCTACATTACTTTGTGATCGTCGGGTCGTTTTCGCCATTCACATTTCAGTGCTCTGCCAGTTCGCACGATAAAAATATAAGTTTAGTCGGTGTCTAGTAATCTGTTTGTTTTACTTCGTCACAATGCCAAAAAGAAAAAAGTGTAGTGAGAATGATGATTACGAGTATTTATTAAGAAAAATGAAAAAAAAATCGAACGGAAAATACTGCGTGGACGCCGTCGTAGAAGTGACCCAAGTTCATCTACCCCGAGGGACGATTATGACGATGAACTAACGAATTTCCAAGGTAATAACTTACGTAATGGTTAAAATAAAGAAAACCAATAAATTGGGTATGCGGTATTAGCAAATGTGAGTTAATACCTACCCTACTTACAGATCTAAGAATATACGTTTAAATATGTGTTTATATACGTTTATATACTTGGCTATAAAAAATCCTTGAAAACAAATCAATAAATTGGTCTGCGGTATTAGCAAATGTGAGTTAATACCTACCCTACTTACAGATCTAAGAATATACGTTTAAATATGCGTTTTATATACGTTTATATACTTGGCTATAAAAAATCCTTGAAAACAAATCAATAAATTGGGTCTTGCGGTATTAGCAAATGTGAGTTAATACCTACCCTACTTACAGATCTAAGAATTAACGTTTAAATACGTGTTTATATATTTTTATATACTTGGCTATAAAAAATCCTTGAAAACAAATCATAAATTGGGTCTGCGGTATTAGCAAATGTGAGTTAATCCTACGCCTACTTACAGATCTAAGAATTATACGTTTAAATATGTGTTTATATACGTTTATTTTACTTGGCTATAAAAAATCCTTGAAAACAAATCAATAAATTGGGTCTGCGTTATTAGCAAATGTGAGTTAATACCTACCCTACTTACAGATCTAAGAATTACGTTTAAATATGTGTTTATATAACGTTTATATAATGGCTATAAAAAATCCTTGAAAACAAATCAATAAATTGGGTATGCGGTATTAGCAAATGTGAGTTAATACCTACCCTACTTACAGATCTAAGAATATACGTTTAAATATGTGTTTATATACGTTTATATACTTGGCTATAAAAAATCCTTGAAAACAAATCAATAAATTGGGTCTGCGGTATTAGCAAATGTGAGTTAATACCTACCCTACTTACAGATCTAAGAATATACGTTTAAATATGTGTTTATATACGTTTATATACTTGGCTATAAAAAATCCTTGAAAACAAATCAATAAATTGGGTCTGCGGTATTAGCAAATGTGAGTTAATACCTACCCTACTTACAGATCTAAGAATATACGTTTAAATATGTGTTTATATACGTTTATATACTTGGCTATAAAAAATCCTTGAAAACAAATCAATAAATTGGGTCTGCGGTATTAGCAAATGTGAGTTAATACCTACCCTACTTACAGATCTAAGAATATACGTTTAAATATGTGTTTATATACGTTTATATACTTGGCTATAAAAAATCCTTGAAAACAAATCAATAAATTGGGTCTGCGGTATTAGCAAATGTGAGTTAATACCCACCCAACTTACAGGCTTAAGAATACAGTTATTGAAAAATTGTGAATTCTTCCATACCACACATAGATATATACCTATCAAGTCACATTTGACAAAAAACGATGGTATGCGGCGTTGCCATTTATGAGACAACTCCTACCTACATGTGATTAGAATCACAAAGGAAAATAAATTGCTTGTATTTCTGCGCGAAATGTAAGCCTTGTTGTAATGCTAGTGACAGGGAGTGCGGTATTATCAAAAAGGTGTTAATACCTTCCCTCAAGTAACAATAACTTAACTATTGGGCATGCGGAGCAACGCTTTGAGTTGTTACCTACCCATTCTACAGTTTCTTGGATACATTCAAAACGATTGTGTCAATAACTGTACGTTTCACATAGCCTGGTTTCTTTTCAGCCATGCAACGACTCCCACACGATCATAAGATTTCCACAAAACTATAGAAACCATAACACTACGTTGTTTATTAGCTTCAAGAAACCACACAACATCGTATCTTCACAAACTCTCAGCAGATGGATAAAGTCTACATTACAGACAAGTGGTATTGACACCTCTTTATTCTCGGCTCATAGCACAAGACATGCAGCTTCCTCTCGAGCACGTAAACTAGGTATTAACCTAGACCTAATAAGGAAAACCGCCGGTTGGAGCGGTAGCTCTAATACATTCGAACCCCATACTGTAATCCCCCGGGAAAGCCTCAGCAGGGAGCTCGTTCCACAATCGGAGCGTGCGCGGAAGGAAATTACGTTGAAACCGCACTGTGCGTGACCATTTAGGCGCCAGCATGTGAGGATGAACACCCTGCCGATGGCGAGCGGTGCGATGGTAGAATGTGGCCGTGGGCATCATGTCGAACAATTCTTTGGAACACAACCCGTTGTATAAGCGATAGAAAACACACAAAGAGGCACAGTCTCTTCTCAGACTTAAGGGCTCAATACCGCATGTGAGTATGGGATCGTCAACGATACGCTCAGCGCGTCTTTGGACCGAATCAAAAGGATCAAGTTGGTATCGAGGTGCTCCCGCCCACAGGTGACAGTAGTACTCCATATGGGGCCTGACTTGCGATTTGTATAATAGCAGTCGTTGCCTCGGAAGGAAGTACCGCTTAGCTCTGTTAAGCACACCTAGTTTTTTAGAAGCCAACTTGACCTTGTCATCTAAGTGACTTCGGAATTGAACGTCACTGGAGATGTTGACACCGAGGATCCCAATACTCTTCGAGATGTTCAAGGTTGTGTTCTGGAATTGTGGGGCTACAGTGAATGGGGCTTTTTTAGCGGTGAACGCACAAACTTGTGTCTTAGAGGGGTTAAATCGGACTAAATTGTCCCGCCCCCAATCGGAGACTCTGGTTAGTGTACTCTCGATTTCAGACACAAGTTGTTCACGACTTTCCTCCACAATGGAACGAGGGGTATTTGCACGGTCAGTGTAAACAGCATCTCCAGTGCTGTCGTCCGCATAGCAATGGATGCCGCCAAGCGACAGCATATCATTGATATGCAGCAGAAACAGTGTTGGAGATAGCAGAGAGCCTTGTGGGACGCCAGCATTTATTATCCGAGTTTCAGAGCAGCTGCCGTCAACTACGGCTCTAATGCTCCTCCCGGATAAAAAGCTAGCAATCCATTTGCATAGCCCCTCGGGGAGTCCGTAAGATGGCAACTTCGATAGAAGACCCCGGTGCCAGACCCGATCGAACGCCTTGGCTATATCCAGGCTAACTGCCAATGCCTCACCTCGAGTCTCAATGGCAGATGCCCAACGGTGGGTGAGATACACTTGAAGATCACCAGTCGAGCGACCGTGGCGAAAACCGTATTGGCGGTCGCTGATCATATCGTGTTCTTCTAGGTATCTAAGGAGCTTAATCTTGATCACACGCTCCATCACCTTTGAGAGAAGGGAGGTTATAGCAATAGGCCTGTAATTCGATGGGTCTAATCTATCGCCCTTTTTGGGCACCGGGTGTACATTTGCCGTCTTCCATGAAGACGGAACCTGCCCTAAATGGTAGGAAAGCATGAAAAGTCGCGTTAGTACAGGACACAACTCTGGAGCGCACTGTTTTAACACCACTGCCGGTATACCGTCTGGCCCACTCGATTTCTGAACGTCGAGAGAAAGTAGCTCCCACCGGACTTCCTTTTGTGTTATCCGGATTTCCGGTATGGAGTAACCGCAGCGCGGGATGGTAGGTGGCGTGGCGTTCCCATCGTCGATCATAGTCGAGTTTGAGGCAAAGAGTTTACCCAAGATATCGGCTTTCTCTTTAGCACTATGGGCCAAGTTGTTACTGGCATTTCGGAGTGGTGGTAAGGACGACCGACAAAAGTTTCCTTCGGCAGCTTTGGCCAGCGACCAGAAAGCACGACTACCCGAAGGGTAGCTTGCTAGCCGCTCGCCAATTCTGCCGACGAAGTCGAATTTCGCTCTGGCAATAATCTTCTTACTGGCTCTTGAGACCGCATTGTACTTACGTTTCACATCAGTTGCATTGCTTAAGAAACAAAGCATCCTTACAAGACCGATTAAACCATGGTCGTTTTTTTTTTGCCCCCGCAGTTACTAGTGCGTTAGGAATAAAATACTCCATACCCACTAGGATCGTCTCAGAGACAGCGGCTGCGGCAGCGGCAGCGGTTCCCAATGTCTGGTATTCTTGTAGGAGAATTGACCAGTTGCGAGAAACCACAGGCCAGAGAAAATTCGTGAGCACACCTTCCCGCGTAGTCAGTGGACTGAGCCATTCTAGATGATGGGCATTAAAGTCCCCTAAGATCACCAACTCTGCGGAGGGGTATTGCTCAACCACTTTTTCAGTCGTCAATGTCAGGTGCTCGAATAATCGAGTTGTGTCCGCATCACCACTGTGGGAGCTATATAGGCACGCATAAACGCGGGTGTGGCCCCCGCAGTCCACACGTACCCACAATATGGATAGGTCCCTGTCTTCTAAATGAAATAGGCGGCGGCAGCAGATATCCTCCCGGGCATACATACATACGCCGGCACGTCTACGAAATGAGTGCACAAGTACGTAGCCGGGATACATAAGGTATGACGTATCGGCCGGGGGAGATATCTGTGTCTCCGTTAAAAATAAAAGGGTCGGCTGCGCTGTCTCAAGATGTTGGTGAACACCGTTGAGGTTTGCGTGAATGCCCCTAGTGTTACAAAAGTCCACCTGTGTGGAAAGGGGTGCCGCTGTGAATGTTCTCCCTTTTTTATTCTTAAAATTCATGTCGGTATAAGGTTTCGAGTAGGTTTGGAGGCTTCGCTGTGCCGAAAGCTAAAGGGACAAATATGTGTAGCCAAATCAGGCGATGACCAACGCGGGTGTTGCGGTTTGTCGACGCAGCGTACGGAAGGGCCCCCGGTCCCCCCTGTGGCAACAGCCGGGTTCCACTCCGGTCTCCTTCTCCGGCACGACTGCAACCACAGGAATTTTTCGCAGGCTGGCAGTTCAGCCTTCTAAGGCGGAGATTAAGTAGTCCCTGGGTTCGGGAACTCTACTAACCTGCGGGCGGCCAGCGGTTAGCCGTTTCACCAGGTCTCCCTGACCGCTGCATCCACACTCCGCGCCCGCACCGGTCAAAGCCCGTCCAGTGTGCAACACTGGTCCCCCGCTGTCGACACAGCGAATCCTCAGGAGCTCTGGATACCTTACTCATCGCAGGAACACAACACTACATAAGAGTAGTGTTATTTAGCTGCGATCTTCTGTAAGGCGGAGGTACTTCCCCAGTCGGCTGCTCCAAGTTTTGAGCGGAATGACTCCCGCTGTGCCCTACCTCTCTGATTATGAAATGTTGTTTATGAAATATTGATGCATGTATAACATTTTTCGTTTTCATTACATAAACAATAACATAAAAGAAATAGATCTACACGTACAACATTTTACACTGTCTCTCAAAATCTACGTGTGTCTATGTTTCTAATATCGAGGACAAAGCTTAAGTATAATTAATGATTAAACGAACTTACCTTAAGTGAAGTTCTATCATAATTATACGATAGCTTTGTCCGAAGATATTAGAAACCCTCCCGCCCTTCTCACCGTATGAGTCGTGTGACCCCCTTAAGTATTAAATATGTTGTAAGCATATATCTATTTCTATATTCCTTTTTCCACTCTAAACTAAATGACGAAATAACGACCCGACGATCACAAAGTAATGTAGGTAGACCTACCCACATCAAAAATTAAAATAAAAAATTGGGGTAGCTATCCCAAACTAAAGTGCGTATCTGGCATCACCATATGTGATACTACGTGTGTTTATGTTTCTAATATCTTCGGACAAAGCTATCGTATAATTATGATAGAACTTCACTTAAGGTAAGTTCGTTTAATCATTAATTCTACTACAAAAGTGCTATACCTGTAACAAATTGTTCCGAGTGTGATTCTAGGTACATACTGAAATGGTAGCGCGTAAGCAAATGGATATTGTAGTCATACAATTCTCATTAATCTGTAACGAACTTTTTAATGCATAGTATAAAATTATTTCATCCTGATACAAATTTATTTTCTTTTATATTAAGATGTTGCTTTAAACTACTACTTTTCCTACATACTTTTAACAAACAAATTTATTGTCATATTGAAATAGGTAGAAGTAATTTCTGAACTTTTTCTGAGATCATTACGGCAAGTGACGTTTGAAAAGCAACGGACATCTTGATTGCGACGAATCATTATTTGAGCACTCCAAATGGCTTGTTTGACGATAACTTGATATCTTGATGCTTCGACAAATGTACGGAATAATTTTTTGGTGGATATTGACTCAGGCTACAGTTATCTTGTTTGATGATCGCATTTGACGAAACATGTTGCTTACTACGATAAGATAAAAGGAATATTCGTTTATATTATTTAAATAAATACCGTGTGTGTAATTGTACTTCCTAGAAGTATGATTAATAGTTTCGCTAGTGTTTAATAATAATAGATCCGATCATGTATCAATGTGTTTCTCGAAATTCATTTATATATCCGATACTCTTACCTGCATACAATAGGCTATTTGACAGGTTTTTAAAATCCATTTTATATTATGCAGTAGAGTCTAAGGAACCCAGTAAAAGTTGTTATTTTTAATTCTGGTATATATTAGCTGCAAAACATCGAATTAAAAATTCAATATTTAAATAGTGTGCCAAAACGCTACTTTGACAATATGGCGGTGCAATGAGGTCGGTGACGTCACTTGCCTGTATTCTGATCTGTGACAACTGGCATATATTTGTTTGTTGTAAACAAAAAACGAAAGTGCGATTGGATTTACTTTTTATCAGTGATTTATGTAACAAAATGAGTTACAAATGGTGTGCAGTTCCAAAATGTACAAATACGTCGTTAAAAACTCCGGAAAAACTATTTGTCCGTGTTCTAAAGAATATCGAAGTGCGCCGAAAGTGGTTGCTACTTTCTCGGAGGGATCATAATGACATAGCGAATAGTACAAATATTTTCCTTTGTGAAGACCATTTCGATGTAAGTAAACATAATATTTATATTTTGTAATAATTAATTACATTCAGAATGTTAATATTTTCGTTATTGATTTGAGGTTATAATACCTCTGTTTTTAACAAAATGTCTTTTGCAACTCACTTCGAATATTTCCGCTGTTTTCCATAATATTTGTTAAAATTTGTAGCTACAGAGTCCTATGATTTCAATAAGCAGTACACTAAAAGATCCCGACTAAAACTTGTTTGTTCGTTACAGATGGAAAATGACATGGCAAAATACTATCAGTACAAAATGGGTTTCAGTCAGAAAATAATTTTAAAAGATAAAGTTCTGCCTTTTAAATTTCATTGCCAGCCAGATCGCATTAAAATAATGTGTGATGCTGGTATTTCCCGATCTTTGCTGTTTTTACATTTTTAGCTCCGAAACATAAAAGTCAGAATTATTTTTGAAAAATAATCCGACCATGATTGCGTCGACTTGCGGCAGGTTTCTGCTGTCTGCTTTTACAAAATCGTTCTCCATGGTTGAAAATACTTGTAAAATAGTGCAAATAAACAAAAAAAAACAATGCATAATAAAGAAAATCTTAATATAACGGAGATAATCTACCACAACTAGGCGCAACTCAAGTAGGCAAACGAAGTTTACAAGCAAGTGACGTCATGATAAATTCGACCAATCAGGAGCGTTTTGTGTCACGTGACAAACGTTTAAAAAATGCAATTTTTATTTACGGATTTTAAAATAAATTAATCATTATTTTCAACTTACGTTAATAAATAATCATTTTTTAACTCTTAATTTATACTGTTAACAGTTATTGACACTTTATTTTTCGCATTGTCAAATAGCCTATTACGAAAACATTTAAAGGTGCATGTGATGGCCACTGATCCGACAGGACTATAGTGGTTAACTAGGACTAATTCTTTAACTTAGCGTAGGCTTGTGCCCTCGGTTGGGACTTATATGTGATACCTAACCTATTATAGAATTTTTAAAGTTGTTTATTTGCATACCTTATTTACTAAAATAACATTAATGATCCTTATTTTAATAGAATATTGGTAACTTCTCAAAAAAAGAACAAGATAAAGTATGAAATAATTACGTAGTTAACTGTAATATAAATTTATAAGCTTACGCCTACATTATCTTGATCTAGTTCTCATCATTTTATTTATATACGGAACACGATAAAAACACGCAGTGTTTGAAGAAACTGACATGACGGCTTTCGTGTAAATATTGGCCGAGTAGGATGCGCCATAGATTTTGAGCAAATAGCCATATCTAACATTACGTCCTCTTAAACCTACCAATTAAGCATGAAAACTAATTCGAAATGGTGTTGCATAAACATGAGTGATGTAGATAAAACACTAACAAATATGGCACGAAAATAGTGAAAATTCTTTACATATATTAATACACTAGCTGTGCCCGCGACTTCGTCCGCGTGGAATAGTTATTTTGCGCACCTCAGCTGTTACCCGATCTTGACAACGCGACATATCCAAATTTGGTACCATAAAAACGGTCATTGTGACTAAACCTTAAAAGATAGACATATGCCGTCGCGGACTTTTTTTTAGATCATGTATAGAGGAATAATTCTTTCATACATATTTTTTGTGTATCTTGAACCGTTTTCGCAGCGCACGCAAAGAAAGCCTTCAAAAATGAATAATTTTCCCCGTTTTTTACACATTTACCGCTCTGTCTTTGCTCCTATTGGTCATAGCGTAATGTTATTTAGCCTATAGCCTTCCTCGATAAATGGACTATCCAACAAAAAAAGAATTATTCAAATCGCACCAGTAGTTTCGGAGATTAGCGCGTTCAAACAAACAAACAAACAAACTCTTCAGCTTTATATATTAGTATAGATTATATATTAGTATAGATTTATGTAGCAAGAGAATATATTATGCATTTTTAAATAAATTGCAATCTCAAATAACAACATATGTATTTGTAAACAAGCTTACATTATTCTTGATACATTTACAAGAAATTTGTAACTATTTCAAGTTTCAAGATGATTGATAGCTATTAATCATAATTAAATTATATAGTTCATTGGTTGAATATATTAATTGCGTTTATTAATATTTAGAAATTCATATTTAATAAATAAACACTAAGTAAGAAATATACAGGTAAATTGTAGAAATAAAATATAACTTATTTTTTTCTTAAGCAATATTTCTTTTAAATAATGACTTACATTTTCCTTATACACACTGCATATTACAAAAAATTTAAATACATCATGGATTATAAATAAAAAATAGCTTCAATCCACAATCAATCCTTTGATTATGGACAATAATCTAAACAATAACACATTTATTTATTAAATAGTGACGAATTAATATCAACGTTAATATCTAAATAATAAATTGGAGAGCGCACGAGTGCGTGGGAACAATCCGATTATAATCGCAGCCTTTATTGTGCTTACATTAATGACGGCTGCCTACTTCACAACAGAGATCCAGCTGATACCGAGCACCAGAAAACAATATGTATTTAGCACAGACTGGTAATTAAGTAGGTAGAAAGTTCAGTTAGAAATGAACGTACACTAATACCAAATTAATTTTCATTGTTTTTATTGCAAGTTGACTTCAGTGGTGAGAAGCTAATGCATGCCTAAAATACGTTGTTTAATACAGCCGTGAATTAATTTGAGAACTATGTAGCTATTTGTTATTGTTATGTTTTACACGTGAAAACTTTGTCTGAAATGTAAATTATTCGAAGCAAACGTCGAGTTCATATAATTGTTGCTACAATTTTTAAATTTAGGGATAATATTGAATTTTTATATCCCTACTAATATTATCAGCGCGAAAGTTTGTATATACGGTATATAATTGTATATAACTAAACTTTACAATAATAGGTATAAGTTATACATCAAAATAACACATAGACTGCAATTTATAAAGATTTACGCCACGCTAATATAAGCTACTCGAAATACTAATCCTGCACAGACGAAGTCGCGGGCACTAGCTAGTAGGTTCTATTTTATGTGAAAGTTTTTCTACCCCCTACATATGTCTTATACGCTTAGTGGGTCATACGCTGTTTTCAAAATTGACAACGTATCCATTTACGTAACAGAAAAATAATTATGTATAATAGTCCTTTTAATCGAGGGTTATTTGGTTGGCCGGAAAACGCAGCGCGACAGATGCTGATGAGGTTTGCTGCGGTTTCGGTCGCCAGCCGATGCAAACCATCTGTTAAATACACAGACTAGATACGAATGTACAAAATTATTATATGAAAAACATCTATACCCTGATGAGTATGATAGCCCTTCGGAGCCGATACAATGTAGATACAGTTACAACAATACAATAAATCAAATCACTTCCATAGATTTTTTTTTATTTCTATCCCTACGTATTATGTGAAAATATGTGTATATAGTTTGTGTGAAACTCAGTTTTTTTTTCAATTATTAATGAAAAATATTTAAACACTGAATGTGTTCAACTCATTAAAGAAATATTAAAGCATTATTTTGTTTGTCCTACAATGCAGGAGGCATTTTATGACAATTATTTTACTATGTACATAGGTATTAACGTAGTCGTCTGATTCACTAGGCAAAATTATTTCTCTCTATTATTTTATGCAGTTTAACAGAAATTTTTCATTTTCGTTTTTTAAACGAGATCATTTTTATTTCTGGAGATTATAAAACTCGCTTCGTAAAATACAAAATATGTAGTAAAATAGGGATTAAGTATAGAAAACCAATAATCAACAATATTGTAACAATACAATATAGTTGATAAGCAAATACAATAATTTATTTTTAATAAAAGGTTTCCTGTTGATTTTTAGAATACTATTCATTCCAAATTTTACGAATAATTGAACATTTGACAATGATTCACGGTTCGGCATGCCTTCACGGGGGGTACAGCACCATCCTCACTTTTTGTGTCGTCGTAAATAATTGTTTTTATCGCTCAGTCTTCAATAAAACTTTGTCACACAATACGACCGATATGTATAGTTAACTTTAAAAAAAATCTTTAAGCTCGATTAGACGTAAATCTAGTAAAGTAAACATTGAGCAGTATAGAACATTGTGGCCGTGTTTTAGGACGACTTTCCTATAGTGCTGTCGCTGCTATTGTTATATAGATGACGGTTGATTGAAATGTTTAGGAATAATCATAGTGGAGTTGCGATATTGAACTGAACACTTACCGGATGCCTGGCGGCCGCCACGGCAGCAGCGGCGGCGGCGGCGTTCATTGCGCCCGCGCTTGGATACATCCCCACGTCAAACACACGCTTTCATTGTCTAAATCACAACAAATAAATAAAAACACAGCACACACTTCAATCACTTAATACACAAAACAACACAAAAGCTCGATCTCACGACTAGTCACACGCGAATAAATGATAAAGTATGAAACGCACGTCCTCCAACATTGGCCGCTACGAGCGAACTGCCTGCTGGCGAAGGGGGCCGGCGCGCCCCCCTTACCCACTCCGTGATCCTCCGCCGACCCCTCGCATACCGCTGCCTGCCATACATATTTTCTCCACTCGAATTTTTCGTCGACTATCTTCATGTTTGAGGAATACTTTAGCCGAATCGGAGATATACGCTCTAATAGATACGTATTATTTGGGGATTTTCCTCGGGGTGGGGGTGGGGTGTCAGTGTCACGGTTTCCACGATCTCGCCTTTTGCGTTATACGATCTAGCTAGATATTTTTTACATGGCAGGGGTTTACAAGTATTTACTTACAATATTACATCTCGCATGTCTGTTAAATCTCTTATGAAAATTGTAATCAATGTAGGTAAGTAAGTAATGTAACATTACGTTTCTGAGTAAATAAGCAAACTTACCTATGTGTCTTTGGTCATTACTTAGATAAGGAGAGAAGTGCCTCCTTACACAAGTTTATTGCTTACTATACAAAACTCTAACATATTTATTTTAGTCAAGATTAATTAATTATAAAAATATTTCCGAAACTAAATATTAAAAAAAAAAACAAATTAAAAAAAACCGTCGAAAATATTGGAAAAATGTAAAAACAATATATTGTATATATACATAAATCTACTTATACAAATCGATATGGAAAAAAATAACAACTTTTTTACTTGAAGTCAATTAAATATTTAAAAAGCAAGTAATTGTATTAATACCTAACACAAATCAATAAATCAACACTTTTTATCAAGTACATAGCTCTACATAATCTTTCAGTACAAAATGTTATATTATAAAGTGTATATCGCAACTTTTACTCTCCACAATAACATCCAATATTCCGATATACTGAATCTAAATAGCCCATCAGTGCAATCTGCAAAATAAAATAATTCGAGAGCGTGGTTAATTTGGCAATCCGCAGCAAGCAGTTGTCGGTAATTGATAGGTATATTACCGGCGCCGGTGCCGCGATCGGCGAGGTAACTTCGCAGCGCCCTATTAAACACAGGGCTGTCTGATTTTCAATTCCATGTGGTTTTAAAACATATTATATATTTAAGCAATCCCTTCCGAATTACGAAGTAAAATACCACTTTATTCGTAAAAAGACTAATTTCTTTGAAAATTTTAATTTTTAATATTAACTATTATTGAAAGCTACACATAAGCATAGTCAATCCTAAAGAAAATATGTACTGTCTTAAAGAAATCTTGGAAACTATTAGTTTTTTATGTTACGTCATATCAATTAAGTACGTAGAGCCACCTCACAAGATTGCAGTAACCAATATCTCCATAGACGCTGTCAGTAGGTATGTTATCGCATTAGGTCAGCATAGTTCAAATGATTCTGATTACAAGGGACCATAGGTGACAGTAAGCGCTTGATAACAGATTACCTAGCTGTCTGCCACCCAAGTGATAAAATCCATTCCTCTTGTCGATAAGCTATAAATTTATGTTGACACATGCTTACATGCATGCGGCGAGTTTTACATGTACGCTGAATAGGTATACTATATTATACCTGTATTACCAATATATATATTAGATAAGTTATTAATTTGATTATTGCTCTGTCAGTATATACCTTAAAATTTAAACTTTTAAGTAATTGACCAAACTTTCCTTATTTTTTCCGCTTCCATTTCTATTTCTGGTATAATATTTTTTTGATTAATAGATTCTCTCGTAGTAATCATTCATTCAAATATTTTTTTTTCATATGTTTAAGTGTTAGGCAGAGGTAGAAGATAATAAATTTTCATTCTCATTTTTTAAACAAATTGCATACGGTAGAAATCGAGCTGTCGTGGACCGGGTTAAAAAAGTTGTACAAAATGTCTAACTAATCGCGGTTTTTTTAGAATAACCTGTTTGAATCGATTGTTTGAATTAACATTGAGCCTTGATAAAGAAATGTAGTAAATATAAGATATGAATTTAAGAAAATGTGTAGCTTTGCGAGTGAGTATTAAAATCTGTTTATCTAATTATTTTATTTACAAATTTTATTCTCAATCCACAGAGTTTGTTCTGATAAATGACACATATTGCTGTAGAAATGTGAATCATTTTTTGTATAAGTACCGAAATATACCGTGGAATATTTTTGGATTATTAAAATATTCATTTTGCTTTGTTTTCTATATCAATTCTTTACTAAATAAGATAAGAACCGTGCCCACTTTGTAGTTGGCACTTTAATCAAAGTGGAAATCTGTTGACATAACAATACCAATCATTATCCAATTAGCAAACTAAACCGCAATCCGCCAGCCCTATTGCTTCCTAAATAGCTGGTCGCGTCCATGTTCAATCTATTTACTATCTTGTACCAAGATAATTGTGCTTGGTTCCGACAATTCATGGCCAGTAATTAGACGAGCCGCCGGTTGCTACTTTTTATGGAGCACAATTAGACAAGAGCATCATTAATGCCTCTTTATACGCTAAGATTTCTGATTTTTACTCATGTTAAAAACAAATCTAAATTTCGACAGCAAGATGTCATTGTAAATTAGTTTTCTCTTTCATTCAAGCCACTTTCAAATACTTTTTTTACAGACGCAAATCTCCAGGCAGCTAAACTAATTTGTGAAATGATAGTCTAATCACAGCTTTAAACGAAAGTTTAAAGAAAGAAGGCGCTCTAAGTTGGCTCTCCAATAAACATCTAAATATTAATACATTTACTTATAAGTTTTGAAAAATATTCTACCTATATTTAAATTACTTGTTATATACAACAGATATATGCGTGTGTGTATGTGTAAATCAAGGCTTCAGGTGAAACGAAAACTGTTTTCGTTACATTAAGTAAATTAGTTTAATGTAAACAATATTGTTTACATTAAATATTTGTAAAAACCTATTATACAATTAATTGTTGATATACGCCGATGTTTGTATGTGTCCGCATTTTTATCGTATATAACTGTATTCTTTCTTTCTTCTCTTCTTAATCAGTATGAAGTAACGGCTGATTAACTTAACATTCGATAAGTACCTCAAAAATTAACTGTCACAAACGATATTTGATGTATGCTAAATGACAAATCAGTTAAAAAACTGCATAAGAAACCAATGGTCAAAGTTGTCAGGGTTTTTAGTTAGCTAATTTTATAACAACTCCATTCAATTAATTACCAATTATTTAATTTGTAATACGATTGATGACATTGGTTCTATGAAAACCTTTACAAAAATAATACAAAAAGAAGGATTACCGTAATATTCGAAGGTATTTAAATTTTCCCAAATTTCTATAC
Source organism: Scirpophaga incertulas (assembly GCA_036419045.1). Classification (NCBI taxonomy): domain Eukaryota; kingdom Metazoa; phylum Arthropoda; class Insecta; order Lepidoptera; family Crambidae; genus Scirpophaga; species Scirpophaga incertulas. The sequence continues at coordinate 32,377,198 of CM071628.1, forward strand.
TTATTTTAAAATACTTTGAGTAAACAAATTTTTATTCCAAGTTTTTCACAAAGCGCGAAACAGCGTATAAAGTACTTGCACCTACCAAGTACTTTATATAAGACATTTTATGTTATCTTCAATTAAATCAATTGCTGCTAGTCCTAAAGATGTAAGTGTTCAATACGTGTTAAAATAAAACATTTTGAATAATAATTACATGAACAATTATCGTCGTTATAACTCACAACATAAGTACTAGCCAACTTTCAATACGCGCCGCGTTATATTGTATTTTTCTATAGTAAAGAGATGTTTTCCTGTGTGAAAAATTATCGCATCCTTCTCCCGGTCTTGAACTAACCTGAAAATAATTTTTGAGTTTATTTGTTGAAATAACACAAGATTTGAAAAAAATAAAATAATAGAGAAAGTTGTATCTATGTTTAAACATTACGTCATCTAGCGCCGATGGTATAGTAGGGCGTACGGCGTAGAAGCGTACTTCAGCGTCGTGTGTGGCTCCTATGCGATACCACCGTATCTCTTGACCAATATTGACCCATTGATTAGCAGACAAGCATCCGGTACCGACACTGTCGCCGCATGTATTATAATCACTCAGTCCTTAGAACTACAGTTAATTAGGTTGCGATAAACAAAATTCACAGATATCATTATTGTTGTGAGATAGACGGTGTTTGTTTAATTTACTTGTTACTCTATTTGATTAGCAAGTAAATCAAACAAATATTATAGTTTCGTAAATAATAAATAATATATAAATATCTATCTTTAAATATGTAATTCCACCAAAAACATATTTATGTGATATGTTATTATTAACTCGCATTCTTAAAAAGATATTAGATCTAATATAGCATAAAGCTTTATACTCTACACGCCCTAACCCTTCAGTCAAAATATGTGGCAAAATTTTCCATGCAAATGTTTTTGGTAGGATTTCATTTCTTTAGCTGCTTAGAAATTCATTCACTAAATAAAAGTTACAAGTTTCATATATTTTTTGATTATTTGTTACTAATATCAGCTTACATACCAAATTTAAGCTTTCTAGGGTATTGAGAAACACTTTAACAATTTTCTTAATGATTAGTGAATCAGTGACAAAATCGGGATTTTTAGGATATGAATAAATTTTAAAATAGTCAGGATATTGATAAGATATCTTAAGAATTCTAATCTTGACGCCCCCGTCAAGATACACACACTACTGTACCCCGTAATAACAAAATTATTATTGGTGGATATTATGGATGGCTGTGACATGATGTTAAATGAGAACAAGTGTAAAGTTTTTAATTTAAGAATAATAAAAACGGTGTTCATAATTTTTATTTGGTAATTCAAGAATATCCAAGTGTTACAAGAACCCTAGGCGTAAAATAATATTTAGAAGAGCGCTTTTTCGTAACCACGCAGAAGCACGGTAACCGGCGTAGACTTCGCGGATTTCAACCATAAGTGAAAGAATCTGCAGCGGTGATATATTCGAGTGCTTCAAAATTACTTGCATAAGTATCTACTATCGAATAAGTTATTTTTCAGCCGTCAAATTAGTTTTAAGGGTTCAGCACTCCGTACCAAAAAAAAATCGAACTGTCCCTGCTACATAGACGACCGGGAGATCCTAACGTTCATTCATCTGTCCGTCTGGCAAGACACTTTTTCTCAGGAACGCCTAGAGATATCAACATGATATTAATTTCAAATTCTCAGGCTGGAATCCCTTACAGTACCATTAAAGACAACATTAAGAGATATGATCTTTTATGCATATTTTGACATTCACAAGGGAATTAAAACCCATAGAATCAGAATCTGCATTTGCCTAAAAACATGGTACGTATTTGAAGATGTTTAATGATGAATAATAGTATTGCACAGTTTTCTTTCTTTAAGTGTGCCAATTTTGTTATATTATTATTATATTATATTATTTCGAACCTCAATGCGCAATGCAAGGTATTTCTTCTATCCTGTCTAATGACTAGCAACGGCCTACTTATCACACATTTTTTTTCGAGATGACCCTACCTCCATTAACACCGATAATTGTATATACTCAGTAACGAGTAATACTCAGTATTTTTGTACAAACAACACAATACATATACACGAATGATAAATATAAAACAAATACAAACACTGGTATTATATAACAACAATTAAGTTATTCAGGAAATTAAAGTAAAAAAGTATGGTAATATAATTTTTAAAACTAATTGCAGATATAATTAGTACAGAAAAAAACGATAAAAATCAAGCTTCAATTAACAGTTATAAGCCTTTCACCGGCTACTCTACATTCCTAAATTAAGGTAGAAATTATAAGAAAGTACTGATTGAGTTTTACAGAACGTGATGGTGTTGGAGTATTTTTTTTAAATATCCCATAAAAAATAAATACGGAAACAAGTGGACTACCCACCTGTTGGTAAATGGTTACAGTTGCCTATGGTACATAGATTCATGTGTGATTCGCAGCAAATGTGCCACCCTCACAAAAACCACAGTGTACTTCGCCAACATGTGATATAACATGAAACGCAATATAGTAGGTACCTAGAAATTTTGCTGCCTATCTTACCCTTCACACTGGAACCCAGCAATGCGAGCACTGCTATTTTGCGACTGAAATCAATAAAATCCAAGCAAACGACTCGAGTATAGAGTTCCTTCGGTTGGGTTTGGACTACAGCTGCTAGTATAATTAATATTTATCATCACATAAAGATAACTGTGAATAAAATACTTTTTCTAAATAAATTGAAAAATATTATATATCGTAAATGCTAAATAAAACTATAGAAGAGCCTCAAGACAAATAAAACTTTTGCTAGAATTACGTAAAACAAATATATTTGCAATAAGAACAGGTTACTAAGTTAACATAAGCACCGAAGGCGAATTAACTAAGTACTTAAAATGAAAGTTTATGTATGCTTTCTGTGCGTAAAGCTTTAGCACGCACCTAAACTGAATCATTTGAGCTATTTTTTCTAATAGGAAGAATCATAGGTTATAGCCTACACGTCAAAAATAACATAGTTTATGTGTATTTCATGAGCAAGGAATGTCGATTTGATAAACATTGAACGAACTCGCCCTTAACATAATATTAGCTTTGTAAAGCAAGATGTTTAAAACATGATCTTTTTGTAGTAGTGAATGACCGCAAATGCCATTGTTAATATAATAGAGGCTACAGCGAATAATATTGACAGCTGTTGTAAGGATATTTTTACCTGCTAATTAATGAAGTGTATTAATTTTGTAATACATAAGTAGCTTTATTTTTGTTTTTTTTTATGAACATAAGCCGATGGTAATAAGATAAAAGGAGTGATAATTGAAGATATCAAATAATAATGTTACACAATTTAGTTCGATTTAGATAAAATACTTTAGTACACGTAAGTGCTTTATTATGGAAATTTGGGTTAAAGGGTATGTATTAAGTGTTAATATTTTGCTAAAGTAAACATAGGTAGTATATAGAATTTGGGCAAACTAACTCTGTGTCGTATTAAATGAAATCCAGTTATTATGTTAAGATGCTTCGTCTGTTGACGTATCTTTTAGCATTTATAGTATTAGCACGGAATACATGTAATTATGAACGTGTGGTTATGTAAAAAATGTATAAAAGAAGCCCAAACTTAATACATTCACAAATAATAATTGTGAAATTGCATCTGTATCGTGTTTACGGTATCTGGCAATTTGTGCCGCACTCGCCCGCGCAGGAAGCAACGAGGCGCGACAAAAAACCGCCTCGTCGCTCACTCGGCCGCCTCGTTTTTGTTTCAGTCTTATTTGTTTTTTACTTTATGCTTATTCTGAGCTACAGCCGTTTTGCTCGATGAGGCCCACATGTCGCGCGGACGATCTGGGGGCTTACTCAACAATGGACGCGGTAAAATTTACGTTCTCTACCTGCCCCTGCTTTCTTATAAAATACCTGCCATAGAGCTCAGAAAAAAGCTTTTTGTTGTATATGGACCGTTTAAGCGGAAAATAGATAGCGTTAGTTCTGAGTATGTTTGTGGCTTTAAATATTATGCAACATTTGGTAGTGCAAAAACTTTGTTTTGTCTCAATTCAATGTTAAAAGGCAGGTTAAACGGAAACTGGTTGCTGTAAAACGCCTATAACTAAAATATTGGTTATATCAAGATCAGAAACGATAGAGCTCCCAGCCTGCGCAGGCGGTCATTCACAAGCGATCACTTCGGCGATAACGAATAAATAACAATCAGGCGGTATCGCTGCGACATCGCTACAAGCCGCGCGTCCGTCGCACGTAGCGCCCCGTCGCTTTATCTCTGCCTACCTGTAACACGAATTTTTTACGATCCCATTGCCCCGACGTCGATCGGCTCGGCGGCGAGAGATAAGCATTAATTAATTAGGTGGGTAGGTTTAATCGAGCCGACGTTTCAACTCCACTCCAATTTACAGTTTAATAAACACTTTTTACGTGGAATTATCAAACATCCGATTGAAGTGAAGTCAATTAGATACTAGATACTGTCTATTAAGAACGGCAGGTCGGGTTGCGGTTTTAAGGATTGTGGTGCGCTTAAGCCGCACATACGTGTTTGTGTTACGTAAGATCCGTGAGAGTAGAGCGAGGGTGCGCGACTGTTCGTAAACAAGTGGGTTTATTTCCTCAGTATTGCGTTGCGGTGATTCGTGTATTCGAAACCTAATAAAATGTGAATAAAAATAAGGAAAAAGCTGAGGAAGTCGAGGGTCAACAAAACAAATGTTGCGGCGACCACGCGTTATCTTTATCTCGCGCGGCGGCGTCGGCGGACGAGCCACTCCTAAACAAGAGTCAAGCAAATAAAACACGATGGGTAATTAACCAGCGCGTACAAATTGTTGTATAACCGGCTATTGTGTCGCATAAAAACCATATTCTGGAAAGCTGTTTCCCAGAAGGCTCGTTGACGACTCGATGCTCGACGCTCGCGCTTACCCTGGCTTTTTTGCTCGAAAACAATTTTTAATGACTACAATTGTAGTTGGATAAGATTGTATAAGCTCCGTTTTTGATATGTAAAGTTGAGACCAAATTTCTTAATATTGTTTTTATTTTTGAAAGAGTAGTTTAAGTTCAAGTAGTCCAAGTTCAACTAATAAATATATGTCACCATGTGCTAGAAGTTCGTTAAAAATACAAAATCTATTTAATTACATCTCACAATATTTTACTACAAAGCGTCAATGTTCAATACGAAATTTTATCGTAAAAAATACATTCTATAGGTACTATAATTATTAAGACAATGAACAACAATAGGCAAAAAGGAGAACTAAGAGTTTCAAGTCATCGGCATCGTAACTTCATTCATGTCGCCAGAACTTGAGCTGGACGCGTGTTCATTTTTCAATGTTATAATTAGCTGAAGTTTTAAAATGTTTCTTTGTCTGTTTCGACAAGAGCCTTTTGACAGCTAATTGGAAACGGAAGTTATAATAAGAAAGTATGTGTTATCTGGTTCATTGTATAAGTTAATGTTTTTTTTCCTATCTCAAAGTTTCTATAGCTCGTGTTTCTTAGTCAGTGCCAATTGTATACCTAAATAAAAATAGTTATTACAATAACAGACTATAAAGGTTTATAAATTAACCAAAAGTCTTGAAGAAAATATGTTTTTTGTCGAATATTAAGCATGTAGAGCCTGTGTATATTTTATATAGTAAATAAAAAAACCACAATGTTATTTACGGGAAATTTTACAAAACCTTACTATTTGTTATAGTAAAAATTGGAGAATAATCGCATCTTATAATTCAATTTAACTATTCGTAGGTATTTTGGACAGATAGGTACTTGCATGACATTTTTGGAGCAAGCTCATACGTCTATTTTATTACGATAGATAAAAGATACAGAGGAAAATTTTGAAGACATTGACACACTTAATCGTAATCCTTTTAATATCAGTGTGATATTGAACAAAAAAATCCAAAGCAATCAAGTAATAAAGATAAGAAAACAAGATTCTTGTTCTTTTAAAATAATAAAAAATGTAAACGACAATCTGTCCTAATATTATAAAGAGGTTTTGAATGGAGCAAGGAAGATTGTGAGTGGATGAATGTTCGATCTAATTTCGGGTATAAATGGCGTGATTTGTGATGAAATTTATTTATTTATTAGAAACACAAACAGATGGTTATCAATACATATAAAATAAGATATACAGCAGTTTTGTACAAGATACCATCCTAAAGTAGTGTTTACAGCACGACAAAAGAAACACAGCTTACTAACAAACTCTTAACAAGAGTTCACACAATTATCAAAACAGTAATACTATACACACTATATAAAAGTAATAAACAACAATATATACAAATATACATACCAAGACCAAAACAAGAACAGGACAAGGCACAGCCGCGAAGGACCGCAGCAAGACCCATCGTCATTAATATTTCGAAAAATTACGAAGCAACACCCAACACCATCCGCCGCAACTGTGCCTTGAACACTGTGTACTTATAAAAAATGTCTAACTCGCTGCATTTGCAACACAGTTCATTATAGTCCCGACACACTCGATACAGGGGGTTGTGGAATGCTCTTCGTGTGTCACATATAGGTACAACAAACACCACTTCTCTTCTGGCTTGCCTACCTCGTATGGTAGGAACTTTTAAGTTGATAGATGAGAGCAATGTAGATTTTGTCACATTGTTCAAGATTTTATGTAATGATAACAAGCTCAGGTAGTCTCTGCGTTTCTCAAGCGTAGGGACCCTGTAATACCTTAGTCTTACAGGTAGAAATGTGGTAAATTTTAGATCATGGCAACGATACATTTCATTTCCTTTTAAAAGTTTCAAATTCTGTCTATTTCAATTGTCATCAAAATAATCCGGATATCACTCGGAACATTTAAGCTCAAAAACTTTCCCTTCCTTTAATTTTGTATAAATATTATGCGTATACACGCATATATACTATTATTACTTATTTTTGCTTGTATTGAAATTATTTATTATAGAAAAATCTACATTGCCATACATACAATACCAAATAATACGGAAAAAGCTGATTATCTAATAACGTATCTAATTTAATACTTTCGATTGATACAAATTACAAACTAGCTGCTGCCCGCGACTTCGTCTGCGCAGGATTAGTATTTCCAGTAGCTTATATTAGCATGGCGACTATATCATTATAAATTTTAGCTTATGTGTTTGTCTGATATATTAGCTATATTATTGTAGTTTTATGTCAATTCTTCTCATAAAGAATTGTAGGAATTGAATTCAATGTCAATATTTTTACAATTAAATTTAAATAATGCTGTCTGAAATTAATACTATTAAAATCTACTGCTACAAAACTATACACTGAAAAGAAGAAACTTTTCGGATTTATCATGTGTTATTATCTCGTGTCGGTTTTAACACGATAGAAATCCGAAATGTTATTTCATTTTAATGTGTAGTTCTCGTGCAAATAAAAGATATTACAAAAAAGAGCATATCAATATACACAATTTAACAATTAATGTGTATGTGGTTAAGATATATCGTAATGTAAATGTGAAACGTAATCTATTAAGAGGTCTGAGTTGTTATTGGAGGGAGAAACTGGCCATTTTATTTTATTGGCCATTTGGCTTAAAATTATGCGCACTCAAATGATAAATCATGTGAAAGTGTACTGTTGTAGTTCTTACCAAAAGTTAAGAAATATATAAAGAAGATATAACTACAGATTATCTGATGTATATATTTTTATAGGATATTCACTATACAGGCAATATTCGTAAAACTAGGTATCTAATATTCAATGGTGTGTAACGCAACAAACTATTTTACTTACTATATTATTTAATAATTTAAAAAGATAGTAATCTTGTTTCGTTTAGTATTTTAATGATTGATCTATATCAATCGGTGGTGACGATAGATGTGTAGGTACGTGTTTTCCTTTGCGAGTAGGATCGAGTATCAAATAAACGAACCTATTCGAAGTGGTGCATTGTATTGACGGACAGAAAAAATAGTTATTGCCGAATATCAAAATATTGCATTTTCAAATAATATGATCGTAATAAACTGTATTGCATTGCATTCATTATCGATAGTTTTTTACACGAGAGCGATAACAGCGACATTTCTTTATTCCTTCATAATATTAAACTTTATAATGATTAACGGAGATACAGAAAGCATCTTTGATTGATATAAGAAATATATTGAAATGCACAAATATTCTAAATATACAAATTTGTGTTGGAAAAAACTTATGACTTTTAACGGCTGTAGATAGAGCTTGTTTTCCATAAAATATTCATTATGTGTGAAAAGCAAGCTACTTAACATTTTTATAGCCACCGAAAAATTTACGTAACGGTGTTCTCGCATTTATAAATAACACAATCTTGATTTGTTTTAATATGTCGGAGGAGTTATAATTTTTCGGGTTCTATTATTCTATATTATATTCTATTATTCTATATTTTGCTCATGAAATTAACTTTAGTTCAAAGGTTTCATAACATTTATTACTTCCAAGAATTTCATAATCTTTTTTTCTCTTTTTCCTTATGTTGTACTCATTCTTTGTAGTAGCTATCTGCTTACTTAAAAGAAAAGAATCTTCTTTTTTACTGAAACTATTAATTGTACTAATTTTTGGCTGATGTTAAATAATATACCTACCATTTACCTCTGCGACATAACGGCTCTGGATGGATTTTACCTTACTGACGTTGTAAACGATACAGAGACATTAAAATCCACCGAATACGTCTCCTGAGCTAAATTATACCAAACTCTGGCTAACACGAGTTTGGTATAATTTAGCTCAGGACACAACATTATGACGTCATGAAAAACGCGTTCCGATCGGCTCGCGATTATATCTTTTAATTAATAGCGGCCTCTCCGCTCACCTCGAGTTTAAATAACATTAATTCGCCGGCGCCGCTCCATCGACGCGCGGCTTAATTGAATTAAATCGGGCACAAACCGGCATTGTAATGGAATTACTACACAGCGATGTGCTCGGGCCCCGGAGCGTATCGGAGACAGACGTTATTATGTCGTTCAAGAAAATAATCACCTCTAATATCTACTTATTTGATGGCTTTGTTGGAATACAGAAATTCGTTTTGGTGCCAACTTTTAGTTTGTGGTCGTACGTGTTTGTTGTGCTTAGTTGCATTGAGTTATTTGTTCAACTAATTATTCACGTAGAGGAAATATATATAGACAATTGAGGATCAATTTTATGTGACACTCGTATTGTTATTTGACTTAACGGAAGTTCTATTCGAGATATTTATAGTATACTAAATATATACCTAACAATATTTTTAAAGACAAGTAAATGTATATAAAGCTCTCAATGTATTAACGCACGTAACTTATACAATGTTTAATTACAAATATTATGTTTAATAATGTAAAAATTACTAGGCTTTGTACCTAGTTTGTAAACTTAGGCTGAATGACCACTATTTGTATATTTTTTCAATATAAAGTAGCAATACAATATAAGTACGTGCCGCAGTTATTGTGGATAACACAGATATGCGACAGTTTCGTACTAGTATTTAGTATTCAATACACAGTTGATCAACAATTGAAACAAAAAGAAACATGGCCAACAAAACTAAAAATGTCATCTACAAAGACAGAACAATATAAAATTTCGTTATCAATACTATCACTATACCTTTTTAATACATATTTACACGGAAAAACAAATAAAAAGTACGGCACGGTATCATGTTCATTGTATTGAGTGGTCGATAAAACGAGCACTCGATACTTCATCAGTATCGTAAGTTTGTATCAGTTTGTACACAGATAAGACGGCTGCGCTGTGTCAGTACAGAGACTAATTTAACTCATAAAAGATTTTTTATAAGTATATTTGTAGATACATAAGTATATCATAATTAAAACTAAACGATTATTTATTTTGTTAAATAAAATTTCATTCATTGTTTCTCAAATACTTTTAATAACAAACGAATTTGTCGAGTCCTAGTGTTCATTCAAACACTGAAATTTCCAAGAACTATTCAAACTAAGAGAATCGTCAATGAAGTAATAAATAACTTCCAACAAATATTTTAGGGACAAATATAGACAGCCTTATGCTAGAGGTAGACTTATAGCTAGAGTTCTTATTAACATAAATATTTGCTCATCATTTAAAGCATTTGTTCTATATGTATACTAAAACAAAAAAGGATAATCCATTACAAAAAGAAAGGTAACTTAATCTTTATGTAGTACCTACTTATATCTTACCTACAATCCAACAAAAATTAAGATCCATCGTTCTCCATATCCATAGCTTTATAGATAATTCGAGTCAGATAAGTAATAAATTGTAGAGTGCTTGTTAACATATTTTTCAATCATATCTATACATATAATAAGACAGTAAAAATATTTTGTCTGTACATTTAGTATTTTTGACTGAAATGGATAGAGGGGCACTTAAATAGATTATTAGAAAGCAAAAAAATTTTTTTTGAATTTTTTGTCTGTCTGTCTGTCTGTCTGTCTGTCTGTATGTTTGTTCACGTTTATCTCCGAAAGTACTGAACCGATTTGCTTGAAACTTTCACTATTTGCTTTGTTTTAACTCAGAATAATATCTAAACTTTGTTTCATCAAAATCGGTTCATTAAAAAAAAAGTTATCGTCAGTACACCATTCTTACTTGCTCACGAGTCAGCAGTGCAGAGCATTTGTTTTTTTAGCCCCTGAAGGAAAAACGAATAATGTGGTATATAAAGAAATTCTTTGAGTTTACTTTACCTCAAGGAATTGCTTTATACCAAAAATATTTTAATCGGTAAAATCGTATATTAATATGATTTGTGTATCAATAACATTCAACTCGAAATTTACGCAGACGAAGTCGCGGGCAACAGCTAGTTATTAATAAAAAAATATTCCCAAATCATTTGTTAATTGGTAGTGTTTAAAATGCAGGACGAAATACAATTCGAAACATTATTACCTACGGTCCAAAAAATAAATCAGAATTTGAAAATGATAAAAAGTTTTTTTTTAATATTGGAACTTTTATGAGTATTTTTATACTTATTTCCAACTATCTATATATATTATCTAGTATTTTACGTAATTGCTTATGACAAAAGATTTTTTCATTGAGTTGTCAAGTAAGAAATACGACTGATCAATGTTCATCTTCAAAGAACTGGTAACAATGAGTTGTAAATTCCAAATTCCTTGAGAAATCGAGAATGAAAATGAAGGTCTTTATTAATGTCACTGCGGAGATGGCACCTGCGAGATTTTTTTTTGTACATACAAGTATTCTCGCATCTTCGTTACAATAAAGAGAAAACTTCTTTGCTTTTATGATTTTGAAGAATACTTATTTAATAATGAACCAGCTAATAACATTTTAATTTTTACGTTTTTTTGCTCGTGATCTTATTACACTGTGTAATGCTGGCACATGTATCAATTTTATTTGTGTTTGGATTAGTAATGTATTTTACATTAAGGAAATATCACGCAAGTTTTTGTTCCTTCGCCGCCTGATTAATAAACACGATAAAACTGACGAGTTTTATCCTAATCTCGGTGGCGAGGGCGACAAGCCCGCACACGAGATCTAGATTCTTGTTTTAAGTGTCGGATAAGAGACCGAGCTCTGTAGACGGCGAGTACATGTCCGCGTATTTTTTAGACAGCATTTGTTCAATGGCTACCGGACGCCGCCTTATCGAGAGGATCGAGGTCGTGTGGGTACGCGCTGCGCATTATTTGCTTCATGTTTTTTACCCCATTCAATACCTGTGCTCAGCCCTATCTTCTTGATTGTACTGGTTTTGCTGATTTAATCGGAAATTACTTTTTTTGGTCTCTCGTTATTTTTATGGAGATCCGGGGCAATTATAGACTTAAATGCACCTTTGCAAGTATTGTAAAAAGAGTTGTTTATAGTTATGTATAGTACTTGCACACAACAAATAACACTTATTTAATAGTTGAATCAGTTCAACAATATCTTTATAAATAACTCGAAACTTAATTCTTTCTAATCAAAACTATACAAAACAAATCCATAGTTCGAAATCAACGATAAATTCGCCGGTTAATATAATGCGTTATTAATTTGTTGAGTAAGTGCTCGTTGTTTCATTTGTCACATCCGCGAAGGCAAGGAAGCGATCTGTGATCCGCGAGCTGCCATTAGCGCCGCGCATTCAATAATAATGAACAAGCCGCACCGAAATATCCCCTGTTTACACCCACTCGCTCGCTCGCTCCGCCGCCGCACCGTCCGACCGCATTTTATTTTTTCGCTGTCGCACATTTCGCCGTCATAGCTATTTCCACTCGAGGCATTATACGCGCGTCCGTGTGTGCGTCAGTCCACGTGGACCGCTTCGACGTCGGTGAACAGAATCCGTCTGATACGCTCGTGCCATTGGCTCAGAACCTGAGATCGCTTATTAAGGGCGGAGTTACACGCGAATACGACCTCTCATTGGTGGGGAAACCGTACGGTGTGCGCCCGATTTGTCGAGGCGATTTTTATAAGCGCGGCAGTCCACGTGGACTCGTTTATCTATTCAGACGCCGGCGGCGCGGTCGCGGGGGGAAGCCGGGGGGTATACGGGCAATCAGTAAAGGCGGGAGGAATACGGCCATATTTATAAGAGCTGCGGGGATGCAATCACGAAGCGGCGCGGGGGCCGGCGGGTGGTCGGGGGGAGGCGGCGGCCATTTTGAGGGCAGCTCTTTTTATTCGTTTTTCGCGCGGGGTGCGTCGTCGACGGGAGCGCGCCGTGCGCTAATTGCGGGGGTAATGAGGGCGCTCGACTCGACTCGCTCACTCTATTAAACTCGCTCGCTATCGACTGCCTTATTGATTTGTCCTTAATCGAGGTGCGGTGTAGTGGCGAGCGGCAGCACGGCTGTAATGTAAACAAACGACATGGCAATCGCGGAACCACCGGCACCGCTCAAATAGAAATAGAACAATTTCGCACCACCGGTGACCAATTGCTGACCTACTGGTCTCACCTCCATAATTAAATCGTTGCTCAGTCTGTTGAACGAGAAAATATTTCGATGACAATTGGTTTGTACCTTATATAACATATAGATAGCTACATATATGTAAATATTTATATAATAAATAAACTTTAATAGGCTATGTGACTTGTTGATTTGTTTGGTTTTCCCTTACAAATATTGACTATGACTTTTATCGGCAATGGTCAGGTTTAATCAAATCCTATGTCCTAATAAGTGATCCATAGCGAAAAACAAATGTTTCCCGCCACTTACCTATGCCAGCCACTTCGTCCCGCGTCTAAGTGAAAGTATCGCTACGTGAGTTTCGGCGGGGCCGCGGGAAAAGATTTACCGCTCTTTGTGAACGTGAAGTCTGACGAAACTATCAACTATAATTATAATATTACACACAATGATATTGTAATTTGTAGCCATAAGAGATAAGCGTCAAATAGACGCGAGTAATAGTGATGACGGTCTGATAATTAATGCGTGCCAAGTTATAGAGAAGTTCCATTGATTACCAATTAAATAATTGATGTGGATTTCCGATATTCCAATGATACTGACATTTTTACTGCTGAATTATACATTTTGAATGATATTAGTTCACTTGGATATTGTCAAATATTTTATATGATTCTTTAATTGGTTTTTTTATGCAATTAGGTACCTACTGAAACTTTTTCGGTCTCAGTAAAAAAAGAAAGATGACAGTAAGAAATGAAAATAATAAAAAAATATGCTTTGTACTTGATATCGTTAAGAAATTTAGAAAAACAACATTTTATTACAATATTTTTATATCATGATGCGCCACATATTTTAATGCGATATTGATCAAAGCAATTTTGAATGTATATATACATTCAAAAGGGCTTTGATCCAAAACTAAATTACTAGAATCTTTACCTAGCTCAAAATAAAGTAATAACAGGTAGACACAACTTGATAATGTAGCTTGTTAAGCTTTTGCCCCAACGTCAACTCCAGTCGAAGAAAGCGCCAGCTTTATATTATTAACTATCACCGGAACTTTTTAACTTTTCAATATAATTTGTTCAAGAACTTGCTCTGATGTAAGTAGTTCTTAGCTATATTTCTTTCCAAACACGTGGGTTTGTAGTTGGGTATTTAAGTTTAAATTCGTAATGGAATTTTGTGTATAGTTTTTTTAAATAATCTTTATTACAATTACCAGCATGTAGTTTCCTTATGTTTATATTCATCAATGAATAAAATTTAATATATTGCATTGCATTCGTCGCAGCTTATATTCATGATAGCCATTCAATTCTGAGCTCTTCATTATGTGTAGAACACTATACAACAAACCTACCTGTCAGTTTAAATTATAATGGTAATGACAATACCCACAAAAATAATGGCACATTTATGACTAATTGTATGCTCACTTGTTTGTCACACCCGTGTGCGTAATAAATAAATTACATGGGAGCATAACGAATCCTCTTTCACAAATAGGTTGCCAATGTTTCATGTATGTCGATGTTTGTTTGCGTTTGGAAACATGTGTTCCACTCCACTATAAAGTCATCAGGTATAACTCTACTACTGTAAATTCAAACTAGCTCTCTTAATTGTATTAAATGAATTTGCCTTATATAACTAGAGATCGGATAATCGGATGCATATTTACCTAAAGTTAGTTTAAGACAAAGTATGGAAACGGCTTTTTATTGTTTTGTTAAATAAAAATCCAGGGATTGCGGAATTGGATAGCCGGATGTTTATTTATTTACCTAATTTAGTTTTTGACAAAGTATGGAACTGTCTTTTTATTTTATTTCCATAAATAAAAATCCCGGAATTCACACTCATTAAATCGGAAGTTAACTCAGACCATACTTACGCCCGGGCACCATTTCTGTTTTTTTTATTGAATTATTTAATTGATTATTGTTTTAGTCAAACTAGCTCACTACTTTCGTATAACACTCTTCATGTAATAAATCGTACATTCATAAATCGCACGGGGAACTGAAACTAAACTTCATGTAGGTAAATACGTATGCATAGTTGTATAAATGAACCCGGAGTCTCGGTCTTTTGAAAATAAATACCACATGCTAATTTAGTAATTTTCAAACAATATCACTACGTTAAATTTGCAGTCCCGTGTTTTCCCGGGATTTTTATTCAACAAAATGTATTTTAAAAAGCCGCTTCCATAATTTGTGAGCCAAAATTAACTTTAGGTAAATATGCATCCGATTATCCGATCTCTACTTATAACTATAATAAAAACCTAATTTTTAATCTACGCACATAAAGAACTTTTAAAATATTATCTACCTATATCAAATATGCGTACAAAACAACTTTGCAGTTAAGATATAATACATTTTATTTCTATACACAAAATATGTATCAGTAACTCTACCTCTGTGGTAATCAGTACCGCGTGCGCTTAGTAATCTAATAGTAGTGGTAAGCCTTGTACCAAGATTAACCATTAACCACAAGCGTTAACGCTAATTTATCGCCGTTGTAACTGTGATAAAGCACAACACAATGTGTATCGCACCGCCCACCGTCCGAGCGTATGACGACGTGTTCGTATCGGAGACGTCGTGCTATACAAGCCTCGACCGACATGCCCGCCCGCCAACGTAAGCCGTTACAAGCGAAACAACTGTGTCAATTTTGCGCAATGTTTTCTCTATACTCGCCTCGTCATTGTCTCTCGCTAAGTTGCTCAGTATGTCATTTATTTCACTACATCCTAAAATACTGGTAGTCTTAACTCCCCGAGCTAACAATCGACGCCTAATCCCGACTCAATGTGAACAAACATAATAGCCGGCCGACAGTCAAGTGTAACAATTCAACCGTTTCAATGCTAAGACGGTGCAACAATGGAGCAGAGACGCGGCGAGCGAGCGATATGAAATTTCATTAACGAGGGTCGGCACACCACTCCACAAGACGGCGGGCAAACAGCGCGCGTGAACCCACGAATAATTCACACGCGAGCCCTACAAATAACGGCCCCGCGCCCCCCGCCCTGCCGGCCGCAAACTGAGTTATTTATCACCCCCGCCGTCTCCGCCCCGCGCGGGGACAGGAAATACCCGCACGTATTTTTACTGCCGCTGCCTGCCAGGAACACCGCGACACCCGATACCCCTAGCGACATCTCTCGGGGGGCGACAGAATTATTTGCAACCTCCAAAGTGGCGCTCTTCAGTGTCCGGCGATTGACCGTTTCAATACCGTTAGCGCGTCGCCTTACACGATAACACATCTGTAACACATTTGAACATAATGTAGGGGATAGGCATTTCATGTATTCAATTTTTTATTTTAAACGGGAAACTAATTTGTTCACGCTAAAAACAACATACTAACTTATTTTTATATATAAATATTAAAATGTTAATATACAAACTTTAAAACTTGAGATTTTAATCTTATAGAATAGACGCGCTACAGACTCTACATCGAAAATAAAATACAATAAAACTACAGTCATGTTTTATTCAGCAAACCTAAAACTTGCTAAATTTGTTTTTATTTAATTTAGTTTGCATGAACAATTAGATCAGAGGCTTTGTCCATAATTAGAGAAAAGCTCTTCGAAAAACCTTCTATTTCACATTTTTAATTTTGCGCCGTTAACGAGGTCCTCAATTAATATTTTGCGGGAGTCAAGCGCTTTCATGTATAATCAACGGCGAACAAGTGTTAAATAATATTTTGTATTTTGATCTGTTTATTTGTAGGAGACTGATTTATTAGATTATAGTGATAATTGATATTCCAGCAACGGAGAGCTTTAGTTATGCTCTAATGAACTTGAGACGCCTTCAGTGTCTTATTATGAAGAGTAGGTACCCACTTGTTCACTCACTGTGATTGGATCAAATTATGAGTAGATTCCAAAGACACTGAACAACTCAGAATGTCTATAAATAGAAATGATGAAATAGGGTATTGTTATATTGCAACAATATAAATCGTATTGACAATTCGCGATAACTTGTTCATTCAAATATTAAATATATTTACAAAATTTGATACATACACACACAGATCTACTTGCAAATACTCAATTTAATAACGTACTATAAAAAGATATACATATACAGAAGGTATTTTATATATAAAATGTTGTTCATCATTTATAATCTATAAATGAATTACGAAACGATGTAGAATATCGATTAATTTATATTGATTATATTATATTGATGATTAGAATATTATCTATTTAATTTTATGTGATTAACTAAACTAAGATCAGAAGCCTACATCAACATATTAACAATTTAATTAAATTTAAAAATTCACTAACACAAACTAAACCTTTACATGTAAAATTAACTGACTATAGGCATCGATATATATGACTATAGGTTTAACTTTTAATGTTGAAAGAGAACCCGATTCAATATCAAAAGATCTGAGCCGATTTTGATGACATTTCTGCCGCGATAATTTTTACCACGAGAATATCTGATATAAGACGGTTACAATCATAGGTGGAAAGCTAGTTGGTATATAAATAAATATTCCTATCGAATCTTAACGATTCATATCGGCACAAAATTTTGTCAAAAAAGAATATTGCATTAGTGTTTTAAAACACTTATAATCAAAGAATTACCAGTATCAAGTGCGATAAGATGTGTTAGGTAAATAAATATTTTATGACGCCATTACATGGATAAAATAAAAGTTGACATTATTTTTATTATCTACTTCAAATAGCCTGTTTGAATAATCATTATTCATTTGTTTAATATTATCATACCTCCTTTTCATGGAGACACATTTTACAAGGAAATTAAACAAGCAAATATGTAGATTGTTCTGTATACCATGTAAGGTCATGGTATATCACTCTTTGTACTCGACGAAAAATATGTTTCACGTGAAATGTTAATGAGTCGATAATATGGTGTTTTTGTGTGAGTGTTTTTTTATTTATCATATATACACACACATACTGTACTCCCGGACTGGATAAAATCGAGGTGTAATATAAACTCACATTTGTCAAATTTTTATTACGTCTTATTTTACTTAGGTGCGAATCTATTCTCTCTCATTATGGCTCTTACGAAATTCATGGGAAACTTTGTCGCCTATCTACTTAACTCTATATTAGACTTATCCGTATAATGATATAAATAAGTGTAAGGGTATATAAAAACCAACCTTATATGTTTTATAGTTAATGTCCATAATGTCTTTTATTGATACATTTTGGCAATACCACTGCTAATTTTCATAAGAACGGAAACGAGTTTAATCTAAAGAACAAAGACGTAGTAAAATGTTTAGGTAATTATTATTTTGATGGAATATTTGGCAATATGATCCAATGTTGCCTGACGAGATCCTGTAATAATCGATTCTATGACTGTCTATGAAAGATGATGAACGACGTTCGAAATGTCCGACTAAATAGGTGGCTATAAGATTTTATAAATTATAAAAAGTTTAAATGTTTGACAATAACTTTGATAGCATTCGTTGATGACCTTGGTACTGATTTTCGAATCGGGAGGTTCAAGATCATGCTATGTATTAATATATGTATTTTTTATATATTGGAACATGGTGGGGAAGTATATCAGCTGTGATGACGAAGTTTACGGTCTTTCAGTCTTTAAATATATTGCATTTAGAATAGAATGTCTTTTAAAAGCACACATTCAAAAATGTACAATAATTACACTTCTCATCAAAAAAATCGAAACACCTTGCAAGTTTACGTTTTGTCAGGATTATCAGAAAAATGTGTACATTTAGGAATAAATGTTAAATGTCGTTTAATTGTGAGTAATATGAGCTTATCAAATCTTAATGTTAATGTTCTAAATTTAAATGAATTTTTCATAGGTTTCGTATTTTGTTAAATGAGTCATTTTTATTCCGTATGGAGTATAAAGGAAATGGATAAAACAACACACGTAAATGAAAAAAAAAAGCTAAAAAACGTTTATTTAATAACTTGTATTCCCTCCCCGAGCTCTAATTACTGCTTCCATACGGTTCTTCATCGATCGGATGAGAGTCACGATCACATGCTGTGGTATATTGTCCCATTCCTCTTGGATTGCATCTTGCAGCTGGCTGTGTTTCTGGGGCAGGATCTCTTGCTCGAATTCGTCTCTTTAATTCATCCCACAGATGTTCAATGGGATTCATGTCCGGGCTTCTTGCTGGCCATTCCATAATAGAGATATCGACTTCGTTAAGATAATCTCGTACGACGCCCGCGGTGTGAGCCCTAGCATTGTCGTGCATGAATATGAAGCCGTTGCCAATAAAATGTGCATAGGGCATCACATGAGGCTCGAGACACTCTTCGACGTACCGATGACAGTTTAGTGCAGGCAGACGTGGCCCAGACACAAAAGCAAGCTCTGTCTTACCGTCGGCGCTGATTCCTCCCCAAACCGTCCACGAACCGCCACCATAGCTGACCTTTTCTTCAATGCAGCATTCTGCATAGCGTTCTCCGTCTCTTCTGTAGACCTTGTTCCTTCCGTCGTTACCATACAGCATAATTTTACACTCATCAGAAAAGAGAACTTTGCTCCACTGTAGGTATGACCAATTTAGGTGCTCACGTGCAAAGTTAAGGCGCGCTCTTCGATGGTCTGCAGTTAATTTCGGCCCATTTGCTGGCTTATGCGGTACCAGTCCACGATCCTTCAACCTTCTTCTAATTGTAGAGTCACTTACAGCCACCCTTCGTACAACACGAAGCCGCTGCTGCAGTTGAAAAGCGTTTATGCGTCGATTTCTTAAAG